>CM002492.2:11206730-11810096 GCA_000573905.2 Oryza punctata | reverse complement strand
TTTACGTAGGCATAACAATGAAATTCAGGACATGCTTGCCTATCAAAGATATATCTCTTTCTCATTTGTTACAACTTGCTTGTAGTGCAGAAAAACAAATTGAGGATATGAATAAACAACAAGTTGTGCTTGTGCCTCTTAGTACTAATAATTTACAGGAAGTAAACAATTGCCAAAAGAAGGAGAGAAACATGATGGTACCACCTCTCATCGCTTGAGTTGAAGTCCATTACATCTCCATCATCTGAAGAGAGGATCAAAGGTAGGATCAAAGGTAAATTACATGGAGTTGAAATAAACGAAGGTGAGTATTCTCAAGCTAAGCTAGAGATGTCATCTTTTCATGCGATTGTGGCAACCATTCGTGGAACCAATTGCTAAGATTACTTTGTCATAAGTTGATATATTTGATGTTCCTTGTGATAAAGAAGAGTTGTGCGATAATACTTCACTTATACCCATGCCACAACTAGTGAATGAACAAGCTATTTCTATTATTAGTTTTTTATGTGCTGATTTTAAGTATGTTGTTCACATTGCTAATGAAGTTGAGGAACGAAAATTGCTATCTTCTTTAAGTACTTTGGGCTATGTTTTGTTTGATGACTTTTGTGAGCTCGATAATTTGAAGGAGAATTTATTTGCTAAGTTTGATTTGCCATGTCCAACTAATACTATATTTCATATATTTGGCGAATATAATGATAGAGGAGTATATTTGGTGCTCAAAATTTATATATGTTTAACTTTGGAACCTCCTGTTTCTGTGGATAAAAATAACAAGTTAGATAATCATATTATTGCTAATCATATTATCTCGAGTTTGTGTTCTCTTGATGTAAAAGAACATGTTGGTTTTGAAGAAACAGATTGGTTCTATGTGGAAAAACAGAGGACGATTTTCCGTGAAAATGGGGAGCATGATGTGACGATGTCTACTATGGATAAAACAATTGTTCACATCATGGATCAATAAGAAGATATTAGGATCAAGCTGTCCAAGTGGTAGAATCTGATTCGGCCATCTATTACATTGCTGACTTCAAACGGCCGCCGAATGTGCATACGAGCTCCGTTTTTGGCCCGTGAGTATTTGATGGAAAGCTCTCAGAGTCCTTTCACCAACGGATCTAGCCTCATCACCAAATTTCATCTGAGTCATTAGAAATTGAAGAAACAATATGTTGCGTCACCTGTAATAGATCTATGGGCTTGTAAATTCGTCTGGGACCCTGGCCCATGTGAGGCCCATGTGGGGTGTGCCCCAATCTGGTGGAGAATGACCCTAAGCCAATCTTGGTCATCCTCCTACTTCTTTAAATAGTTAGGTATTTCTTTAGGGTTTCTCGGGTTTTGTTTAAATTAAACTTTAGCTATTGCTACTTGCTTGCAGCGTGCATGTCGGCTGACCGCCCGTCTATTTGTCTTCGAAACCCTAAATTTTCGTATGTATTTAATCTATTTGCAACATCAGCTTGCTTTTATCTTGTTCTTGCTTATTTCATTGATTTGCTTGCAGGAATAAGATTGATCTGTACCGGCAAGATCAACAACTAACGAAGAGATATATCGATCACTGAGACGCAACACAACGTCTTGTACGGTTGTAGTCGAATCATCAATGTTTCTCCCAAATCATAGTTATCTCAACTCATCGAAAGATCAGGCCAATCAAAGTCGTGAGCTTATCGAGTGGAGCTCAGGGTTTATCACAAGGCCGGTTCAATTGGACACACCATCTATTTTCAACACAATTAGCCAATTGAATCAATTTTTCAATATGCATCTACTTTTCTATCTAGTTCTAACCTAGTTTTGTCCATCTTTCTCGATTTGCATCGTAAATTGTCCGCCTTCATCATGAGAGTAATCCCTGTGTGGGTTTGTCCCGTAAACCTTTTGTTCACCCACGAGATGGATAATTATGTTCAAATCGATCTAAATCCACCTCCAGGTTGATTTGATCTCTAAATCAGCTACGCTAGCCGGTTTAGTCTTACAAAACCCATCTTGATTTAGCTTTTGCTAGATTGGGGTGATTAGCGACTCCATATCACAGTAAGACGTTTAGGTGTTCCGATCGTGATTGTCTTCTTAAAAAAGTTGCCAACACCAACCACACCATCTAGATTTCATTAATTATTCGAGTGACTCATAGCTCCGTTCTTTTTTACTCAGATGTAGAATTTACATCGGTTTTTGTTAGCACATTTTTCATATTCATAAATAGTGTGCCTAAATATCAAATAAATCAATTTTAAATTTGTAATAATTAAAACTTAACTAAGCATACGCTAATGAGTTTTTCTTTACCGGACGTTGACGTTCATCTTCATCTTAATCTACTCCAAACCCCACTGTGATTAATTGACGGATCTGTTTGTTTTTAGTAGAAAGGACGAACAAGCCGCATAGTGTGTGTAGTTTCCTCCAAAGATAAACCGTATTTCATCTGGCATTTGTACACGAATAAACGGACAGAACAATAAAAGATTCCAAGGGATGACACCGCAAGTAACAACCGAGTAACATTCTGTTCTGTACTAACTACCAAATTAATGCCCCATCCCTCGTCTGTATCAACATGGCTCTGCACGCCTATACCTACTGTCACTAGGCCCCAAACAAGGAGATGAGACAATTGGACGAACCAACATCATATATACAAGTCATCAATTGATCTGATCTGCTCATCTGCAGCTCTGCCCTGAAAAGCAGAGCAGGGCAGAGCAGCTGCAGGCCTGCAGCATGAAGAAGAAGATGGCCGCATCCAACTACCTTTGCTTTGCGAGTTTCACCACATGTATCTCCTCCGCTAAGCAGCCGTCCGGCGGTGACGCCAAGAATCGCCTCAGCTTCTCCTTCCCGGAGAGCCTCGACGGCGGCAGGGAACGTCGTTGTCAGCAGCACACGGAGGAGCATAACTCCGAGAGCATCATCGACCCGGCGGCTTCGGTCGTCACGAGGACAGACGGCAAGCACTGCACCATCATCGTTGGCACCATCTTTGGCCGCCGCAGCGGCCGCGTCACCTTCTGCGTGCAGCGCGACGCCGCCATGCCGCCGCCATTCCTCTTCGAGCTCTCCGTCCCGATGCTGTCCCTTGCCGCCGAGATGGGCTCCGGCCTTCTCCGCATAGCCCTCGAGTGTCACCGCCCCAGCGGCAAGGTGGTCGTTGGTGCTGCTGACGGCGACACCATCAACAACGCCGGTACGGGCGGCGGCGGCTCGAGGAGCGTCTGGAAGGCGTCCTGCAATGGGCGGGACGTGGGTTACGCCGTACGGCGGCGGCCCACAGACCAGGACCGCCGCGTGCTGGAGAGCATGAGGACGATGACGACCGGCGTCGGGGTGCTACCGTCGACGGGGTTCAGCGAGGACGGTGGCGGCCGAGATGTGCTGTACATGAGGGCAACGTACGAGAGGGTCGTGGGTTCAAAGGACGCCGTGTCGTACCACCTCGTCACTCCCGGCACAGCAGGCGGCAGCACCCCGCAGGAACTCAGCGTCTTCTTGCTACGCACCAGGGGTGACTGAAACGTAGCGCCGTATTACTGTCGATTTCATCTATTATTGCTGCACGGATTCACCTAGAGGATTTGCTTGCCTAGTTCTGTTATCTTCACCTTAAAAAGCGATGGTAAAAGGGTCTTATGCTTGTTCTCCATGTACTGCTTAGCAATGCGATGTGATGGGGGATTTATAACCCATAAAGTCTGTTGTTAATTCATAACTACATCTTTATACCCTATAGTTCACCAACTAAGTCATATATATTGTTGGCAATATGTCATGAGACCTTTCGACCAGACCTGCCGAAACCATGCAAGCGGCGAGGATTCAGACTCAAGGCGCTCAAGATCTGTCGGGGCGAAACCCTATGGCGAAGACCATGGGGCGAAGGCGGCAAAGGGCGAAGAGTCGCGCCGGGTCCCTGCAGGTCTAATCGTGCTCTGGGCGAAGACTGCATGACGAAGGCGTACGCCGAAGGAGGGTGACTTCGCCATGCTGGGCCCGATCCAAGAAGGCCCAGTGGGCCGACCCAATCGCCTCGGCCCACTAGCCGATGGGCCAGTAGTCGCCGGGTGGTCCATTGAAGGCCCATATATCTCAATTACATTGAATACCCATATAAGTGTCCCTTTCATAAGGGTGACCATGTAAATTTCCCTGTAAAAGACCTAAACCCTAATAGGGGAACCTGTAATGGAATTATAAATAGCCCCATAGGGCCATGTAAACGGGGGATCCCGAGAAAATCTTGAATTTAATACACTTTACTTTTCCCAACAACAGTTGAGTGACCACGTCCTTCGACGTATGCAGTTGTCGTTTCGACAACAGCTGGCGCCGACCGTGGGGACGTCCGAGAGCGAATGCAACCGAGGAAGGTTTAAAAGGAGAGGGTTGCTAACACAAAGGAAAGTGTAGCAGAAGAGGCGATGGCCGCCGAAGAAGGAGCAGAACCTTTGACGCCCATCGCCGAAGCTGGGGCAGCACCGTCGGCTTCGGCGCCCGCGCTGCAACCACCGCCTTCAGCTCCGGTCACTTCGGTGGGGCAGGTGCCGGAGATCCCTTCGGCAAGTCAACTGACTTTGACTACACTCACCGCTGTGCAAGCCGACCCCAACCTTGAGGCGCAAGCCGAAGCCAGCATGGAAGCCATGCGGCAGAACATGACGCGACTCCAAGACATGCTTCGCCAAATGCAAGAGCAACAGCAAGCGCACGAAGCAGCACGGCAAGCCAAGGTCGCTTCGGCCTCAGTCCTCCAGTACTCGGCAGGCTACATCCCGCCTCAAGCCTACCAACAAGCGCCGGTTCAAGCGCCGGTTCAAGCCCTTCCGTCACAAGCCGTGTAAGGGCCGATGTATTTCCTCGGGCAACCTTCGGCCGCAGCAGCGCACTCGATTCTTAGTGTGCGGCCGCAGGTTCGACCGGCTGGTCAAATGTCGCAAGTAATGGCGGAAGGGGCTTCGGCCTTACAAGCACAGCTTCAAGTTTTCCTTGAGCAACTCAATCAACCCCACAACGCCCCAAGCACAACCCCTTCGGCCCAGCCGGAGGGAGGCACCGGCCAAGGCGCACCCGGGTGGCTGCCGTCGAACCAACCTGGGCCGGGGCTTCACCATGGAGTCAAGGACCACAGTTCGACTTCAGCAACGCCACCCAAGCACCACCGTTCGGGACCGGGCCGCCGAACACCGTGGCCCAACCACACACGCAAGCCATGACTTCGCCCTTTGCCACGCCCTATCCACAGCCGGGCGGGCCCTCGCTGCAGGGCGCCATAGACAAGGCAGGGGCGAAAAGGGGTTGCCACTGAGTGGGGGGAATCAACACTCGCCCAATCCCACCTCAGTTCAAGTTCCCACCCGTTCCGCAGTACTCGGGTGAAACAGACCCAAAAGAGTTTATGTCTATCTATGAGTCCGCGATCGAAGCTGCTCACGGCGACGAAAATACCAAGGCGAAGGTAATCCATCTAGCTCTAGACGTCATCGCCCGTTCTTGGTATTTCAATTTACCATCTAATAGCATTTACTCATGGGAGCAATTGCGTGATGTCTTTATCCTTAACTTTCGAGGCACCTACGAGGAGCCGAATTCGTAGTAACATTTGCTCGGCATTCGCCAGAGGCCGGGCGAATCAATACGGGAGTACATGCGTCGTTTCTCGTAAGCCCGATGCCAAGTTCAAGATATAATTGAAGCATCTGTCATCAACGCCGCTTCGACCGGGCTGCTTGAAGACGAACTCACTAGGAAAATCGCCAACAAGGAACCGCAAACTCTCGAGCACCTGCTTCGCATCATCGACGGGTACGCAAGGGGCGAAGAGGACTTCAAGCGAAGGCAAGCAATCCAGGCTGAGTACGATAAAGCCTCCATCGCCGCTGCCCAGGCCCAGATGCAAGCACAGGTCGCCGAACAAGCTGCCCCCGCCGTTCGCCAACCCCAACCGGCGAACCAAGGACAGCCACCAAGACCAAGCCAAGCTCCCATGATTTGGAGAAAATTCAGAACTGACTGCACGGGCAAGGCTATGATGGCTGTCGAAGAGGTACAAGCCCTCCGCATGGAGTTCGATGCCCAGCAGGGTGGCAGCCACCAGCAGCCTGTTCGCAAGAAGGTCAGAAAAGACCTCTATTGCGCCTATCATGGGCGATCTTCGCACACCACCGAGCAATGCCGAAACATTCGTCAGCGAAGCAACGCTCAAGAACCAAGGCCGCATCAAGCAGCTACTGTCGAAGTGCCTCGAGAGGCGGCCCAAGGGCAATCACCCCCAGCCGAACAGCGCCAAGACATGCAGCGCAGAGTCATCCAGGTGATTACAAGGGCCGATCCACCAGTTCAACCGTCAAAGCGGCAGAAAAAGTTGCAGCTGTGAATGGTGCATAACATCACTGCCGCAGGCGAAGGGGTCCCGAAGTACTTGAACCAGCAAATTTCTTTTGGGCCAAAAGATGCCGAAGGAGTGCTGTTCCCACATCAAGACCCCCTGGTAATCTCGTCCGAGGTAGCTGGTTTTGAAGTTCGGCGAATTCTAGTCGATGGAGGAAGCTCAGCCGATGGGGCTGCCAACCCTGGCCCTCACCCAAGTGCCGGCCTCGCTTCGGGGCTTCGGCGGTGAGGCAGTTCAAGTTCTGAGCCAAGTACGGTTGATGGTAGCTTTCGGCACAAGTGAAAATAGGGGCGAAGAGCAGATACTGTTCGACGTGGTTGACATTCCGTACAGTTACAACGCCATCTTCGGCCGTGCAACCTTGAACAAGTTCGAAGCCATCTCCCACCACAACTATCTCAAGCTCAAAATGCCTGGTCCGGCAAGGGTGATCATCGTTAAGGGGCTTCAACCTCCAGCCATATCAAAAGGCGAATTGGCCGTGATCAGCAGGGCAGTACACAATGTTGAGGCCGAACCGCATGCTAAACGCATGCCGAAGCCAGCCCCTCACGGTAAGGTGATCAAGGTGCAAGTAAACGATGCTGACCCGGCGAAGTTTGTCCAGCTGGGGCGCGATCTGGGCGAAGAGGAGGCTGAGAATGTCCTAGAAGTGCTCAAAAAGAACATTGACATCTTCGCATGGAGCCCCAACGATATGGGGGGTGTTTCGACGGAACTCATCATGCATCACCTTGGTTAAGCCAGACGCCAAGCCAAGAAAACAGAAGCTGCACAAGATGTCCGCTGATCGCCAAGAGGCAGCGAAGACCGAAGTACAGAAGCTAATCAAGGCCGGGGTGATCAAGGAGATCGACCACCTAGAGTGGCTGGCGAACCCGGTTTTGGTGAATAAGTCGAACGGCAAGTGGCGCATGTGCGTCGATTTCACAGACCTCAACAAGGCGTGCCCAAAAGATGACTTCCCCTTGCCACGGATTGACCAGCTTGTTGACTCGACAACTGGTTGCGAGCTCATGAGCTTCTTGGATGCATACTCCGGTTACCACCAGATCCACATGAATCCAAATGACATCCCCAAGACAGCCTTCATCACGCCGTTCGGCACTTTCTGCCACCTCAGGATGCCTTTCGGCCTGAGGAACACCGGAGCAACGTTAGCCAGACTGGTGTACAAGGTGCTCTGCAAATAGCTGGGGCGAAATGTGGAAGCCTATGTCGACGATATCATCGTAAAAAGCCGAAGGCTTTCGACCATATGTCCGATTTGCAGGAGACCTTCGACAACTTGCGCGCGGCGGGTATGAAACTAAACCCTGAAAAATGTGTTTTTGTAGTTCGCGCGGGGCAAGTTGTTGGGTTTTCTTGTCTCCGAAAGGGGTATCGAGGCGAACCCTGAGAAAATCGATGCCATACAGCAAATGAAGCCACCAACAAGCGTACGCGAAGTACAAAAGCTCGCAAGCCGAATTGCGGCGCTCAGTCGTTTTCTCTCAAAGGCAGCCGAAAGGGGTTTGCCATTCTTTAAAACCCTCCGGGGCGCGGGAAAGTTTAACTGGACTCCTGAATGTCAGGCAGCATTCGAAGAGCTAAAGCAGTACCTGCAAAGCCCGCCCGCCCTGGCCAGCCCAACACCGGGAAGCGAAATGTTGCTATACCTAGCGGCTTCGCCGGTGGCGGTCAGTGCAGTCCTTGTCCAAGAGACAGAATCAGGACAGAAACCAGTGTACTTCACCTCTGAGGCTTTGCAAGGGGCGAAGACGAGATACATTGAAATGGAAAAGCTCGCTTACGCCCTAGTGATGGCTTCGTGCAAACTCAAGCACTATTTTCCGGCCCACAAAGTCACCGTGCCATCGCAGTATCCTTTGGGCGAAGTGCTCCGGGGCAAGGAAATTTCTGGTAGGCTCAGCAAGTGGGCAGCAGAGTTATCTCCCTTCGACCTGCATTTTGTTACCCGCACCGCTATAAAGTCCCAAGTCCTAGCCGACTTCGTGGCCGAATGGACACCGGCGTCCGCCCCTAAACCTCAGCCTGTCGAACAGCCTTGGATAATGCACTCCGACGGCTCGTGGTCACACAGGGGGGCGGGCGCCGCAGTAGTACTAACTTCACCAGGGGGCATACCGATTCAGTATGCTGCAAGGCTGCAGTTCGACACGACCAACAACACGGCAGAATACGAAGCGGTATTATTGGGTCTAAGGAAGGCGAAAGCATTGAGGGTTCGGCGTTTGCTCATTCGAACAGACTCCAAGCTGGTGGCATGTCATGTTGACAAGTCTTTTGAGGCAAAAGACGAAGGATGAAAAAGAACTTGGAGGCTGTTCGATCTATGGAAAAGTGCTTCGCCGGAATAACGCTCGAACACTTACCTAGAGGCCAGAATGAGGAAACGGATACCCTGGCGAAATCCACCGCCTCTGGAGGACCGCATTCACCAGGCATCTTTTTTGAGATCCTCTATGCACCAAGCGTGCCCACAGAAACCCTGGATATCATGGCACTTGACCAGGGGGACCTGGGCGAAGACCCAAAAGACTGGCGAACACCGTTCGTAAAGTACCTCAAGGATGGCTGGCTTCCTGAGGATGAAGCAGAAGCGAAGCATTTACAAATCAGAGCTAGACAATACAAGCTGGTCTCAGGGCAGCTATATCGCTCTGGGGTGCTCCAACCTTTGCTTCGATGCATCTCCTTCGCCGAGGGCGAGGAAATGGTGAAGGAAATACACCAGGGGCTGTGCGATGCACATCAAGCTGCAAGAATAGTTGCCTCCAAGGTGTTTCGCCAGGGAGTGTATTGGCCTGCTGTGCGGAAAGTTTGCGTCGAGCAGGCCAAAAAGTGCAAAAGCTGCCAGCGTCACAGCAGAAGCTAGACCGCACCACAATATGAGCTGCAGCCTATCGCACCAGTCTGGCCTTTCGCCAGGTGGGGGCTAGACATTATTGGCCCATTCCCTATGATGCGAAACGGTTACAAGTTCGCGATTGTAGCCATCGAATACTTCTCATGTTGGATCGAGGCTGAACCGCTCGGCGCGATCACTTCGGCAGCAGTACAGAAGTTTGTCTGGAAAAACATTGTTTGCCGTTTCGGAGTGCCGAAGGAGTTCATCACGGACAACGGCAAGCAGTTCGACTCTGACAAGTTCGGAGAAATGTGTGACGGACTAAACCTGGAAATCAGGTTCGCTTCGGTCACGCACCCATAGTCGAATGGAGCGACCGAATGCACAAATGGTAAAATCTTAGAGGCGCTCAAGAAGAGGCTTGAGGGGGCGGTGAAGGGCAGATGGCCAGACGAAATGCTGTCTGTTCTTTGGGCCCTCCAGACAAGTCCCACAAGGCCAACCAAGTTTAGCCCGTTTATGCTCCTCTACGGAGACGAAGCAATGACCCCAACAGAGCTAGGGGCTAACTCACCAAGGGTGATGTTCTCTGCGGGCGAAGATGGGCGCGAAGTGTCGCTCGAACTCCTTGAGGGGGTACGAGTCGAAGCGCTAGAACACATGCGCTATTACTCCGATACAGCCTTATGCAAGAATATCAAGCTTAATTAAAACTATTAAGCAAATCACAATCTCAATAGATTAGGCCTAATTGAGATAGTGCGAACTAGATAACAAGCTTAACAGATTTAAAGTTTTGATAAACTTATATAAGATGACAGATATAACACATTAAGTTAAAGATAGCAAGCAATCTTAAAATAAATAGTTATACAAGGAAAAATCGGCTGAAACCCCGGTACTACCCTGATCAGCAACCAAATAGTAAGTTAGTTCTTAGAACTTTGATTGCAACTTAGTAGGTTGGACCCAACCGATGCAACACCAAGCTATGATGGAAGTTAAGGTCTAAACAAATCTTTAGTTGTTTTTCAGGGTAGCAGATACAATAATCAATCTAAACTAATTACAATGTTTAAATGATATAAGCATGTGCAATAATGCGCTAGCCAATATGAATAAACAGAGTGATCAATCTAGATTGATTAATGTATATGATAAATAACGCTTATATCGACTGGATTAGAGTGTTGGATCCATCTGATGGAAACACTCGCCCCGCCGATGCAAGCAAAATAGACAAAATTCACCTTGTCATCGGAGATCGAGCTGATGCAACCCTACTCGAAAATAAGAACTCGTCGAGAGAAACACCTAGAAAACTAGGGTGGCGATGCGCCGAAAGTTGTATATTGAACAGTTGTTATCTATAAAGACCCTGGATGTACATATTTATACCCATATCGGACATGACATAACTCTCCTAAAGATAAAGCAAAAATTACAAAGTCCAGACCAGACCTTAATCAATCATTCCTAAAATTATAAAAGGAAAATAATAATAGTACCTAATTAATAGATAACTTCTGCACTCCGCATCCTTCTCGAATCCGATCCCCTTTTTAGTAATTCATTATATCTCCTTAACCAAATCCGACAAGAACACAACCTCCTGTCCCTATCGGCAACATCAAACTCTTCCCAATCGATACATGTTTGCTGATTCAATCCTCTGTTTTTGGCAACTAAAATCACGCCGTCAATCCCACTTCCCGCGTACTCATTTTCTAATGGAATATGCCAAATTTTACGTTAACACCATCCCCACCACGAAGACCGCCTCCTCCTCACCTGCATCGCACACTTGAAGGTCTCCACCTCCGAGTCCATCCCCGATCTCCCAAATCCCTAACCCTAACTTGATGTTCAACGGAGAAACCCGGTCTTCCTGGTGTTAGAATTTAATCTTACTTAATCAATTTAAGTCTTAGCCTAATCATGACCACCTCTGCTTAATGCGGAAGTTGATCCAACTGACCTTGTTGTGATACCTTTGAAGCTGTGATCTTTGGTTTGGATTTGCTTGGTGTTCTTCCCTTTTCTCTTCTTAATCTTTCTGTTTCCTACTTACTATTTCTTGATGCGCCACTATAAGGGAAGCAGTAGGTTCGCCTCCTTAATCTTCTTAACAAATATCTTGCACGGGAGATTTGAGGATAACACTAAGAACCCCTTCCAGTGCGGTAGATCGATCGGGCTCTATTAGGATTTTGGAATTTTGTCGTAGGATTTGTTGTCACCTCTCCTCAATACCTTCTCTCCTTTTTATTTGCCACTGGCGGGACTCAGGGGCTTATCCGGATTAGTATCTCGATTGTTGCCACTGATCATGGCAATATTTTTTTATCTCTGAGCTCTTATCTCACAATTTGTTTCTTTTAATTTTTGGGAAGGAAACGGTGGAATTATCTCCTCCCTAATTATATCGGTATTGACTAATAAAATCAACCAACATTCTCCCTTTGATTTTGGGTTTAACTGACGAGTCTACTAAGCAAGATAGCTCCCCAAGGCAATGTCAGTGAGATAACAAGTCCTATAGTTCACTATAATACTTAGATAAACTCACAGTTAATTTAGTGGGTGTTGATCGAAACCTTATGCCCGGATCAATTTATGAGCCTTTAAAGTACGATTCATGAGCAGATGCTCAGCTTAATAATGTGATTCTGGGACATATCTTTCACAACAATATCGATGTGCTAGGTAGAAAAAACACAACGTGTTGTTACTATGGTGTCATTATTTACATACTATAATTAGTGGCACAAAAAATTTATGCCACTCTTAGTTTGGGAAATATGCTTAAGACATATAATCTGCTTAATCATAACATGCTACAAAATTTAACTGCATCATATGATCTTTATTATTATTAAATTTGGAGTTGCTTCACTCCCCTTAGTAAAGCTTCATGTTTCCAGTACTGACAAGATTTTATGGAATCTTACTTAGTTTTCTTAGTCTTCTATATTTCTTATTGATTTACTAAGTGATAAATTAAGTCAACTATGGTCCACTTTGTATTAGTGAATATTGCAATTAATCTGAAAAATGACCTTAGTCTAATAGGAGAAAAGTCATATGAAATGGACAAGTGGCGCATACGAAATGTGCGATGTCCATCCTAGCATGTTTATGCGCCATGTAATTTATTTATTATGCTAACCTTTCTGATTATGGCGACAATTGTACATGCGTACTATAAGTGTACTTAGCATTGGTCTTGACAAACTCCTAATGTTCATCTCAATGTTTGCCAGATACAGTTTCGCATTGTCATGATCAAAATTTTCCCCTGATACTGACAGGGATGATAATCTTCATATATATTAGTGAATGCGAGAAGGGTTTAGGGTTTAGGTAGCGGCTGGCTGCGCACTAGTCTCCTTTGGCATGCAGTGCTAACCTCGCTGCCTTCGGTGAGTCACCGTTGCTGCCACTACAACGGTAACCCTTATCTATGTCGGGCTCCAACCCACATCTGTGTCGGGTATGGAGCCCGACATAGCGTAAAGGTCAGTGATGTGAGGAATCATCTCAAATGGGCATAAGTCCATTGAGGATGGAGTTATCTCAATCGGGCATCAACTAATACCCATCACCGATAGGTTTGACCCAGACGACCAGTCAAACAGAGCCCGTCACGGATGACCTATCTCAATCGGGCTACAACTAGCGCCCGTCACGGATGTCTGTCCTCTCAAACGGGCCTAAACAGAAACCCGTCACAGATGACTATTATTCGCAATCGGGTCCCAACTGCAGCCCGTCACAGATCACTATATTCTCAATCGGGCCTTAAGTTACAGCCCATCACAGATGACTGTATTCTCAATCGGGCTTTAACTTATAGCCCGTTACCGATGAGTATGTCCACAAAAAATATAAATATTGTTTTTTGGCTAGCCTCAGGCCTGTGCTAGCCATTCCCGCTGCAAAATAACAGAAACAGATATGCCATTCACACATATATATCCCAGCATCCCCATTCACATATATACATCGCAGCATCCCCATTCACAAATGCCATTCACATATATTTTAGACACATAACATCCATATTCACACATGCATATTGGTCAAGTGGTAAGCATCATAACCTGCAATATTCATCTAGAAAGAATTTACATAGAGATAATAAATGTAATAAACAATAATATTACATAGTAACATGTGTTTGACAATTCAAATATAATGTTAAAAATTGTTTTTCACTTAATCTTAACCCTAAACATTCCTTTAGGGTGAATAATTTCGTGGAGGATGAACTCGGCAATCTCCTCACGAATATCCTGAAAGCTGCTACCCGAATCCTTTGAAAATTTGTCCTACATGTACAAAATTCGAAATTAGTCGAACGATCTTTAGATATATGTATGTACTTTAATTAAGTTAGAACATGTCACGAATGAGACCACAAACCTCCAATTCACCCAAAGTCTTCACCTTATCTTTGCAAAGTAGGCGCATGTTGTGGTAGACATGGAATCCGCACTGATCGCCTATTTGTTGTTTGACTGGGAAGTCCTTCTTATGGATAAGTGTATCCTGCCCTGTCTTTCGAAGGCCTCCTTTTTGCACATATTGGGCCCACGCTTCATCTATCGCGAGTTGAATCAGGGTCCAATCGTATGCTTTCTTGTCAATTCTGGAGTTTAAGTAGTGGCATGTACTCCACTTAGGCGTTATTACCAGTAGGATCCAATGTCCACTGCGGCATTGAAATAGTTAAAGTTAATGCTAAAGCTGGACGTGCAAAGAATTGTATTTAGGGATCACACTTACTATTGATTATAGGCGCACATGATGTACTCCTTGTCTTGACGTGCCCAGAAGGTGTCAAACAAGTAGTTTACCATTCCTTGACGCTCCCCTTGATGATTTGTGACATTGACTACATGAGGATCAAGGAAGGCAACTTTCGGTGCATTCTTGAGACACCACTTCCAACTATACCTGCACGCAAGACAAACGACCTTATAAGCATGTTACACGGATTGAGATGAATAATTTTCGTGAGCAAGAGTACTTACAACGAATAGCACTTGAGGAGGGTTGTGTCCACCGAGCGGAGCCTGTAGAGGTCGAATAGATCCTTGAAGTCTACCACGATAAAATTTGGTGGCCCAAGGAATGGCGCTCTTGCGTGTTCGCCTATTATATCAGTTTCTCTATTCTTCCTCCTCACGTTAGATTTTTCCATGTAGTACATGTGTAGCTCCTTGCAAGCGGCGCCCATCGTTGCTAGCACGTCGTCTCCAACCAACGGCATGCCTAGTTGGAAGGAGGATGGAGGTACGGGCTTCCTAGGTACTACCAACGCCTTGCTCAGATCTAACTTTGTTGGAGCAAGTCGTGAGCCCTGCAGCTTTCCCTTTCCTCGCCCCCTTGCAGCAGGTTTTTCGATAGCAATTCTCTGGGGGAAGAATGCGCCTTCCTGCTCTTCTTCATGGGTGGGGGTTTGATGATCGCCCCGCTATCGACCTCCATAGGCTCATCCCCAAAGTCTGTGTCGTACTGCACCTCGACATCATCTATATCTTCGTGACGAGCGGGAGCTGGAGGTGCTGAAGGAGCAGGGGCAGGTTGTATCGACAGGCGACCGCTTGGTGCAGTGGTTGGCCTCCGGATCACCCTTATCTCAATGAGGTCCTTGGGCCATTGGATGAAGGTTCCACGTGCATTACCAAGGGTTAGGACCTCGTCGTTCGGTGGATGCCTGAGTGGGAAATGATCAAATTCTAGCTTCACCGAGTTGAGTTGGACCTTCGCACAGTCACCTCGTAGTTGCGCCCCATGCACTCTAGTCTCCGGGGTCGGCTTGAAAGCTAGTCCTTCAGTAGCAGGGACCGAGAAGGTCGGCATCACCCTTACTGTCAAGGTGCAGCTAGTTGGTTCTTGCGATAGATTAATACGAATTTTTAGAGTACTACTTACCATATGGTTTCGTTAAGAATTCTATGCGTTGCGGACGAGAGATGTACCGTAATTTGGTCGACAGCGGCGGGGACCGATTGTGCGACGTTTCGATAATATTTTCCGAACCAACTTTAATATTAGAGATGAATAATTACCAAAAATTAGTCTAGTTCACTAAAATAACCTACACTTCACCTATAATCACTAAAGTTCACTAAAATATCCTACATTCGACTAAATTCACAAAAGTTCACTAAAATTGAATCAATAAAATAACGTATATTTCATATAATTTACTAAACTTAACTAAAAAAACCTAAGTAACCCTAAAATCCTTAAAATAACCAACATCTCACTAAAATCACTAAAATCAATAAAGTTCACTAAAATATCATCCATTCGTCTACACATCACTAAAATTTACTAAAATAACCTAACTAACACTAAAATCAATAAAATCAGTAAACCTAATTTTCACTAAACCTAAATTTTACTAAACCTAATTTTTAACTAAACCAAATTTGTAACTAAACCTAATTTTCACTAAACCTAAATTTTACTAAACCTAATTTTTAACTAAACCTAAAAATCACCAAACCTAAAGCACTAAAATCACTAAAATAACCTAAGTTGCACTAAAATATCGGTACTAACACTAAAATCAATAAAATCACTAAACGTAATTTAGTCTAAACCTAAATTGTACTAAACCTAATTTTTAACTAAACCTAATTTTCACTAAACCTAACACTACAATATCGGTACTAACAGTAACATCACTAAAATAACCTAAGTAATTACTAACTCACTAAAAATCACTAATTTAACTCACTAAAAATCACTAAGTTAAATCACTAAAAAACACTCACCGGTTGGAGAGGAGGCGGCCGGCAGCGGCTGGGCGACGAGGTCGTCAGCGGCAGTTAGGGTTCTGTGACTTAAAAAAATTTCGAATCCAAATCCAGATCCAGCGCGGTTATTTTATGTTTGTACGGGTAGTGAACATCTCAATCGGGCGTGAACAAAAGCCCGTCACGGATGACAACATCCGTGACGGGCTCTATTTCAAAGCCCGATAGAGATGACAACATCTCTATCGGGCTCTAAACCAGAGCCCGTCACGGATGACGGGCTCTATTTCAAAGCTCGATAGAGATGACATCATCTCTATCGGGCTCTAAACTAGAGCCCGTCACGGATGACAACATCTGTGACGGGCTATATTCTAATGCCCGATAGAGATGTTGTCATCTCTATCGGGCTGTAAGCCAGGGCCCGTCACGGATGACAACATCTGTGACGGGCTCTAGTGCGGGCCCGATAGAGATGTTGTCATCTGTATCGGGCCTGTACTAGGGCCCGATACATATGACATTTGACTCCTGTTCATCATTGACATGAACTGATAATAAATAATACAGTACTTCACAATGAACATGTGCTCATTTTACTAAAATCACATTGATTAACTTACTATACCAAATAATTTTGTGAAGTACAATAAATCACTAAACTTACTAAATTCACAATAAAATTTTATTACAAGTTGCACCAAATTATTACTGAAAAAATACTTCCTTTCCATCTTACTTCACTAGTATCCACAACCAACATAACAATTAAGCACAACTAAAATCACAAGGTTATGCCTTCCGTATGATCTGAGCGAGTATACGCCACAGGCTCCTGTGGATCATCGTCAAGGTCGATTTGGGACCGTACATGAAGATTCTGGTTGTACTCTTCTTCGTCGACGACGTTGTCAACACCAACAATTCGGCGCTTGCCATCCCTCACGATGCGCATCTTCTTGTTTGCGGGGTCTTTAATGTAGAAAATCTGCTCGACCTGTTTCGCAAGTACGAATGGTTCATCGGCGTATGCAACCTTGGATAGATCTACTAAAGTGAAACCTTCCTATCGACTTTAACACCAGTGCGTATATTCACCCAGCGGCATCGAAACAAAGGAACCTTGAACTTCACGTAGTTCAGCTCCCAGATCTGCTCAATGCGGCCGTAGTATGTGTTCGACCCAACTTGATCCTGGAAGGCATCTATACGGACTCCGCTGTTTTGCACTGTGCTATTGTCATCTTGCTGGACGGTGTAAAATGTGTATCCATTAATATCGTATCCTTGCCATGTGTCTATGGCCCAACACGGTCCCATCCCCAACAACTGTACTGTCTCATTTGGGATATCCGTCGACACTGTGACACGATTCTTGAACCAAGCGTTGAACCGAGAGTTATGTTCCTTGTTAATCCACGTCTCAGATCGACCCAAGTTCTCCTGCCAGATTTTGGCTAAATGCTCCTCAAAGTATGGGCCAACTTCTGCCATGTGTTGGAGCACAGCAAAATCAGCCTGCGCGTAGGAAGCTTGATCGGGCCTAATTCTTTTCCTCCCTATTGTGCCAGCACCTGACAACCTTCCTTCTTGACTAGACGCTGGAACTCCTATAGGTTCGGCCTCTGACATGTACTCCACGCAGAACTCAATGACATCCTCCGTCGTATATCCTTCAATGATGCTCCCCTCCGGTTTTGCTCTGTTCCGAACGTATGCCTTCAGAACTCCCATGTACCTCTCAAACGGGTACATTTCTCTTAGAAAAGCTGGGCCACATAGTTTTGTTTGCTTCACAAGATGAACAGGGAGATGGACCATGATATCAAAGAAAGAGAGTGGAAAAAACATCTCCATGTGGCAGAGGGTATTGACAATATCGGTCTGCAACCCATCTAGATCTTCGGGATCTATAACTTTCTGACCGATTGCATTGAAAAAGGCGCACAGACATTGGATCGTATGACGGACCTTGGAGGGAAGAATGCCTCTGATAGCAACTGGCAAGATTTGTGTGATTAGCACGTGACAATCGTGAGACTTCATTCCAACCAGTTTTAGGTCTTCCGATTTGACGTACTTACTAATCCTCGCTGAATAGCCCGATGGAACTTTGATATCTTTCAGGCAAGACAACATATAAACCATCTTTCGTGATTTCTTCAACCATCGGCTGCGTGTATGTTCCATGCAGTCGGAGCAAGCCTTCTTTCCTTTCACGGTTTGGCCAGAAAGATTACCGAGGGCAGGATAGTCATTAATGGTGCAGAACAGTAGAACTCGTAGCTTGAAATTCTCCTGACCATACGCATCCCAAGTTTCCACACCTTCTTTCCATAGCATCTCAAGATCATCCATAACAGGCTCCAAGAACACGTCGATATCATTGCCCGGTTGTTTCGGTCCTTGGATTAGCAAGCACAGCATAATGTATTTCCTTTTAAAGCACAACCATGGCGGTAGGTTAAAGTTTGAAATAAGAACTGGCCAGGTGCTGTGAGTACTACTCAAGTCTCCGAAAGGATTCATGCCATCTTTACACAGACATATCCTCATGTTTCTGGGGTCGGCAGCAAAGTCATTGTGTTTTCGATCAATATTTCTCCATTGAATTGAATCCGCTGGGTGTCTTAGCATACCGTCGTTCCTTCTCTTAGTGGCATGCCAGCGGAGTCCGTATAGATGCCTTCCAGGATCAAGTTGGGTCGAACACAGACTACGGCCGCATTGAGCAGATCTGGGAGCTGAACTACGTGAAGTTCAAGGTTCCTTTGTTTCGATGCCGCTGGGTGAATATACGCACTGGTGTTAAAGTCGATAAGGATGGTTTCACTTTAGTAGTTCTATCCAAGGTTGCATACGCCGACGAACCATTCGTACTTGCGAAACAGGTCGAGCAGATTTTCTACATTAAAGACCCCGCAAACAAGAAGATGCACATCGTGAGGGATGGCAAGCGCCGAATTGTTGGTGTTGACAACGTCGTCGACGAAGAAGAGTACAACCAGAATCTTCATGTACGGTCCCAAATCGACCTTGACGATGATCCACAGGAGCCTGTGGAGTATACTCGCTCAGATCATACGGAAGACATAACCTTGTGATTTTAGTTGTGCTTATTAGTTGTGCTTAATTGTTATGTTGGTTGTGGATACTAGTGAAGTAAGATGGAAAGGAAGTATTTTTTCAGTAATAATTTGGTGCAACTTGTAATAAAATTTTATTGTGAATTTAGTAAGTTTAGTGATTTATTGTACTTCACAAAATTATTTGGTATAGTAAGTTAATCAATGTGATTTTAGTAAAATGAGCACATGTTCATTGTGAAGTACTGTATTATTTATTATCAGTTCATGTCAGTGATGAATAGGAGTCAAATGTCATCTGTATCGGGCCCTAGTACAGACCCGATACAGATGACAACATCTCTATCGGGGCTGCACTAGAGCCCATCACAAATGTTGTCATCCGTGACGGGCCCTGGCTTACAGCCCGATAGAGATGACAACATCTCTATCGGGCATTAGAATATAGCCCGTCACAGATGTTGTCATCCGTGACGGGCTCTGGTTTAGAGCCCGATAGAGATGATGTCATCTCTATCGGGCTTTGAAATAGAGCCCGTCACGGATGTTGTCATCCGTGACGGGCTTTTGTTCACGCCCGATTGAGATGTTCACTACCCGTACAAACATAAAATAACCGCGTTGGATCTGGATCTGGATTCGAAATTTTTCTAAGTCACAGAACCCTAGCCGCCGCCGACAACCTCGTCGCCAAGCCGCCGCAGTCCGCCTCTTCTCCAAGCCGCCGCCGGCCGCCTCCTCCCCAAGCCGCCGCTGGCCGCCTCCTCTCCAACCGGTGAGTGTTTTGTAGTGATTTAACTTAGTGATTTTTAGTAAGTTAACTTAGTGATTTTTAGTGAGTTAGTAATTACTTAGGTTATTTTAGTGATGTTACTGTTAGTACCGATGTTGTAGTGTTAGGTTTAGTGAAAATTAGGTTTAGTTAAAAATTAGGTTTAGTACAATTTAGGCTTAGACTAAATTAGGTTTAGTGATTTTATTGACTTTAGTGTTAGTACCGATATTTTAGTGCAACTTAGGTTATTTTAGTGATTTTAGTGCTTTAGGTTTAGTGATTTTTAGGTTTAGTTAAAAATTAGGTTTAGTAAAATTTAGGTTTAGTGAAAATTAGGTTTAGTGAAAATTAGGTTTAGTTACAAATTTGGTTTAGTTAAGAATTAGGTTTAGTAAAATTTAGGTTTAGTGAACATTAGGTTTAGTGATTTTATTGATTTTAGTGTTAGTTAGGTTATTTTAGTAAATTTTAGTGATGTGTAGACGAATGGATGATATTTTAGTGAACTTTATTGATTTTAGTGTTTTTAGTGAGATGTAGGTTATTTTAGGGATTTTAGGGTTACTTAGGTTTTTATAGTTAAGTTTAGTAAATTATATGAAATATACGTTATTTTATTGATTCAATTTTAGTGAACTTTTGTGAATTTAGTCGAATGTAGGATATTTTAGTGAACTTTAGTGATTATAGGTGAAGTGTAGGTTATTTTAGTGAACTAGACTAATTTTGGTGCATAGTTAAAATGTTAGCAAATATACGTTACCAAATTATCGCAGAATCCGAGGTGCCTAGGGTCTGACGGTGGTTTGATCGAGTTATATGTAATTCACAAAACCGATTAAGACACCGTTAGATCCCAGTGCACCTCGGTTTTTGTTATTTTTGGTAATTATTCATCTCTAATATTAAAGTTGGTTCGGAAAATATTATCGAAACGTCGCACAATCCGGGGTGCCTAGGGTCAGAAGAAGTTAGTTCGATCGAGTTAGTGCTCTCACAACACCGATTTAAAAAACTTCTGATCCCAGTGCACCTCGGTTGATGTTACTTTTTGATAATTACTCATTTACGTAAGGACTTTGTTTCTAGATTATCAAATCATCATAGAATACGAAGTGTTCCGGGTGCCAAGTTGGTTTGGTTGGGGCAGTACATGTAAGAAACCTTCCAAGACACCTTGACATCCAGAACATTTCGTAATCTATCATTTTTTGATAATTAAGAAACGTGTAAAAGGGAGTGAGGAGGAGCCATTTTGTTATAAAGTAGAATAGTTCAGGTGGAGCGAGTAAGAGGACTTACTGAATTAACCGACTTACGTGCATACGTGATTTGTTTACAAAATTAATTAACTTTGTTATTTAAAAGCACAGTTATTTAGACGATTCCTCAGCAAGGTGAACCGATGTCGACGACAACTAGTGGGTCCTCAAGGGCACGGGGTTGTAGGACAGGGAACAGAATCCCTAAGGAACGGTACACCATCTTAGAGGTGAACCAGGTTGGACTGCCGACGCGTCCTCGCAATGTCCTAGCCATGTTCAGGTCCACCTGCGGTGTCGTAGCGAGGGAAAACTTCACAATCCTCGTGGATGACATCAAGCTTGTGCCCGAAGCGGAGAAGAACGCTGCTTGGCTCAAATTCAAGGAGAGCTTCGAGTATCCTGCAGCCGATGAGGAGAGGCTCAAGCTGGCTGCGTTCAAGGTGATGGGCAATTGTTGGAAGAATTTCAAGAGTAGGCTGGTCACGGAGTTTGTCCTAATCCGATGACCCCTGATCCAAAAGACCAATGGCCTTTCATAACGGATGACGTTTGGGAGCAATTCTACAAGAAGAAATCGACCCCCGAATCCCGGGCCAGAAGCGAAGCATATAGAGCACTGCAGGCCAGGAACGTGCACCTGCACCGCCTAGGCACCGCAAGATACGTCGGGAAGCTGGAGGAATGGCAGCAGGAAGATGAAGCGGCAGCGGCAGCGAACACACCGCCGGTGTTTGCCGACATCCCACACCCACGGGCAAGGAACTGTGCCCGGGCGAGATACCAGAAGAATCAAGATGGGTCAGTTTCGCTTCCAAATCCCCAAGATCAACAAGTGTACGATAATATAGTAAGTGCCTAATCTCAATATTTCTTCGCATTGTCTGCACCGAACTTTTCATCTAATCCGAACTCATTTGTACCACAGAAGGAGTTGGTTGCCTCCCAAGAAGCCTCGCAAGAGGGCAGCTCTCAAAGACGCGAGGACGACATCCTCAATAAAGCGTTGGGCAACAAGGAACACCGTGGACGGACTAGGGGACTTGGCGCTAACGTGCCATGGAAAGTTGGATTCCCAGACTACGCGTGGCAGTACAAGAAGCGGACAATCACGAACGCGCAGAAAGATGCCCGCCTTGCCGCGCAGATCCGGGAGCAGGTCAGAGCCGAATTGAGCTCTGAATTCGACGAGAAGCTTGAATCGATGAGGGCCCATATTAGGCAGGAGATTCGAGAAGAACAAAATTTCCCGGAGGCTGCCGCTGCTGCTATGCAACAGGATCTAGCTAGTCCCACGCAGAGGCGCAGCAGTTGTGCATCAACTGAGGCTGGGGAAAGTCCCCCATCGGTCCCCACCGCCGTCGACCAAATTACGGTACATCTCTCGTCCGCAACGCATAGAATTCTTAACGAAACCATATGGTAAGTAGTACTCTAAAAATTCGTATTAATCTATCGCAGGAACGAACTAGCTGCACCCTGACAGTAAGGGTGATGCCGACCTTCTCGGTCCCTGCTGCTGAAGGACTAGCTTTCAAGTCGACCCCGGAGACTAGAGTGCATGTGATAAGCCCTGAGCAGCTCTGATACCACTTGATAAACCCTAAGCTCCACTCGATGCGCTCAAGGATATGATTTGGCCCGATCTTTCGGTGAGTTGAGATAACTACGATTTGGGAGACACGTTGACGATTCGACTACAACCGTACAAGACGTTGTGTTGCGCCTTAGCGATCGATACACCTCTCCGTGGGTTGTTGATCTTATCGATGCAGATCAACCTTATTCCTGCAAGCAAATCGAAGAAACTAGCAAGAACAAGATAAAAGCAATCTGAATTGCAAATAGGAATTGAATACAAACGATAAGTTGGGGTTCCGAAGAACAAGCAGACGGACGGTCTAGCCGACACGCGCGCTGCAAGCAAGTAGCAATGGCTAAACTTTAATCTAACAAAACCCCCGAAACCCTAAAGGGGGTACCTAGCTATTTAAAGGGATGGGAGGACGACCAAGGGAACTCTAGGGTCGTGCTCCACCTAATTATGGCGCACCCTACATGGGCCCCACATGGGCCGGGGTCCCAGATGAAGTTACAAGCCCATAGGCCCATTATAGGTGACGCAGCACCTTGTTTCTGTAATTGCAGTTGACTGGGATGGAATTTGAGGATGAGGTTGGATCCATTGGAAAGAGGACTCCGAGAGCTTTCCATCAAGTACTCACGGGCCGAAAACGGAGCTCGTATGCAGATTTGGCGGCCATTTGAATTCAACGTTGCAGCAGGTGGCCGAATTGGATTCCAGCACTTGGAGGACTTGATCTTGATGTCTTCTTGTTGATCCATGATGTGAACAACGGTTGTATCCATATGAGCCATGGTCACATCATCCTCCCCTTCTTCACGGAAAACCGTCCTCGGTTTTTCCATACGGTGCTCTTCACGTAGTCCATTTAAAACAACTTGTTTCACCAAATCAAAACAAGACAGACTCGAGATAACATGATTAGTCGTTACAACACTCTCTAGACTGTTGTTGCCTTGCATAACTACAGGAGGTTCCAAATCTGAACATATATAAACTCAATGCACCAAATATATTCCTCCATGAGTATATCCTCCAAAGATATGAAAAATAGCATTAATTGGACATCTCAAATCAGACTTAACAAATAATTTCTCCTTCAAATTGTCGAGCTCACAAAATTTATCAAACTGAATATAGCCCAAAATATTTAAATAAGATATCAATTCACGTTCCCCTACTTCATTAGCAATGTGAACAACATGCTTAAAATCAGCACATAAAGAACTAACACTAGAAATAGCATGTTCACTCACTAGTTGTGGCATGGATATAAGTGAAGCATTATCACACAACTCTTCTTTACGACACGGAACAACAAACAAATCATCTTGTGACAAAGGAATCTCAGCAATTGGTTCCACTAAAGGTTGCTCTACTATAGCACGAAAAGTGGACATTTGTAGCTCAGCTTGAGAATACTCACATTCATTTATCTCAGCACCATTTAATTTACCTTCCAAACTTTCTTCAGATGTTGCAGGTGCTTCATGCTTCTCCCCTTTCTTCTCAAGTATGTGTTTCTCCTCCTTTTGACAGCTATTTACTTCCTGCAAATTATTAGTAACAGGAGGCACGGGCACTGATGAACCCTGACCTCCACTCGATGCGCTCAAGGATATGATTTGGCCCGATCTTTCGGTGAGTTTGTGATAACTACGATTTGAGAGAAACGTTGACGATCCGACTACAACCGTACGAGACGTTGTGTTGCGCCTTAGCGATCGATACACCTCTCCGTGGGTTGTTGATCTTATCGATGCAGATCAACCTTATTCCTGCAAGCAAATCGAAGAAACTAGCAAGAACAAGATAAAAGCAATCTGAATTGCAAATAGGAATTAAATACAAATGATAAGTTGGGGTTCCGAAGAACAAGCAGACGGACGGTCTAGCCGACACGCGCGCTGCAAGCAAGTAGCAATGGCTAAACTTTAATCTAACAAAACCCCCAAGAAATCCTAAAGGGGTACCTAGCTATTTATGGAGGTGGGAGGACGACCTAGGGAGCCCTAGGGTCGTGCTCCACCTGTTTGGGGCGCACCCCACATGGGCCCCTCATAGGCCGGGGTCCCAGATGAAGTTACAAGCCCATAGGCCCATTATAGGTGACGTAGCACCTTGTTTCTGTAATTGCGGCCAACTGAAATGGAATTTGGCAATGAGGCTAGATCCATTGGAAAGAGGACTCCGAGACCTTTCCATCAAGTACTCACGGGCCGAAAATGGAGCTCGTATGATGATTTGGCGGCCGTTCGAAGTCAACGTTGCTGCAGGTGGCCGAATTGGATTCCAGCACTTGGAGGAGTTGATCTTGCTATCTTCTTGTTGATCCATGATGTGAACAATGGTTGTATCCGTAGTAGCGATGGTCACATCATCCTCCCCTTCTTCACAGAAAACCGTCCTCGGTTTTTCCATATGGTGCTCTTCACGTAGTCCATTTAAAACAACCTGTTTCACCAAATCAAAACAAGACAGACTCGAGGAAATATGATTAGCAATAATACGACTCTCTAGCTTGCAAATTTTATCCACGTCTACAGGATGATCTAAATCCAAACATATGTAAACTCTATGCACCAAATATATTCCTCCATCAGTATATCCTCCAAAAATATGAAAAATAGCATATTCATTCACTAGTTGTGGTATGGGTATAAGTGAAGCATTACCACACAACTCTTCTTTATCACAAGAGATAGCAAGTAAATCAACTTGTGACAAAGGAATCTCAGCAATTGGTTCCACTAAAGGTTGCTCTACTATAGCACGAAAAGTGAACATTTGTAGCTCAACTTGAGAATACTCACATTCATTTATCTCAGCACCATTTAATTTACCTTCCAAACTTTCTTCAGATGTCGCAGGTGCTTCATGCTTCTCCCCTTTCTTCTCAAGTATGTGTTTCTCCTCCTTTTGACAGCTATTTACTTCCTGCAAATTATTAGTAACAGGAGGCACGAGCACAACTTGTTGCTTATTAACATTGTCAATTTGTTTTTCCACATTGCAAGCAAGTTGTAACAAATGAGAAAGAGATCTATATCTTTGACTAGCGAGCATATCCTGAATTTCTTTGTTAAGCCCACGCAAAAACCTCAATTCTGAAGCTTCTTCGCATTCATCTAAACCACAGCGTAATAAACAAGCACGCATATCGTGATAGTATGAAGTAACAGTTTTAGTATCTTGCTTTAAACATTGCAGTTTGTTGAACAGAATATCAGCATAATACATGGGAACATAAATATCTCTGAAATATCGTTTCATGTCTTTCCAAGATTGAGGTATTTTGTTATGCCTACAAAGATATTTCCAATCATCAGAAGCATGTTTAACTAAAACACTAGAGGCACACATAACCATATGATTCTCAGTCAATTTATATTTTTGAAATTCTCTATCGACAGCAAGCTCCCAATCAACATAAGCATGAGGATCATAATTTCCTTCAAAATAAGGTAGTGCAGATTTGATCTTAGCTAGAACATCATCACTTACCTCATAATGGTCATGTTGATTACTCCTCATGTCTTGACGAAGATGTCGATGTTGAGCACAGCTGTTCCCAATCGTCTTCCGTATCACTGCCATTGTTAGTAGAAAACAAGAAACATACAAAAATATGCACCTTCCTATTAACTACTAGGTATTGGACGCTCAAATATCACATACACTTAAGCTTTTAACCGAGCTCTTACAAGTTCTTACCAATGCAAGCGGAATGGTGATATACACCGACTCAACAAAGCACCCCGATGGAGGTTGGCTGTATCGATGCCTTAGCAAACACTTGCTGTACGGCTGCAATCAAATCTGTGGAGCTCTAGGTAGGCTTAAATATTTAGCAAAGGAATAGCAAATGCTCAAATCAGAGAATGCAAAGTTGAATAATGGTTCAAAGTCAAGTACCGTGCTGGTCCTAGGCTAGAACGTACTAGAGACGTGAGCCTAGACACAAACGGTACCACAAGATAGCACAACTCAAGCACAACTCTGATACGTGAAAGCAATCTCAAAGATAACAACTGATTTTCTCTTTCTTTTTTCTTTCTTTCTTTCTCTTTTTCCTTCTTTCTTTTTTATTGGTGCGGCTTTTATTTTCTTTTTTTTTCTATGCACCTTTCTGCCTTTTTCTCCCTCTTTTTTTTGACTTTTTTTCAGCAAAAAAAAACGACTCAAGGACGTGGATGCAAGATTACAGGGACTCAAATGTAAATATAAAAATTACAGGGACTCGAACGCAAAAGTGCAAACCCTAAAATTAAAATTATACAAAAATGGAATGCTCTCGTCGCATAGGTTCCGTTTTTGCAAACAGATTTCTAATCCGACACTCGAAAATTTTTCACCAAGGTGTTTTGCAAGTTCCGGTATAGATTGGAACCGAGGAAAGAGAGGAGGAAGTCGGACTAAAGGATGGGAGGGGGTGGGGCGGCATACCAAACCGAGAGAGAGTCTCGGCCTTGGTTTTGGAAAAGGCCCACGCGAAAAAAAAGAAACAAACCCACACTTCCCTTTTTATCTCTTCTTCCTCAACCACAGAACCAATCTAATCTATTACCAAAAACTAATCTGTTCACTTATCGTGCGGCATGAAAGCACGGCAAAGGCTAGCCGATTATGGCAAACCCTAGATGCTACTTAGCAACTCCAAAACCGACCGACAGAAAATGCCCGAAACGAGAAAAACGGAACCCTAGTGGCGACACGATTCCGTTTTCGAAGATCCCGACGACAACGAAGACACAGTGACTAAGGCGACAATGGTACTAACCGTGACAAGAACTCGAAACTCTAAACGGACTAGACGCTAAGACCAGCAACATGACTCGACGATGCAACGCAAAACTCAACAAAGTAAAAACTGAAAAGAACAATGCAATGACACAAATATGGCTGGGTAAAGGATGCAAATTTTTTGTATGGCTATTTTCTGGTTATAGGTAGATAAAAAACTCACCGAGCAACGAAAGCTCTGATACCACTTGATAAGCCCTGAGCAGCTCTGATACCACTTGATAAACCCTAAGCTCCACTCGATGCGCTCAAGGATATGATTTGGCCCGATCTTTCGGTGAGTTGAGATAACTACGATTTGGGAGACACGTTGACGATCCGACTACAACCGTACAAGACGTTGTGTTGCGCCTTAGCGATCGATACACCTCTCCGTGGGTTGTTGATCTTATCGATGCAGATCAACCTTATTCCTGCAAGCAAATCGAAGAAACTAGCAAGAACAAGATAAAAGCAATCTGAATTGCAAATAGGAATTGAATACAAACGATAAGTTGGGGTTCCGAAGAACAAGCAGACGGACGGTCTAGCCGACACGCGCGCTGCAAGCAAGTAGCAATGGCTAAACTTTAATCTAACAAAACCCCCGAAACCCTAAAGGGGGTACCTAGCTATTTAAAGGGATGGGAGGACGACCAAGGGAACTCTAGGGTCGTGCTCCATTATGGCGCACCCTACATGGGCCCCACATGGGCCGGGGTCCCAGATGAAGTTACAAGCCCATAGGCCCATTATAGGTGACGCAGCACCTTGTTTCTGTAATTGCAGTTGACTGGGATGGAATTTGAGGATGAGGTTGGATCCATTGGAAAGAGGACTCCGAGAGCTTTCCATCAAGTACTCACGGGCCGAAAACGGAGCTCGTATGCAGATTTGGCGGCCATTTGAATTCAACGTTGCAGCAGGTGGCCGAATTGGATTCCAGCACCTGGAGGACTTGATCTTGATGTCTTCTTGTTGATCCATGATGTGAACAACGGTTGTATCCATATGAGCCATGGTCACATCAGCATGGGGCGCAACTACGAGCTGACTGTGCGAAGGTCCAAGTCGATTCGGTGAAGCCAGAATTCGATCATTTCCCACTCAGGCATCCACCGAACGACGAGGTCCTAACCCTTGGTAATGCACGTGGAACCTTCATCCAATGGCCCAAGGACCTCATTGAGATAAGGGTGATCCCGAGGCCAACCACTGCACCAAGCGGTCGCCTGTCGATACAAGCTGCCCCTGCTCCTTCAGCACCTCCAGCTCCCGCTCGTCACGAAGATATAGATGATGTCGAGTTGCAGTACGACACGGACTTTGGGGATGAGCCTATGGAGGTCGATAGCGGGGCGATCATCAAACCCCCACCCATGAAGAAGAGCAGGAAGGCGCATTCTCCCCCCAGAGAATTGCTATCGAAAAACCTGCTGCAAGGGGGCGAGGAAAGGGAAAGGTGCAGGGCTCACGACTTGCTCCAACAAAGTTAGATCTGAGCAAGCCGTTGGTAGTACCTAGGAAGCCCGTACCTCCATCCTCCTTCCAACTAGGCATGCCGTTGGTTGGAGACGACGTGCTAGCAACGATGGGCGCCGCTTGCAAGGAGCTACACATGTACTACATGGAAAAATCTAACGTGAGGAGGAAGAATAGAGAAACTGATATAATAGGCGAACACGCAAGAGCGCCATTCCTTGGGCCACCAAATTTTATCGTGGTAGACTTCAAGGATCTATTCGACCTCTACAGGCTCCGCTCGGTGGACACAACCCTCCTCAAGTGCTATTCGTTGTAAGTACTCTTGCTCACGAAAATTATTCATCTCAATCCGTGTAACATGCTTATAAGGTTGTTTGTCTTGCGTGCAGGTATAGTTGGAAGTGGTGTCTCAAGAATGCACCGGAAGTTGCCTTCCTTGATCCAAAGGTAGTCAATGTCACAAATCTTCAAGGGGACCATCAAGGAATGGTAAACTACTTGTTTGACACCTTCTGGGCACGTCAAGACAAGGAGTACATCATGTGCGCCTATAATCAATAGTAAGTGTGATCCCTAAATACAATTCTTTGCACGTCCAGCTTTAGTATTAACTTTAACTATTTCAATGCCGCAGTGGACATTGGATCCTACTGGTAATAACACCTAAGTGGAGTACGTGCCACTACTTAAACTCCAGAATTGACAAGAAAGCATACGATTGGACCCTGATTCAACTTGCGATAGATGAAGCGTGGGCCCAATATGTGCAAAAAGGAGGCCTTCGAAAGACAGGGCAGGATACACTTATCCATAAGTAGGACTTCCCAGTCAAATAACAAATAGGCGATCAGTGCGGATTCCATGTCTGCCACAACATGCGCCTACTTTGCAAAGATAAGGTGAAGACTTTGGATGAATTGGAGGTTTGTGGTCTCATTCGTGACATGTTTTAACTTAATTAAAGTACATACATATATCTAAAGATCGTTCGACTAATTTCGAATTTTGTACATGTAGGACAAATTTTCAAAGGATTCGGGTAGCAGCTTTTAGGATATTCGTGAGGAGATTGCCGAGTTCATCCTCCACGAAATTATTCACCCTAAAGGAATGTTTAGGGTTAAGATTAAGTGAAAAACAATTTTTAACATTATATTTGAATTGTCAAACACATGTTACTATCTAATATTATTGTTTATTACATTTATTATCTCTATGTAAATTCTTTCTAGATGAATATTGCAGGTTATGATGCTTACCACTTGACCAATATGCATGTGTGGATATGGATGTTATCTGTCTAAAATATATGTGAATGGTATTTGTGAATGGGGATGCTGCGATGTATATATGTGAATGGGGATGCTGGGATATATATGTGTGAATGACATATCTGTTTCTGTTATTTTGCAGCGGGCATGGCTAGCACAGGCCTGAGGCTAGCCAAAAAGCAATATTTATTTTTTTTGTGGACATACTCATCGGTGACGGGCTATAAGTTAAAGCCCGATTGAGAATACAGTCATCCGTGACGGGCTGTAACTTAAGGCCCGATTGAGAATATAGTGATCTGTGACGGGCTGTAGTTGGGGCCCGATTACGAATAATAGTCATCTGTGACGGGCTTCTGTTTAGGCCCGTTTGAGAGGACAGACATCCGTGACGGGCGCTAGTTGTAGCCCGATTGAGATAGGTGATCCGTGACGGGCTCTGTTTGACTGGTCGTCTGGGTCAAAGCTATCGGTGACGGGCATTAGTTGATGCCCGATTGAGATAACTCCATCCGTAACGGACTTATGTCCGTTTGAGATGATTCCTCACATCACTGACCTTTACGCTGTGTCGGGCTCCATACCCGACACAGATGTGGGTTGGAGCCCGACACAGATAAGGGTTACCGTTGTAGTGATGTGAAGTTGGTTTGAAGATGGATGTTGCAGCAAAAGAACAGTCGCCTCAAGAAGAGAGCTTCGTTGGAAGGGCTCTGAAGCAGGGTTTCTCAGCGGACGAGATCTTAAAAGCTGGAGAGCAATTGCTATGGCGGGTTTGTCACCGAAGTTAGGTTCTTGTCCTGAGAAAGTTAATAAGAAAAGGAATGGGCACCTGGCTAAGCACATGGTGGAAATAGTGGTTAAAAGGAGTTCGATTTTTGGCAAACCCTGGAAAGGACCCTTGCCAAAGGTTAGGATCTCTGAACCACGAATAGTAGGAGATGTCATTGATAAGGCCTTCAAGAATCGGACTTCAGTGAACTGGGGATCGCTGGAGATGATCAACGTGGAGAACGGTGTCATACCAGTCTCAGCGGAGAAAATCGATAAATGCGATGACCTGGGAGCTTCTACGAAGCTAGACGATCAGCACTACACTAAAATTTTCAGTTCTGGGTGTTTTCCGGCAACTACTACCATTGATGCAAGCTTGCTTGGACTTTCGGTGAACGTTGGGGAAAGTGAAAAAAGGGTAATTTTTTTGAATGTACGGGGACAAGGTGTGACGGGAATTGAGGTGATGGATCACGCGGTTGATCTGTCGTCGCCTGGTTTGAAAAGAAAAAAGGAATTTTCTTTGTGGGTAGGAGTTAAAGAGCCAAAAACCAGATTTGTCTTTAGTAGTGGTTTGGGCCAGTTACTCGCGAATTTGGGCCGTCGTTGATGGGCCACGGGAGGCGAACCGGTGCTGCTACAAAATACGGAAGGGAATAGGGAACTCACCGCGCGACTAGGGTCTCGCCATCCAGAAAAAAAGAAGGGAGAGCGAGGGCAGCGCTGCTGCTGGTCTCTTGGCCGGCGGCGGGGGGTGTCGTTTAATACAGGAGAAGAAGAGGGGAGGGAAGGAGACATGGCGTGGAGGAACGATCGAAACAGGCTAGACGGAGGGGGCAGAGGCAAGGAGGAAGCGTTTCAGGAAGAAGATGTAGCGTTTTTTGGAGAAAGCTTTGAGTCGTTCTGGATAGGCTTCCAACTAGGCTATGGCTTCAGTCAACAATAAGGGTACAGGAGGGCCTGGCAGCGCAGTGGCTTCTGATCGAGAGGGCCGTGAAGCTTTGGACAACGGCGGGGCGGCTTTGCAGGGCGCCCGGGCAGGGGGGTGCCGACTTGGGGTAACCAACGACCAGTTCAGTTGCGTCCAAATAACCGACCGATACAACAAAATAGAGGTGGACAGTGGCAACAGGGACAGTCCAAGGGGAAAGTGTTTGCTGATGAAAAAGCAAAGGAAGCAATGGGTGGAAACTCTAGTGGAGGCAGCAAGCTTGTAAAGGTAGGGGAATTAGAAGTTTTAGTTGATCAAGGGAAGGAATCAGAGATCGGGGAAGAAGGGTTGGTTGGGAAAGAGGAACTGATGGCCATGGATTGTGATCTAGGGGAGGAAGAGGTTCAAAAAGAGGAATTGAAGTAAGCAATGACCAACTGCTGCCCAAGGGTAAGTTGTGCTCAAGGTGCTGTCAAAAAGGCGATGGTGTGGCAAATTGTTCTACTGATATCTATTGTGATACTTGTGATTCGCATGAGCACGTCAATCATCGTTGCCATATTCTTAAGCAGCCAAGACCCGTGGCACATGCAGTGGGGTACGCGTTGGAAGGTTCAGGTTTTTATCATATCCCTCACCCCCCGTTACTTAAGGGTAAGAAAGAGAGTAGGACGGCTTTGATCTCTTGCACAGGCAGGCAGCTCACAAAGGAACAAATGGCCGTTCAGTTACGCAAGCTGTTTCCAGCAAAATGGAAGTGGGAACCGGTGGAGATTGAAGGAAATGCTTTTACAGTTCTTTTTCCATCAAGAGCTGACTTGAAGAGGGCCATTGCGTTCGGTGGGGCTGATGTGAAAGGAATTGGTATGTCTACTGTAATCTGTTTGCAATTCGAGGAGTGGTCCGAAAAAGAGGAAGGTTTCCTTTTACCAAAAGTTTGGGTAAGAGTGTTCGGGTTGAGGAAGAAGATGAGAGAATTTCTCCCCCTTGGGCAGTGCTCCTTGTTGGGTGCTACTCAAACGGTGGACATGAAAACCACAAGGAAAAGTGAGTTCGGAAGGGTTTTTATAGCTGTTTTAAACCCAAAGATTATCCCTAAAAATCTGGATGTAGTGATTGGCGATCACTACTTTGAGCTGAAATTTGAGGTCGAGAAAATTGGGGTTGATGAGGTGGAGATAGAAGAAGAGGAGGACGGGGATAGAAACGATGATGAAGAAAGGGAGGAGCAGCTGGGTGATGAAAAAGAAAAGAAGAGGGAAACCAAGAGAGCTAAGGGGGATGATATGCAAGTGGATGGGAAGGAATTATGTACTAAACTGCAATAAGATAAATAACGAGGGATATGGTTCGGAGGAAGAGGAGGAGCAAGACAACCTTGTTCTTGGCCACTTATGTGGTGGCTTAGTAGAGGAGGTTATAGATGGGGAGAATGGTCACCTAAGCTGTGATTTTAATAATCTCCCCATTAAGGGCATTAGGAAAAAGATTGAGAGTAGGAGCAAAACAAAGAGGGTTAAAATTGCTATTCTTAAAAAGGGGTCAACATGAGAGGGATGTTCTGGAATAGCAGAGGTCTTGGTGACTTGGCTAAATACAGATTTTTGTCGGATACGTCAAAAGAGCAAAAGCTAGACTTTATTGCTCTTTAGGAGACGGGAAAAAATGAATTTTCAAATTCTCACCTTAAGAGTTTTTGTGGAGGTAGAGATTTTTTTGGCATTGGACAAGGCCAAAAGGGATATTAGGGGGTATCTTGCTAGGGATAAATGAGGAGGTTCTCGACATCTCTAGTGTTGATGAAGGGGATTTCTACGTTAAGTGTCATGTTAAGAATAAGGATGATGGCTTTCAATGGATCCTCGTGGCAATATATGGGGCTGCACAGCAGGAGTACAAAGAAGCTTTCCTCGTTGAGTTGGTCAATTCGTGTAGTAAGGAGGCGCTACCAGTTTTGCTCGGTGGTGATTTCAACATTATAAGAAATCCTACCGAAAAGAATAGTGATAATTATAGTGAGAAGTGGTCGTTCCTTTTTAACGCCGTCATAGATAGTTTGGACTTAAGAGAGTTGGAGCTCTCGGGACGTAAATTTACATGGGCTAATTCTTTATCAAAACCAACGTTTGAGAAGCTAGATAGAATTTTGATGAGTACGGAATGGGAACAAAAATACCCGTTGTCTACTACTCGAGTTTTGAGTAGGGAGCTTTCCGATCATACGCCGCTCTTGTTGGACACGGGTGTTAATTCTCTCAAACAGCCACTGTTCAAGTTTGAGCTTGGATGGTTGTTAAGAGACGAATTCTACGATTTGATAGCATATGTTTGGAAAAAGGAGGTTATGGGGGTACAAGGTTGGAGAAGTGGCAAAATAGGTTACGAAGGTTGCGCCAATTTTTGAGGGGATGGGCAAAAAGTACAAGTGGGGCCTACAAGAAAGAAAATGCTAGCCTGCTAGCAAAGGCGGATGAATTAGATAAGAAGGCTGAGGTGCAGTATCTGTCTGAACAAGAATTAAATCTCAAGAACTTTGTAAAAGATAGATTAGCTCTTTTGCTAAGAGAAGAAGAAATAAAATGGTACCAAAGCGCAAAAACGAAAAAAATTGAGGACGATAGAAATACAAGATATTATCATATGGTACCTAATGGAAAGCATCGGAAAACCCGAATTTTTCAGTTGGAACCAGAGGAACATGTAATCAAAGGTGATGTATAGCTAAGGAGGTACATTACAAGGTATTATAAAAACCTTTTTGACCCCAGAGGAAAATAATTTTTCCATGATGGAGTCTAGAAAAGAGGACATTCCTCAAGTCTCAAGTGAGGAAAATGAAATCCTACCAAAGGAATTCTCAGATCAAGAAGTAAAACAGGCTATTTTCCAAATGGAACACAATGAGGCTCTGGGTCCTGATAGATTTACTGCAGAGTTCTTTCAAGTGTTTTGGGAGGTCATAAAAGAGGACTTAATGGCCATGTTTAATGATTTTTACAAAGAAGAGTTATTGCTGCATAGTCGGAATTTTGGTACCATAACCTTATTACCCAAACAAAAGGATGCTAAGCAAATTCAGCAGTATAGACCTATTTGTCTATTGAACGTGAGTTTCAAAATTTTCACAAGTTAATGGCTAATAGAATTGCTCTAGTAAGTCAAAAAGTCATTAGACCTTCGCAGACAGCCTTTTTACCTGGAAGGAACATAATGGAAGGTGTGGTTATTTTACATGAAACAATTAATGAAATGCATAGGAAGAAGAATGATGGGGTAATTTTTAAACTTGGCTTTGAAAATGCTTATGATAAAGTAGACTGGAGGTTTTTACAACAGACATTGAGAATGGAAGTCTTCTCACCACTATGGTGTCGGCGGATAGATAAGATTGTTAGAGGGGGTAGCGTAGCAATCAAAGTGAACGATGAAGTCGGAAACTTCTTTCAAACAAAAAAAGGCTTAAGACAAGGGGACCCGTTATCACCAATCCTTTTTAATTTGGTGGCTGACATGTTAGCAATTCTGATTAAGTGGGCAAATGAACGAGGAAGCTTTCATGGGGTGATACCACATCTAGTAGATAATGGGCTATCTATCTTGCAATATTAAGATGATACAATCATCTTTATGGAACCCGATTTAGAAGAAGCCAAAAACCTCAAACTTGTACTAAGTACATTCGAGAGGTTGTTAGGTCTAAAGATCAACTTCCACAAGAGTGAATTGTTCTGTTTTGGTAAGGCTAATGAAGTGGAGAAAGAATATGTTATGCTGTTTGGTTGTGGTTCTGGTAGGTATCCCTTTAGATATCTAGGGATCCCAATGCATCACAAAAGATTGTCAGACAAAGACTGGTTCGCAATCGAAGAGAGAATACGGAAAAATGAGTAGTTGGAAAGGAAAGCATCTGTCAGCAGGTGGTAGATTTGTGTTGATAAACTCGGTGCTTAGTAGCCTAGCTATGTTCACGCTTTCTTTCTCTGAGGTACCTAGAGGTATTCTCGAGAAGCTGGACTATTATAGGTCACGATTGTTTTGGCAATATGAAGAACATAAGAAGTATAGGTTAGCCAAATGGAGCATTTTATGCAAGCCAAAGGAATGCGGGGGTCTTGGGATACAGAATCTGGAACTAGAAAACAAATGTTTGTTAAGCAAATGGTTATATAAACTTTGGAATGAAGAGGGAGTCTGGCAAAACTTGCTAAGAAAGAAATATCTATCAAAGAAAACTTTGACTCACGTAGAGAAAAAACTAGGCTCATTTCTGGTAAGGACTCATGATGGTTAAGAACATCTTCCTTTCTTGTGGATCTTTAAAAGTGCAAAATGGGACTCAGGTCAGATTTTGGGAGGATCAATGGAACGGGAATACTCCCTTTGCTGCTCGTTACCCGACCTTGTACAACCTTGTGTTAAACAAGAATGAATGAGTGGCTGGGGTTATGAGTAAAAGACCTCTAAAAGTGTCCTCTAGGAGGGCTATAGTGGGATATAATGTAAAGCTTGGTTGGAAGTGGTCTGTAAGGCTATATCAATAAAACCGAGTGAGCAAAATGATACTTTTTTGTGGGAGGCACAAAAGAATGGGTGTTTCTCAGTTAACTCATGTATAGGGAAGTCGTTCTAAAAAGGACATGATTTGGAAACTCAAAATACCACTAAAAATTAAAATTTTCTTGTGGTACTTAAAGAGTGGAGTAATTTTAACAAAGGATAATTTAGCCAAAAGGAGGTGGAAGGGTAGTGTTAAGTGTTGTTTTTGTGATTCTAACGAATCAATTCAACACCATTTATTTGATTGTATTTTGGCAAGATTCATGTGGAATGCAGTCTTTATATCTTTTGGAATCCATCCACCTAGAAATGTTGCTAGTCTTTTCGGCAATTGGGTAAAGGGGGTTCAACCCAAGCTAAGAGCTCAAATCCTTGTGGATATCGTAGCTTTGTGTTGGGTGGTTTGGTTATGCCGGAATGATGTAGTTTTTAATGGATCCAATACTAATTTTTTGTTGCAGGTGATTTTCAGGGGGACCTTTTAGGTAAGATAATGGTCTTTGCTACTTAAGGAGGAAGATTGCCAAAAAGTGAGAGAAGGTTGCTTGATATTGGAGAAGACAGTTTCTGGCTTTTTCGCAAGTGAAATTACTTAAAATCCAAAATCAAGTCACCGTTGGGAAAAATGATTAGGGAATAAATATTAATGTCTTAAATCACATCTTCGTTGGGCAAAAGTGACAAAGAAAATCATATCGTAAATACTAAATTTAAAATCCTAAATCAAATTACCGTACGTTGGACATGATATAGAAAATAGTGTTATTAGTAATGACATGAAAATAAATCCTTAGGCACATCAACGATGGGCAAAAAATTGAAAAGGAATTAAGCTTGCTACAAATTAAAATCCTTGATCACATCGCCGTTGGGTAGAAGTGATAAAAGAAATAGTAATGCACTAATGGCATGAATTACAATCCAAAGTCGTATCACCATTGAGGCGAAAATGACAAAGGAAATATTAACGACATTAAATTTTCCTTATATCACCGATGGGCAAAAAATAATGAAGGAAATAACAATCTTAGTGAAATTTGACATGAAATGATAAGAGCGTTTAGTCAAATATGATTCCATATCATGAATACTTTCTAGTCAAACTTCTCATTGGTTCCATTTACCTATAAATAATTTAATAAATGAACAAATAATTTACCCTTTTTTAGCAATTCCAAATTGCTAAGAAAGTATATAATTGAACTCTTAAATAAATAAAAGAATTGAATATGTGGGAATTACTTAATAATTAAATTAATTCATCCCAGGCTAGCAATCCAGCCCAGGATGAGAGAGTCTTGTCAGGCTGCGCGTGCACGCGGGGTGTTGGGCCACCAATGCGACTATGCGAGGGACGTTGACCCGCCACGGGGCAAGTATGGCCCAGCAAGCGCGGAGCATGCACTGCCCACTAACTTATTGTTGGTATTTTTATGTTTATAGATAAATCCGTAAGCGCAAGGATACCGTTGTAGCACTTCACCTCAGAGTATTCCAAGAGTCTCTAATCACAGGAAACGTGTGTTTACTATCTAAGATCAGGATTCATCCATGGACAACAACTAAATGGTAGACTTAGGACAAATAGGATTCCTATGGGTTAATTATCTTAATTAAGTTAAGGTACAGCTCTGTCAGTTGCTTCGGGTAAAGGCCTATTGATGACTAAATTTAGCAAGCATGTGAATCGGAAATGAGATCCAATTCGAAGCAGATTTCAAGATATACGAGATTCTCGGAAACAGAGTGCGCATCGGCTGGAAGACTGTATCGGCCGATACCGAGTTTGATACGATTAGCCGATACAGCCGATATTGGTTACATGATCAATATCGGTTTCGAAAGAAGAATTACAATGATGTTGCCAGGCAAATATGGAGTCTAAGATTGGCAATTATATCTATTAATTAAGATTTTATGTAAACTCCTTATAGATATTTTCGGTAAGAGTCCGCCTAAGGGACTTGTTATTTAGTTCGAGTTGTATTAGGACAATATGAGTCGTGTCCATCATGGACAAGTTTGTACTTTCGGGCATAAATATGAGCCCGAGATCTTGTAAATAATTTACCACCGGTTCAATCAATCTTGGCGCATCACCAACCTTTTTCGTTTCTTTTGACGCGAGTTCTTGCTTTCGAGTCAAGCTGCATCGGTTTCGATCTTCGGCAAACAGTTAAAACTTGTTATGGTGATTTGATTATCGGAATAAGTGCTTACATCTTTATGACACTCTAATTCTATCTTGTGAATCTCCGAGTTATCATATATATTATATAATCTAGATTGACAATGCTATCTATGTGCATCGGCTTATCTCTATCTAGGGTTTTGTCGATAAAGGCTAGATTGACTTGTTGGTTTAAATTATATAGTATATCCACCATCCGAAAAGGCAACCATCGGCTTGATTGTCTAGATATTATGCTTCCTTTCATACTTAATGCTGCATCAGTTAAGTCGTTCTTAGAATACTAAACTCTAGCCTGCTTTATGGTTGTTAATAAGGATAGTATCGGGGTTTCCGCCGATCTTACCTGGTATAGTTGTTTTACACAGTTTTATGCTTTGTTTAATATGCTATATCTGTCTCTTATATCAGGATCTAATCTAATATAAATATATCAGACTTTCCGCCAATTTGATTGACAGTAGATAGATATATTTGTTACAAGAGAATATCCTACGATAGGGTTGTATCGGAGCTATAGCCAATACATGCTTAAATTTGGACATCGGCTACGATATGAATACATATAATCGTTATTTCATGTTATTTTAGACTTGGGCAATTTATTATGTCTCTGTTAGGTCCGATCTATCCCAATTGCTGATTTCTAGAGTAATATTGATTTATAGATTATATAATACTGATATTTATAACCGATGGATCAAGTTTAGGATTAGTTTATCATTGGATATGCCTTATAGTCGATTCACCTTATACTGCATCGGCTAGGTTACATCATGATATGACATCGGCTTCCTAGCCAATCGATGATCGTTTACTAATAAAACTTGCATGTTCCATCTTGTTAATTGTAGGATCAAATCAACTAGCACACCCTTGAACCCGAAAACAAATTTTGGACCTGCACTGGAGTTAAGCAGATCTCCTAGGCCGGTGTGTGTTTTTTGCATCAACAAGGCCCTCTCCTGGTCTGCCAGGGTGAGTCCGGCCTTGAGCTCTATGATGTACCCGAACATGGAGTAATGCGAAGGATGGACAGGGCTGTCATCTCCTATAGCGTACCTCACTTTCTGTGGAGCATATAACAAAAGAAGGTAACCTCTAACCTGGACATCACGTCTACATTATCGACTACTACTCTAGCCTCAGCCAAGAACTTCATTCTCTATCCAAAGTCTTAGTACTAGAGCACTTAGTATAAATACTAAGCGACGGACCCGCAATGATGAGAAACTATCTTACTTAAATAACTAAAGTAAATACCATAGGGAAACCTTGAAAACTTACTTTATAAAAGAAAACATCCGCTGAGGTACAAGATCGGAGAGAGTGCCAACACTCCAGCACTCCTTTGGAGAGAACTCCGAAGTTTACGGCACTCCTTTTAGAGCTTCCCCTCACTCTCTTCCCATATCCTAAATCTACTAGACAGTAGCCTAAATATCAAAGTGAGTTTTACTCCACTTGAATTGTGCATTGAGAGTGAGAGCTCCTCCTTTTATAGCTCCCAAAGACGGTGGTTTAAGTCGGTAACTGCCGAGGAAGCCGCCATAACCATCATTGGGGAGGCATGAGGAAGCGACATGTGGAAGATTGTGGAAATCAGCTGCTGTGGTGGTTCGGCCGAACCACTAACACCGCCATTCTCCCCCATTCTCGCTTGAGTCACTGTCCTGTGGGCCCTCATGAAGGTGCAGGGGATTGGTCTCAAATATGTTGGTTTCGCAACGGCTTGTGGGCCCTCCAATCTGTGTACTCGCATCTAACTGGGCCGGGGTGTGTTTCTTCGCATGGTGGGTGGTTTCCATCGATAATTCATCTGCATAGAAATATTCACTATTGGTATTTCTAATGATTACATATAAATCCGCAAGCGCACGGATACCAATGTAGCACTTTACCATGAGTATTCCCAAGGGTAACCTATTTATATTTCCGCGGGAAAGGCGACGGTGTAAGATATAGTTTATACATCTTTAATAGATCTATAATTAATTCACCATAGTATAAGCAGGGGTAAGATGATATAATAGGAAGGTAGTGGACACACAGGAGATTCACCTCTATCATAATATTTAGTAGAAAAGAATAGTAGAGAGCTATGGCACAACTATACTCGTAATGTATTCATGTCTAGTATACACTTAACATATACATGCTTACAACATAGGACTTAGATCCAGGCACCTAGGGTACTACCGAGAGAACACTCCCTACTGGTCTTCCAGCGTGGTTATGATACTTACACACTCTTACGTCATACTTGAAAAGGGAGGAATACAAAGGACGGATAGGGTTGTTATCACCTGCCGCCTACCTCACTTTATGTGGGGCACACCCGCATCCAACAATATTTATTTAGCCTAAACACCATGCTTATGCTAGTAAATAGTATCACTAACTCCCTCGGGACTCTCACCCTATAGACGGACAACTTGGAGCTAGAGCAACATATAAAGGTCATTGGGCCGTTACAGCAGCATGGATCGACTAGCCTAGGATAAAGCAGATATGAGAACTATGTATTACTCATATAACATATACTCAATAAATAAATATATAGACTATGAGTAGAAATAAATAAATAAAGAAGATAATTCTATTAATGCAACTATAATCTTACAAGAAGAGTAAAGTACTAAATACATAATAGAAACTCTGAGTAGACTATAGGGCCAAAGCTCCTATATACTTATTTCTACTAAAACTATAGAGAATACAATATGAAAGAGAGAATTGCTCCTTGAGGTGTGTGTTGTGAAGTAAGGTGAGCTCCTCTATTTATAGCATCCTTATGACGGTTGTATGGCAGTTCCTGGTCCGCTAACCCCGCATGACTGCCTTTAGAAGCGCAGGAGGAAGTGACACGTGGAGGATCAGGCCAAACGTCGCCAACCAAGGTTCGAACCACGCCAACCGTCATACTCCACTGACTTTGATCGGTGGATGACTTGTGAGCCCCTATGACGGTTCTCGGGTAGCTGGCCCCAGGTCGGTTTAGCCTAACTTGTGGGCTCCACAATCCGTGTGCTTGCACGTGATTCATTGGTAGTGTGTTTCCTTGCATTTCGGCTTCATTTGTCCTTCACTTTGGTGTTTAATTCCTGCATCGAAGTTAATTCTCCAATCTCAATACAACTACATTATTTATTATTGTTGTACGTGTAAGAAATGCTAATTTTCCCTTTACCATTGTGCTAGTCGGTGGTTGAAATTGGTACTTAACGACCATCAACATTCACCACGACTTTAGTAATAACCAATACCTCAAACTTTGGTACTTAAATTCATACTCTTTCATTTGCTTTTATGCAGGATTTGACGGTCAAATTTGGTACTTAAGGACCGTCAATAACACCCCTACACTTAGCCTTTACTCGTCCCCGAGTAAAGATCGTGGATGACAATAGAGCAATCAATTCCTTTGTAATCATACCTGCATAATAATTATTACAAGACATACTTGTTCTTGTGAATCTTGACGTGTCTACCATGTCATCTCGAGTGATTGAAGAATGGAATGACGTTGATTCAAGTTACCTCCACTCCTTCTTATGAGTACCTTCGGTTTTTTGTTTTGCTCATAAAAACATAATTTTACTTTACTCCTCAATTGATTCTCTCGGGTCACTCAATGTGTACAGTTCCTAACCAAGGCATTGATTGTGCCTTTTTCTTATCCTATTTCTGAAAAGGCTTATGTGGAGCACATGGTAGGGAATAAGAATGACATACGTGCATCACATATGTTGTAAAGTCAAAAACCTTATCCAAGAAGGTAACTAATCATACAATCATGATCAAGATGTGCATGTGTGTGAAAAGTGGATGTGTAGGTGTGGAGAAAGGATATGTATGTTGAAAAATGGAAAGTGGAATGCTAACTCCTTCTGATCCTCCTCCTTGTAATTATTTGGAGAACATGGCCATTTTCTCTCTCTTTTTCATCATTTTTTATGCTGGAGGATAGTTGTGTGAGCATCTATCTCATCTCCATTTTTTTTCAGCAACATTTTTTTGGTTCATGTCTCATTTTGCAAGGATTGTTGGAGAGAGGATCATAAGTATGTGGAGTCTTTATTTGGTGGATGATTGGTGATGCTGACTTCCAATATAGAAGTTGTTGGAGGTTTGTCCCAAGGGCCTTCGACCAATCTACCGAAACTCCATCCATAGCCGCCTGGGCAAAATGCAGGTGGCAAGGGTCTGAGGATCGCGAAGATAAAGACTTCGAGGCGAAGCGCCGGGCGAAACCAGGATCTTTGCCATGGGACCCAGTCTCTTCACCCTCAAGCCTAGGCGAAATGCAGGCGGCAAAAGTCTAAGGATCGTGAAGATAGAGACATCGGGGCAAAGCGCCGGCCGAAGCCAGGACCTTCGCCATAGGACCGAGCCCCTTCACCCTCAGAGCTATAGCTTCAATAGCCAAGCAGGCCGAATGGCCCCTAAAGGCCCATTTAGTGGCCCAAGTAAGGACCCAATGTCATATTGTCTGTAATTACCCTCATAAATGTCACTATCATGAGGGTAGCCATGTAAATTTCTCTGTACTTAGTAACCTAAGGGTGCATGGGTATGTACTAAACCTATAAATAGGCCCCACAGGGTATGTATGGGGATCCCCAAGAATTTCAAAAAAAATATTAATACGTTGCTTTACTTTTCCACTGAGAGTGAACACCGTCCTTCAACGAAAGCAGTTATCATTCGACAACAGCTGGCGCCATCCGTGGGGAACCCAGGCCGAAACCACTGATGACACCGAAGAAGTTAGTGCGCGAGAGAGTGGTGACGAAGAGGAAGGAAGACGAAGGAGCTATCACGGCGGCGAATGAGTCCTAGGAGCCCGTGAGAGGCGAAACAGAGATGGAGCTACCAAGAGCTGGGGGCGAAGCCTGCAGGGGACGAAGTGGGGCATCCAGCCGAACCCACAACCAGTTCAAGCTTTGACCACCGCTGCAACCACTGCAGGCACGGAAGGCGACATTTCATTGGAACAAAGGGCGGAGATGGAGGCGATGCGACAAGACATGACAAGGCTACAGGAAACACTTCGACCAATGCAAGAGCAACACCAGGCATACGAAGAAGCTGTGCAAGCAAAGAACATTGCTTCGGCCAAGCAAGTGGCTGCTTCGACGATCATGGCGATTGTGACACAAGCTACTTCCGCCACCCAAGCTTCGACACAAGCAGTGCAACCATCTTCGATACCTAATCCAAGGCCCCAGGCAACCGCCAACCAAGCAACGGTGGTCCCTGCACGTGCCCCCGATGCCCCGACCCAGCCAGTGTGGCCGATTCAAGCTCCTGTGCCTCAAGCATCAACGGATGCAGCTTTGTCTCCAAGCACAATTCCATGCTTTTCTCCAGCAGCTGAGTCAACCCCACAATCTTTCAACAATCATAGCCCCTTTGGCTCAATCCGTAGGTGGACCAAGTCAAGGTGCAAAGGCATAGTAGTTGTAGAACCAGCAAGACTTGCCTTCACTAGCCCAAACACCTTTGCCGATCTCTCAGGGTGCAACGGTTGGACCAAGTGGAGCATTACAAGCGGTTCAGCCGAACGCTCCCGTCCTCCCTCAAAGCCCTGGAATGAGCTCCCTGTTCGCACTGCCATACCGGGCTTATTGCCACAGTACAAACAAGGTGTGGCGTTAAGGGCAAGGGGCGAAAAGAAGTTACCTCTGAGTTGTGGATTGCGAAGCCACCCAATTCCTCCCGAATTCAAGTACCCAGCTGTCGCAAGGTATTCGGGTGAAACCGACCCAAGCGAATTCCTGCCTATGAGTCAGCAATCGAAGCGGCTCATGGCGACGAGAATACCAAGGCCAAGGTGATCCACCTCGTCCTCCATGGCTTCGCCGGGTCCTGGTATTTCAACCTTCCACCAAACAACATCTACTCATGGGAGCACCTGCGTGATTTGTTCTACATAAGTTAGGCGAATCTACAAGGGACTATGCAAGGTGGTTCTCACAAGCAAGGTGCCAAGTGAATGACATTACCGAGGCATCAGTAATCAATGCTGCTTCGGCAGGCCTCGTCACAAGTGACTTAACAAGAAAAATCACTAGGAAAGAGTCACAAAAAGTTAATCATTTTTTTCGCATCATCGAGGGCTACACCTGAGGCGAAGAAGATACCAAGCGGCGGCTCGAGATCCAAGCTATTCATGACAAGGCGGTGACCCAAGCAACTCTGCAAGAGCCGAATGCCTCACCAGCGGCAAACCAAGCCCCCCAGCCCCACCTCAAAGACAAGTCCCAAGTTCCATGACATGGAAGAAGTTTCGCACCGAAAGGAACAAGCCAGTAATGGCGGTCGAAGAGGTTCAGAACGTTCACAAAGACTTTGACTCAAGTCAGCGGGGTGGCTAGGGGCTACCGCTGTTGACGACCAAATTTGGTAATTCAAGTATTGGAGATGAAGATAGAATCAAAGAAGATCCAAGAGATTAGATCGTATCAGAAACAGAGCAAGAATCGGCTGGAGTCCGAATCGGCTGTGATCAGGATCGGCAGAGTTCGAGCCGAACATGGTTAGCCGATTGAGCCGATTTTGGTAATACGACTCGGTACACGTCATCGGGTTAAGTTAAGGTGCTTCATACGGATTGCCATGCTCGGATAGAGTCCTGGGAAGGTAATTGTATCTATTAGTTAGGATATTTTATGTGATTTCCTTATAGATAATCACGGTAAGAGTCCGCCTTAGGGACTTGTTTGTTAGTTGGATTTGTATTAGGTTAATATGAGTCGTGTCCGTGATGGACAAAGTTTGTATTTTTGGGTATAAATATACACCCAACGTTTTGTAAATAAACAACACGTTCAAATCAATCTCGGCGCATCACCAACCTTTGCTTTCTACTTTTCGACAAGTTCATGCTTTCGAGTCGTGCAGCACCAGTTTGATCTTCGACGACAAGGTAAGTCTTGTCATGGCAGTTTGCATTATCAGGACTAGTGCTTACATCATTATGACACTCTAGTTCTATTTTGTGAATCTCCAAATTATCATATACATTATATAACCTAGATTGATAATCCAATTTATTCGTATCGGCCGATCTCTATCTAGGGTTTTGCCGGTAACGAATAGATTGTCTTGTTGGTTTAAGTTATATAATGTATCCACCATCCCGAAAAGGCAACCATCGGCTTGATTTTCTAGATGTCATGTTTCTTTTTATACTTAATGCTGCATCGGTTAAGTCTGACCTATTGAGTCGTATTAAGAATCATGATCTCTAGCCTGTTTTATGGTTGCTAATAAGGATAGTATCGGGGTTTTAGCCGATCTTACCTGGTATAGATGTTTTACATAGTTTTATGCTTTATTTAATGTTCTATATCTGCCCCTCATATTAGGATCTAATCTAATACAAATATATTGAGCTTGTTACCAATCTAATTCGTTATAGTTGAATATATTTCTTGCAAGAGAATATCCTAGTATAAGGTTGTATCGGAGCTAAAGCCGATACATACTTAAATCTAGATATCGGCTACGACATGAGTTTATATAATCATTATTTTATGTTACATTAGACTTGGGCAATTTATACTGTCTCGGTTCAGTCTGATCTATCCCAATTGCTTATTTCTAAAGTAATATTAATACATAGATTATGTAACACTGATCTTTTCAGCCGATGTACTAGTCTTAGGGTTAGTTCTGTTATTGACTATACCTTACAGTTGATTCATGCTTCATTGCATCGGCTAGGTAACTATACGATATGAAATCGGCTAGCTAGCCGATGGACTATCGTTTACTAATATCTTTGTATATTTCTTCTTGTTGATTGCAGGATCAAATCAACTGGCATGCCCTCGAACCTAAAGAACTAATTTTAGACCTGCACTAGAGTAAAGCAAATCTCTCAGGTCAGTGTGTGTTTTTTGCATCAACACCCTTTTGGCACACCCAGTGGGACATTGTGTCATCATGTCGCCAAACATCACTGAAGTTTCAGAGGAGAACATCCTACCGATCACGATCGAGCAGTTGAACGATGAGCAGAGAGAAGAGATGAAGCAGATGCTAGATCAACTCCAGAATCAATATCTGCATTCGTTCACGGTAACCTGACAGGCCACAGTCGTTCAGAGGACTAAAGTCGAAGTACCAACGATCGTGAAACAAGACCCAAGTACATCTGGAACAAGCGAAGAGAAAGGCAAGGAGCCCAAGATCGAATCAAACAATGAAGAGCTTCACTCGCTACAAGATCGCATTGATTCGGGTGTGCACCATGCTCTCATCAACCAATCTGGAGTACTTGTGAACACATTGACAAATATGGTTAAGTCAGTAGTTGATGGTACTATAGCCGAAGAAAAGCTAAAGGACCTTTATATTTACCAGGCAATACGTTCCCAGGCTACAGGATAGTGAAGACAGAAATTGGCGGGAAACAACAAACACTTCAAACCTAGGCCCCATCGGCTCCTTTTTCTAGCACAACTATCCCAGGAATAATGACAAGACAACAGCCGATCACTGGGGGGCAAGCTTCAAGTCAGCTGACACAAGAACAATTGATGAGTATACTCAATCCAAAGCCGCCAGTTGTCGATACTTCATATCAAATTCATTCGGTTCCTGTTGATGCAAAAAACACACACTGGCCTAAGAGATCTGCTTAACTCTAGTGCAGGTCCAAAATTAGGGTTTTAGGTTCGAGGGCGTGCCAGTTGATTTAATCCTGCAATCAACAAGAAAAAATATGCAAAGAATATTAATAAACGATAGACAATCGGCCATAGGGCCGATTTCATATCGTATGTGACCTAGCCGATGCAACAAAGCATGGATCGGCTGTAAGGCATGAGTAAATGTAAAGATAACCCTAAAACTAGTATATCGGCTGTAGATATCAATGTTATGCAATCAAAAGATCAATATTACTAAAGAAGCAAGCAATTGGTATAGATCGGACTGAACCGAGATAGTATAAATTGCTTGAATCTATTGCAACATAAAATAATGACTACATGAAACCAATGTCATAGCCGATATCTAGATCTAAGTACATATCGGTCGTAAATCCGATATAATCTTATAATAAAGCAACAAGAACTAAATATAAAACATTAAACAACGCATAAAATTATGTCAAACATTCTAATTAGATAAGATCGGCTGAAACTCCGATACTGTCCCTATTAATAACCGTAAAGCGAGCTAAAGATCATGATTCTAAAACAACTTAATAGGTTGGACTTAACCAATGCAGCATTAAGCATAAAAGAAGCACAACATCTAACAAGCCAATAATCATCAAATCAGGATGGTGGATACATCATATAACATGAATCAACAAAGTAAACTAGCCGATATCGACGAAACCCTAAAACGGATCTAGCCGATACGAGAGATAGCATCGTTGATCTAAGCTATATGATATATATGATAACTTCGGAAATTTGCAAGATAGAATTAGAGTGTCATAAAGATGTAAGCACTAACTCTAATGATGCAAATCGCCATGACAAGATATACCTTTTCGCCGAAGATCAAATTGATGCAGCACGACTCGAAAGCACAAACTTGTCGAAAATAGAAAACAAAGGTGGCGATGCGCCGAGATTGATTGAACGTATGTTGTTATTATTTACAAGACCTCGGGATTATATTTATACCCGAAACTACAAACATTGTCCATCACGGACACGACTCATATTAACCTAATACAAATCCAACTAACGAACAAGTCCCTTAGGCGGACTCTTACCAAGAATATCTATAAGGAAATTACATAAAATAACCTAATTAATAGATACAATTGCCCCCTCAGGACTCTATATGTGCATGGCAATCCGTATGAAGCACATTAACACAACCCGATGACGTGTACCGAATCACGTTACCGAAATCGGCTCAATCAGCTAACCTCGTCCGATTCTGATTCTGCCGATCCAGTCCGCAGCCGATTTGGACTACAACCGATTCTCACTCTGTTTCCGATACGATCTTATCCCTTCGATTCTGTTTGATTCTATCTTCATCTCCGATACTTGAATTACCAAATTTGGTCGTCAACACATGTCCCCCAAGTCCGGAATATTTGGTAATGTTTCGGATTTGCCAAATCTTATCTCCGAGAGAATATCACACTTTCTGTTTTTGACCGTTACCGCGTTGCTTTAAATATCTAATCGATGGCCCCGAGAAACTTCACACCGTTATACTGTTGCCTCCACTTTAGCTATTCCCATCTCTCCCGACTCCGGCGATCCCCTCGGCGCAAGCAAGCAACCCTCAAGCAATCCTCTGTTCACCCAACCCTCACCGGCGAAACATGTCTTCTTCATCCGCTCCGTCCGCTGCTCCATCGGTCGAGTACGCAGAGGTAAGTTCCATCGGCTAGATCTCCTTTTTTTCTCATCACATCTTACTTTCCGCGATCTTAGTATATTTTCTTTCTCTTTTGTCTCGTTGATGTAGCATCTCGCAAATTTAATTGCGGTTCCCAGCCTAAACCATGAGAATAACTATTTTCTTGGACCAATCGGCAACCTGGACCCGATTGAGTTTATCACCGCTGAAACAAACAGAATCCCCTTTAGGCTAGCAAACCCAAACCTAGGGCACTGGAAGAATACCTTTAAGTCTTGGCCATCCCTACAGAAAAGCTGGCCTTCCTGGTATAAACGCATATCGGCTAGTAAACAAAGCCACTGGGATGAACTTGGAATTGGCCAAGCATTAGCTCTCACTTTGGCAAATTCGGCTAAGGATGAGCCACTTATGGCCTCTGCCACATATTTCTGGTCCAACACCATCAACTCTTTCATATTTAATTAAGGACCGATGACCCCCACTCTGCTAGACATCACTATGCTCACCGGCCTTGACATCACCTCATCGGCTAATCCTGTGATATTGAACTCCAAAAACAGATTTGATTTCAAAACCAAAAGCATAGGAGGATGGTCTGGATTTATCTCTGCTAACATGGGTCAAGGTTCAGTTTCCCCCAGAGAGCATACTGCATTTTTATTAATGTGGTTGGAGAAATTCTTATTTTGTAGATCTAGCTGTGGCCCAACCTCCAATTGGCAACATATAGCCAAAGCACTTGAGGAAAAAAACAATTTCCCTTAGGAAAGATCTTGCTTGGCTATCTGTATCAAACCCTGAATAACGCATCGGCCAAGCTAGCTATCGGCTCTGTAGTGAGTGCAGGTGGCCCTTGGTTGCTACTCCAGACTTGGCTAAACTTGGTAGCAATGAAGGCTGTAAATCGGCCATCTCTGACAGAAGCAGAATTTCCAAGACTAGAGCCAATCACTGATGATGATGGAGAAGAAATAACTCATCGGAGGTGTACAACTTTTGGAGAGTATGCCAGCACCCCAGCCGATGCCGGTGCAAAACTATCAGCTGAGCTACTTAAGGACTGGTTCTTTAGCTTCTATGACGGCTTCCAGAAAAATGCCAGGGTCTGGTTCTTTTATGAGGACTCAATCAATTTCGAGCTGCCATCAGACTTCAGATTTGAACAAATCAATCATGAAAAATTTCAAAAGTCTAGAGAAGTGTTCACTACTGCCTTCAGTCCATGCATCCTTCCTATCGGCATTCATCAAGGCAGGAACATTGAAGTGTCATATGAGTTTTACCACCCCATGAGTTCAGCTAGACAATTTGGCATGGGGCAACTCCCAATCGGCTTATGGTTTCCCGATAAAATACTGCGCAGAGGAGAAATTACATCAAGTCCGATGATGGATCGGCTACTCAATATCCCAGGGCCTCCTCTTGGCAGTATCAATAATATTGAGTTAGCTATGTTTAGAAATAGATCTTTTACTGCATGGTGGGCTGAATGGAAACAACATCTCTTTCACCAATCGGCCACTATCTACATGACAGTCCTCTTCCCTGACATGATCCCTCAGGTAAATCCCTTATTTCTTCTATCTCATTCCTGTTTTAAATACATCAGCCGATTCTGTTCTCAACTTTATATGCTATCTTTTCCTTTTCAGACTACAGATTCTTCTCCTCCTCGCAGAAGCAAAAGTGGTAAAGACATTGAATATGCTGCAGGGTTGCTACCCAGTGGATGTGGTCTAACTCCTCCCGTCATCGGCTATCATGCCCCCAAGACATCAAGCCTGCTCCAAGGACAGATAAGGGATCCAGCCGATGCAGGGAGAAAAAGAAAAGCTAAAGCACCAACTACCATGCCACCAGTTGCCAAGAAGAAACCTAAAAAACAACCACCTCCACCGGCCGATGATGTTGATGAAGCTCTGGAAAAAGCAGCCATTGAACAGGCCATAGACGAAGCCGCAGCTGAAATGAGTGATGTAGGAGAGAAAACACCACCAGCTTCTCCAATTCCAAAAAGAACTCCTACAACTCCTGCTCCTCCAGCAGTCTTTTCTCGGCAACCCAGAGTAATTTCATCTGCTTTGTTACAAGATTACTTCATTCATCATTAATCTAACCATCCAATTTTGTATTTTGTAGAAGAAAAGACCAGCCGAATAGAAGAAGCTTGTACCAATATCGGCTAAAACAGTTGTTCAAACTCCTCTGGTAATTCTCAACTCCTACAACCTCAAACCTTTTGTTAGCCGATACTATCTAACACTTGCATAAATATTCAAAATTTGTCAGTCTCCTTCTCCACCATCGCCTGCAGCACAACCAGCTTCAAGCGAACACACTACATCGGCTGTAGGCAGTCATCACGTTGTAGAAGAAGAAGCTGCTGCTCCTGTTATTCCTGTAAGTTTTACATCTATAACAATCCTAAATCGGCCATGCAAAAAAAAATACTCTATTGCTTATATCCTCTTCATCCTCCTCTCTTTGCAGGTCCTAGCCGATTTATTCTCCTTTGATAATAAAGATTACTTTGATGAAAAAGCAGAAGGAGAAACAACAAGCAAAGCCTTAGCTCCTTTAGCCGATGATGTAAAGAGGAACCTCGAAGACATCTCTCATCGGCTAGAGGCATCTCTAGACAGCCTAGTAGTTGATTGCAGCATTCTCCGGGCAAGATTCCAAGAAATTCAAGCTTTGATCCTGGACGTGTTATCCAATATTATCACTCCAGCTATGTATCTTGAACAACATCAATTTAAACTGGAGAAAGCCAGACAAAGGATATCTGATCAGCTAGAAAAGAAAAATGTTGAGGTCGCCATTCAAGCAAATTGGCAGTTAGTGCATGATGAGAAGAATAAACTTGATCAACTAGCCGAAGAACCAATCAAAGCTGTCATTGATCAGTTAGAAGTTGAAAGAATAGATCTGCTGGCCAAACTGGAGGAATGCAATGCTAAGATTGCATTGGAAAAGCAGAAATTAGCCGATCTCCCAAAGGCTATTGGTGAACAAAAAGCAAAACTAAGATCGGCTATAAAAAATATTGCCAACATGACCAAGTCCCTGAAGGTAATCCCTGGAACCGATGCACAAGATGCCCAAGCAATTGCAGAAGTTGAAGAAATCCGACAAAGGGCGCAATCGGCTATCCAACGCTATTTATCCCAATGATAACTTGTAATAGGGACTTAGGAAAAATTTTGTAACCAATTCTGTAATCAGATACTTCACTTGTAACACATACTTTGATATCCTTTATGCCGATTAATACTTTTGCATTGAAATCCCACACTTTTCATCTTACATATATATATGCCCCCTAATTTTGGCATGTTGATCAACAAAGGAAAAATTACGACTAAGGGCGATATCAATATCGGCCACCAGACATCGACAACAATAGCCGATGACGATAAAGAGTCTAAGGGCGATATGAACCTATATCGGCCATGAATAAAAAACCTACAAAACTTAGCCAATTATGAATCAATCCAAACGCTTGGGTAATATTTCTTCAAGTATTTTGCATTAAGGGCTCTTCCAAATACTTCCCCATCCAATCCTTTTAACATATAAGCTCCTTTAGAAACACATTTATGGATTTGAAACGGCCCCTATCGGCAACACCAATTTCCAAACAAGTTCACCCTCGTCAAAAGATTTAGGGACAACTTTTTTGTTATAATGCCTGGCAACTCTCTTCTTATCTTTCTTAACTTTCTCAAGAGCTCGCAATCTAGCTTGAACCAAATCTTCTGACTCATCAACCATCAAATTACGATAATCATCGGCTGTTAACTTATTTTGTAAAGAAATCCTTCGAGAGCCGATGTTGGTTTCCCATGGTAACACAGCTTCATGCCCATAAACCAGTTGATAAGGAGGTACCTGAATTGCACCATGACAAGCCATCCTATAAGACCACAATGCTTCAGCCAAAATAGTATGCCACTTCTTGGGGTATTCGACTATTTTTCTCTTGACCAGCTTAATCAAACTCTTGTTAGATGCTTCAGCTTGCCCATTGGCTTGTGCATAATATGGTGAAGAATTAAATAACTTAATCCCCATGCTATCGGCAAACTGAACAAACTCATCGGATACAAAAATAGAACCTTGATCAGTCGTAATCGTCTGTGGCAAACCAAAGCGATAGATAATGTGTTCTTTGACAAACTCAATTGCATCTTTGCTGTCAACCTTTTTCAAAGGTATTGCCTCAACCCACTTAGTAAAATAATCAGTTGCAACGAACATGAATTTATGCCCTTTACTTGATGGTGGATTGATCTGGCCAATCATATCAATACCCCAACCTCTGAACGGCCATGGCTTGATGATAGGATTCATAGCCGATGCTGGTGCTCTTTGAATTGCGCCGAATTTCTGACAATCCTGACAACCCTTGTAATATCTGAAACAATCTTCCAGCATTATCGGCCAAAAATATCCAACTCTTCGAATTAGCCATCTCATCTTATGGGCCGATTGTTGTGTCCCGCAAATACCTTCCTGAACTTCACACATGACAATTTTTGCTTCTTCCATACTCAAGCACTTCAAAAGAACTTCATCAATCGTCCGATAGTATAATGTATCATCCAAAAGAACATACTTAAGAGCTTTATATCGTAATTTCCTCGAAACCGATCTGGAAGGATTCTTCAAATACTCAAAAACATCAAACCTCCAGTCATCGGCTGGAATGAAGGCCACTTCTACTTCAATCCCTTGTATCATCGGCTTGTAGCCTGATGCACCTTGAGCTAAATCATTGGGCTCAGCATTTTGTTCTCCAGGGATATGTTTTAAAGTAACTATCTTGAAAGTCCTCATCAGCTCTTGACATCTCATCAAAATATCATTTTTGTACTCATATTCCCCAGGGATATGTTTTAAAGTAACTATCTTGAAAGTCCTCATCAGCTCTTGACATCTCATCAAAATATCATTTTTGTACTCATATTCTCCAGGGATATGTTTTAAAGTAACTATCTTGAAAGTCCTCATCAGCTCTTGACATCTCATCAAAATATCATTTTTGTACTCATATTCCCCAAACAATTGACTTATCACTAATAACGAGTCTCCCATGATTTCAACAGCATCGGCTTCAACTTCTCTCAATAATTGTAATCCTTTGAGAACAGCTTCATACTCTGCTTGATTATTTGTAGAGTAAGGCTTAATAGTAAAAGCAAATTGAAAACTTGCCCCCCTAGGTGATATAATGACCAAGCCGATACCACAACCATGAGTGCAAACAGATCCATCAAAAAACAAAGTCCATGGCATAATATCAATGTTGTCAATGTTAATATCCCTGTGTTCAACTATGAAATCGGCTATCGCTTGCCCTTTAACCGCCTTAGTCGATTCATACCTGAGATCAAATTCTGACAAAGCAAAGATCCACTTCCCAATTCGCCCTTTCAAAACTGGAGCCGACAGCATATATCGCACCACATCGGCTTTGCATACTATGATACACTCATTGGAGAGTAGATAATGTCTCAACTTTGTACAAGAAAAATATAGACACAGGCATAATTTCTCCATAGGCGAATACCTTGTTTTTACATCCAAAAGACGTCTACTAAGATAGAATATGACTCTTTCCTTCCCCTCAATCTCTTGGATCAAAACTGAGCCGATAGAGTTCTGATCGGCTGACAAATATAGCTTGAATGGAATCCCCTTCTGAGGTGGTATAAGAACTGGAGGAGTACTTAAATATTCCTTGATATTGTCTAATGCTTTCTGCTGCTTTTCTCCCCAAACAAATTCTTGATCGGCCTTCAACCTTAATAATAGAGTAAAGGGTTATATTCGGCCAGACAGATTTGATATGAAACGCCGAACAAAATTTAGTTTGCCGATCAACGATTGCAACTTGGTTTTATCTTCTGGAGGTTTTATATCCTTGATTGCCTCAATACTCCTCTGAGGAATTTCAATCCCACGCTAATGTACCAAGAATCCAAGAAACTGACCAGCCGATACGCCAAAAGCACACTTAGTAGGATTCATCTTCAACCCATACTTCCTTGCCCTTTCCAAAACTTGTCTCAAATCGGCTATATGTTCATCAACTTCCTTAGATTTAACCACCACATCATCAATATATATCTCGACCAATGTGCCGATTAGATCGTGAAAAATATAGTTCATGGCCCTCTGATATGTAGCACCAGCACTTCTCAATGCAAAAGTCATAACCACCCACTCATACAAGCCGATTGCACCAGGACATCTAAAAGCAGTCTTGCGAATATCTTCTTCAGCCATGAAAATTTGATTGTATCCAGCATTGCCATCCATGAAGCTGATGATTTTGTGTCCAGATGCTGCATCGACAAGTTGATCGGCTACTGGCATTTGGTATTCATCTTTTGGTGCAGCCTTGTTTAAATCTCTGAAATCAATGCAAACTCGAAGCTTGCCATTTTTCTTCATGACTGGCACTATGTTAGAAATCCACTCAGCATACCGGCATGGTCAGATAAAATTAGCATCATAGAGTCTTGTTATTTCGGCCTTAATAGCATCATACATTTCAGCTTTACAACGCCTTGGAGGTTGCTTGTACGGCCGATAGCCCGGTTTGATAGGTAGCCGATGTTCAACTATCGATCGGCTAAGTCCTGGCATCTCATAATATTCCCAGGCAAAACAATCTCTATACTCTTTTGAAAGTGCTATTAATTTACATTTAAATTCCTTTGATAAACTCTTACTAATATATGTCAGCCTAGGCCGATCACCTGGTCCAATGTCGATTCCTTCTAATTCATCGGCTTCATCGGCCGACATAAAACCTTGTCCTAGCTTACCGTCGAGATTGTCAACAGTGTCCTTTGTGTAGAAGTTCGAACCCTCCACGGCGCCCTCAAAACAAGAATTGGGGCTCTCCATCTCCTGTTGGCTGTATGGCATAATCAGAAATCTTTAAGTAATCTCCTTGCCAAACTTTTCCAGATAAACAATCAATTCCTTTCATCTCCCAAACAGATAAATCGGCACTAGCTACATTGACTGACCTGTCGGCTGGCACGATTTCAATTTGGTCTCCTTGCCATTGAATCAGACTTTGGTGCATCGTTGAAGGGATGCAACAGTTAGCATGGATCCAATCTCTTCCCAGCAACAGACTGTAGGAACCCTTCCCATCAATAACAAAGAACATGGTAGGAATTGTTTTACTGCCGATGGTTAGCTCAACATTCAAAACTCCTTTTGTTTCAGATGGATTCCCGCCAAAATCTTTTAGAACCATATTAGTTTTGATTAGATCCTCCGAATTCTTCCCAAGTTTCCTGAATGTTGTATATGGCATTAGATTGACAGCTGCTCCTCCATCGACTAGCATCTTTGACATCGGCTTGCCATTGACAAATCCTTTGACATACAGTGGCTTGAGATGCCGATGATCAGTTCCTTCGGGCTTCTCAAAAACAGCTTGCTGTGGAGATAGCATCAACTTAGCCGATGGCAGATTTTCTTCTTGCTCGACAACTTGCTCGACTGCATATTCGGCTGGTAACATAAAAACCATGTTTATGGAGGATGTCATCACCCCTTTGCCCTTATGTTGATGATTCTTGTTACGATCGGCTCTGACTTCATCGGCTGGCACCACTTTGCTCTTCACGCGCCAGGATTCATTGGCTTGGAATCGCTAGGTGAATCATCTTCATCATCGTCTTGCTGCATCGGCCCAAGTCTCTCATGAACCGGTAATCTTGCCTGAATCGGCCGATGCACAGTTGTATTCTGTCGGCTTGATCTTTGGATGAATTGTGCATCAGAATCACTGCATCCAGGACAATCTTCAATAGATGGTAATCTCATACCCTCATTCGAGCAAAATCTAAAAAATTCACAAGTCCAGTGAGGATCAAAATATCTATCACTTTCATGAGAATATGACTCCTCTTCCCCTTGGCTCCTTTTTTGGTATTTGTTAATCATACCAGCCGATCTGATGCTCCTGGTGTAATTTTTACCTCCAGCGGCTGTATTTCGGTTATGTCCAGAGTGCACCATATTAACGGGAAAAAGGGCGTCCATCTATCTTCATCGGCCTCATGGATTCGTCGATTTTGATCTTGCCTTGTTCAATAGCCGACTGGATTTGCTGCCTGAAAATCTTGCAATCATTAGTACTATGAGATCCTGTATTGTGCCACTTGCAATATTTTCTCTTCTTCAACTCTTCAGCCGATGGGATGACATGTCCTGCTAGCAGTTGAATCTGTTTTTCTTGGAGAAGAAGATCAAAAATCTTGTCGGCTTTGGTAATGTCAAAGTCAAATCTTTCCTCTTTTCCTGCATTCTTAACCCATTGACAGACCACCGTCTTCTTGTTCCTAGCCCACTCGGCTGCATTGATCTCTGGGTCATCATCTTCGGAATTAGAGTCATAACTGTAGACATTATTGACATTGTTCATCTTTTTAATGAATTTTCTTGCTTCTTGGAACCTTGTCTCATGAGCCGATACCTTCTGAGCTAAGTGAGCTAAACTCTCAAAGTCTTGAGCCGAAAATCTCTCTCTTATCGGCGCCAACAAACCTTGAAAGGCCAAATCGGCTAGCTGAGAATCCGTTAAAGCTAGACTATAGCATCTATTCCTCACGTCTCTGAATCGTTGAATATAATCCGGAACTGATTCATCTGATTTTTGCCTGATTACCGTGAGGTCTGACAGCTTCATCTCTTGAACCCTGCTGAAAAAGTACTTGTGAAATTGTTTCTCCAGATCGGCCCAACTTCTGATTGAATTGTAAGGTAAAGATGAAAACCAAGTAAACACCGATCCAGACAATGAGAGTGGGAACAATCTAACTCTGAGGGCCTCTGTAGCCGATGCCTAACCACACTGAGCTAAAAATGGGCTAACATGCTCGTAAGTAGATACATTATCTTGCCCTGAAAATTTAGAGAAGTCTGGCACCTTGTATCGGTTTGGTAGTGGAACCCGATCAAAATATTCTGGATATGGGTGCCGATACATGCTGCCATTGTCTTTTGGTTTGAGTCCAAACTGCTCCCTCATGACGTCAGCGATCATATCGGCCCAAGACTGATGTGGCGTTGCTCCACCGTATTGCTGCTGAAGTGGATCTATCTGGCCGTATTGGATCGACTGAGGTCGTGGTGAGTGAGGTTGCTAGAGATGATTGAAGCCAGCCGATATGCCTTGAGGTGGCACATATGGATGTTGCTCTGTGCTGTACTGCTGACTGACCGGCTGAGTAATTCCAATCGGCTGCTGTGGTACCAAAGAAATTTGATAAGGTGCATCGACAACCGACGGTTGTGGATTGAGAATACTCATTAATTGTTCTGGTGTTAGCTGAGTTGATGCTTGCCCCCTAGTGATCGGCTGTGAAATATTCAAAATTGTTGGGATATTTGAGCTTGAGTAAGGAGCCGATGGAGCCTGGGGTTGAAGCAGTTGTTGACTCCTTTGATTCCCGCCAATGTCTGTCTTCACAGTTCTGTATCCTGGGAACGTGCCGTCTGGTAAATATATAGGTCCTTTAGCCCTTTCCTCGGCTATTGTCCCATCGACTACTGATTTGATCATATTTGTTAAGGTGTTAACGAGCACTCCAGACTGGTTGACTAAAGCATGATGTACAGCCGAATCGATGCAATCTTGCAATGTGTGGAGTTCTTCGTCACTCGATTCAACTTTGGTATGTTTGTCTTTTTCTTCTCCTGATCCGGAAGTACTCAGATCTTGCTTCACGATCGTCGACAGTTTGACTTTAGTCCTTTGAACAACCGTGCCTTGCCGAGTCACCGTGAATGAGTGCAAATATTGGTTCTGAAGTTGATCCAGCATTTGCTTCATCTCTTCTCGCTGCTCTTCATTCAGTTGCTCGACGGTGATCGGCAAGATGTTGTCCTCCGAAACTTCAGTGATGTTTGACGACATGATGACACAAGGTCCCACCGAGCGTGCCAAAAGTGTGTTGATGCAAAAAACACACACTGGCCTGAGAGATCTGCTTAATTCTAGTGCAGGTCCAAAATTAGGGTTTTAGGTTCGAGGGCGTGCCAGTTGATTTAATCCTGCAATCAACAAGAAAAAATATGCAAAGAATATTAATAAACGATAGACAATCGGCCATAGGGCCGATTTCATATCGTATGTGAGCTAGCCGATACAACAAAGCATGGATCGGCTGTAAGGCATGAGTAAATATAAAGATTACCATAAAACTAGTATATCGGCTGTAGATATCAATGTTATGCAATCAAAAGATCAATATTACTAAAGAAGCAAGCAATTGGTATAGATCGGACTGAATCGAGACAGTATAAATTGCTTGAATCTATTGCAATATAAAATAATGACTACATAAAACCAATGTCATAGCCAATATCTAGATCTAAGTACATATCGGTCGTAAATCCGATATAATCTTATAATAAAGCAACAAGAATTAAATATAGAACATTAAACAAAGCATAAAACTATGTCAAACATTCTAATTAGATAAGATCGGCTGAAACTCCGATATTGTCCCTATTAATAACCGTAAAGCGAGCTAAAGATCATGATTCTAAAACAACTTAATAGGTTGGACTTAACCAATGCAGCATTAAACATAAAAGAAGCACAACATCTAACAAGCCAATAATCATCAAATCAGGATGGTGGATACATCATATAACATGAATCAACAAAGTAAACTAGCCGATATCGACGAAACCCTAAAACGGATCAAGCCGATACGAGAGATAGCATCGTTGATCTAAGCTATATGATATATATGATAACTTCGGAAATTTGCAAGATAGAATTAGAGTGTCATAAAGATGTAAGCACTAACTCTAATGATGCAAATCGCCATGACAAGATATACCTTTTTGCCGAAGATCAAATTGATGCAGCACGACTCGAAAGCACAAGCTTGTCGAAAATAGAAAACAAAGGTGGCGATGCACCGAGATTGATTGAACGTATGTTGTTATTATTTACAAGACCTCGGGATTATATTTATACCCAAAACTACAAACATTGTCCATCACGGACACGACTCATATTAACCTAATACAAATCCAACTAACGAACAAGTCCCTTAGGCGGACTCTTACCAAGAATATCTATAAGGAAATTACATAAAATAACCTAATTAATAGATACAATTGCCCCCTCAGGACTCTATACGTGCATGGCAATCCGTATGAAGCACATTAACAGAACCCGATGACGTGTACCGAATCACATTACCGAAATCGGCTCAATCAGCTAACCTCGTCCGATTCTGATTCTGCCGATCCAGTCCGCAGCCGATTTGGACTACAACCGATTCTCACTCTGTTTCCGATACGATCTAATCCCTTCGATTTTGTTTGATTCTATCTTCATCTCCGATACTTGAATTACCAAATTTGGTCGTCAACAGTTCCACAACAGCCGATTGGAATTACTCAACCGATAAGCCAGCAATACAGCACAGAGCAACTTCCTTATGTATCATCTCAAGGCATATCGGCTAATCTTAATCATCATTATCAGCCTCATTCTCCATGGCCTCAACCGGTCCAGTACAGCCAGTATAACCAGATTAAACAGCAATATGGTGGAGCAACACCATAGCAGCCGTGTTCCGATATGATAGCTGATGTCATGAGGGAACAGTTTGGACTCAAACCTAAGGATAATGGCAACATGTATCGGCATCCATATCCAGAATACTTTGATCGGGTACCATTGCCAAACCGATACAAGGTGCCGGATTTCTCCAAGTTTTCAGGGCAAGATAATGTATCAACTTATGAGCATGTTAGCCGATTTCTACCTCAATGTGGTGAGGCATCAGCTACAGAAGCCCTCAGAATCAGATTGTTTCCACTCTCCCTATCTGGATCGGCATTCACATGGTTTTCATCCCTGCCTTACAATTCTATCAAAAGCTGGGCCGATCTGGAGAAACAGTTTCACAAATACTTTTTCAGTGGCATTCAAGAGATGAAATTGTGAGACCTCACAGTTATCAGACAGAAATCAGATGAATCAGTACCAGATTATATCCAAAGATACAGAGATGTGAGGAATAGATGTTACAGTCTAGCCTTGACAGATTCACAGTTAGCCGATCTGGCCTTCCAGGGGTTATTGGCGCTGATAAGAGAAAGATTTTCAGCTCAGGATTTTGAGGGCTTAGCTCATTTGGCTCAGAAGGTATCGGCTCATGAGACAAGATTCCAGGAGGCTAGAAAATTCATCAAGAAGGCCAACAATGTTAATAATATCTACAGCTATGATTCTGATTTCGAAGATGATGATTCAAAAGTCAATGCAGCCGAGCGGGCTAGGAATAAGAAGACAGTGGTTTATCAATGGGTTAAAAATTCGGAAAAGAGGAAAGATTTGATTTTGACATCACCAAAGCTGACAAGATATTTGATCTTGTTCTTCAAGAGAAACAAATTCAGTTGCCGGCAGGACATGTGATCCCATCGGCTGAAGAGTTGAAGAGGAGAAAATATTGCAAGTGGCATAATACAGGATCTCACAGTACAAATGATTGCAAAATTTTCAGGCAACAAATCCAATCGGCTATCGAGCAAGGAAAGATCATAATTGATGAGTCCAAGAGGCCGATGAAGATAGATGGACATTCTTTTCCAGTAAACATGGTTCACTCTGGATTTAACCGTAACCAAGCCGATGGAGGTCAAAATTACACCAAAAACATTAAATCGGCTCGTATGATCAACAAGTACCAAAAAAGGCGTCAGAGGGAAGAGGATTCATATCATCATGATGATGAGACGTATTTTGATCCCCATTGGAGCTGTGAATTCTTCAGATTCTGCTGGAACGAAGGTATGAGGTTACCATCTATTGAGGATTGCCCTGGGTGTAGTGATGTTGATGCTCAATTCGTTCAAAGACAAAGCAGATAGGGTGCAGGTGTGCATCGGCCAATTCAGAAAAGACTATCAGTTCATGAAAAACTTGGGCCGATCCAGCAAAATAATGATGAAGATGACTCACAGAGAGAGCCCAAAAACGTACAACCACAATGGTGCCCTTCTGGGATTTTTACCAAGAACCAAAAGAGAAGAGTCTAGAGGATGAGAAACAAGGAACAATTTCAGGAGGTTGAAGGAGAAATTGAGCATCGGCTAAGACAGCGAACAAAGAATGTTTGGCGCGTGAAGAGCAAGGTAGTGCCAGCCGATGAAGTCCAAGCCGATCGGGAAAGAAATCTCCAAAACAAGGGCAAAGAGGTGATGTCATCTGCAATAAACATGGTTTTCATGCTACCAGCTGAATATGCAGTTGAACAAGTTGTTGAGCAAGCGGATGAGTTGCCATCGGCTAAGTTGATGTTATCTCCACAACAAGCTGTTTTTGACAAGCCCAAAGGAACTGATCATCGGTACCTCAAGCCACTATATGTCAAGAGGTTTGTCAATGGGAAGCCGATGTCGAAGATGTTAGTAGATGGAGGCTCAGAAGATTTGATCAAGACCAACATGATTTTAAAAGATTTTGGTGGGAATCCATCTGAGACCAAGGGAGTTTTGAATGTGGAGTTGACCATCGGCAGTAAAACAATTCCTACCATGTTCTTTGTTATTGATGGGAAGGGTTCCTATAGTCTGTTGCTAGGAAGAGATTGGATCCATGCTAACTGTTATATTCCCTCCACAATGCATCAAAGCCTGATTAAATGGCAAGGAGACCAAATTGAAATCGTGCTAGCCAACAGGTCAGTCAATGTAGCTAGTGCCGATTTATCTGTTTGGGAGATGGAAGGAATTGATTATCTGGAAAAGTTTGGCAGGGAGATTACTTAAAAGTTTCTGATTATGACATACAACCAAGAGGAGATGGATAGCCTCAATTGCTATTTTGAGGGTGCCGTGGAGGGTTCCAATTTCTACACAAAGGACACTGTTGATGATCTAGACGACAAGCTAGGACAAGGGTTTATGTCGGCCAATGAGTTGGAAGAAATCGACATTGGACCAGGTGATAGGCCTAGGCCGACATATATTAGTAAAGGTTTGTCAAAAGAATTTAAATGTAAATTAATAGCACTTTTGAAAGAATATATAGAGACTATTTTGCCTGGGAATACAATGAAATGTCAGGACTTAGCCGATCGATTGTTGAACATCAGCTCCCTATAAAACCAGGCTATTGGTCAGACAAGCAACCTCCAAGACGTTGTAAAGCTGAAATGTATGATGCTATTAAGGCCGAAATTACAAGACTGTACGATGCAAATTTTATTAGACCATGCCGATATGCTGAGTGGATTTCAAATATAGTACCAGTTATCAAGAAAAATAGCAAACTCAGGGTTTGCATTGATTTCAGATATTTAAACAAAGCTACACCGAAAGATGAATACCCAATGCCAATAGCCGATCAACTGGTTGATGCAGCATCTGGACATAAAATTATCAGCTTCATGGATGGCAATGCAGGTTATAGTCAGATTTTTATGGCTGAGAAGGATATTCATAAGACTGCTTTCAGATGTCCTGGTGCAATCGGCTTATATGAGTGGGTTGTCATGACTTTCGGTTTGCGAAGTGCTGGTGCTACATATCAAAGAGCTATGAATTATATATTTCATGATCTTATCGGCTTATTGGTAGAAATCTATATTGATGGTGTGGTGGTTATATCTAAGGAAATTGATGAACATATAGCCGATTTAAGACAAGTATTAGAAAGAGCAAGGAAATATGGTTTAAAGATGAATCCAACTAAGTGTGCTTTTGGTGTATCGGCTAGGAAATTCCTTGGATTTTTGGTGCATGAGCGTGGGATTGAGATACCCCAGAGGAGTATTGAAGCAATTAAAGACATAAAACCTCCAGCATATAAGACTAAGTTGCAATCTTTGATTGGAAAAATAAATTTTGTTCGGCGTTTCATATCAAACTTGTCTGGCCGAATAGAACCATTTACTCAATTGTTAAGACTGAAGGCCGATCAAGAATTTGTCTGGGGAAAGAGACAACAAAAGGCTTTGGATGAAATCAAGGAATATTTGAGTACTCCTCCAGTTCTCATACCACCACAGAAGGGGCTTCTTTTTAAATTATATTTGTCAGCCGATCAAAACTCTATCGGCTCAGTTTTGATCCAAGAGGTTGAAGGTAAAGAAAGAGTTATATTCTACCTCAGTAGAAGACTTTTGGATGCTGAAACGAGGTATTCACCTGTGGAGAAATTATGTTGATAATGTTGACATAATCGGCTGTGTTATGCCGATTCACATAGATGGCCGATATGGTTCATATCACCCTTAGATTTTTATTTTGAGCATAATCGGCTATATTGTGCCGATGTATGATGGCCGATATATGTTATATCGCCCTTAGTCGAATTTTAATTTTATCCATGTTTGTCAACATGACAAAATTAAGGGGGCATATATATAGAAATCATGATTTTTCGACGCAAATTTTTGGACTTTCAAAACAACATATATTAATCGGCACAAGGGATCAGAGAATATATATTACACAAGTATCAAAGGTTTTTCAACCGATTACAAAAAATTTCTAAGTCCCTATTATAGGTAACCATTGAGAGAGATAGCGCTAGATGGCCGATATTGCCCTTTGCCTAATTTCTTCAACTTTAGCGATTACTTGGGCATCTTGAGCATCAGTTCCGGGGATGATCTTGAGAGACTTGGTTATATTGGCCACATTCTTGATAGCCGATTTTAATTTTGCCTTCTGTTCTTCAACAGCCTTCGGGAGATCGGCTAGTTTCTGGTTTTCCATTGCAAGCTTGGCATTGCATTCTTCAAGCTTAGCCAAGAGATCAATCCTTTCAGCTTCTAGTTGATCTATGACAGATTTGATTGGCTCTTCAGCAAGTTGGTCAAGCTTAGCTTTCTCAGTATGCACAAGCTACCGATCGGCTTGAATTGTGGCTTCGATACTCTTCTTCTCTAGCCGATCGGCTATTCTCTGCCTAGCTTTTTCCAATTTGAATTGATGCTGCTCAAGATATACAGCTGGAGTGATGGTGTTGGATAAATCATCCGGGATCAAAGCTTGGATCTCTTGGAATCTTGCCCGGATGGAGCTGCAATCGACCACTAAGCTATCTAAGGATGCTTCTAGCCGATGAGATATGTCTTCAAGATTTCACTTCACGTCTTCGGCTAGGGGAGCTAGGACTTTGCTTGTCATTTCTTCGTCTGCCTCTTCATCAAAATTGTCGTTGATATCAAAAGAGAACAGATCGGCTAAGACCTGCAAAAGGAAGAATTGAAGAGAGCTAAGTATCAGAATATGCTATAGAGCTGATTTGAGGTTTTCTGAGGATATAAAACTTACAAGAATAGCAGGAGCAGCGGTTTGTTCTTCTTCTTATATGTGATGGCTACTCACAGCTGATGGGGTGTGTTCACTTGATATTGGCTGTGCTTGAGGTGATGGTGGAGGAGGAGGCTGAAAAATTTTTCAGAGTTTAACAAGTGTTAACTAGTATCGGCTAAAGTAAGATTAAAGTTTAAAGACTTGAAGAATTACCGATGAAGTCTGAAGAGTTGGTTTGGTTAGTGCTGGAGCTGGTTTTTTCTTCTCAGCTGGCCTCTTCTTCTGCAAAAGTACAAATTCAAATAAAGAAATTGGCAATAAATAATTTTTATTACAATTTAAAGGTTGTTTTACCCTTGGTTGCCGAGAAAATACAGCTGGAGCAGCAAGAGTTGGAGGAGTTTTCTTAGGGGCTGGAGAAGCCGACGGTGTTTTTTCCACTACACCACTAAGTTCACCTGCAGCTTCATCGATAGCTTTTTCAATCTCTGCTTCATCTAATGCTTCATCAATGTTTGGATCAAGGTTGAGCAAATCATCGGCTGGTTTAACTTGTTGCTTCTTGGATTTCTTTTTAGCAGCCGATGGATCAACAGCCGATGTTCTGGTTTTTCTCCTTTTACCGGCATCGGCTGGTTCCCTTATTTGCCCTTGGAGTAAGCTTGAAGTTTTGAGGGCATGGTAGCCAATGCTTGGGGATCCTAGTCCACATCCATTGGGCAGGAGGCCTGCAGCATATTCAATTTCTTTGTCACTATTGTTTTTGTGAAGAGGAGATGAATCTGTCATCTGCAAAACAAGGGTAGAATATGGAGTTAGTGCAAATCGGCTGGCAGATATAGCAAGAATTGACAAAGGAAGTAAAAGGACTTACTTGAGGAATCATATCAGGAAAAAGATCTCTCATATATACTGTAGCCGATTGATGGAAAAGATGTTTCTTCCACTCGACCCACCATTTCTCAAAGGTCCTGCTCCTGAACATGGCCAACTCTATCTTGTCAATGCTACCGAGGGAAGGTCCTGGGATATTGAGGAGCCGATCCATCATCAAGGCTAAAGAAATTTCTCCTCTGCACTGGATCTTATCGATAAAGTATAAGCCGATTGGTAACTGACCCATACCAAACTACCTGGCTGAGCTCATTGGGTGATAAAGTTCATAGGATGTCTTAATATTCCTGCCTTGATGGATGCCGACAGGGATGATGCAAGGACTGATGGCAGCGGCAAAGACTTCTCTAGACTTCTGGAATTTCTTATGATTGATTTCTTCGAATCTGAAGTCTGAAGGAAACTCAAAATTTATTGAGTCTTCATAGAAGAACCAGATTCTAGCATCTTTTTGGAAGCCTTCATAAACACTGAAGAACCAATCCTTCAGTATTTCAGCCGATAGCTTTGCTCCAGCATCGGTTGGTGTGGATGCATACTTCCCATAAGAAATACATCTGCGATGGGTGAGCTCTTCTCCATCTTCATCTGTAATCGGCTCTAATCTTGGAAATTCAGCTTCTGTTAATGCCACCAAGTTTAACCAGGACTGTAACAACCACCAAGGACCACATGCACTGACTACCAAGCCGATGGCTATCCTAGCCGATGCATTGTTCAGCATCTGATACAAGTAGCCGAGAAGGATTTTTCCTAAGGAAAATTATCTTTTCTCTTCAAGGGCTTCGGCTATATGCTGCCAGTTCGAAGTTGGGCCACACCTAGATCCATAGAAAAGATATTTTTCGAGCCACATCAATAGAAAGGCTGTGTGTTCTCAGGGAGTAATAGATCCCTGGCCCATGTTTGCTACAATGAACCCTGACCATCCTCCTATACTTTTGTTTTTGAAGTCAAACTTGTTCTTGGAGTTTAGGTTCATGGGGTTAGCCGATGAGGTGATGTCCAGGCTGGTAAGCATAGTAATGTCAAGCAGAGTGGGGGTCATCGGCCCTTGATTAAACAGAAAAGCATTTAGGGTGTTGCACCAGAAGTAAGCTGCAGAGACCATCAGAGGTTCATCCTTAGCCGAATTTGCCTGGGTTAAAGCTAGCGCTTGGCTGATTCCAAGTTCATCCCAGTGGTTCTGTTTGCTAGCCGATACGCGCTTGTACCATGCAGGCCAGCTTTTCTCTAGAGATGGCCAGGATTTAAAGGTGTTTTTCCAATGTCCTAGGTTTGGATTGGCCAGTCTAAAAGGGATTCTATTTGTCTCGGCATTGATAAATTCAGTGGGGTCAGCATTGCCGATTGGACCAAGAAAATAGTGATGTTCGTGGGCTAAGCTGGGAATCGCAATCAGATTTGCAAGATGCTACAGAAACATAGAAAAGAAGGAAATAGATTGAGACCAAGAAAAATCGACCTACTGCATAAAAAAGGATCTAGCCTATAAGGGCTTACCTCTGCGTATTCAGCCGATGGAGCGGTGGATGGACCGGTGGGAGACGACATTGCCACGGGCGGAAGTTGGTTGGAGAAGGAAATCGCCTTGAGGTCGCCTTTCTGCACTGAGGGGATCGCCGGAGAGAGGGGAGAAGAAGATCGCTAGAGCGGTGGAAACGGAGTAACGATGTGAAATCTCTCGGAGGTGACAGTTAATATTTAAAGCGGTGTGGTAACGGTCGGAAAACGGCAAGTGCGAAATTCTCTCGGAGATAAAATATGGCAAATCCGAAACATTGCCAAATATTCCGGACTTGGGGGGCATATGTTGACGACCAAATTTGGTAATTCAAGTATCGGAGATGAAGATAGAATCGAAGAAGATCCAAGAGATTAGATCGTATCGGAAACAAAGCAAGAATCGGCTAGAGTCCGAATCGGCTGTGATCAAGATCGGCAGAGTTGGAGTCGGACAAGGTTAGCCGATTGAGCCGATTTTGGTAATACGACTCGGTACACGTCATCGGGTTAAGTTAACGTGCTTCATACGGATTGCCACGCTCGGATAGAGTCCTGGGAAGGCAATTGTATCTATTAATTAGGATATTTTATGAGATTTTCTTATAGATAATCACGGTAAGAGTCCGCCTTAGGGACTTGTTTGTTAGTTGGATTTGTATTAGGTTAAGATGAGTCGTGACCGTGATGGACAAAGTTTGTATTTTCGGGTATAAATATACACCCGAGGTTTTGTAAATAAACAACACACGTTCAAATCAATCTCGGCACATCGCCAACCTTTGCTTTCTACTTTTCGACAAGTTCATACTTTCGAGTCGTGCTGCATCAGTTTGATCTTCAACGACAAGATAAGTCTTGTCATGGCAGTTTGCATCATCAGGACTAGTGCTTACATCTTTATGACACTCTAGTTCTATTTTGTGAATCTCCGAATTATCATATACGTTATATAACTTAGATTGATAATGCAATCTATTCGTATCGGCCGATCTCTATCTAGGGTTTTGCCGGTAACAAATAGATTGTCTTGTTGGTTTAAGTTATATAATGTATCCACCATCCCGAGAAGGCAACCATCGGCTTGATTTTCTAGATGTCATGTTCCTTTTTATACTTAATGCTGCATCTGTTAAGTCTGACCTATTGAGTCATATTTAGAATCATGATCTCTAGCCTGTTTTATGGTTGCTAATAAGGATAGTATCGGGGTTTCAGCCGATCTTACCTGGTATAAATGTTTTACATAGTTTTATGCTTTGTTTAATGTTCTATATCTGCCCCTCATATTAGGATCTAATCTAATACAAATATATTGAGCTTGTTACCAATCTAATTGGTTATAGTTGAATATATTTGTTGCAAGAGAATATCCTAGTATAAGGTTGTATCGGAGCTATAGCCGATACATACTTAAATCTAGATATCGGCTATGACATGAGTTTATATAATCATTATTTTATATTACATTAGACTTGGGCAATTTATATTGTCTCGGTTCAGTCCGATCTATCCCAATTGCTTATTTCTAAAGTAATATTGATACATAGATTATGTACCACTGATCTTTTCAGCTGATGTACTAGTTTTAGGGTTAGTTCTGTTATTGACTATACTTTACAGCCGATTCATGCTTCATTGCATCGGCTAGGTAACTATACAATATGAAATCGGCTAGCTAGCCGATGGACTATCGTTTACTAATATCTTTGTATATTTCTTCTTGTTGATTGCAGGATCAAATCAACTGGCACGCCCTCGAACCTAAAAACTAATTTTGGACCTGCGCTAGAGTAAAGCAAATCTCTCAGGCCAGTGTGTGTTTTTTGCATCAACAACCGCCGAGAAAAAAGTACAAGACAGACAGAAGAAAGAGAGGTACTATGAGTACCATGACAAGTCGTCACACACGACAGAACAATGCCAAAACATTCAACAACAAGCCATCACAAAGTCCCAAAGCCGAACCCTGCAAACGGCGAAGAAGCACTGTGTGGGCCAGATCATGATCGGCCACCACAGGGCGAACAACATCATGACAGGCCAAGGAGGGTGATCCAAGTTATCACAAGGACGGAACCGATGGGGCATTCGTCGAAACGCTAGAAAAAGGCGCAAGACCGAACAATGCACAACATCGTGGCAGCTTCGGTAGCAAGTGCGGGCCCACAGTTTCTAGCTGCTGAAATCTGTTTCGGCTCGGTAGATGCTGAAGGTGTTGTTTTTCCTCATCAAGACCCCCTTGTAGTCTCTGCAATGATAGCCGGTTGTGAGGTTCGGCGTGTCGATGGTGAAAATTCGACAGATGTCATCTTCACCGCTACGTACAGGCAAATGGGCTCGCCGATCCAGGCCCTATCTCAAGTTCCCGCTTCGCTCCAGGGATTTGGAGGAAACGTGGTGCAGGTCCTAGGTCAAGACCAGTTGTTGGTGTCATTCGGCCCCGAGGGAAACAGATGGCAAGAATTGATCTTGTTTGATGCCGTTCACATCCCGTACCATTACAACGCCATCTTCGATCGTGCTACGCTGAACAAATTTGAAGTGATAGCTCACCACAACATCCTCAAGCTCAAGATGCCAGGACCAGCCGTTGTAATTGTGCTCAAGGGAGCTCAGCCTTCGGCTGCCTCACCTAGCTAACCACCTGCGAGCAACCACCAGGTCAGCATCCTGCAGGCTGAAGTTGGCGAAAGGGCCCGAATGATGCCGAAGCCATCTCCGCATGGCAAAGTGATCAAGATTCAAGTTGATGAATTCGACCCAAGCAAGATGGTTTCGATTGGGGGCGACCTGGGCAAAGAAGAAAAGCAAAAAATATTGCAAGTTATAACAAGCAACCTTGATGTCTTCGCCTGGGGCCCCGACGAAGTCAGTGGTGTTTCGCTAGATCTCATCATGCACCACCTAGCGGTCAAGGCAGACGCAAAACCAAGAAAGCAAAATATTTACAAGATGTCTGTAGATCGCCATGAGGCGGCCAAGGCCGAAGTGGAGAAGTTGCTCTAGGCCAGGGTGATCGAGGAGATTGACCATCCGGAATGGCTAGAGAACCCAGTGTTGGTGAAAAAATCAAATGGCAAATGGCAAATGTGTATCGACTTCACCGACCTAAACAAGGCCTGCCCGAAGGTTCACTTCCTGCTAACATGGATCGACTAGCTGGTTGATTCAACTGTAGGATGTGAGCTTTTAAGCTTTCTCGACGCCTACTCTGGGTACCATCAGATCTTCATGAACCCTGCAGACCGGGCGAAGATGGCATTCATAACTCCTTTTGGCTCATTTTGCCATATCAGAATGCCCTTCGGTATCAGGAATGCGGGGGCCACCTTCGCTAGGCTAGTTTACAAGGTCCTTTGCACGCATATCGGGAGGAATGTCGAAGCATATGTTGATGACATCGTCATCAAGAGCCGAGAGACATCAGACCATGTCACCGATTTTCTAGAAACCTTCAATAACCTAAGGGCGGCTGGCATTAAGCTGAACCCAGAAAAATGTGTCTTCAGCGTCCCCATAGGAAAATTATTGGGATTCCTCGCCTCCGAGAGAGGCATAGAGGCGAACCTAGAGAAAACTGATTTAATACAGCAAATGCAGCCACCGAAGAGCGTCTGCGAAGTACAAAAGCTCACAGGGTGCACTACGGCACTCAGCCGTTTTTTGTCAAAAGCAACCGAGAGGGGTCTACCCTTCTTCAAAACATTGCGTGGGGTAGAAAAGTTCAGCTGGACCCCCGAATGCCAAGCTGCCTTTGACGAGCTAAAGCAATATCTTCAAAGCCCACTAGCACTAGTCAGCCCAGCGGACGGCGTCGAACTGCTCCTGTACTTTGCAACTTCGTCAGTCACGGTGAGCGCGGTGTTGGTGTAAGAGATGGAGTTCGGCTAGAAACTAGTGTACTTTGTCTCCGAAGCCCTCCATGGGGTGAAGACACGTTACATGGAAATGGAGAAACTAGCAAATGCCCTGATAATGGCCTCAAGAAAACTAAAGCATAACTTCCAGGCCCACAAAATCGTTGTGCCTTCGCAGTACCCGATTGGCGACGTATTGAATGGCAAGAACATCATTGGACAATTGAGCAAGTGGGCGGCTGAGTTGTCTCCTTTCGACCTTAGTTTTGTGGCCAGAATCGCTATCGAGTTTCATGTCCTTGTTGACTTCGTGGCCGAGTGGACCCCAGCTTCGGCCCCCGAACACGAACCCATCGAACAATCATGGATAATGTATTCTGACGGTTCGTGATCTCACACGGGGGCAAGTGCTGCGACGAGATTTTCTTCGTGTGTGGCCGCCCACTTTTTCCAGCACTACCAATCCGGTTGAGGCTAGTGATTGGCTGCACGCCATAGAAAAGAAGTTGGACCTGCTTCAGTGCACTGACCAAGAAAAAGTCTCATTTGTTTCGCATCAGCTTCATGGCCCTGCCTCTAAGTGGTGGGATCATTTCCGTCTCAACAGAGTTACTGCTGAACCAATCACTTGGCTTGAGTTTACTGCTGCTTTCAAGAAGACTCATGTACCATCGGGGGTGGTGTCTCTCAAGAAGAAGGAGTTCAGGGCGCTCACTCAGGGATCTCGATCCGTCACCGAGTATCTGCATGAGTTCAATCGTTTGGCCCGTTATGCTCCAGAGGATGTCCGCACTGACGAAGAGCGCCAAGAGAAGTTCTTGGAAGGACTGAATGATGAGCTTTCTTACCCACTGATGACTGGGGATTATTCTGATTTCCAGAACTTGGTGGATAAGGCCATTCGCCAGGAAGATAAGTACAACCGTATGGAGCAGAAGAAACGCAGGATTGCTCACTTCAAGGCTCAGCAAGGGAATAGTCAGAGGCCACGTCTTACTTTGGGACCTCAGGCAGCACCGCCGGGAGGATCTTCATCGGTTGTTCGCCCACAGCGCCAGTTCTACAACAACAATGCTAGCAATAACAACTGTAACCAAGCTCCACGTCCTACCGCAACCCCAGTCCAGCACCAATCTGTCAGGAGGGAGCAAGGAAACAAGCCAGTAGTGTGCTTCAACTGTGGCGAACCAGGTCATTATTCTAACAAGTGTCCGAAGCCTCGACGTGTGAAGATTGTTCCTGTGCAGAATAACTCCACAGCACCAGCATCAAAGGCTCGTGTCAACCATGTTGCTGCTGCAGAAGCCCAGGGTGCTCCAGATGTGATTTTGGGTACGTTCCTTGTTAACTCAGTTCCTGCAACAGTGCTTTTCGATTCTGGTGCTACACATTCCTTTTTGTCTACAAGTTTTGCGGGAAATCATGGGATGGAAATAGAAGATCTTAGACGTCCTTTGATGGTTAGTACTCCCAGTAATCAAGCCCTCTCATCACAACGTAGCCCTTCTGTCATAATAGAGATTCAAGGTGTTCCATTTCTGGCCAACCTTATTTTGTTAGAGTCCAAAGACCTTGATGTCATCCTAGGGATGGACTGGTTAGCTAGTTATAAAGGTGTGATAGACTGTGCTAATAGAAAGGTAACTCTCACCAGCAATGATGGTCAAGTTGTAACTGTTCACGCTTTGCCTTCCGAACCTTTAAGGTCGAGCTGGAACCAAATAACTTTGCAAGAGATTCCCATAGTAAGGGATTATGACATGGGAATACATTATCACCCGGGGAAGGCTAATGTTGTAGCAGATGCCCTCAGCCGGAAAGGCTATTTCCATGCTACAGAAGGACGACAGTTGCCGTGGGAGTTATGCAAGGAATTTGAAAGACTGAATTTGGGAATCATCAGTAGAGGTTTTGTTGCAGCTTTAGAAGTGAAGCCCACTCTCATGGATCAAGTTAGAGAAGCTCAAATAAACGACTCTGATATTCAAGAAATCAAGAAGAATATGAGGAGAGGAAAGGCCATCGGTTACTTAGAAGATGAGCAAGGAACTGTGTGGTTGGGTGAAAGAATTTGTGTCCCTAACAACAAAGAATTAAAAGATACAATCCTGAAGGAAGCTCACGATACTCTATACTCCATTCACCCTGGTAGTACCAAGATGTACCAAGATCTCAGGGAGAAGTTTTGGTGGGCAAGTATGAAGCGCGAGATAGCAGAGTATGTAGCTGTGTGTGATGTATGTCAACGAGTCAAGGCAGAACATCAGAAACCCGCAGGTTTGCTGCAACCCTTGAAGATACCAGAATGGAAGTGGGAGGAAATTGGGATGGATTTCATCACTGGTCTGCCCAGAACATCGTCTGGCCATGATTATATTTGGGTGATAGTCGACAGGCTTACCAAAGTTGTTCATTTCATCCCTGTGAGGACAACATATTCCGGAAATCGTTTGGCGGAATTATATATGGCAAGGATTGTGTGTTTACATGGTGTTCCTAAAAAAATAGTATCCGATCGAGGTAGCCAGTTTACTTCAAAGTTCTGGCAGAAACTTCAGGAAGAGATGGGTTCTAAGCTAAATTTCAGTACAACATATCATCCGGAGACAGATGGACAAACTGAAAGGGTGAATCAGATTTTCGAAGATATGTTGAGAGCTTCTGTTTTAGACTTCGGTAGAAGTTGGGATAAGAATTTGCCTTACGCAGAGTTCTCATACAACAATAGTTACCAAGCTAGTCTTCAAATGGCCCCGTATGAAGCATTGTATGGTCGGAAGTGCCGTACTCCACTTTTGTGGGATCAAACGGGGGAACGTCAGGTTTTCGGAACTGATATTCTTAGGGAAGCAGAAGAGAAAGTAAAGATCATTCAAGAAAGATTGCGTATAGCCCAGTCTTGTCATAAGAGCTATGCTGACAATCGCCGGAGGGATCTGAGTTTCGAGGAAGGGGATCATGTGTACCTTCGTGTCACGCCTCTTCGGGGAGTTCATCATTTTCACACCAAAGGGAAATTGGCGCCGCGTTTTGTCGGACCTTATAAGATTGTCAGTAGAAGAGGAGAGGTCGCTTATCAGTTGGAGTTACCTCAGTCTTTGGCAGGTGTTCATAATGTGTTCCATGTGTCGCAGCTGAAAAAGTGTTTAAGGGTACCCACTGAAGAAGCTAATCCTGAGCAGATAGAAATCCATGAGGATCTGACCTATATCGAGAAACCAATTCGTATCTTGGAGACAGATGAGAGAAGAACCAGGAATCGAGTTATTCGTTTCTGCAAGGTCCAATGGAGTAACCACTCGGAAGAAGAAGCTACCTAGGAACGAGAAGATGAATTAAAGTTAGCTCATCCGCATCTTTTCGCCAGCTCTTTCGAATCTCGTGGACGAGATTCTGTTTAAGGGGGGTAGGTTTGTCACACCCTAAAAACCTCTAAATTATAAATTGTTGTTTAAATGGAATTAGTAGAAATGATTTTAAAAGCCTAGAAGAAAAGATCTAATTTTAAGTCAATAAATTCCAATATAAAAGAGGGCTAGATAAAACTTTAATAAATACCTTTCTTGTTTCAATTGTTTCTAGATTTTTCTGGGATTTATTTGATCCAAGAAATTATTTTTTTTAATCAATGGAATTACATTTCATGCAACACATAAAAAGAAAAAAAGTTTAACCTCTCTCTTTTGGTTTTGGGCCAAAAGCCCATTTTCTTTTTCCCTCTCCCCTCCTCTTTTCGGCCTAGGCTGCAGCCCAGCCAGCCCACCAGCTGAGCCGCCCCTCTCTCCCTCTCTCTCTCTCTTTGGCGCCTGCAGGTGGGACCCCCCTGTCGGGGTCGTCTTCTTCCTTGCGCCTGCAACCGAGCCGAGAACCCGAGCGCTACAAGCTGCCGCCCCTTCCAAAATTGCTCCGTTTCTTGCCCGATTTGATTAAATTGATAGAGGGAAAATAATCCCCTTGATCTCCTCTATCTCTTCTCTCTAGAAAGTTTAATCTAATTTGCTTGGAAATCGCCGGATTCGAGATCAATTCGGACTCGTTCTTTCCTTCCTAACCCTAGTTTTTCCTTCTCCGATTCCGGTTGCCTTGCACCGAGCCGCCGCCCCTGCCCCAATAAAATGGACCCCCCTGGACCTCCTCTATCCGCCACTGCCTTCGCCCCAGCCCCTCGTCGAACGTGGAGCCCTAGCCGCTGCTGCTTGTGCGCCGTCGTCGTCGAGAAAATTTCAGCCGAGCTTTGCCGTCGTTCCGGTCGCCGCCGTCGCTCGGGAGGACCACCGTTGGGTTCGCAGCAAGGAGAGGAAGCCCGGCCACCCACTCGTCTCCGCCGAAAGCCGTCGGAACGTCGCCACCACCGCCGACCCTAGCACTGCTTGCTGTCTGTTCGTCGCCGGCCGTTTTTGTTTTTTTAGGTGAAATTTTGGTTAAACTTCCGAAATTCATAACTAAATCATCGTAACTCGGATTCAAGTGGTTCAAGTTGTTAAATTCATCTAAAATCGAGATCTACATGTTAAAAATATCCACATGTACTGTTTATGCTTGTTCTTGTACTGTTTTATTGATTTTGTTCATTCGCTTTAGTTTCCGACGTTCCGGAGGAGAGCGTTTACGTGGAGGAAGGTTCCGAAGTGTTTCACAAAGCTCAAGGCAAGTCACCCAGATCCTAAATACCCCTTTGAGCATGTTGATCCCATTTGAAGCTATTGTTTTTATTCAACTACTGCATTTATTTTTGAATGTCATCGGATGGGAACAACCTATTGCCTTTGTTATAGCCCTTTGTTTTGATTATCTTTACTTTGTCACTTGGTTAATAATTGGATTAGCTAGAACATCATATGGTTTTAGCTAAATTAATTAGGATGCTTAGTCATGCTTAGAGACACTAGCTCACATGAATGGGATAATTAATGCTTCACTATTATTTGATGATGGATTAATGGTAGATTAAGATGGTTAATCATGATAGGGTGATTAATAAATATGCCAACTAAAACTTGATAATGGTGGGTTGTGAGCACATGGTTTGGATGGTCGTGCTCATGACAGTTAACGACCGGTTCACGAGTTTCGGTTGTGAAACATTAACCGTGCCAACCACAAGCCAGCGTGGGCAACGGCTTTACCCTTTGTGTAGTGAGGTTCATTATGGGGCACCGGGTTGAGAAGTGGCGGAGATAAGCCCACGGGGGTCGCTGGGGAGTCCATGCCTTGTTTTATAAGGGGGTGATTATGATCCAGGAATGGTGCACTGCTTTGAATTGCATTATGCAGAGGGTAGTGTCACAATCTCTATTCGGGTACTTGCTAAGTATCGCGACGCATGGTTGACATGATGTTGAGGTTGTGTCTTGTGGGTACAGTGGTACGCCTCTGGCCAGAGTAGAACTATTCGAATAGCTGTGCCCCCGGTCATGGACGAGTCTAACAATGTCTTTCGTGATTAGTCTCACACTTCTCACCATAATAAATGATTCTGTAATTGGTAATAATTTTTTTAGCTCCTGGTTTGGAATGGCATATTCCTGGTTTGGAGATAAGTCTGTACAGCCGGGAATGGTTGTTCAGAATGGTTGGGCCTGTGCAACGGGTGTGTTGCATAGCGTTAGATTAATATTGTTTAATTAAATACTTTACTGTTTTGCTAAATTCTGTAGTATTTAATAAATGCCATTTACGCAAATGAGACTATATTATGCCGTCCTTTGTTATCCCTTGCACTTGCATATTTGCTACGTGGCTTGCTGAGTATACCATATACTCACCTTGCAATCATTCATCAGAGGAAGAGTTCTACAGTGATGCTGAAGGTGTGGAGGATTAGGCGTAGCTCTGGTCAAGATGCTTGTGGATTGGAGTCACCTGCGTTATTTATTTTATATTCCGCTGCTGAAATCCTTATGTTTGAGAGGAACTATCTACCTCTGTAATGACTTTATATTCGTCGATTAATTAGATAAATATTGCACTCTATTATCAATTTGTTATTGTGTGCCTCGGCTGATTCCTGGATGAGGGTTTACACACATATAAGCGTTTGGAGTTTTGGATAGAAATTCCGGGCGTGACAGATATCGTCTTCCTTGAGAAGCAATTCAGTGAGATTCGAGGTGGCTTATTTTGTCTTGGTTTTTGCGGCTCTGTCTGTGCTAGCTTCATTGTATGTCAGATTATCCCCTCTTCTGGAAGTCCTATATTTATACCCATAGGTACTCTTTGCATGTAGAACTAGAGAAATATTAATATGATTCGAGTAGTCCTAGTCTAGCAAAAATAGGACTTCTCTTTTCCTATCTGGGACTTCTTTCTTATTTACTTAGAACTTTTGATATATGTACGAGGCTTAATTCCGAATAGGACTCTGTATATGTGTATGGTGGTTTAATTCCGAATAGGACTCTGTATATGTATATGGTGGTCTCCGTCGAGCTTAGTACATAAATAAATATAGGGTATTGTATATTTATAACACTGATAATATGTTATTACCGTTATTTTCTGTATAGACCATATCTTAATTTTTTCCTACAATTTTTTACTAGCATGTAGGCACTTTAATCCCACACTTTTTTTTCTTCCAACAAAAAATAGAGCATTGATGGTGATTGATACGTAGGTTCTCTAACCTCGGTCACATTGCCTTTCTCCATTCTACAAAAGTAGGGAGTTGGTGTTGGGGTGGATGGCACTCGGAACCACCACTACGCTTTTTTAACTAGAAAACTAGACAAATAAAAATTTGAATATGAAATATCCTAGAATGTGTATTTCAGTACGGTCTTATAGGTGGTAATTTGAATCTTGATCCAAACGAGTGAAGCATGTGAATTCGTAAACACTGATGTTTTATTTTAGAAAAAAAGTAGAAATGCTAAAATGTACTACCTTCGTCATAAAATGTAGTTATTTCTTGCATAGTAACTTATCCTAAAATGAAGATATTTCTTCACCTACCATCTCCTCTAAAATCAATCACAATCATTCTCTTTACCTACTCTCTCTTCTCCACACAAAATGAATCTATTTATCCACCTGCCGTCTCCCTCTGCCAATTACAATCATTCTCATCACCTACTTTCTCTTATCCACCGATCGCAATACTCCTTCAATCATCTCTATCTACTTTTTTCATACACATGCCTACTTAAAAAAATGTTTAAGTAGTTGACTTGTAGTTTGTAGCGGAACTTGTGCACAGGATTAATTAATCAATTATGAAGGAATAAAGTTTGGCTGTGTCCAGTCTGTCATCCTTGCCCACTTATACTAAGAGATTACGGAGTACATCATTAGTGCAGTCTGCCAACTAATAAGCATATATAATCAACCAGTTGAGACATACACAACTCATAATTATGACATTAAGATCAAATAAAAAATAGGGCAAATCTTTATGTGCTCATGAGTTTCCATGCTATTCTTTCTATACCGTGAATTTTGTCCTGTGCCCAGTTTTCATTTTATCCCTATGGTCATTTAGAGAGAAAAAAGGTTAATGGTCAACTCGCGAAATATGTATGAATCAGATAAAAGAAAGCTCAAGGGCACACAAGGAATACGGCAAAATTTAGAGTCATAAAAGGGATTGAGCGCTCATAAGCATGCGAGCATGATTCAGTTTAATATGCAACAAACTTTTATGACAACGCAGCAATGTGGGCTGCACAGTTTATTAAAAAAACAAATTTCTTTGTAGATAAAAAATACAAACTTAAGGAAAGCGGGACTAGATGGTAGTTCACCTATAGTTTGAATTGTATAATCTGAGATATATTGAAGCTATAGTTTGCACTGTATAATGAGAACGGAAATGGAATGAATCCTAACACACACATCTAACTTTTGATTAGGAAACACTGAACAAACTGCAACTGCAGCTAGGCACTCTGGAATGTTCACGCAACTGAAAAAAAGTGTAGCAATTGCCTCCACACCGTTTAAGATCACTATGCTCGGAGTCTACCCGCGAATCTCACACCTGGCTCTCTACAATATGATGTTGAAAGCTCCATAGTACATATCAAGCAGAGCAGCATGTTCTCTTTGTGTTTCCTGCAGTGCTGTCAATGCTGATAGTTTTACCCTGGGAAGGCAGCGGAGCAGAAGCAGCAGCTGCTTCTTTGGCAGCCAGTGCTTTCCTGTTAACAATGCCATAGACCTCTGTGATGATAGTCTGAAAGGCTTCCTCCACGTTCACGGCCTCCATAGCTGATGTCTCAAGAAAAAACAGACCCTCCTTTTCAGCCAATGCCTTACCTTCATCCTCGGAGACAGCCCTTAGATGAATCAAATCAGACTTGTTACCGACCATCATGATAACAATGCTCGAGTCAGCATGGTCGCGGAGCTCACGAAGCCACCTGTGGACATTGTCGAAGCTCTGCCTCTTTGTGATGTCGTAAACAAGGAGAGCCCCAACAGCGCCACGGTAGTAAGCACTTGTGATGGCACGATATCTCTCCTGTCCTGCTGTGTCCCAGATCTGAGCCTTTATTGTTTTGCCCTCCATCTGCTAACAACGCTAATTACAATAAGATACCAAAGAATAGCTAGCTGGACTAATAAATACATGCTCATACAGAAGTAAGTCCCTGACGCAGTACTTGGTATAGAGATCAGAATTTCAGAATGTCATGAATGCTAAAATGCACATAAATTAGTAGCTGTCTGTCCTGTTAAATCACAAAAGAGGCTTTTCAGTAGAACAATAAAATATTGAATGCAATGTCATCATGTCAAAATATTAGTGAGATCGAGGAATTAGTATGACGAGAAAAGCGGAAAAGAAAAGCTGGCATAGATGACAAGGGAAATCTTAACATGACAGTCTTGTTTCACCTAACACTCAAGGACAGACAGGATAGCACGTAGATATCAGAGGAAGTAGCTGGCATATCATCCTATCAATCACTCCATCATCCAACCAATAATGTGATCCAGTTTCTTTTTTCTTAAAAAAAAAAGAAGAAGCAAATCTAGCATTCACGAAATTTCTAGTAACTTGAAGGACGGGTGATGTCACAGTAAAACAAGTGATCGACTAGTGTGACTAATAACTGATTGGCAAGACAAGGAAATGAATTGAACAATGCATTTGTAACATGTGAACAGATGGTTCATCAATAATCTTTTTGAGACACGCAGGTGATCCAACTAGTCGAAAGTGAGAGCCTTCCATCCACAAGAAACAACTCGTCAGGCGAGCAGCTGTCATGGGAGGGACGCAATCATGGCGCGATCGATCGGCTTAGCAGCACCAACAACAAGATCAGAAGGCCAAGATCTGGTGGTTTGGGATCAGCACGACGACTAGCAGGGACCATCCAATGTAGGAAAGAGGAGCGCGGGGCGTAGGAACAGTTGCAAAATATAATCCAAGGAAAGAGGGGGTGAGAAGGAATGCAGCGGGCGGTGACCTGCAGGGATTTGGTGGCGAACTCGACGCCGATGGTGGACTTGGAGTCGAGGGAGAAGTGGTTGCGGGTGAAGCGGGAGAGGATATTAGACTTGCCGACGCCGCTGTCGCCGATCAGCACCATCTTGAACAGGTACGAGTACTCGTGATCCACCCGCCCGCCCATCTCGCCTCACCTCCTCCGGGCACCGCCTCCGAGATCTTCTTCCTTGCCGGTGGAGTGGCGGAGAAGAAGGCTAGGAAAGGGAAGGGCGAGGGGGAGGGGGATGGCAGAAGAAGGGGAAGAAAAGTAGTGGGGAGTGGTGGCCTGGTGGGTGGGGGTGGCTGCGGTGGTGGGAGAGCACTAGCTCAACTAACCGAGGAAAGGGAAATTCCGACTTCAGATAGGCCAGCTTCTCAGCTTCCCGACTGGAAATCGATGGCTCCTAGTCCGACTCCTACCTTAGGGCATTTGCATAAGTAGATAGTAAGGTGCTGTGTCAGATGAATATAGTAAGTTGGAGATACACCATATAACACACACATAGATGGCCATAAGACCCAACGGGCCGACCCAATCACGGCACGCTATGAGTGGTGTTGGGCCCATACCGGCCCAGCTCGACAGTTGGATCATGCCTGGACCGATGCCTTGTTACAGTGGGCCAGTCCGACAAGGCACGGTTCAACGAGCAAGGAAGAAAATACTTTGGAATCCAAAATAGACTTAATGCAGCCATATAAGACACGGACCAATGAGTAGAGGGATTCAAAATAGACTTATTCCAACCATATAAGACACGAGCCAAATAGATGAGGGATAAGGAATAGACTTATTCCATGGAGAAGCACGATGGGTTATCGTGCCTTCGGACCGGCCTGGTACAGCCCGAGTTTTATTGAGTCGTGCCTGGCCGTTGGTGCAACGCGTGGGCGAGCATGGCCCGGCCCGGCGTGTAGGTTGGGTCGTGCCGGCATGGCTAATCTCAGCCCGGGGTCCGATTATGCCTGGGTCGTGCTGGTCGGGAGGTCCATTTGGCCATCTATACACACATATATATAGTGGTTAATAAGGTGGGGCACATATACTTTCTCAAAAGGGTAGTTTTGATGAAAGATAAGTTAATTAGGAGTAATTGGAATGATAGTATCAGATGTTGTTTTTTATGAAAAATGAGACTATTCATCATATTTTTTATGTCACTATGCAAAATTTCTTTGGAGAGCACTGCAGTTCTCTCTCGATCTAAACATCCCACATAGTATATGACATTTTTGGGAATCTGCTTGTGGGGGTTGATAAAAAAACCAGAAAACTCATTCTTGTTGGTGCATCTACTGTATATTGGGCACTATGGTTAAGTAGAAATGATATGCTTTTTGATAAAAGCATGATCTAAATCTTATATGCAAGTGCTTTTCAGGGCAACTTATTGGCTCCGGTCCTGGGCTCAAGTACAAAATTGTGATGAAGACACCAAGCTAATAAAAGTTGCATTTTGCTGACTTGAGACAACAGTTATGCAACTTTTTACCAACTTCAGCCGGAGGTTTACAAATAGAATTCAATAAGTTTGTGGTTTATCTCTTCAGTTGGTGTTAGTGGTTTGGTATATAGTCTTTTTAGTTGTGTTATTCATGACTTTAAGATGTGCATGTGTTTTGAAAATTTTTTTATAATTGGTTGTAGCTATTTGAGCAACGACCAGGATTTATTCCATTATAAAAAAAGAAGGTAGGGCACGCTAAAAAAACTCTAAACATGAGTCATGCACAATTAAAAAATAGGTAGGACACACCACAAAGTGCTTATAACCTGTAAGCCTATGGCTTGGTAGTGCTTATAACCTGTAAGCCTATGGCTTGGTAGTTGTTGTCGAATGACAACCGCTTCCGTCGAAGGACATGGTTCACTCTTAGTGGAAAAGTAAATCAATGTATTAATATTTTTGTTGAAATTTTTGGGATCCCCTATACATGCCCTGTGGAGCCTATTTATAGGCTCAGTACAGACCCATACACCCTAGGGTTAGTAAGTACAGAGGAATTTACATGGTTATCCTTATGATAGTAACATTTATAACGGTAATTACAAACAATATGATAGTGACCGATGCACCCTCTAGGGGCCATTCGGCCTGCTTGGCTATTGAGGCTGTAGCTCTAAGGGCGAAGGGACTTGGTCCTATGGCGAAGGTCCTTGCTTCGCCCGACACTTCGCCCTAAAGTCTCTATTTTCGTGATCCTTAGACTTTTGCCGCTTGCATTTCGCCTAGGCTTGAGGGCAAAGAGATTTGTTCCTATGGTGAAGGTCCCGGCTTCGCCCGGTGCTTCGCCCCGAAGTCTTTATCTTTGCGATCCTCGGACCCTTGCCGCCTGCATTTCACCCAGGCGGCTATGGATGTTGTTTTAGCAGATCGGTCGAAGGCCCTTGGGACATGCCTCCAACAAGGCCCTCAAGGGTAAGGATGAGCAGGGAGCTTTGGCTGAGACCGTGCAAAGTCCTAGGTTTGGAATGAGGCACCCCCTTTCGGCCGATGTTCCTGTTGAAACCTATCCATTATGAGAAAACCAAAAATTCATGAGTAAAAACTGAATTTACTAGGCTTTACTGTCTCAGCTTCAGCTTAGCAGATGTGGGTTTGCATTCGGCCTTTTACTGTGGCGTCCGTTTGTTCTACTATGCAGAACACGTGCCACTTGCGCAGGGGGTAGATGTTGGCTTGGTGTGCACGCGCCACGTGTCGCGTGCCTATTGGCCTGGAACTCAACGGGTGCGAGGGTGGAGGGGTATAAATCCCCCTCCTGTTTCACCCCGGGGATCTCACTTCTCACTTCTCATTTTTCACCGTGGTTGTGCTTTGCTTGTGCGTTCGCCTTAGCTCTTTCTTCTCCCAGCCCTGTTCGCCCACTTAGCATCGCCACTCGTAAACCAAAATGGTTCCCCGGAAGACAGCTTCGAGTGCGGCATTCAGTCCTGACCCCGGGACGGTTTCGGACGACATGTCCTGCTACTTGGGCAAGTCATTGATCAAGGAGTCTGAACTCGCCTATCTCATTGCCTCGGGGTGATAGTCGAAGGGCAAGCGTCTGTTTCACGCGATGCGATCATCCTGCACCTGAAGACAGCCGAACTGTAGAATTCGCTGCTTTTTTTGATGCGGGACTTCGCTTCCTGTGCGATGAAATGCTCCCCGACGTGCTTCGCCTCTTCCAGCTGGAGCTTCCCCAATTGAGCCCTTCCGCTCTTGTGCGGATTGCGGTCTTCGATTGGATGTGCCAAACGATAGGGTTTGCCCCGAGCGGGAGGCTCTTCGGCGCTATCCATACCGTGGTTATCCAAACGAAGACCGTGTCCACCCCAGCCGGGCCGAAGAAGACAGTTTCTAGGAGCACCAACTTCGGCCTTCGCCCTGAGCGGTCGGACTGCTAACCCGTTTCGGCTTCCTTGCCCAAATGGGATCGCCACTTGATGAAAAAGTGGCTTTACCACGTTGTTCCTTACCCGGCTGAGTCCGAGCGAGCGAAGGCCATGCAGACACGGTGTTAGGCAATCGCCCAAGACTGCTGGGTGAAAGTTGTCGTGGATGGGATGATGGAATCACGCTTTATCCTTCTTCGGAAGATTGTGCTTCGGCTCAGCTATTGGGACCTGGTCGAGGAGTTCTGCATACTTCAGGTGTTCCTCCTTTCGCAGGATTGGGGGGTGGCCTTGCATTCGACCGAGAAGGTGTACGACCTTCCCCACCTTGTTCTCCCCGAGGGGGCCAACCGTAAGTTTGTTTTCCTTCATGCGTGTGTTTCTTTCAAGCCGCTTCGCCTGCTATTTTGGTTTGCCACTCCGCTTTTGGACTTAGCGAGTTTTTCTCTCTTCTTAGTACGCTTGCTGGACGACGCCAAAGACAAGGCGAAAAAGATGCTTGGGGACCTCATCCCCTGAGAATATGAGTCACTGCTAGCGCAGAACCCAACGATCGGGCGAATCGTGTCTACACCATCGAACTCCCTGCTTGGGCGAACTCGGTCAAAACGACCGTTATTGGCGACGAGGGTGAGTCGTCGAAGAAGAGGAAGGGTCGTTGCCAAAGGGGCTTCGGCCAAGCGAGCGAAGGCACAAATACAGGTGGAGGAGCATGACAGGAGCGGTTCCGAGGATGAGGCTGACGATGAGGAGCTATCGCGGGGTTACACCCCTAGCCCCGATCAACCCCATTCACCGGCCGCTACTTTGGCTTCATCGCCCCTTCGTCAACAAGATTTAGATGGGGCGAAGGTCCTGGCAATGATCGCTCGCCGGGCCACCGCTGGCTTGGCCACGAAAGGACCGCCCTCCACTATCCTGGCGGCCTGTGCGAAGCTAGCCAAAGTGGTTGTCAAAGGCGACGCTAAGCTGGGAAGTGCTTTTAGCGATAGCAAATCATCTTCGCCCAGCACATCAACTTTGCCCACACCACGTTCATGGTTGGCTATCCCGTCCTCGCCTTCACCACATGTCACCAGCGAAGCACCCTCCCTTGAGACGCAACCATCAGCCAGTGCCAGCGAGATTGTGTTAACACCAAAAGTTTGTAAGTCTCGAAGGTTTCATCGACCTAGAGTCAGTATTGGCTTCAAAGTTTTGGAATTGGCCGATGAATGTATCAAGTCGCCAACAGTCGGATTCTTAGCAAATTCGGTTAAGGAAACTAATCAATAAAAGGAAGTTTGTCCAGAAGAGACAAAGTTCAAGGAGGATGTGGCATGGCAATTTATCCATTAATTAGGCAGAGTAGTTAGTTTCCTTTTAATTTTAGGAAAGTGTGTTTAGTGTCCGATAAGAACTTTAGGTTTTCCTTTTATCTTTAGGAAAGTTTGTGTGTTGTCCTAGAAGGACTCATATCTACCCATGGGTATAAACATGTACACCCAGGGTTCTTGTAAATAATCTCTCGATCAATACAACTACTCTTGGTGCATCACCACCCTCTTTTCCGAGGTTTTAACTTATCAACTGGTGAAACTTGGCACCTGACGTGGGGCTGCATCGGCTTTTGATCTCTGGTGAAGGGGTAAGTCCTATGTTCCTCCGGCCCCGGCAATTGAATGGACTACATTGGTGTTGTCCAAGGCTGCATCACTTCGACCTCTTGGATCACTCTAGTTTGGTTGATATATTTACCTACATATTTATCATATATCTTAGTTAATCTAAGTCGATTATTTATTTTACTATTGGTCATTTCTTTTCTAGGGTTTTGCTAGTATCTGCTAAAATGTTTTACCGATTTAGATTAGCTAAGGTATCCACCACCCTGAAAATTAGTCAAAGACTTGATTGTTTAGAATTTATGCTTATTTGCATACTTTGTGATGCATCATCCCTAGCCATCCCTAGCCGTGCTTAGAATCATAAAGGCTAACCTATCTTTGATTATAATAAGGGTCTGATCGGGATTTCAGCCGATGAGTTATATGGACGTTGCATCGGTTTACAACGATTACATATAAGTTAGTTTTAGCCGATCGCAACAAAGGTTTCATTGTTTGTTTAATCTTATGGATTTAACAACATCGGATCTCCAGACGATGTATGCTTTAACCTTCGGAGCAAGCAATTATTCTATTATATTACTTTTAGTCGATTGGTTTCTATTGGATTATATTATCGTTTCATTACATTATCATCAGCCAATTGTATTTATATCATTATCTACATTGGATATATAGCCGATTGTTCAAAATCTTATCGACATCGGCTGGCATCGACATCAGCTGGTATCGCTCTACCGGCTCATAAGCCGATCGGCTATTTGGTGATCAACATATTTATTTATCTTGTTAGTTGCAGGATCGAACTGACTGGTACGCCCGCATCTCATCATTATTTTGGACCTTCACTGGAGCTAAGCAGATCTCCCAGGCTATTGTGTTTGTGGAATTAGTTCACGCCAGCACAGATCTGGCACTATCGGCTGAGCGCGGATTTTTCGTCAATAGATTGCAAGGGCGGTGATAGTCACGTTCGCTCTAGCTGGCGTTGATGCCATGCTCTCAGTGCTGCACCAGAGGGATGGACAACAACCGATGACCGATACTTCGGTTTCGGACAATACCCTCGCGGCCCCACAATTCACCCCTGCACCAGAGGGATGGAAAACAACTGATGACCGATACTTCAGTTTCAGACAATACCCTCGCGGCCGCATGATTCTTCCCTGGGTTACTGAAACACGGCCAGAGTTCACCCCGTTTGTTGGGGGAGTATCTCAGCTTGTTTTGCTCACGGCAAGCCTTCGCCCTTTTGCGGATTTTAACGAATTCGAAGAGGGGGATGGCTGTTAAGGGCTTACTCGTTCGGGTGAGTTTCGTCCCTTTACTTTTTGGACGTTTATACCGTGTTCGCTTTTTTCTCAATCACTAAAGCCGACTGCTTTTTCGCTTTTACACAGGCCCTTTCAGCGTACACTAGCACCGTCGCCCAGCCGTGTTGCACCGTCGCCTTGCTAGCCGCCAACCTGCGCCGGCACATCCTTTGGCACCGAATCAACCATTCGAAGCCCGGACACCGGTCCCTCTGCACCCGAGACAGCCGGAAGCTGCTTGCCGTTGTGAACCCAAGAGCCACCGACGCTGCCAAGCTTCCTGCTGCTGCTAGCCGCTGCCACGGTTGTCTTTGATCTGTGTCATCGCCTCCCTCAGCATCTCCGTACCAAGACGAAGACCGACTGCCATATCCCCGAAGCCGAAGATCCCGGGAAGCCCTTCGTCACCGTCGAGCTGATCTACTCCACCTCCGGCTGAGCCCCACCACCGTTTCCGTCTTCGCTAGTAGTCACAAAAGCCACCATTGGCATCGTAGAAGCAAGGAGAAGCCCGTCCAACCGTCCAACCCTCCGTTCCCACTGTTAGTCGCTGGAACATCGTCATCATCGTTTACCCGAGGTCGCCACCTTTTGAAGCTCGTCGCCGACCATTCCCTTCGCCGTCCGTCATCGTGCCGCCCCTCGATGAGTTCCTCGTGTCATGCTCTTTCTCCCGGTGTCCTCCTTTTCCACCACTGCACCGTAGTTCACCAGTGATTGTCATTTCCGTATCTGCCATCCAGTGATCTTGCGTGGCCGCCAACTCATCGCCTCGTCAGCATCACCTCACCCTCCTTGCTCATGTGGTCGCTTTCATGGTGTCCCATGTGGCCTCTCTGGTTTAGGTTCAATCTAAGCCATCCGATGTAGGTCAAAATCTGGTCAATCGATCTCAGCCGTGCAAAATCAATACAGATCATTTCTATCTCTTTTCAATGGCATATTGTCCTTCATACTATATGTAATCTACTAAAATTTTATGCAATCTTTGCACCGGAGGATGTTGTTTCCAATCTTTTGTCTCAGTTATAAATTATTTGTAAATTGTTTAACTTATTTGGAATAGTCTTTTCTTTAATAGGTTTAATTGGATTAAACCGGTAAAATTAATAATTAATTCATACGAAGTCGGAATGAGGCCGTTCAAGTCTCTAAATTCATCTAAAATCATGAGATACATGTTTGCTTATTTTTTATGTATTGTTTGTTTGGAGTTTCTTAGTCTCTTTTTCTCGTTTTACGTGTGAGCTTGTCGTTTCTGTCGTTTCGAAGGTTCGTGAGTGCGTTGGAAGTGTTCTAGAAGACTAATTGAAGACCGATTATTGCAAGGCAAGTCACATAGTTACCAAACACAATTCCTTTGAGCATGTTGATCCTATATTTAAATTCTCTATTTGTTTCAAGCGTTCATTTATTTTCGAATGTAATTTGGTGGTGTGAACCTATTCCTTTGTTATGGCCAGGTTGCATTGATTATCCTATTCCTTGATACCTTGGGTTATAAATTTGACTAGTTGGACTTTACATATTGGTTCAACTAGTTATACTAGGATAATTGCTTAGCCATGCTTAGAAACTTTAGTATCATTTCATATGGGATAATTAATGTTTCACTTATATCTAAATAATGGTTATTAAATGATAGCTCTCGGTGGTGAACAGTGATTAATTAATTAAATAATTAATTACCAACTAAAACTTGACTAATGGTGGGTTCTGAGCACATGGTTGTGTTGGATGTGCTCATGACAATTAAGGACCGGTTCACGAGCTACAGTTGTGAAGCATTAACCGTACTAACCACAAGCCAGAATGAGCAACGACTTGATCTGTAGTGTAACATGTCCCAGCAGGAGGTGCCATGGTATGTAGTTGTTAGGTGGTAGTGTCACTAAATCCACAATGGCCATGTCAATAAGTCCATATTGGGAGATAAGGGAAATAGCCTAGAGGATCGGCCACCTCTACTGGGGACTTGGCGGTGACCATTCTGTTGGGCGTGTTATGCGAAGCGTCTTGTCACAATTCCTATCCGAGGTACTGTGGTGATATCGAGGCACATGGTAACATGTTGTGGAGTTGTGTCTTGTGGGAACAGTAGTACACCTCTGGCCAGAGTAAAACTATTCGAATAGTCGTGCCTATGGTTATGGGCGGGTCTAGCAATGTTTTTCGTGATTAGTCCCACACTATTCATTAATGATAATAATTTGTGATAATAATTTTTTAGCTCCTGTTATAGAGTTTAGATCTGTGCAACTAGGGTTGGTTGTTCAGAAATGGTTGGGCCTATGCAGCATTAGTGTGCTGTTCAGTGTTGATTAATATTGATGACTGATTACTCTACTGTTTTACTACTCTTAAATGTTTTGCTAAATGCTTCCTTTGCAAATTAACCCTACATTATGCCATCCTTTGGTATCCTTGTGCACTTGCATATTTGTTGTGTGGCTTGCTGAGTATTCCATGTGCTCACCTTGCAATAATCAATCAATCTCTTGTGAAGAAAGTTTCCGAAGAAAAAGATGTTTCGCTTATACCCCAGTTGAGCTGCCTGTGGGAGTGGAGCTGAAGCCATTGCTAGATTTTGTTTTCCGCTGCAGTTTTCTTTATGGTGAGGACTGAGTGCCTCTTCTGTAAGTATGTAGCGTTATTATGATGATGGATTTGTATATTACATTGTCGATTTGTGTACCTCGGTTGATTCCTGGATGAGGATTGTATGCATAAATTAGTTCGAAAATTACTAGTGAATTTCCGGGCGTGACGCCGCGCTCGCCTCGTTGATTACAAAAAGTGCCTTTGGCCGCGGAGGAGGAGACGAATCGCAAGGATCTAGAGTAGGGTGTGCTCGCTGAGGCCATGAAATAGGCGAAGGCCCTAAAGTCGGCCAATGAAAAATTAAAAAAAGGAACAAGACGCCCTTGTTGATTATTACAACCATTCGGAGGCGAAAGCCAAAGCTCTTCGCGAAGAGGTGCACAAGGCGAAGGCGCTTGCAGCCAATGCTCGGGAAGAGGCCAACTCCGGAGCTGCTTCTCTTGCCCAGGTGACGGAAACAAATTAATAAATTGCTAACATGCAAAGGAGGAACACATCACCTTTCAAGGTGCACGGTGAGTATACTGTCAAATGCTCCTTTGTTATGCTCGTGCAATTTTACCTCAGCCTTGTATGAGTTTTGCTTAAACGAAAATTTGGTGAACATTAAAAATTTGAAAGAAAAAAATGTTTTCAGAATAAAAGAAGTGTCTCTCGAAAAAAATTGACAAAACAAAATGATGGCAAACTTGTGGGATCCACGCTTCTTATTTTGAATCCAATTTCTCTTTAGCGTGGATGTGAACAACTAATCTGAGGGCACGTTAAATCTTTTCAGTTCTTTGAAATCCCTCGGGTATTTGTTATCCACTAACCTTTTTCAGGGAATAAAATGACAACCAAGGATTAGTGTACAATAACTCCAACACTCCTACCACGCTTCTTGGTCTATGAGAAAAGAGATGCACAGGGAACCAAGCAGAACAAATGCAAAACTTTTTTGCATTCAATTCAGATCTCTTCTATTAAAAAGAGGACTTCTAATAAGAAATTCTTTTGCTAAAGAATAGGCTCACCTATAAATAGAAGCTTCGACGCACTCTATATTTTGTGGGACAAGAAAGAAAGAGGATCGGAATTGATCCCTTTCCTTCCTATCCGAATACTGGAAATGGCCTTCCTATTTGGAAAATCCTATCCTGGTTTTGTTTCTGTATAAGCAACTATTGCCTTACTTGAGGATGAGTTTTTCGAAGATTTGAAGTTGTCAACAACTTACTAAGTACTCGGAATAACTCACGCATTTGTGTCCGTTAGCGCTCCTGTTCAGAGCGAAGAGAAGGTGAAAAAGCGCTGCTGAAGCAGCCGAGGACCCCTTTTCCGTAGTAGCAGAAATCTTTCCATTCGCCAGACTTTGATGACTCCCTAGTGGCCAGGGAAGCGTTAGGTTCACCCTTTGAACATCTTGATCCGTCTTTGACTCGCTTTTGCTCAACCAGGCTCTTCCTTCCAGTTCCTCGCTAGAATCCACTTGTAAGTAACCCTCCCTTGAAAGCTTAAAATTGGCCCCGACGAGCACGAAAACTAGTTGACGTCCAGACACACACTCTTCCTTCATTTCTTAATATAGAATTTATTTGTAGGGATTTCGGTCGGCCCCTCCGATTGCAAGACAGACAAGTCTGCAACATGGAATTCGTAAACCAAAAGTTTATACGAATGGTAGAAGTTGGCAGATGGAAGGATTTACCTCGGGGAACTCGACGGGTGGTGCGCTTGGTGAGCTCGAGGGAGTTGCCATCATTTTAGACAGGGAGATCGCCGCCGGGATGGAGGCCACTCATGGAGATCGCGGAGCACCGAGAAAATCGCCGGAGATTGCTAGAAAGAGTGGGGAAAGTTTTTCTGCTTGCGCAGTGAAAACTGGCGTAACGGCGTGAAGATTTCGAGGTAGCGGTTACTATTTAAAGGGAGAGCGGTTAAAGTTCGAGTGGAGAAAGCCCTAGAAACTTGCGGGATTGAGGAGATAATTCTGTTGCATTATATAATACTTCGGAATTGGGGGGTGTGTGTTGATGATGAAATTTGGTAAGCATATGAATCGGAGTCAAGATCCAATCTGAAGCAGAGTTGAAGATGTGCGGGAATCTCGGAAACAGAGTGTACATCGGCATGAAGCCTGTATCGGCTGATACCGAGTTTGATGCGGCTGGCCGATACAACCGATATTGGCAAGATTGGTTACATGATCAATGTCGGATTTGAAAGAAGGGCTTCAATATTATTGCCAGGCGAGGATAGAGTCTGAGATATTATGTGATTTTCTTATAGATATTTTCGGTAAGAGTCTGCCTAAGGGAGTTGTTCGTCGGTTAGAGTTGTATTAGGAAAGTATGAGTCGTGTCCATTATGGACAAGGTTGTTCGGGTATAAATATAAACCCGAGGTCTTGTAAATATTTTTAACACCAGTTCAATATACTCTCGGTGCATCGCCAACCTTTCGTAACTTTGTCATTTCGACGAGTTCTTACTTTTGAGTCGGGCTGCATCGGTTTCGATCTTCGATAAAAGGTAAAGCTTGTTATGGCGGTTTGTGTTATCGAGATTAGTGCTTACATCTTTATGACACTCTAATCTTGTTTATGTGAATCACTGAGTTATCATATATGTTTTATAATCTAGATTGATAATATTTTCTACTCGTATCGACTTATCTCTTTCTACGGTTTTATCGATAATGGCTAGATTATTTTGTTGGCTTAGATTATTTAATATATCTACCATCCTGAAAAGATAACCATTGGCTTGATTGTCTAGATATTATGTTTCTTGTCATACTTAGTGCTACATCAATTAAATTTGATCTACTAAGTCATGTTTAGAACCATAATCTCTAGCATGCCTCATGGATGTTAATAAGGATAGCAATGGGGTTTCAGCCGATCTTACCTGATACAGTTGTTTTAGTATGGTTTATATCTTGTTTAACATACTATATTTACCCCTTATATCAGGATCTCAACTAATGTAAATATATTAAGCTTATTATCAGTCTGATTGATATTAGTTTAATATATTTATTACAAGATGATATTCTAGTATAAGGTAGTATCGGAGTTATGGTCGATACATGCTTAAATTTAGACATCAGCTATGATATGAATACATATAATCTTTATTTCATGTTATTTTGGATCTAGTCAATTTATACTATCTCGGTTAAGTCTGATCTATCCCAATTACTGATTTCTAAACTAATATTGATATATAGATTATGTAGTGTTGATCTTTACAGCTGATGGATCAAGTTTAGGGTTATTTGTGCTTATAAATATACCTTACAGCCGATTCATTTATCCTTGCAATGGCTAGGTTACACTATGATACGACATCGGCTTTCTAGCCGATCGGCTGTCGTTTACTAACTTTAATTTTGTTGATTGTAGGATCAAATCAACTGACACGCCCTAGAACCCGAAGGCAAGCTTTGGACCTGCACTAGAGTAAAGCAAATATCTCAAGTCGCGATGTTTTGCATCAACAAGAGTTTGTATAAAACCACATGATATAAATCCTCTAGTTTGTCTTGTGCCGGCCAAAGCACTACCACACTCTACACGTTGAATGCGATCTAGAGGTCATAACAAGGTTGTTACATTGCCTACCGCCTAACCTTGTATGAGCATGATGCATGATACTCCACACTAAGCCTAGAAACTTAGTGTCATCAGGATGGCTGGCCAACCGACCCTGACGCCGTGGCGTAGCATTCCCTACCCACGAGGCACTACATCATTGTATTGGACACGCTCAGACGCCCATGCCGCAAAGCGAACATTAGTTCCTTTGCTAGAAAACATAGGTAGTTCCTATAAACTATCAAGCTGTTGGTGATGAAATTTGGTAAGCATATGAATCGGAAACAAGGTCCAATTCGAAGTGGATTTGGAGATGTGCGGGATTCTCGGAAACAGAGTGCGCATCGGCTGGAAGACCGTATCGGCTGGAATCGAGTCGGATATAGATAGCCGATACAACTGATATTGGTTACATGATCAATAACGGGTTTGAAAGAGGGATTGCGATGATATTGCCATGTAAGGATAGAGTCGAAGATTGGCAATTGCATCTATTAATTAAGATTTTATGTAAATTCCTTATAGATATTTTCGGTAAGAGTCCACCTAAGGGACTTGTTTGCTATTAGGATTTGTATTAGGAGAATATGAGTCGTGTCCATAACGGACTAGTTTGTATTTTCGGGTATAAATATAAGCCTGAGATCTTATGAATAATAACAATAGTTCAATCAATCTCGGCGCATCGCCAACCTTTTACTTTTACTTTCGATGAGTTCTTGCTTTCGAGTCGAGCTGCATCAGGTTTGATATTCGACGAAGAGGTAAAACTTGTTATGGCGATTTGCATTATCGGAATTAGGGATTATATCTTTATGACACTCTAATTCTATCTTGTGAATCACCGAGTTATCATATATATTATATAATCTAAATTGACAATGCTTTCTACTGGCATCGGCCAATCTCTATCTAGGGTTTCACCGGTAACGGCTAAACTGACTTGTTAGTTTAAATTATATAATATATTTACCATCCTGAAAAAGCAATCATCGGCTTCATTGTCTAGATATTATGCTTCTTCTGATACTTAATGCTGCATCAGTTAAGTTTGATCTATTAAGTCGTGATTAGAATCATAATCTCTAGCCTGCTTTATGGTTGCTAATAAGGATAGTAACGGGGTTTCAGCCAATCTTACCTGGTATAGTTGTTTTACATAGTTCCATGCTTTATTTAATATAATATATCTATCCCTTATATCAGGATCTAATCTGATACAAATATATCGGACTTGCCATCAATCCGATTAACGATAGTTAGATATATTTATTGCAAGAGAATATACTACTATAAGGTTATAAGGTTGTATCGAAGCTATAGCCGATATATGCTTAAATCTAGACATCCGCTATGACATGAGTACATATAATTATTGTTTCATGTTATTTTAGACTTGAGCAATTTGTATTGTCTCGGTTAAGTCCGATCTATCCCAATTTCTAATTTTTAAAGTAATATTAATTCATAGATTATATAGTACTAATATTTTCAACCGATATACCATGTTTAGGGTTCATTCATCATCGAATATGCCTTACAGTCGATTCACAATTTATTGCATCGGCTAGGTTACATCACGATATGACATCGGCTTTCTGGCTGATCGATTATCATTTACTAATAAAACATGCATGTTTCATCTTGTTGATTGTAGGATCAAATCAACTGGCACGCCTTTGAACTCGAAAGCAAGTTTTGGATCTGCACTAGAGTAAAGCAAATCTCTTAGGCTAGTGTGTGTTTTTTGCATCAACACGCTTTTGGCACGCCCGGTCGGACCTTCTTTGTGTCATCATGACGCCCAACATTACTGAGGTCACGGAAGACAATGTGCTACCTATCACGATCGAGCAGTTGAACGAGGAGCAGAGGGAAGAGATGAAGAAATTGCTGGACTAACTCCAGAGCCAGTACCTACACTCATTCGCAGTGACTCGCCGAGGCACGATAATTCAGAAGATAAAGGTAGAGTTGCCGCCGATCGTGAAAATGGAACCAAGTACATCTGGAGCAAACGATGCGATGATAAAGGCAGAGAGATTAAGGTCGAATCAAGCGACGAAGAACTCCACACGTTGCAAGATCGTATTGATTCGGCAGTCCATCATGCCCTCATCAACCAATCCAATGTACTCATAAATATGTTAACAAACATGATCAAGACAGTGGTGGATGGCACTATAGCCGAGGAAAAAGCAAAAGGGCCCATCTATCTTCCAGGAGATGCTTTCCCAGGTTATAGGACTGTGAAGTTAGAAATTGGCAGGAAACACCACTCACTTCAAACCCAGGCAACATCGGCTCCCATGTCCAGCGGAAACATTCCGACAATATTAACAAGACAACAGCCGATCCCTAGGGGCAGAGTTCGGCCCAGTTGACGCCGGAACAGTTGATCAATATGCTCAACACAAAGCCGCCAGTCGTTGAGCCCGTGTTCATATTCCTTCGGTTCCACAACAGCCGATCGGGATTACCATGCCAACAGGCCAATAGTATATGTCAGAACCACCACTGTACGTCTCATCCCAAGGCTTACGAGCCAATCATAACCGGCAATATCAACCTCATTCTCCGCGAGCCAGTATCGGCCCGAGAGATCTCCACGGCTTCAATACCCAACGCAGTATGGTCAGTATGGTCAACAACAGCAATAGTATGGCGAGGGAGCATCAAAGTAACCGTGGGCCGATATGATTGCTGATGTAATAAGAGAACAATTTGGGCTCAAGCTAAGGAAAATGGTAACATGTATCAGCATCCATACCCTGAGTATTTTGATCAAGTACCATTGCCAAACCGATACAAGGTATGAGACTTCTCAAAGTTCTCAGGACAGGACAACGTGTCAACTTATGAGCATGTTAGCCGTTTCTTGGCGCAATGTGGAGAAGCATCGGCTACAGAGGCTCTTAGAGTCAAACTATTCCCACTATCATTGTTTGTCTTTGTTTGGATCGGCGTTTACATGGTTTTTTTCCTTACCTTATAATTCCATCAGGAGTTGGGCCAATCTAGAAAAAGAATTCTATAAATACTTTTTCAGTGGAATCCAAGAGATGAAGTTGTCGGATCTCACGTCCATCAAACAAAAATCGGATGAAACAGTGCCAGATTACATTCAGAGATTCAGGGATGTAAGGAACAGATGTTACAGTTTCGCACTGACTGATTCATAGTTAGCCGATCTGGCTTTCCAGGGGTTGCTAGCGCTGATAAGAGGAAGATTTTATGCTCGGCACTTTGAAAGCCTAGCACACTTAGCTCAGAAGATATCGGCTCATGAGACACGATTCCAGGAGGCTAGAAAGTTTGCTAAAAAAGGCCAATAATGTCAATAATATTTATAGCTTTGATTCCAACTCCGAAGATGAAGATCCAGAAATCAATGCAGCCGAGCGGGCTAGGGAAGACAGTGGTGTGTCAATGGGTCAAGAATTCGGGAAAGGAATAAAAATTTGATTTTGACATTACTAAAGCTGACAAGATATTTGATCTCCTCCTTCAAGAAAAGCATATTCAATTGCCAATAGGACATGTGATACCATCGGCTAAAGAGTTGAAAAGGAGGAAATATTGCAAGTGGCATAACGCAGGATCACACAGTACCAATGATTGCAAGATCTTTAGGCAGTAGATCCAATCGGCCATAGAGCAAGGAAGGATAAAGTTAGATGAAGCTAAAAGGCCGATGAAGATAGATGGTCACCCTTTTCCGGTAAACATGGTTCATATTGGAGCTGGTAGGAGCCAAGCTGATAAAAGCAAGTATCAGGCTAGGGGTTTCAAATCGGCTGGTATGATCAACAAATATTAGAACAGACGCCAAAGGGAGGATGAAGCTTATCACTATAACAATGAGGGTTGTTTTGATCCCCATTGGGGTTGTGAGTTCTTTAGATTTTGCTGGAATGAAGGGATGAGACTAGCATCTATCGAAGACCATCCTGGTTGCAGCAATCCTGACATGCAATATGTTGGGAGACCAAGCCGACAGAGCAATAGTGTGCATCGGCCGATTCAGCAAAAGTTACCGGTTCATCAGAGGCTTGGACCGATTCGACAAGATTACTTTGAAGACGAGCCGCAAGCAAGAGCTGAGACCATGCAACCTCAATGGTGTCCTGCTAGAATTTTCACGAAGAGTCAGAAAAGACGTGTCCAGAGGATGAGGAACAAAGAGCAGTTTCAAGAGGTTGAAGATGAGATTGAGCATCGGCTGAAGCGTACAAAGAAAGTTTGGCGTATTAAAAGTAAAATCGTTCCATCCGCTGAATTTAAAGTCGACAAAAGTCTTCCTGAGAACAAGGGAAAATAGGTTGCATCATCTTCAATAAATATGGTCTTTATGCTTCCAGCTGAGTATGTCGTGGAACAAGTCGTGGAACAAGTAAACGAACCACAATCGGCTAAATTGTTGTTGTCTCCACAGCAAGCTGTTTTTGAGAAACAAGAGGGAACTGGCCATCGGCACCTCAAGCCTTTGTATGTCAAGGGGTTTGTCAATGGGAAGCCGATGTCAAAAATGTTGGTTGATGGAGGAGCAACAGTTAACTTCATGCCGTATGCAACTTTTAGAAAACTGGGAAAGAATTCAGAGGATTTGATCAAGGCTAACATGATTTTAAAAAATTTTGGAGGGAATCCATCTAAGACTAAGGGAATTTTAAATGTGGAGTTGACCATCGGCAGCAAGACAAATTCCAACAAAATTCTTTGTCATTGATGGGAAGGGTTCCTATAGTTTGTTGCTGGGAAGAGATTGGATCCATGCTAATTGTTGTATTCCTTCAACTATGCATCAAAGTTTGATTCAGTGGCAAGGAGACCAGATAGAGATCGTGCCAGCCGATAGGTTAGTCAATGTAGCTAGTGCCGATTTATCTATTTGGGAGATGGAAAGAACTGATTGTTTATCTGGTAAAGTTTGGCAAGGGGATTATCAAAGAGTTTCTGATTCTGATATACAGCCAACAGGAGATGGAGAGCCCCAATTGTTACTTTGAGGGCACCTTGGAGGGTTCGAATTTTTATACAAAGGATACTGTAGATGATCTCGACGGCAAGCTGGGACAAGAATTTATGTCGACCGATGAGCTAGAAGAAGTGGATATTGGACTGGGCGACACACCTAGGCAGACATACATTAGTAAGGATTTGTCAAAAGAATTTAAATGCACATTAATAGAGCTGTTAAAGGATTACAGAGATTGTTTTGCCTGGGAATACTATGAAATGCTAGGACTTAGCCAATCAATTGTCAAGCATCGGCTTCCTATCAAACATGGCTATCAACCATACAAGCAAACTCCAAGACGTTGTAAAGCTGAGATGTACGATGCTATTAAGGCTCAGATCACAAGACTTTATGATGCTAATTTCATGAGACCATGTCGGTATGCTGAGTGGATTTCAATCATAGTACCAGTGATCAAGAAAAAGGGCAAGCTTACAGTTTGCATCGACTTTAGAGATTTGAACAAAGCTACTCCTAAAGATGAATACCCAATGTCGGTTGCTGATCAATTGGTTGATGCAGCATATGGACAAAAGATTATTAGTTTCATGGATGGCAATGCAGGATATAATCAAATTTTTATGGCCGAGGAAGACATCCACAAGTCCGCTTTTTGATGTCCTGGTGCAATCGGCTTGTATGAGTGGGTTGTTATGACTTTTGGATTAAGTAGTGCTGGTGCTACATATCAAAGAGCAATGAATTACATATTTCATGATCTTATCAGCTTGTTGGTTGAGATCTATATCGATGACGTGGTGGTTAAATCAAAGGAGGTTGATGAACACATCGCCGATTTAAGAAGAGTCTTAGAAAGGGCAAGGAAATATGTATTAACAATGAATCCAACCAAGTATGCTTTTGGTGTATCGGCTGGGTAGTTCCTTCGGTTTTTAGTACATGAAAGAGGAATTGAGATACCTCAGAGAAGTATCAATGCTATCAAGGATATAAAACCTCCAGAGGATCCAAGGTGCAATCATTGGTTGGCAAAATTAATTTTGTTAGACGATTCATATCTAATTTATTTGGTAGAATAGAGCCGTTCACTCCATTGCTTAGGTTGAAAGCCGATCAGGAGTTTGCTTGGGGGGAGAAGCAATAGAAAGCCTTGGACAGTATAAAGCCAATGAGTGCATCATAGTCTGTAAGGCCGATGTAGTACGATACATGCTATCGACTCCATTTTTGAAGGTAAGAATTGGAAAAAGGATTTTTTTTCCTTAACGGAATTTGATCTACGATATGAATCAGCTAAGACAGTCAAGGGGCAGGCGATAACCGATTTCATAGTTGAACACAGGGATAACTCGATTGATCATGTTGATATTATACCTTGGACATTATTTTTCGATGGATCAGTTTGTACTCATGGATGTGGTATCGGTTTAGTAATCATATCGCCTAGGGGGTAAGTTTTTAATTTGCTTTTACTATTAAAGCTTATTCAACTAACAATCAAGCTGAGTATGAAGCTGTTCTGAAAGGATTACAATTATTGAAGGAGGTTGAAGCCGACACTGTTGAAATCATGGGTGGTTCATTGTTGGTGATTAGTCAATTGTCTGGAGAATATGAGTGCAAGAATGATGTCTTGATGATTTACAATGAGAAGTGCCAAGAGTTGATGAAGACTTTCAGGATAGTTACTTTGAAACATATTCCTAGAGAACAAAATGTTGAAGCCAATGATCTAGCTCAAGGAGCATCGGGTTATAAGCCGATGTTGAAGGATATTGAGGAGGAAGTTGCATGCTTACAAGCTGATGATTGGAGGTGTGAGATACTTGAATGTTTAAAGGATCCATCTAGATCGGTTTCCAGGAAATTAAGGTATAAAGCCCTTAAATATGTTTTGTTGGATGATATGTTGTACCATCGGACTATTTATGGGGTTTTGTTGAGATGTTTGAGCCTGGAAGAAGAAAAAATTGTTATGTGTGATGTGCATGAGGGAATATGTGGTACTCATCAATCGGCTCATAAGATGAAGTGGCTGATTAGGAGAGTAGGTTATTTTTGGCCGACAATGCTGGAAGATTGCTTTAGGTATTATAAAGGATGTCAGGACTGGCAGAAGTTTGGAGCTATTCAAAGAGCACCAGCATCGGCTATGAATCCAATTATCAAGCCATGGTCGTTCAGAGGCTGGAGCATTGATATGATCGACCAGATCAATCCACCATCAAGTAAAGGTCATAAATTTATATTGGTTGCTACTGATTGTTTTACCAAGTGGGTTGAGGCTATTCCTCTCAAGAAGGCTGATACTAGGGATGCAATAGAGTTTATCAACGAGCATATTATATCTAGATTTGGTTTGCCACAAACAATAACAACTGATCAGGGATCCATTTTTGTGTCAGATGAGTTTGTTCATTTTGCCGATAGCATGCGGATTAAGTTGTTGAACTCTTCACCATATTATGCACAAACTAATGAGCAAGCTGAGGCATCTAACAAGAGCTTGATCAAGTTGGTTAAGAGGAAGATTACTGAATATCCTAAGAAGTGGCATACTATATTGGATGAGGCATTATGGTCTTATCGGATGGCTTGTCATGGTGCTATTCAAGTTCGACCATATTAGTTAGTTTATGGACATGAAGCTGTGTTACCATGGGAAACTAACATCGGCTCAAAAAGGGTTTATTTACAAGATGAGTTGACAGCCGATGATTACCATAACTTGATGGTTGATGAGTCAGAAGAGTTGGTTCAATCTCGATTGCGTGCTCTCAAGAAAATTAGAAGAGATAAAGAGAGAGTTGCTAGGCACTATAATAAGAAGGTTGTGCCAAAATCTTTTTAGGAGGAGGAACATGTGGGGAAATTGGTGTTGCCGATAGGAGCTAGAGGTAGCAAATTTGGGAAGTGGTCACCGAATTTGAAAAGACCTTTTCAGATTCATAAGTGTGTTTCCAAGGGAGCTTATATGTTGAAAGAGCTTGATGGAGAAGTTTTTGAAAGAGCTCTTAATGGAAAATATTTGAAGAAATACTATCCTAGTGTTTGGATTGGCTCGTGCTCGGCTGCGTTATGCCGATGCATGATTGATAGCTGATGTTGTTTGCATCGCCTTTAGATGGCCGATACTTTTATCACCCTTAGCCTAAATTGTAAGTTTGCAACATTATGTTCCCTCCTACAAACTTGGGGGGCATGGAGAGATAACATTTGGAAATTTTTAAGGAAAAATTTTAGAGTTGCATTGGGAAGTTTACATCGGCTCGATGGCCTATATCAGCATTTACAGGAGTTAAAATTTAAAATCGGCTAAATGGTCGATAGCAATATATAAGTTACTGTTTGAAACAAGTGTTAGTCTGTTACATCAACCCAAATAATTTTGGATTGCTGAAATCGCACGTAGGCGAATTTGTTCTATTTCATCTATAGTTTGAGCATCTGTAGCATCACTTCCTGGGATAGGCTTGAATGATTTGTTGAGAGAAGCCAGATGTTTGATTGAAGATTTAAGTTTGGATTTCTGTTCTTCAATAGCTTGAGGGAGATCGGCTAACTTCTTTTCTGCCTCAGAAATCTTGACTTGGCACTAGCGTAGACGAACCAAAAGATCAAACTCTTCTTGTTTGAGTTTATCTAATTCCTGCAGAGTTGATTTTGGGCCAGCCGTAACTGTAAGCCCCCGGTTCTGTATACCGGAAACCCCACGTGTATTACAATACCATTCCCTGGGTCAATAGATGGTACACACATGCCGCAGTTGTATATCACAAGCTGACATAGTCATACAGGTCTTACAATATTTTAGTAATACAAGGGTAGCCCAAATGGGACCTAATTAGACCAAGCATGGTCGACAACAACACAAAATACCAAAACAAATAAATGAGGTAGCGGAAGCGAAGCAGCGACGGTCCATCTTATCCCACACGCATCGACTGGTGAACCTAGGTCCCTGTTCCACCGTCCTCGGTAACTCCTTGCGATCATAGCACATGTACAGGTCGGCACCAACACCTTTCTAAATATTTAAATAAGCAAGAGTGAGTACCAACCGTACTCAGCAAGCCACCACTACAGAATGCATATAATGTTCATAAGGGTTCAAGGATGGCTTGGTTTATTTGCATAAAGCTAGTTTTCACAAATGATTTCGCAAGCCTATGACGTAGCAGTTTTAATTGAAAACAATCGTTAGGTTGAAGTTGTCATTAACCTGCGAGAGTTCATCCACCTTTCCCAAGCCTCGCTTGGTCTGGTTTACCCTCGCATCCAATTTTCCACAGTTTTCCACATTACGACCTTCCCGCACATCGGGCAAGGTCACATCTTCCATTCCAATCATATTTTTAAGCAATATTAGAAATTAATGAGGCTAGTCAAGAGTAGTACAAGTCCCGGCGCTCATTAACCGCGAGCACGGCTATTCGAATAGTTTAGTTTACTCATACTGCAGTGGATGTACGCTTTTAATCCCGCACTCCATGACGCACCCAACACATGAGACTTGTCACGGCCCGGTTTTTCAGTTACCCTCGCATGGCGGCACCCGCTCCAAGGACTATGAACCCCCATTGCACCCCCGGCGCCACATTCCTACCTCGAGCCGGTTGTGAGAGGAGTCCTGGTGCTCCCAAGATCTTAAGGGGGGTTACATAATATATACTTAGGGTGCATTTTAAGTTTTTGCCAGCGTTCAACAGATCGACCCAAGCGATCTAAACTATAACACTTCATCAACACAGCAACGAATGTCCAGAACCTACCATGTCTGGGGTGCCACCCCACGAGAATTTCCTAGTCCACCGGGTAATACCCCACTCGAGAAGTGCGGTCGTACTCTGTTCATTTCTCGCATAGCTTCTTGACTCGGTCCTTAATTGACCAGGGTCGGCGGCTTACCATTCCCAGAACCACCAATATTCTATTCATGCCGCCCCAGTCGAAATAGTTCTGTTTTATTAAGTTTTTGGTTTTCGCAAAGGTTTTAATGTTGCGGGTGGCGCTTATGTCTCCACCCGCCTCCGACAATCACTCCCACTGAGTGATCGCCACATCCACATCCATAGCCATATAACACAAGTATGGAGTGTACAAACGTCTACACATAAGCAACGCTAAGCAGTATCGATATTTAACCGCACATAAATAATTGACTCAGGTAACAAAGGCGCGTAAATACATAAGGATAAACAATATCAAAGGTAAGGCTTGAACAATGTAGGTACGCATTTTATAAATAGCATGCAATTTTATTCGCAATCAACACATTTATAAAATAGGATCAATATGTTCGAGGAAGGGGGCGTAGTGACTTGCCTTACTTTAGGTTCGTATAATCTTCGAGAAATCCGCAACAGTTAGAATAACCGGAATATCCACGATCAAAGAATAACCAGAAAACCCGAACGTCCGACCATCGACCGAAGAAAACCACACAAAATCCTAAAAGTAAAATAACATAATATTCAATACAAACTAATGGTTCCAATAAATAGATCCCGATTTTAGAGAGATAATGGAAGTTGAACGGAGTCAATCGGAGCTATGGTTTGCAAGATATGAATTTTCGAAGTTCAAATGTATGTAGAATCAAAGGAAGAAGGGTTTCTTTTATTGGAAAAGAATATTACAAAGGAATATTCCTTGGCGGGGCCTATTCGTCAGTGGCATCAAGTGGCCAGCTCACGGTAGACTAGGTCTACGGAGCGTGCGAAGCAGCGATGCAGTGGATTTGGTCCACGGCTCATGGGCCGGCGCATGGACCAGAGCTACGGGCCCGCTTGTCCAGAGCTATTGGACCGGGTGCACTTGGCGCGAGAAGAGTGGGTGGAGGAGGTCAACGGGTCCATGCCTTTATGGTGGACCAATCGGTCCCATCTGTAAGTTATTTGCGTGTTTAAAAGGACCAAATAGAAATTTAGCATGGTGGGACCCATTTGTCATTGAAATATTTGGAGGGGATTAGGAGGGGATGATTACTGTGCAAGAGAGATTATGGGATGTGGGGCCCACCTAGTCCCATTTGTCAGTCTCTTTCTCTTTTCTTTCTTTTCTCTCGATTCTTCCTCACCGCTCTACTCATTCTCCCCAGGCGTGCCCGAGAGCGACAGAGAGAGCGGCGGCGTGGGTGGCGGCATGGCGCGGCCGCGGGCGGCGACCGAGCGCGGCAACGCCAGCGGCAGCCTGGTGCGGTGACACGGGCGGTGGCCGGGCGTGGTAGGATGGGAGAAGGAGGTCCGGCGAGCGTCGCTCGACCCGGGGCGGTGGGGCCCGGATCGGGACGGCGGCGGCCTGGATCGATGTGAAGACGGCGGTGGAGACATATTTAAGGGCAACCGGATTTTCAAGTCGCACCAGCGATGAAGCTCCGGGCCCGGGTTCCTGGAGGAGGTGATGTGGCCCGGGGTCAGCGGAGAAGAGGCGGCGCTCGCGCGGGTCGACCTGGCCGGGCGCGGCGGTGTCGGTGGGCGGCTGCGGGGACCGGGGAGGCGGCACCGGCAGCTGGGGCGGCGAGTGGAGGCGGCGGCCGGGCCGGGGCGGCGGCCGGGCGCGGCGGCGACGCGGCTTGACGTGGTGGCGCGGCCGTGCACGGGAGAGGGGCGGTGCGGCGTGGCCACCAGGCCGTGCGTGGCCGGGAGGTGGCGCAGAGGGGAGGTGGGGGGAAAGGGGCAGCGGGGAAGCAAAGCAAGGAGGAGAAGAAGAGAGAATGAAGAGGGACAGGTTGCGTATTCGGCTACATCGGTGCTTATATAGGTTCCACCGCACGGGCTCGTCTTGAATCGCCATGAAGACGGGGACGGGGTGGTTGCAGCGGCCGCGTGGGGTAGAGGCGACGGTGAACGGCGTTGAGCGCGTCACGGGTTTAGGTGGCGGCCGCGGGTTGGCGCGCACGCTGCATCGGCTGTCGTAGTTCGGGAGAGAAGGGCTGGCTCCTGTGCTGCCTGCCGTCGCCACCTACCAAAATGGAAGACGGCGACGATAACCTAGCGGGGACCACCGGCGTTCGATAGGAGCGTCGCCCGGCGCACGTGCATAGGCGGTTGGAGTTAGGCGGATGGCGCATGCATGCTAGCTTAGGCCTGACTAGCCGCTCACATGCAGGCATACGCATAGCTAGCTAGCTGCATCGTGCCTGCGCGCGGCTGGCTGCTTGCATGCACATGCACAACTAGCTTGCTGCATGGCTGGCAGCGATGCGAGGTTGGGCAAGACGCGCGCGGAATGGGCGGCAAGCTCGGCGGTGAGACGGGAGCGGAAGACGGTAGTTGGTGATGGCGCGGCGGCCTTGTCGTAGTGGCGCGGCGCGCGGCAATGACGTTGCAGCTACTGTATGGGGGAGGAGGAATGGACTTCCTTGCCTACCAGCCCAACCGAGAAAGGGAGAAGGAATGGGCCGGGGATGTAATATAGACTTTTTCCATGGAAGTGGCTCATAGCAATGAGGTCAAGGTAGAGGGAGAGGAAATGAACTTGTGTTGTGGAATGGGTTGGGCTAACAGAGGAAAAAGTGGTCCAAAGGAATAGGATGCTCGAATATTTTCTTTGGAATATGCAATTTGGAAATTTGAAGGGGATTTGAGATAGAATTTGTACTGGACTGTATTTATAATTTGGACTATTTAATTCATCATTTGAATTGGATTTGGCTAGAAGGCCGTACGAGGATTAGGGTTAGGATTTCTTTGCGCGTGCACTGACGATACTGCACAAGGAATTTTTAGGATGATGCATGGCATACAAATCCAACCATCGCGGTAGAAATATAATTCGGGATATTCAGACCAATGTACGATAAATAAATACGTCGATCGATTATAAATATTCAAGGGAATCATCAAGTTTGAAACGATAGAACGGTTTTAATTTAACCGTAGGGTTCCGAGAGTTTGAGGGAAAGGTATCACTGCGAAGAAAGGAATTTCGGGGCTTTAATTCGATTAGTACCGAAACGATTAAATGGAACGGACGGCGAGGATGAGGAAAGGAAGGTCGTCGAACAGAGAACAACCTCTTTAGAGATAAGATTAAATCGAGATCTTTGGCACAAAACCTAAACACATGCAAATAAATAGCAAATTCTAATATGCAAACTAGGCTAGGCCTTTCTAGGAGAAAAGCATACCTTAACTGAGAATGCCATTTACTTTAAAAACAGTCTTTGAGGAAGTCCTTTCACCAATAGAATTCCGATAAATAATTTACCGATAGATTTCATTTGCAAGTTATCTCCTAATTATGATTCCATAAATAAATAATTTTTTCTGAAATCAAAATATTAGCATATTCTCAGTCGTCCGACCTTTTAGCCCATGCATAGAAGAAAAACGTCAGATCGAAGTAAATTAATCCTTAGCATGAATGTATATAAAAAAAGATTTTTTTTTATTATTCCAAATTTTTTATTTCGTATTTCAAAGTCGGAATTTTCAGGGTGTTACAATAACTCATCCAACTTGGTTTTTTCTTCATTTACTTATTGACGACTAATTTGAATTGTTGCTTCAAGTGCCTTGTGTTCCAACCGATCAGCAAGTCTTTGTTTTGCTCTCTCAAGCTTGAACTTATGTTGCTCAAGGAAAATTGCAGGAGAGTTGGCATCAATAAGGTATTCTAGAAGTTGATCTTGGATTTCTTGGAATCTTGACCTGATTAAGCCACAATCTGTGACTAAGGTATCCAACGAGGCCTTGAGCCGATCGGCAATATCGGCTAGTCTTGTTTTCAAATCATCAGGCAGGGTAGGTTTAGTCTTGCTGGTTAAATCTTCTTTCTCTTCAACCAGGAACTGCCTTATATCAAAAGAGAACATATCGGCTAAGGCCTACAAAGAAAGAATTGTTGTAAGTAAAAACTTTCAGAATGGCCGATATATGGAATAGTTGGCTATGTTCTTACAGGGGCTGGAGAAGCTGAGACTATGGTAGCTGCTTCCTCTATGTGATGGCTTCCTGTAGCCGATGGTGTGTATTCGCTGGAAGCTGGTTGCTGAGGAGGTGATATAGCTCGGGAAGGCTATAGATTTGTTAAATATTGAAAGAGGATTGATAGAATTGATGAAGGAGAGGTTGAAGGAGTGAATACCTGACTTTTGCGAGGCCGACGTTTAGGAGGACTTGGAGTTTTAGCCGGGCTTGATGGATCGGCTTGAGGCAAATCGGCTTGAGATCTTGGGCTGGAAACTTGTTCAGTTTCACTGATCTATGCAGCTCCTTCATCGATTTCTTCTTCTATTACTGCCTCCTTAAGATATTCTTCTACGTCAGGATCAATGGGGATATCATCGACTTAAGATTTTTGCTTCTTGGCAGACATCTTTTTCTTGGCAGCAGTAGGCTTGATGGCAGCCTTTTTAGTTCTTTTGCACATGCCTGCAGTGGTGGTCGGCTGTCTGATCTGGCCTTGAAGCAGGTCCTTGATGGCAGGGGCATTGAAGCCGATAGAAGAAGGAGCCAAGTCCTTGCCTGATGATATTTTGAGTGATGCATAATGAATGTCTTTGCCACTTTTACTTTTGATTGGAGTCTTATTGCCAGCCTGAGAAGCATGTTTTGAAGATGTTAGGAAATTATAATATTGCTTAAAGAACAAAATTTTGTGATTATGAATTTACCTGAGGACTGCTGGAAGGATCCATTATGGTCAAGTAGAAATCAGCCGATTGAGTTAGGAAAAGATGAGTTTTCCATTCGCCCACCGTTTATCAAAGAGCTGGCTCCGTTCCCTGATCAAGGAGATTCGGCCAATGGAACCCGAGGGAGGATTTTTGAGGTTCAAGAACCTGTCCATAATAAGGGCCGATGGAACAATACTCCTTGTCTAGATTTTATCTGTGAAATATAAGCTGATGGGTAGTTGTCCCATGCCAAGCTGCCTAGCTGCAATCATAGGATGATAGAATTCATAAGATGCTAGAGAAGGAAACTCTAGTTCATCCAGCGGAGTTCTGTTACCGACCTTGATGGTGTATTAGTTTAGCCATCTTTGGACAAACCACCTAGTACCTCCATAATTGGCCGATGTGTTCAAGAGCAGTTTGGATGATGTCTGACTCATGGTTTGGTACACTGCTCCTAAGAGATATTTGCCCAGGGTGATTGATTTCTTGGATACTAGGGCTTCTGCTAGATATTGCTAGTTTGCAGTTGGGCCACAGGTGGAACCACAGAAAAGGAACTTGTTCATCCACATCATCAGAAAAGCAACATGTTCTCTTAGGGAGACAGACCCTGTGCACATATTTTCGGCTATGAAACCTGACCAACCCCCAATGTTCTTAGTTTGAAACTTATGATCGCACTTTATCTTCAGACTGATGGGGTTGGCCGATGAGTTGATATCTAAGCCTGTTAACATCTGGATATCTAGTAGGGTAAGAGTCATAGGCCCATGGCTGAATAAGAAGGCATTAAGTGTATCGGACCAGAACTAAGAGGAAGCCGATAGCATTGGTTCATCCTTCTTGGTATCGGGTAAGGAGAGAGAAAGGCATTGGGAGATACCTATGTCGTCCCAGTGAGTCTGCTTACTTGCGACCATCCGTTTGTACCATGTTCTCCATCCATCTACGGAAAATGGCAAAGATCTGAAGATGTTTGGCCAGTGAGTTGGGCTAGGCTTTGTTTCCCTGAAGGGGATGCGGTTGGTCTCAGCGTTGATAAAGGAGGTTGGGTCTTCATCGCCCATCGGCCCCAGAAAATAATGAGATGGTTCTTTAAGAATTGGCATGGCGATTTGGTTCTTAAAGTGTTGAAAGGATATAAAGAAATAAAAAAGAACAAGTTAATCAGGATCGATTAAGATAGATAAATTTGATAAGAAAGGTGGTGGCCGATATGAGTGGGAGATGAAAGCCGTGGGAGATTACCTGCGGGACGTCTGTGGATATCACCATCGAGGAGGAAGGGTTGTTGTTGCTAGAGATGATGATCGCTGATCTAGTCACCGGAGTGGTCGAGAGAAATCACCGGAGTTGGTAGGGAAGTCTGGTTGCTTAAGCGGTGAAAACAGAGTTAACGCCGTGAAAATTCTGGAAAGGCGGTTGCTATTTATGAAAGTAGGTGCATAACGGTCAGCAGGAGTAACCCTAGATTTTTCGGGATCAATGAGATAATTTCGTTGCACTATATAATACTTCGGAATTGGGGGGCATGTGTTGACGATGAAATTTGGTAGCATATGAATCGGAAACAAGGTCCAATTCGAAGCGGATTTGGAGATGTGCGGGATTCTCGGAAACAGAGTGCGCATCGGCTGGAAGACCGTATCGGCTAGAACCGAGTCTGATATGGATAGTTGATACAGCCGATTTCGGGTTTGAAAGAGGGATTGTGATGATATTACCAGGCAATGATAGAGTCCAAGATTCGCAATTACCTCTATTAATTAAGATTTTATGTAAATTCCTCATAGATATTTTCGGTAAGAGTCCACCTAAGGGACTTGTTTGCCTGTTGGATTTGTATTAGGACAATATGAGTCGTGTCCATAACGGACAAGTTTGTATTTTCGGGTATAAATATAATCCCGAGAGGCTCAATTAAGTACTACATCGTGCTTAATGCTGCATCAATTAAGTTTGATCTATTAAGTCGTGATTAGAATCATAATCTCTAGCTTGCTTTATGATTGCTAATAAGGGTAGTATCGAGGATTCAGCCGATCTTACCTGGTATAGTTGTTTTACATAGTTCCATGCTTTGTTTAATATACTATATCTACCCCTTATATTAGAATCTAATCTAACACAAATATATCGGACTTTCCATCAATCTGATTGACGATAGTTAGATATATTTGTTACAAGAGAATATACTAGTATAAGGTTGTATCGGAGCTATAGACGATACATGCTTAAATCTAGACATCGGCTATAACATGAGTACATATAATTGTTGTTTCATGTTATTTTAGACTTGAGCAATTTATACTGCCTCGGTTGAGTCCGATCTATCCCAATTGCTAACTTTTAAAGTAATATTAATTTATAGATTATATAGTACTAATATTTTCAACCGATATACCAAGTTTAGGGTTGATTCATCATCAAATATGCCTTACAACCGATTCATAATTTATTGCATCGGCTAGGTTACATCACGATATGACATCAGCTTCCTGGCCGATCGATTATCGTTTACTAATAAAACTTGCATGTTTCATCTTGTTGATTGCATGATCAAATCAACTGGTACGCCTTTGAACCCGAAAGCAAGTTTTGGACCTACACTAGAGTAAAGGAAATCTCTCAGACTAGTGTGTATTTTTTGCATCAACACAAGCAGACTAGCTCATACTACAACGGTCTCCCAAATGCAAGGTTAAACGAATAAACAACTTAGTAAGCCAAAGCTACCCTATAACTAGCACAAGTGGATATACGGTAAACAATAATGGGTGACACAAAGTTCAGTCCTTAATCGACTCAGACGAACACTCCCCCTATCGGTGTGCAACTACCACCATATGCACACCACTTGGCCCAAGTCCAAAACACATTTTCACAAATTTTAGTTCACAAATATAAGAGGTCTTCATCTCTGTCCAGCAGTAAAAATAATGCCCAAATCTCATTTATAGAGTGATCACATCGTTATTTGGCAAATTACTAAGCATGGCTAAGCATAGGGCATTATAAAAGCATGTATACACCCATCAGAGTACTTAGAAAGTGCTCCAACCAACACTATGGATACAAACAATGGGGAGTATAATAATTCAAAGGAATTCATGCAGCAAGTAGATCATAGCTACCATCTACCACAATTTCATATACCGATAGTTTTATTTACTCATGCAGGTTTTGCAAACAATACTTTTCATCTCCCGAATCAAGGGCTTCAATGTGATCAAAGAAAGGGGAGGAAAGACTTGCCTTATTGTTGTATAACCTGGACAACACCTTAAAACACTCCTTCAAACACTCCTTCACCGTCAACGCATTTGACATTATAAAAGTTTAATGTAAAATAAATAAATACCAAATATGCGGAAAATCCAAAATGATCTAAAATGCATGATTTCTTTACCAAATGTTGGTACTGTCTTAAAATTAATTTTGGTGAAGAAATTTCAATTTTAACATTTCTATTTTGGGAGTTATGAATTTTATAAGTTCTATACTAGACTTGGGCTAATTATGCTTTATTAAATTATAGATACCGTTTAGAATAAAATTTTGGGTAAGTCTTAGGTTACTGCAGTAAATAGTATGTTTTCCTGAGTTCAAGAAGATTTATTTAACAATTTTTAGAGCTAGCACAAATCTATTATGAATTTTTGTGGTATATATAGCAATACAAAATTTTAGCAGCATATTTATTACAGTATGTGTCGTATTTGAATTGACAGTAATTAAGATCATGAGATTATTAAGGCCATCCCCAACCCTCCATGTCATCTAGTGTTCATAACATTTAATACATTATCACATAAAAAAATCTAATGTGGCAATAGAGTTAATGAGGAGAGAGGGAAAAGGATAAAGACATCATTTCTCATGCAAGAAACTATGTCTACACAAAAATCAAGAATAAAAACAAGGAGATAGATGGATAAAAGGAGAGATAAGAGAGATGATTGGAAGATAATTTAATTTCAAGACACTATCCATTAGATATATATATACATAGTATCTATATAATTTATATATGGTAAGTATGGAAACTAGCTGATAGTTTCTGGGTTGAGGATGGCCTAAACTAACAGAACTAGAATCACCTCCTTTGGAGTTAGATCCGATTTATTAAAAACTTTAGAAGTTCTCGTATTAATTATGTCGATCTACGTATATATAAATGCTACATATTCCAGATATTAGTTCATGTAAATAAAGTTCATAATTTTATGATTCTTCAACTCACTTGGAACTAAAAGGGATTTTACAATTTAACATACCTTTCAAGTCAATAGAAAACTTTTTGTTAATCATGAGTGAATTTCACAAAACCCCAGGTTTCGAGGTAATTATAACATAACACCACAAGTTCTACTATTTGTTTCGAGAAACCCCATGATTTTAGGTTAAAATGTTTCAATAAACCCCATATTTACACGAATACTCCTAATTTAAATATTATATATGATTTTTAGTATATGTTCACATTAGTAAGCTTCAAATACACATCTCATCCGATGTAATTTATCGTTTTCCTCACTTTGTGAGTTGCACAATTGCTAAAAACACAACAGAACGTCGTTAATAATAACACATTAAACTATTTTTATACATATAAACAATTATACTACCAATGACCTATGTTCATTATAATAAGGCTCTAACATTTATATATACTCAGAAATATCTCGTATTATATTTTTGCAAATATTATGCATAAATTATTAGTAAAAAACGATGATATAAGCTTAAATATAGGGTTTCTTGAAACATTTTACCCCAAAACCCAAAATCTATGATTCTTCGAAACAAATCATTACCTGGGGTTTTATGTTATAGGTACCTTCCTCTGCTCTTCCCTGGGTAGGGCAGCATGGCCGAAGGCCAGGTTCAGCCTTGCCGGCGGTGAATGGTGGAGAAAATCGCGAGGTGATCAAAATAAGAAATGTAGAGAACACTTTTTCGAACCTAATGGTGGTGGTATTGATGATGATGGTGGTTGGATCATCGTCAGAGAAGAGTCCGAGCGGCGGCTGCGCATGGGCTATGCGTGCATGTGAGTCCATAGCTTTGTTCTTGGAAAGGAATGTTGTATTCTACCTCTTGGGCATCCAGGATGCTCAGCGAGCTTTAAGAAGGAATCGGCGAGGCTTGGACAGCAGCGGCTTCGGCTGGAACGGCTCGGCGAAGAGGAAGAACTCCGGGTTAACGAAGACGGCTCGATGTACTCGAAAAAACTGCCATGCATGCAGATGAATGGTGTTATGGAGGTCCGAGGGAGCATATATGCGCGATGAATTGAATGGTGGCTCACCGGAGGCGACAAAAATGGAGATGGAAACCGATGACCGGAGCCGGAGAAGAAGAGGCCGATCTCCCTCCTCGGTGCACGATCCTTGCGGATTATTGGGGGGTCTTCGAGAGGACGTCTAGGTGGTGATTATGGCGCGGTGGCTCGGCTTGAGATGGTCTATGGCGGCCGGACCATCGACGACGTCATGGCGGCGGTGTTCAGAGCGTGCTCCGGAGCTCCTGTGGGCGAGGTCGAGTTCCCGACAATTGGCTGCACGAAAAAGGGCTAGGTTAGAGGGGTTGGAACCGGCGTCTTGAGGAGGGGATGGAACAGGGAAAGGATAGGAATGTCGACGCCTTGATGGCGGCGGCGTGGTCCTTCTTCCCGGCGGCCGGCGATGGAGATGAGGGAGAAAGAAGCAGCCCATACTTGTTTCCTCGGTTTGGTCGGCATTACAGAGGAGAGTGAGGTCGTGCGACGCAGCTGGGAGAGGTAGAGAGCGAGCTCGGCGTCGGCCACGTCGCAGCCATGCGTCGCGCACACAAAAGCCGGGTCTGGTCGCTCTCCCTCGCGAGATTGGACAGAGGTGAAGGTGAGCCAGGGTGACCGCCAGGTGGGTCCCAGTCGTGGCAAACTAGATTAGGTTGAGAAGGATGGGTAGGAACATGAGCCGGCATTTTCAGTATTTTTCTCTATTTATTTCTTTCTTCCCTTCTTTGTAATTTAATTATTAAATTTGTGGGCATGATAAATTTTTTGATATTGTGATGGTATATAGAATGGTATAACTTCCAATTTTCCAAGTTTCACTTAAAAATTCGTTACAGTTTATTCTCACGAAAATAAATAAAAAGACTTGGCTGAAATTAGTTTCAATTCTTAGGAGGTCAGAACCAATAAAATAAATTCTGGACAAATTATTTTAATTCATGATAAATAATTTAGTTTTTTACATAGATACACTTTTATATAATCTGATGATATTTTCATGAGGTATATATATATTTTTTGCCGATTAAGGTTTTAAATGAATTAGGTTTTGACTGCATTAACCAATTTAATAGGGGAATTAAATTATGATAAAATTACAGGGAGTTGCACATGTTAGCTAGTGTTTGTATGAATTTTCCCATGATTTAATGTTGCACCAATTATTTTTGGAAATTCCCTTAGCTTAACTTTATTTATATGTTCATCCTATAAAATGTGAAAATGTGAATAGGTGATTGTAAAATTATATTTGAACTCAAGTTTGACCTAAGATGATGTTCATACGTTGGATTTCAATTTCACCATACTCGATCTCATAAGACACTTGTACATTTGTGTATATATATGTTTGACTTAGATTAAATGCAACTTAAGGTAAAAGTCAGCGTAATATTTTTATAATATGTGAATTAATATTTATACACTTTTATGCTCATGACACCTATTATGTAATGCAAGTAAGATCCGAAAACAAATAAAAGGACTCAAGTCACACAAATACATTATCCAAAATGCATTCATTTCCTATGTTTTATTTTTATTTAGATTGGTAAGGAAAAAGTTTTAAATTGCACCCAAATTTTCATATCTGCACTAGTTAAATTAGCCCTCTCTATGTCTTAGATGAAAAAATGTAGTACTTCCAATTCACGAAAATCATTTTCAATCATTTTAGATGCAAAATTTGAAATTCAAGATTTTGGTCATGTCACAAAAAAATGACAAAATAAAAAAAGTAAAGTAAATTTAGGCACTTCATGCGCATAAGATACTTGAATAAAGTTTGGCTCACCGGTATTTCACCCCGGTGGAAGACTTTTGCTTTTTATATTTTTCTGAAGAAAGACCAAGTACAAAATAAGTGTGGGGGAGTCTTTTTGGAACTCCCAACGCGCAACAGCATCAACTCGACACGTCAATGTGATGAACATAGACCCACGGCTACGCACGAAATTCAGCAGCCAGAGCCGAGCCCTGGCTGGGTAGGCCGAATCAAGTGTTCGCTTGACCCCTACCTGGTCTAGCTCTGTCACCCCTTCACCATGCAGCCTGGTTTGCGCGCCTCCTTCTTGACCCTCCCCGGTTTGCGAGTCAACTCTGCTAGGAAAATTCAAATAAAATTAAGTTTGACTCCAAATTAAAATTGAAAACATCATTTCTCAACAAATAAAATTTTCCCTGGTTGACATATATACTCTTTATTCTTTGCTAACACTTGTTGCTTGTGAACATACATCTAAGTAATTAATATTTCTGATATGGTCATGATGCTTGGGAAATTATCTTTGATAAAATTTAAAGTTTTACAAGCAATACTACTCAATGGCTATATGATTACCTACCAAGGCCAAATATGATTCATATTGCAAACCATATATGCTTGACATTACATTGAGCTTTGTCAAAATATTGTAATCCGTGTGAGATGCTTTTCATACTTTCATGATCAAACATCACGTACACTGCACATACACACACATATGCTAAACTTCTATAATGAAAGCTAGCATCCCTCATTAATCATCCATCATCCACGAAATAAATATTCCATGTTATCTATGCCTCTTTCTCCAAAGTTCATTCAAAAGAAAAGGGAGGCATGGCTATGCAAAAGAAGAAAAAAATTAAAGTCTTGCTCATACAAGTATGGAGCATGTAAAAAAAGAGAGAAGAAAAACATAGCCATGCACTCTCTCACACTTCCAAAAAGAAAAAAAAATGAAGAAGGAGGTATACAAAAGGATTTATAGATTTCCTTTTTCCATCACCATACCACACACATCCATATTTTTGATTTAAAAGAATGTTCGCTATCTTCTTGGGTTAGGTCTTTTGGCTTGGTAAAATATGTGATGCAGGTACACCCCGATTGATCTCTACCAAGCTCCACATATATAGCCTTTTAGAATAGGGACAATTCAGTAATACATGCCTTGGTGAGGATCCAAAAGTCAAAATGAGTGATTCCAGAGATAGTCATTTGAGGAGTATAGCTATATTTTGAAAATATATCAAAAACCCAAGTGATTAACAGGAGGAACATGAATGACTTGAGTCACGACCGTTCCATTCATCAATTACCCAAGATGGTAAGATAGACACCGCAAGTTCACAGGTATAGGTCTAGCTTAGAATAAATTGTATAATACCTTGGGAAGTTTTACTCCACAATAATCCTTAACCTGTAATTGGGCCTAATCACCATACAAATGGACTAGAGAGCTACCTGACAGAGCCCAAGAAGAAGAGAAGGGCAGGGGGGTTGGCTAGGGGTCGGCCGACCCACGCTTGGCCTGGCCCAGCCACAACCGCCTTTAGGTGGTTACTACCGACTTCCTTATGGTGGTTGTGACCGGTATTGGCGCTCCCAACCGTCATAAATAAGCTATAAAAGGACCTCAACTCCTTCATTCCAACATACACCAAGATTGAGCTAAATTACAAGAGGCTCTTTGTATTCTTTATGTATACTTAGAATAGGGAGAGACTAAGGGAGAAAAATTTGGAGAAATTATGGAGTTGTCAGTATCTTCCTCTAATCCCTTTTGTACCTTGTCAATTGCTTTGATCTAATTGATAATATTTTAATCAAGTAATTGAGATTTATATTGTGAAGTATATTTCTTAGTTCGTATTTAGCATACTAGAATACTGTTCACTAGAAATAGTGTTTACTTTAGTGTCTGATTAACATTAAAGTAGTAATTAGTAGTGTAGACGTGGTGTCCATATTGTTGAATACCAGTATTTGTTGCGTATCCCACAGTTCATTAGAGGTTGGTGTAGAGATGGTGATAGCCCTTGAGATCACTGTAGTCCTCCCTGTCCGGGTACGGAGTAGAGCGAGTTCTGGTAGCAGCGAGCAAGCCAGTTGTCACACCCGGAGTTTTCCCCTTTTCCGTAGTTTCTAAATCATCCGCAAGTGGTCTATAGAAAATACTTTGTTCAACCAGGAGCAAACCCTAAATTAACAATGTGCGTAATAATCAGAATTGTTAGGGAGAATTTTTTTTGAATTCTCTTTGCTTCAAATCATTAACAGGACCTTCAGCAGAATATTCAAAGCAGAGGAAGTAATAATGTTAATTTAAAATGTCAGGTTTTGAATTAATAATTCTTTCCTTCCCCTCCTTTGGTCGTGAACCATTCCCGGTTCACTCTCCCTTTTCGCGGATCGTTGTATCCGCCGACCCCTTTTGCCGCCGCGGTTTCATTTTGTATGACGATCCAAGTCCTACTCCTATTCCGATTCAGTTTCTTTTTCCTTTCTCGAAATGGCACCGCATTTGTAACCCCGACTTTTCCCTTTTAGGTTTCCCTTCCTCTCGTATTCTTTTCCCCCTCTGCGAGTGCCACCTCCCTTCTCTCTACCGTGCACCACCCCCTCCCCTGGGCTAGCCCACCTAAAATCCAGCCCCTCCCCCTATTTAAGCCCCCTTACCCCCCCTCTTTTCTTTTTGTTTTTCCTTGCCCCTAGCCCTAGCCACCACCTGCGCCCTAGCCACCGTTGCCCTCGCTCGCCGCCGCCGCTAGCTGCCGCCCCTCGTCGCTGTCATCTTCTCCAGTGAGCTCTCCCCTTCCCCATGGCGTTCACCGGTATAGTTTACCCCTAGGGTTCCATCTAATCTACCCGTTGTCATCGTCGTCTCCTTGTGCCGCGGCCTTACCGCACCGCCCCCGCTAGCCGCCGCTACCGTGTCGCGCCGCTGCTGCGTCGCCTCGCCGCCGCTAGCTGCCGCTGCCGTGTCGCGCCGCTGCTACGTCGCCTCACCACCGTTGTCGTGCCGGCCCTGCCGCGCCATGCCGTGCCGCCGACGCTGCCCTAGCGCCGCACGTCGTCGCTGCCCCGCCTGCTGGGTGCCGCGCTGCTATTTTGCCGCAAACGGTAGCCGTGCTGCCGACCCGTTACCGTGTCGCTGCCACTTCGCCGTGTCGCTTGCCGCGCCGTTAGGCGCCTAAAACCCTAGGTACCTAGCAGCCGCCTAGCCATTGTCGATTTACCAACCTCGCTACCGCCGCACCTAGCCATAGTCGCAGCCGTGCCCTCACCGTGGTACGTAGGCATTCCCTAGCCGCTCGCTGCTTACGCTCGCACGTCGTGTGGCGTAGTGTCATGTCGGTTTGGTCGTACCGAGTCATTCTAAAACCCTAGAGCCATTCTGAGCCACCGGTTCGGTTGACCGTTTGCGTGGTCCCGTGCCATGGTAGGTTGACTTGTTGAGTCGTTGACCCATGAGGCTCGTTAATTGGAGTTTGTTTTCCGTTAACCTTGTCCGTTCGCAGGTGTTAAAACATATCAATTAATTAAGGTTTTTCGGTTAATAGTAATTACATAGTTCATATTCAAAAATTCATATCTTAATCATCCGAGCTCTGTTTTAATCCATTCAAGTTTCTGTGGATTCATTAAAATATCTAGAATTCATTAAAATTGGTTTCTTTTGCTGTTCAGTAGACTTATTGCTTGTATTGCTTGTGTGCTTGTTTGTCATATAGAATCCGACAGTTCCGACGCTCCGGAGTATTTCGAAGTGGTTGCCGGAGTTCCGTCAACTCAAGAGCAAGGCAAGTCATGCTTATTCACTTGAACATATTGTACCTAAATTGCGAAGGTCTTATTTTTCTCCAAATATCGCATTGTTTTATAATGTCATCTATGGGCTTAATTACGCGTTGTACTCAGCCGTATGTTCTAAATACCTTGTTCCTTTGATAGCTTGGAAAGTAATTTGAGTAGTGGCTAGGTTAGAACATGCTTAGCCCTGCTTAAAAACATTAGCACACTATTGGGATGACTAATGTACCACTATTATTTAATGATGGATATTTAATAGTAGCTCATGATGGTTAATCGTAAATGACCAATTAATTGGTCCAACTAAAACCTGATTAATAGTGGGTTCTGAGTACATGGTTTTGATGGTCGTACTCATGACGATTAAGGACCGGTTCGCGGGAAACCCTGGAAGAATTATCACACTTTCCACAAGCCAGCATGGGTAATGGTTGAGCTTGTAGTGTGGCTTTTTCCGAGCCGACGCATCCAGGCAAGGGTGGGCGTGATGGAGTTGGGTCGGCGGGGGTTTACTCGTTGATCAGCTACCGGATTCATCTAGGCACGAGAGGGGGCTGCCTGCCTTGGTTTAAAGGTGGAGGTGAAACCTGTGGTGTGGTGCACTTGGTTAGGAAGAGTTGTGTGAAGGGTCCTGTCACAGTCCCTTTCCAGTGTACCGTGGTGATATGCCAGCATGCGGTAACGTGTCATGGGGCTGTGTCTTATGGGTACAGTTGTACACCTCTGATCAGAGTAAAACTATTCAAATAGTCGTGCCCGCGGTTATGGGCGATCAACCGGATTCACCGTGATTAGTCATACCTCTAATAACTTGATCTAATGGAACTGGTGTAGCTCAGGTGGTGGTTTGGGCCTGTCGCAACATGGTGTAGCATTGGGTAGTGGTGATTTAATCTTGCTTAATTAACTCAACTATTTTGCTGCATTCAATTATTGTTTTTAAATGCTTGTTTTATGCAATTCAACTCTTTAGCCTCCTTTGGAATTACTTGCATCATTTTTTCCTCATTCCGGTATTACTTGTTGAGTAAAGTGGGTAGTACTCAGTCTTGCCTTATCATTCCCACATCAGAGTTGGAGCATGTGTCAGATGATGGCTACTCGGAGGAGTAGGTTTGTTGCCGACAAGGATGCCCGTGGATTGGAGTCGCCACGCTACGAGCGTCTAGTTATCTGGAATAGCTTCTTTATCTTTTCCGCTGCATTTTTGTAAGATATTTTTATGGTGTTTGTAAAACGTGGATCTGTATATCAACTTTGTCGTTTGTGTACCCTGGCTGGTCCTGGACAGGGGCTTAATGCACATTCTGCTTGGGATTCGGGTTTGCAAATCTCTGGGCGTGACACCAGTGCCTGAAGTATTGTGATAGGATTAAAATTAAGCTTTCTAAATGACCCTATGCTTCACTATAAAATCCTCTCTACCCTTAGCCAGTTTTATCTTGTGTTCAAGGATGAACCTTACGAAGAGCTAAACACACTCGTTCCCTGTGGAAATTCAATACCTTGGATACTTCCGGGTGAAGTGCTACAGCGGTATATCAGTCCACTTGCGGAATTTATCTGTGAATGTAAGAAATACCAACACCCACTCCAGCTGTTGCTGTTTCTTTTTTTGGCTTTTCAACGTATAGCATGTGTTCTTCGCAACATGTATCATTCGCTTTGTACTTTTTATACGAAACTTATTTCTAAGTTTAATTTTTATAATGTTAAGTCGAATGTTGTTGAAAGTGCATCTAGGCCCCTAATGATTTTGGTGATTAATAACAATGCGATTAGAGAGGACTAACAATTTTGCTGAGTAATGTATGAAGGAATGTTAGTTCTCGAAAAAGCATGGTTCAATGCAAAGCCCCGTGAAAGCGAGAAAACGATGTGATGCAGCATATGACCAAATGGTATAATGTACATATTTCCTTTGTTTGTGTCATTAGGAAAGCCCTACTATAAAGGGGGGATGATGCATTGGCGAAGAGGAATGTGTTAGGTGCTCAAAAATCAATTCTTTCTATTGATATCTTCTCATTTGTGCTTTGTCGGAGTTTTTTCGTACTTGTCCAAAAACGACTTTCGGAATTTCTGAAAAGGTTGCGCAGAAAACTATCCCTCTGGACGTGACTTGTCCAAAAGACATTCTCGGAAATTCCGACAAAGTGCAGTTCCAAATCATCTCTCTAGACATTTTCGGAGTTGTCCGAAAATGTTTTTTGGAATTTCCGAAAAAGGCAGTGAAAAAACACATCCCTCGAGTTATTTTCGGATTTGTCCGAAATTCACTTTTGGAATTTCCCAAAAATGGTTTGGTATTGTTCATTTTCGGATTTGTCCAAAAAGTTCTTCCGAAAACTTTTTGGATCCTAGTTGGTTTCTTTGTGATTTGTTGTTCTGGAAATTTTTGGACTTGTCTGAAAAGTTATTTCGGAATTTCGAGATTTTTGCCTATAACAGGCAGATATGTGAGTGGGAGTATATATACCCCACTCCCTCTCCGTTTCAAGCCGCTGCTCTCATTACAAAAATTGGTGCCCTTGGCTTGCTACTCTTGAGATTCACTTTTGAGCCTTGCTTGCTTGACTCCCCTCTCCACCGGTCTTCGATTTGGAATTGATGTGTGTGTGAGAGTTGCGGTTTCAAGTTTGTGTGAGTGCTTTGTGTTGACTTTGTGATGATTTGCGAGCACTTGCTTCATTCCTAAGAGATCTTTGCGTCATTCATTATTCTTGGAGGTTGAGGACTCCTAGACGGCTAGGTGTTGCTCTTGCCGCCGATCTACTTGTGGTTGGCCGAGAGAACTTTGTGAAGGTCGGATCTCACCTCCGAAAGGGAAGAGATACCACTAGTCGAAGGAGGAGTGCTTTATGCAACCTCTTGTGGAAAGGGTTAGCAAAGACCCGGCTCTTTGTGAGCTCCTCAACGGAGAGTAGAATCCCCTCCAAGATTCGAACTTCGGGAACAACTGTCACGCCTAGAGATTCGCTAACCCGAATTCCAAGCAGAATGTGTATTAAAATCCCTGTCCAGGACCAGCCAGGGCACACAAGCGACAAAATTGATACACAGATACACATCTTACAAACACCATAAAAGTATCTTACATAAATGCAGCGGAAAAGATAAACAAGCTAAGCTAGATAACTAGACGCTTGTAGCGTGGTGACTCCAATCCACGGGCATTCTTGACGGCAGCGACACGCCTACTCCTCCAAGTAGCCATCCTCTGACACGTACTCCAACTCTGGTGTGGGAATGATAAAGCAAGACTGAGTACTACCCACTGTACTCAACAAGTCATACCGGAATAGGGAAAATGATGCAAATAATTCCAAATTGCGTAAAACAAGCATTTTAAAACAATAGTTGAATGCGGTAAAACAGTTGAATAAATTAAGCAAATTTAAATCATCACTATCCAAGGCTACACCACGTTGCGACAGGCCCAAACCATTCCACCTGAACTAAACCAATTCTATTAGATCATGTTATTAGGGTTATGACTAATCACGGTGAATCGGGTTGACCACCCATAACCGCGGGCACGGCTATTCGAATAGTTTTACTCTGATCAGAGGTGTACAACTGCACCCACAAGACACAGCCCCACAACACGTTACCACGCACCGGCATACCACCATGGTACACCGGAAAGGAACTGTGATAAGACCCTTCGCATAACCCTCACTAACCAAGCGCACCACACCTCAAGTTTCGCCCCCACCTTTTAACCAAGGCAGGCAGCCCCCTCTCGTGCCTAGGTGAATCCGGCAGCTGATCAACGAGTAAACCCCCGCTAACCCAACTCCATCACGCCCACCCTTGCCTGGATGCGTCGGCTAAGAAAAGCTACACTATGAGCCCAGTTATTACCCATGCTAGCTTGTGGAAAGGACGGTAATTCTTCCAGGGTTTCCTGCGAACCGGTCATTAATTGTCATGAGTACGACCATCAAAACCATGTACTCACAACCCACTATTAATCAGGTTTTAGTTGGACCAATTAATTAACCATTCACGATTAACCATCGTGAGCGACCATTAAATATCCATCATTAAATAATAGAGGTACACTAGTTATCCCATTAGTGTGCTAATGTTTCTAAGCAGGGCTAAACATGTCCTAACCTAGCAATTACACAAATTATTTCCCCAGCTATCAAAGGTACAAGGTGATCAGAACTATATGGCTGAGTACAGTAGGTAAATAAGCCCATAAAATGACATTATAAAACAGTGCAGTATCTGAGAATAAATAAGACATTTGCAAAGTAGGTACAATATGATCAAATGAATAGCATGACTTGCCTTGCTCTTGAACTGACGGAACTTCGGCGACCACTTTGAAATACTCCGGAACGTCGGAACTATCGGATTCTATACGACAAACAAAGCACACAAGCAATACAAGCAGTAAATCTACTGAAACAGCAAAAGAAACCAATTTCAATGAATTCTAGACATTTTAATGAATCCACCGACACTTGAATGGATTAAAACGGGACTCGGATGATTAAAATATGAATTTTAGAATATGAACTATGTAATTACTATCGACCGAAAAACCTTAATTAATTGATATGCTTTAATGCCCGCGAACGGACAAGGTTAACGGAAAACAAACTCCGGTTAACGAGCCTCACTGGTTAGCGACTCAACGAGTCAACCTACCGTGGCACGGGACCACGCAAACGGTCAACCAAACCGGCGAACAAAACCGGCGGCTCAGAAAGGCTCTAGGGTTTTGGAACGACACGGTACGACCAAACTAATATGACACTATGCCACACTATGTGCGAACGTAAGCGACAAACGGCTAGCAAGCGCTTGCAACACGGCCGGCGACTCGGCAACGCAGCTAGGGTTAGGGCAGCGGCGCGGCAAAGCAGCAGCGGTGGCACATGGCATGGCAGTGACAACATGGTAGCAGCGGCGCATGGCTGCAGCTAGGGCAGCGGCGCACGGCAGTAGCAGCGCAGCAGCGGCTAGGGCAGCGGCGGCGGCATGGTTAGGGCAGCAGCGGCACGCGGCTGCGGCAAAGCAGCGCAGTGGCAACGGCGGCGGCATGGCAGCGACAGTATGGCAGCGGCGGCGTGTGGTGTAGCAGCGGTAGCACAGCGAGCAGCGCGGCGGCGGCTGTGACAGCAGTGCGGTTAGGGCAGCAGCAGCATGCGGCTGCAGCCAGGGCAGCAGCGGCACGCGGCTGCGGCTAGGCAGCAGCGGCACGCGGCTGTGGCTAGGGCAGCGACGCGTCGGCGGGGTGGCAGCGGCGAGGCGACGCAGCGGCACGTGCGCAGCAATGGTATGCCAAAAAAAATAAAAGGGGAAAGATCACGATGACAACTATGCCGGTGAAGAAAAGGGAGCGGTCACCAGCAGCGCAGCAAGGCGGCAGGAAGGCGGCGACACAGCAGCGGCTAGCGGCGGCGCAGCGAGCGGCGGCTAGGGTTAGGCGGCGCAGGGGAGGGGCGGCTAGGGTTAGGCGGGGCAGCAGGGGGGATGGGGTTGCTTTTATAGAAGTGGAGGAGGGGAGTTTTGGTCGGGCCGGCCCAAGGGAGGGGTGGCACACGGCAGAGGGGGAAAAGAGGCCCTCGGCAGAGGGGGGAAAAAGGAATACGGGAGAAAAGGAAACCTAAAAAGGAAAGGTGGGGAAAACATATGCGGTGCCATTTCGGGAAAGGAAAAAAGAAACTGAATCGGAATAGGAGTCGGGCTTGGCTCGTCATACAAAACGAAACTGTGGCAACAAAAGAGGTCGACTGATACAACGAACCGTGAACAGGGAGAGAGTGAACCGGGAACGGTTCACGACCAAAGGAGGGGAAAGAAGGAATTATTAATTCAAAATCTAGCATTTTAAATTAATATTATTACTTCGTCAGCTCTGCATATTCCGTTGAAAGTCCTATTAACGATTTGAAGCATCTCCCTGACAATTCCGATTATTGCGCACGTTTTTAATTCAGGGTTTGCTCATGGTTAAATAAACAATTTTTTTAGGCAATTTATTTTAGGAATTTAGGGCTAAAAGGGGAAACTCCAGGGTGTGACAAACCTACCCCCCTAAACGGAATCTCGACCCTGAGATTCGGAAGAGCTGGCGAAGAGGTGCGGATGGGTGGCCTTCAACTCATCTTCTCTTTCCCATGTGGCTTCTTCCTCTGAGTGGTGGCTCCACTGGACTCGGCAGAACCGGGTGACTTTGCTTCTTGTCCTTCTCTCGCTGGTCTCGAGAATACGAGTTGGTTTCTCCACATAAGTCAAGTCTTCTTGTATTTCAATTTGATCCGGGCTTGCTTGTTCCTCGGGTACCCTCATGCACTTCTTAAACTGAGAGATGTGGAAGACATCATGAATGCCGAGCATGTTGAAGGGGAATTCAAGCCGGTAGGCAACTTCACCTCGGCGTTCCAGGATTTTGTATGGTCCCACAACTTCCCCTTGGTTTGGAAACGGTGCACGCCTCGAAGTGGCATGACCCGGAGGTACACATGGTCCCCGACGTCAAAGATGAGCTCTCTTCGGCGGTTGTCTGCGTAGCTCTTTTGCTGAGACTGTGCAATCCTCAGCCTTTCTCTAATTGTTCTCACCTTTTCTTCTGCGTTGTTTAGGACGGTTCCAAACAACTGACGTTCCCCGGTCTGGTCCCAAAAGAGCAGGGTGCAGCATTTTCAGCCATTCAATGCTTCAAAAGGCGCCATTTGCAGACTGGCCTGGTAGCTGTTGTTGTAGGAGAACTTGGCATACGGCAAGCTTCTGTCCCAAGCTCCACCAAAATCCAGTGCGCAAGCTCTCAACATGTCTTCCAAGATCTGGTTGACCCGCTCGGTCTGGCCAGCAATTTGAGGGTGATAAGCAGTACTGAAGTTCAGGCGAGTTCCCAACTCTTCTTGTAGTTTCTGCAGAAATCTGGAAGTAAACTGGCTCCCTCGATCGAACACAATCTTCTTGGGTACCCCATGCAAACTCACTATCCTTGCCAGATAGATCTCTGCCAACTTCTTTCCTGAGTAGGTGGTGTGTACTGGGATGAAGTCAGCGACCTTGGTGAGTCGATCCACGATCACCCAAATGGAGTCATGTCCGGTTGATGTCCTTGGTAAACCTGTGATGAAATCCATCCCGATTTCTTCCCACTTCCATTCCGGAATCGATAAAGGCTGCAATAACCCTGCGGGTCTCTGATGCTCCGCCTTCACTCGCTGGCATACGTCGCAGAGCGTGATGAATTCGGTGATTTCCCTTCTCATGCTAACCCACCAGAATTTCTCTTTGAGGTCTTGGTACATCTTGGTACTGCCAGGGTGAATCGAGTATTGGGTTTGATGAGCCACTGTGAGTATTAGGTCCTTTAAATCCTTGTTCTCCAGAACACATATTCTTTCTCCCATCCAGATTGTTCCGTGTTCGTCCTCAGTGAAGCCTTGGGCTTTGCCGACCCTCATATTCTTCTTGAGTTTGGTTATCTCCCGGTCGTTGACATGGGCTGCTCGAACTTGCTCCACGAGCGTGGGCTGTGCCTCAAGGGTAGCCATGAATCCGTGTTGTACAATGCTCAAGTTTAGGCGTTCGAACTCTCGTTGCAATCTGCCACATGTTCTCTCTGTACAGGTAACGTTGCAGTAGCTTTTCCGGCTCAAAGCATCGGCCACCACATTGGCCTTACCGGGGTGATAATGTATTCCCAGGTCATAATCTTTCATCAACTCTAACCATCGATGTTGTCGGAGGTTCAAATCGGGCTGAGTGAAGATATACTTCAGGCTCTTGTGGTCGGTGTAGACTTCACAACGGTTACCAATAAGGTAGTGCCACCAGATTTTCAGGGCGTGAACCACTGCTGCTAATTCCAAATCATGAGTAGGGTAATTGTTCTCGTGTGGACGCAGTTGACGAGAAGCGTATGCGACCACCTTGCCTTCTTGCATTAAGACACATCCTAACCCTTGATGGGATGCATCACAATATACCTGGAAGTCTTTCGTCTGGTCAGGCAAAATTAAAACTGGTGCGGACACTAATTTCCTCTTGAGTTCCTCAAAACTCCTGTTGCATTCTACTGACCACTTGAATTTTTAATCCTTCTTTAGAAACTGTGTCATTGGCTTGGCAATCTTGGATAAATTCTCAATGAACCAGCGGTAATAACCCGCGACTCCTAGAAAACTCCTGATTTGTGAAACAGTATTTGGTGGGGTCCACTTGGTAACTGACTCCACATTTGACGGGTCTACGGCCACTCCTTGAGCGGTGATGATGTGGCCTAGGAACTGAACCTCTTTGAGCCAAAAATCACACTTACTAAACTTGGCATACAGCTGGTGCTCCTTCAACATCTCGAGTACCAGACGGAGGTGTTCCTCGTGCTCCTTGGACTTGGAGTAGATGAGTATGTCATCGATGAATACCACAAAGAACTTGTCCAAAAACTCCATGAACACCTTGTTCATCAGGTTCATGAAAAAGGCCGGTGCATTGGTAAGTCCGAAGGACATGACCGTACATTCAAACAACTCATACCGAATTATGAATGCGGTCTTCGGGATATCCTCTTCTTTAATCCTCAACTGATGATAGCCTGATCGCAGGTCTATCTTGGAGAACACCGTTGCTCCTTTCAGCTGATCAAACAGGTCATCAATCCGGGGTAGCGGGTATTTGTTCTTGATGGTCACGTCGTTGAGGGCGTGATAGTCGACGCACATCCTCTTGGTCTTATCTTTCTTCTCCACAAAGATCACCGGAGCACCCCAGGGTGACGTGCTCGGTCGGACGTATCCTTTCTATAACTGCTCGTCGACTTGCTTCTTGACTTCTGCTAACTCGTTGGCTCCCATCCTGTAGGGCCTCTTGTGTATCGGGGCAGTTCCCAGTAATAGGTCAATCCAAAATTTGATTTCTCTCTTTGGCGGCATGGTGGTTAGGTCGTCCGGGATGACCTTAGGGTACTCACGGACTATGGGAATATCCTCCTGTTTCTTAGGGTTTTTCTCTGCTACTGCGGTCTGTTTTGCCCCTTCGGCCTGATTCAGGCTCACTCTCTATTTCTGGGGCATCGGCGACTGGAATGTTACCACTTTTCCCTTCCCATTGACCAGGGTAATGGTGCGGCTTGCGCAATCAATAACCCCCTTGTGCCTTGCTAACCAATCCATTCCAAGGATGACGTCTAGGTCTTTGGATTCAAGAAGGATGAGACTGGCTACAAATTTTGAACTTTGGATTTCTATCACCACAGAGGGGAGTAGTGAGCTGTGGCCATCTCATTCCCAGGGGTGTGGACCCACATGGGTGTTCTAAGTTCCCTTACTGACAACCCATGTGCCCGGCAAAATGCTAGGATAAAAACGAATGCGTAGCACCAGAATCAAAAAGTACGATGGCAGGAATTGAATTGATAGGAAACGTACCCAGTATCACTTCCGGTGCAGTTTGCGCCTCCTCGGCGGACGCATGGTTGACGCGGGCCTGGACAAACTTGGGTCCAGCACGCCTCGGCTTCGGGCACTTGTCGGCAAAGTGACCGGGCACGCTGCAGTTGTAGCAGACCAGCGGCTTTTCGCCAAACTCCTTCTTGGGCGGGGCTGGCTGAGCAGGTTGAGCTGGCTAAGCTGGGGCCATCGGTGGACGAGGTGCGGGCTTGCAGTTGGGCTGCCCACTGTTGTAGTTGCGGTTGCCCGAGTTGTTGTTGCTGAAGTTGCCAGGGTGGTAGGGGCGGTGTTGGCGAACAATCATGGTGGAAGGTCCACCCTGCTGTCCGGTGATGAGACGGGGCCTCTGCTTGTTCCCTTGAGGTGCTCGGAGCTGTGCTGCCTTTCTCTTGCGGTCCATCTTGTTGTGCTGATCCTCCTGGCGAATCGCCTTGTCTACCAGCTTTTCGAAGTCAGTGTACTCCCCAGAGATCAACTGATTGGTCAGTTCATCGTCCAGGCCGGAGAGGAATTTTTCCTGCCTCTCTGCATCGATGCGCATGTCTTCCGGGGCATAACGTGCGAGGTGGTTGAACTCGTGTAGATATTCCGTCACCGTCCGGTTGCCCTGATGAAGTGCTCGGAATTCCCTCTTCTTTTGCGCCACAATACCGTCAGGGATTTGGGCCTTCCTGAAGCTGCGGTAGAACTCTGCCCAAGTGACTTCCATCCCAGGTGGACGAGTAACCAAGTAGTTGTCCCACCAAGCTGAAGCAGGACCCTGCAGCTGGTGGGTGGCAAAAGCGACCCTCTCTTGGTCATTGCACTGCAGTAAGTTGAGCTTCTTCTCAATTGCATGGAGCCAATCATTTGCCTCCATGGGGTTGGTGGTGCTCGAGAAAGTTGGCGGACGAACGCGAAGGAACTCTGGTAGCTTGGACAGAGGTGAGGACCAAACTGCTGGTTCTGCTAACCCTGTTGCTGTTGCTGCGCCTGCTGCTGCATCTGTTGCATCATCTGTTGCTGCATCTGCTGGTGTTGCTGCTGCATCTGCTGCCATCATTGCTGCCATGATTTGCGTCTAGCTGGCCAACACCTGGGCAAAGGTGGGGTTCTTAGGTGGTGGTGGTGGAGGGTCCTTGTTGTTTGCCCCGTTGGTTTGTGCTCCTGTAGACGGGTCCTCGTTGCCGTGGGTGTTACCACTTGTCCTTGTGTTGACCATCTGGAGGGAAGGAACCCGAAGGAAGAGGTGGAAAAGGAAAAAAAACAGATTGCTCAGAAACTAAGCTTTATTATTTTAGAATTAAGTCTGTAATTGTTCTGATTTTATTTAAAACACTTTAAAACAGCAAGCAGAATCCTTAATAGGATAGCCATACCATAGGCACATGATATCGACTATCAACTAACCCCCCAGCATCAACCTAACACACAGAAACTAACAAGGAAACAAACTAAGCAAAACGATAAAGCTAAGGGTAGCGAGCCTAATGCTCGGAGCGGCTCCTGTGGTCGGTGGAGTCGTAGCTGGGCTCCTGCTCATCTCCCGGCTCCTCTGATCGGCTCCTGGAGTCGGCTATCGTGGTGTCACCACTGGTTGGCTCTGAACTAGAACCACTGTCGTTGCTGCCGCTGGGTGTGGCACGCAACCAACCTCCACTGCCACTGGCTGGACCCTGGTATGCAGACGTTGGGACGAAGGTGATGGCAAACGCTGGTGACGGTGGAGCGGCTAGTGCTGGAGCTAAAGCTGGTGCTAGAGGCGGGTTCCTCGGTGCAAGCTGGGTGCGCACCGGGGCGGTGGTAGTCTTCCTGGGCGTCGTGCGGGTCCTGGGGCCACTTGGCGCTGGACGCCCCTGCAGACTAGCGTTCTCGGCTTTGAGGCGAGCGATCTCATCCTCCAGGCGAGTGATCTTGATCAGCTTCTGGTCATTGAGTGCCTTCGACGCCTTAAGGAGGTCGGCATGCATCTTGTCTAGTCCCTTCATCACCGTGCACATGTGCCCAAAAGTGGTGTCGTTCTCCGCAGTCGTCGGGCGGAAGGTGCTAACATTGCTATTGGCGGAGCGGCGAGGGTGGTAGCGGTACGCAGTGGTGCAGAATAGGTAGGAGTGCCTATCGCCGATCCTGGTCATCATCCTGTAGGCAGCCTCCTGACAAGCATGCACAACAGTGCCTCCCGAAGCTTCGACCACCATGTTGGGAAAGTTGGTGCCCACAAAGCCATGAACCTCCAGATGAACTCTGTGTGGGAACTCTCCACTGAGGGGCTCGATGGTGGTGTACTCTGGTGCTTCCGGATATCCCACTACCAAGGTCATGCGGGCCAGCTCGGCCACACAACCATCCATATCCTCACCATGGTGCGTAGGGGGAAAGTCTGCCATATACAGAAGACAAGGGGTGGGAATCAATGCATGCTCAAATCCAAATAAAATAACGATTAAAGGACTCAAGTACAAGAAAATTTTTAAACAGGGAATATTTTATATATGAATCAAATAAAAGCTATCACCATACAAGAAAGTAGTGTGAAAATAAATAGTGTGGAAATATCATAATAGTATTAGTAAAAGTAATAGTAACAGTAAGTCCCAAAATATCCGAACTCCGAAATTAACCATCCCAAATTTTCCAAAACACTAGACTAACTTTAGTCAAAGAAATCCCCACCGAACAAGTGACCCAAATTTTTCCCATAAACCCTAGGAACAGAAATCCCGAGTTTTCCCGAAACAACTCCAAATGAAAAGGCGAATGCACATGAAAGAGTTCAGAGGGCTCTTAGGGTTTCCAGTTGGCTTGTCCTACGGTCAAGGTCGGCTCTGATACCAACTTGTCACGCCCAGATATTCGCTAACCCGAATTCCAAGAAAAATGTGTATTAAAATCCCTGTCCAGGACCAGCCAGGGTACACAAGAGACAAAATTGATACACAGATCCATGTCTTACAAACACCATAAAAGTATCTTACATAAATGCAGCGGAAAAGACAAACAAGCTAAGCTAGATAACTAGACGCTCGTAGCGTGGTGACTCCAATCCACGGGCATCCTTGACGGCAGCAACACGCCTACTCCTCCGAGTAGCCATCCTCTGACACGTACTCCAACTCTGGTGTGGGAATGATAAAGCAAGACTGAGTATTACCCACTGTACTCAACAAGTCATACTGGAATAGGGAAAATGATGCAAATAATTCCAAAGGAGGCTAAAGGTTGAATTGCATAAAACAAGCATTTTAAAACAATAGTTGAATGCGGTAAAACAGTTGAATAAATTAAGCAAAATTAAATCATCACTGTCCAATGCTACACCACGTTGCGACAGGCCCAAACCATTCCACCTGAACTAAACCAATTCCATTAGATCATGTTATTAGGGTTATGACTAATCACGGTGAATCTGGTTGACCGCCCATCACCGCGGGCACGACTATTAGAATAGTTTTACTCTGATCAGAGGTGTACAACTGTACCCACAAGACACAGCCCCACAACACGTTACCGCGCGCCGGCATACCACCACGGTACACCAGAAAGGAACTGTGACAAGACCTTTCGCATAACCCTAACTAACCAAGTGCACCACACCTCAGGTTTCACCCCCACCTTTTAAAAAATAACCAAGGCAAGCAGCCCCCTCTCATGCCTAGGTGAATCCGGCAGTTGATCAACAAGTAAACCCCCGCCGACCCAACTCCATCACACCCACCCTTGCCTGGATGCATTGGCTAAGAAAAGCTACACTACGAGCTTAGCTATTACCCATGCTAGCTTGTGGAAAGTACAGTAATTCTTCCAGGGTTTCCCGTGAACCGGTCCTTAATTATCATGAGTACGACCATCAAAACCATGTACTCACAACCCACCATTAATCAGGTTTTAGTTGGACCAATTAATTAACCATTCACGATTAACCATCGTGAGCGACCATTAAATATCCATCATTAAATAATAGAGGTATACTAGTTATCCCATTAGTGTGCTAATGTTTCCAAGTAGGGCTAAGCATGTCATAACCTAGAAACTACAAAAATTATTTCCCAAGCTACCAAAGGTACAAGGTGATCAGAACTATGTGGCTGAGTACAGTAGGTAAATAAGCCCACAAAATGACATTATAAAACAGTGCAGTATCTGAGAATAAATAAGACATTTGCAAGGTAGGTACAATATGATCAAATGAACAGCATGACTTGCCTTGCTCTTGAACTGACGGAACTTCGGCGACCACTTCGAAATACTCCGGAATGTCGGAACTATCGGATTCTATACGACAAACAAAGCACACAAGCAATATAAGCAGTAAGTCTACAGAAACAGCAAAAGAAACCAATTTTAATGAGTTCTAGACATTTTAATAAATCCACTGAAACTTGAATGGATTAAAACGGGACTCGGATGATGAAAATATGAATTTTAGAATATGAATTATGTAATTACTATCGACCGAAAAACCTTAATTAATTGATATGCTTTAACGCCCGCGAACGGACAAGGTTAACGGAAAACAAACTCCGGTTAACGAGCCTCACGGGTTAACGACTCAACGAGTCAACATACCGTGGCACGGGACCACACAAACGGTCAATTGAACCGGCGAACAAAACCGGCGGCTTAGAAAGGCTCTAGGGTTTTTGAACGACTCGGTACGACCAAACTCATATGACACTATGCCACACTATGTGCGAACGTAAGCGACAAAAGGCTAGCAAGCGCTTGCAACACGGCCGACGACTCGGCAACGCAGCTAGGGTTAGGGCAGCGGCGCGGCAAAGCAGCGGCGGTGGCACACGGCATGGCAGTGACAACACGGTAGCGGCGGCGCATGGCTGCAGCTAGGGCAGCGGTGCACGGCAGTAGCGGCGCAGCAGCAGCTAGAGCAGAGGGCGGCGGCATGGTTAGGGCAGCAGCGGCACGCGGCTGCGGCAAAGCAGCGCAGCGGCAATGGCGGCGGCATGGCAGCGACGGTATGGCAGCGGCGGCGTGTGGTGCAGCAGCGGCGGCAGAGCGAGCAGCGCAGCGGCGGCTGTGACGGCGGTGCGGTTAGGGCAGCAGAGCACGTGGCTATGGCCAGGGCAGCAGCGGCACGCGGCTGCGGCTAGGGCAGCGACGCGTCGGCGGCGTGGCAGCGGCGAGGCGACGCAGCGGCACGTGCGCAGCGATGGTATGCCAAAAAAAATAAAAGGGGAAAGATCACAACGACAACTATGCCGGTGATGAAAAGGGAGCGCTCACCGGCGGCACAGCGAGGCGGCAGGAAGGCGGCAACACGGCAGCGGCTAGCGGCGGCGCAGCGAGCGGAGGCTAGGGTTAGGCGGCGCAGGGGAGGGATAGCTAGGGTTAGGCGGCGCAGCAGGGGGGTGGGGTGGCATTGATAGAGGTGGAGGAGGGGGGTTTTGGTCGGGCCGGCCCAAGGGAGGGGTGGCGCACGGCAGAGGGGGAAAAGAGGCGCTCGGCAGAGAGGGGGGAAAAAGGAATACGGGAGAAAAGGAAACCTAAAAAGGAACGGTGGGGGAAACAAATGCGGTGCCTTTTCGGGAAAGGAAAAAAGAAACTAAATCGGAATAGGAGTCGGGCTTGGGTCGTCATACAAAACGAAACTGTGGCAACAAAAGGGGTCGGTGGATACAATGAACCGTGAACAGGGAGAGTGAACCGGGAACGGTTCACGACCAAAGGAGGGGAAAGAAGGAATTATTAATTCAAAACCTAGCATTTTAAATTAACATTATTACTTTGTCTGCTCTGCATATTCCGCTGAAAGTCCTGTTAACGATTTGAAGTATCTCCCTGACAATTCCGATTATTGCGCACAATGTTAATTCAGGGTTTGCTCCTGGTTAAATAAACAATTTCTTTTAGGCAATTTATTTTATGAATTTAGGGCTAGAAGGGGAAACTTCTAGGTGTGACAACAACTCATCTTGCATGAACCTCGGTGAAATCCCTCTCTCCCTCCTCTAGCTTTACTTTCTTGTGCCACTATAATTCTAATTGTTGTTTGTGCTAGTGGTTTAAGTTTGTGAGTAGAAAGATCTAGCATTTACTTAGTAGTGCGCACTTTCTGTGATTTTCGGGATTTCCGAAAAGCTTTTTTGGAATTTCCGAAAACCTCTGCTTCCGCATCCTCTTAAGTTTTTAAATTAGCCTATTCACCCCCCTCTAGGCCTAAGTGACCCTTTCAATTGGTATCAGAGCCTAATCTCCTAATTAGGCTTAACCTCTTGGAGAAATCATTTCGGGCCAAACGGGGGAAGGCAAGGAGGGTGATCCAACCGGAGCCAAAGTTTCGTGGGATTACTCTTCTTCAACATCTACATCTTACGTGAGCACCTATAGTGGCAAAGCTCCGTACTTTAATGGTACGGACTATGCCGCTTGGAAGCATAAGATGAAGACGTACTTGAAATCAATTAACCCATTGATTTGGAGAATAGTCAAAAAAGGTTATGTTTTGCAGAACCCCGATGATCCCACCAAGGAGGACGACGAGAACGAGAACAAGAACGCTCAAGCCGCTAATGCCATACTTAGTGCCCTAAGTGGAAGTTAGTTCAACTGAGTGGATGGTATTGAGAATGCCAAAGAGATATGAGACACACTTCGAAATGTGCTTGAAGGCACGGATAGTGTTCGAGAGTCCAAGGTGGAGATCCTCAAGGGCCAATTTGAGTGGTTCGTCATGTTGGATGGAGAGACCCCCAGCAACATGTATGACCGGTTGAGCAAGATTGTCAATTAGATAAAGGGGCTTGGTTCCATGGAGATGACCGATGAAGTTGTGGTCAAGAAAATGATTTGAGCCATCACACCAAGGAACTCTACCTTGGTGACCATCATTCGTGAGCGTTCGGACTATAAGACTCTCACCCCTCATGATGTGCTTGGTTGTATTCTTGCCCATGACATGCTTGAGCAAGAGTCAAAAGAAGTCACCGAATTCATTCACCTAGGCTCAAGTGTCAAGAAGGAAGACTTGGTGTTGGAGTCAAAAGAAGAAGAAGAAGAAAGTCGCAAGAGCAAGAAGGAGAAGGATGATTAAGAGATGGCACTCTTTGTCAAGAAGTTTGGGAAGTTCATGAGGCGAAGCGGCTTCTTCAAGGGGAGTTCTTCCAAGCGCACCACTGACAAGTCAAGTGGGAGGCACTCCACAAGGAAATGCTATGAGTGTCATGAGCCCAGACATTTCATGGCCGATTGCCCCAACCTCAAGGAAGAGAAGAAGGGTGACAAGAGGGAGAAGCACAAGCATAGCAAGCACGAGCGACATGGCCAAGCTCATCTTGGGATGATATTCGGTTCCGATGATTCCGAATCAAGCTCAGGTGATGATGAGGGAGTGGCCACGTTCGACATCAAGCCTACATCACCTCATACACCTAAGCTCCTCAACTACTTAAGTGATGACGATGCTCCTATTTGTCTCATGGCAAAGGAGCCTAAGGTACCCTCATCTCTCAAGTCCTTCAATGTTGATCTCATTAGTGATGGAGAAGAGGAGGTTGATGAGGAAGTTGATGAGGTTATGGATCAGGACTTGTTCAAGTCCATAACCAAGGAATCATTACCTCACTTGAGTGAGTTGCTTGGGATAATTGAAAAACAATATGAAACTCTTGAGAGGCAAGAGTCCTTTCTCATTCGTGAGAAAGAGCGGTCTCTTGAACTCAAGAGTGAGCTTGCTAAGAAAAGAGAGAAAAATGAGGCTTTGGTACGGCTTTGCAAGTAAACCAAAGAATCTCATGCTTAACTTGAGGTAGCAAACTCACAACTTCAAGAGAGAGTGGATAGCTTGGACAAAGCTTACCTCTCACTTGAAGAAAAGTTTGAAACCTTAAAGAATAGCATCTCTCTCCCTAGTGAGGCATCTAGTTCTAACATTGCCCTAAGCAATGAACCATGCTCAAGGTGTAAGGATATTGATATTGATGCTTGTGCTACTAACTCTAAATCCTTGAGTGTGTTACAAAAGCAAAATAAGAAGCTTATAGGACTCTTTCATAATGGTCTTCTAAAGTGCCACATGGGTAGTAAGACCTTAAAGGAGTACCTAGGCTATCAAAGGGACAACTTTAACCGTGAAGATCTTGGGTATGTTCCTCCACCAAAAGGGATGGTTGATAAAAGTGTGATGCTCAAGAAGCCCCAAGGTCTCAACAACTTTGTCAAGGCCAAAAGTATCCTTCCTAATGATTGTGCTTCACAAAATTCATTTTATACCTCTTATGTTCTTAGGAAGAATGCTAATGATCGTGTTGTAGCTAAGTATGTTGGCCCAAGAGGCAAGAATATTTCCATCAAGAGAGTGCTTTGGGTGCCTAAGGCACTTGTTACTAACATGAGAGGACCCAAGAAAGTATGGGTACCTAAAATTAGAAATTGATCTCTTGTAGGAATACATCTCCGGTGGAAGAAGTCGGGTGATCGATAGCGGATGCACAAATCACATGACTGGAGAAGAGTCAATGTTTTCTTCCCTTGGTCCAAATGGCACTTCACAAGACAACATAGTCTTCGGGGATGATGGAAAGAGAAAGGTAATGGGATTAGGTAAAATTGCAATCTCAAATGACCTTTCCATTTCCAATGTTCTCTTGGTAAAATCTCTCAACTACAACCTTTTGTCCATCTCTCAATTATGCTCTTTGGGTTATAATTGTCTTTTTACCGATGACCGTTTATAGAAGGAATGATTCCTCGGTAGTCTTTAAGGGTGTTCTCAAGGGAAAGCTTTATCTTCTAGATTTCACCTCAAATAAAACTAAACTTGAGACATGCTTAGTGGCTAAGTCCAACACGGGGTGGCTTTGGCATCGGAGGCTAGCCCATGTTGGTATGAGGAATCTTCACAAGCTTCTAAAAGGCGATCAAATTCTTGGACTAACAAATGTGCAATTTGAGAAAGATAGGGTGTGTAGCGCATCTCAAGCCAGGAAACAAGTTGGAGCTCAACACCCGGTCAAGAATGTCATGACTACTACCAAACCATTGGAGCTCCTTCACATGGACCTCTTCGGACCCATTGCTTATCTAAGCATTGGAGGTAACAAATATGGTCTTGTTATTGTTGATGATTTTTCACGCTTCACGTGGGTATTCTTTTTTCATGACAAGAGTGAAACACAAGCCATATTCAAGAGGTTTGCAAGAAGAGCCCAAAATGAGTTCGAGCTCAAGATCAAGAACATCCAAAGTGATAATGGCAAAGAGTTCAAGAACGCGTGCGTGGAGAGCTTCCTTGATGAATAAGGAATCGAGCATGAATTCCAGCTCCATATTCACCTCAACAAAATGGAGTAGCCGAGAGGAAGAATAGGGCTCTTATCGAGATGGCAAGAACCATGTTGGATGAATACAAGACATCGGACCAATTTTGGGTCGAAGCCGTCAACACCGCATGCTAAGCCATCAACTGTCTCTATCTTCATCACGTTCTTAAGAAGACTCCCTATGAGCTTCTTACCGGTAACAAACCAAATGTATCCTACTTTCGTGTTTTCGGTAGTAGGTGTTACATTCTTAACAAGAAGGCAAGATCCTCAAAGTTTGCTCCTAAGGTTGATGAGGGGTTCTTGCTTGGGTATGGATCAAATGAGTGCACATACCGCATTTTCAACAAAACCTCCGATATTGTTGAGATCACGCATGATGTGACAATTGACGAGACTAACGGCTCTCAAGTAGAGCAAATTGACTCACGTGTTTTAGGTGATGAGGAGGATCCTAGTGAAGCTATCAAGAGGATGGCTCTAGGAGCTGTTCGTCCTAGAGAGCAACAACATGGGCCCTCTTCCTCTACACAAGCGGAGCCATCCACATCCACTCAAGGCAATGATTCCTCACCCTCAAGCGTGGATCGTGATGAAGTAGACATGCATGTGCCATCTTCACCAATCAACCTTCCTCATCCAAGGATACACCAAAGCATCCAACGAGATCACCCCACTGACAACACCCTAGGTGACATCAACAAGGGAGTATCCACTAGATCTCGAGCTACAAATTTTTGTGAATATTACTCTTTTGTGTCTTCTCTTGAACCACTAAGGGTAGAAGAAGCACTCGGTGATCCGGATTGGGTGATGGTCATGCAGGAAGAGTTGAACAACTTCACTAGAAACGAAGTGTGGTCATTGGTGGAGAGACCAAAGCAAAATGTGATCGGCACAACATGGATCTTCCAGAACAAGCAAGATGAAAACAGTGTGGTGGTAAGGAACAAGGCAAGGTTAGTGGCTCAAGGATTCACCCAAATCGAAGGTTTGAATTATGGTGAAATCTTTGCGCCGGTAGCTAGGCTTGAGTCAATTCGCATTTTATTAGCCTTTGCTACTAACCTTGATATCAAGCTCTACCAAATGGACGTGAAGAGTGCATTTCTCAACAGTCCAATCAATGAGTTGGTGTATTGGAGCAACCACCAGGCTTTGAAGATCCAAAGTATCCTAATCACGTGTATAAGCTTCACAAGGCGCTCTTAAGCAAGCTCCTAGAGCATGGTATGAATGCCTTCGTGATTTTCTAGTTCAAAACGGCTTTGAGATTCGCAAGGCTGATTTTACTCTCTTTACTAAAAGATATGATCGTGATATTTTTGTGTGCCAAATATATGTCAATGGCATTATATTTGGCTCTACTAACAAGTCTTTTAGTGAAGAATTTAGTAGAATGATGACCAAGCGCTTTGAGATGTCCATGATGGGTGAATTGAAGTTCTTCCTCGGTCTTCAAATCAAGCAACTTAACGAAGGAACGTTATTTGCCAAACGAAGTATTTGAAGGACATGCTGAGAAATTCGGGATGGAGAGTGCAAAGCCAATTCACACTCCTATGCCATCAAATGGGCACCTAGACCTCAACAAACAAGGTAAAGACATCAACCAAAAGGTATACCATTCCATCATTGGCTCATTGCTTTACCTTTGTGCATCTAGGCCAGATATCATCCTTAGTGTGTGCATGTGTGCAAGATTTCAAGCCGCTCTGAAGGAGTGTCACCTAGTGGTCGTGAAGAGAATTCTTCGATATTTAGTCCACACACCTAATCTTGGCCTTTGGTACCCTAAGGGAGCGAGGTTTAATCTCATAGGTTATGCCGATGCGGATTATGCCGGTTGCAAAGTGGATAGGAAAAGCACTTCGGGAACTTGCCAATTTTTTGGTAGGTCCCTTGTTTCTTGGTTATCCAAGAAGCAAAACTCCGTTGCCCTATCCACCGCCGAAGTAGAATATGTTTCGGCGGGGAGTTGTTGTGTTCAACTTATTTGGATGAAACAAACTTTGAGACTCTGGCCTCAATGTGAGCAAAATTCCACTCCTATGTGATACTGAGAGTGCCATCAAAATAGCCAACAACCCCGTGCAACACTCCCGTGCCAAACATATTGATATTCGCCATCACTTCTTGAGAGATCACTCCACAAGAGGCGACATAGACATATAACATGTGAGAACCGATGAACAATTGGCGGATATCTTTACCAAGCCTTTAGATGAAAGTAGGTTTTGTGAGTTGAGAAGTGAACTAAATATCTTGGATTCTCGGAATGCGGCTTGATCTATTGCATGCACTTTCGTAGCTAAAATAGGTTGCTTATCAGCTTGTGACAAAATGGACATTCAATTAATGGATGAACACTAGTCACTAATTTGTGGATAAATTGAATCTATGTGTATGGGGATCTCATTTTTCAATGAATTTTGGTCCTAGCACATCTTGCAATAGGTTCAAACATTCCACTTTTGGGGTAAATTATCTTGTCTCATGGTAATTTACTCTATTTTTATCCTCGGATCAACCCATTTGACCTTGTGATTATTGTTATGTAATGATTGATTGATGGCTAATCACAAGTTCAAATGGGGGCAAGTTGTTCGACCAACAACCTCTCAAATTCCTATCAAAATGTTTGTGAAATTTCTATGTCAAACTTCCTGGAAATCGCTTTGAAAAACTGTTTTCTGCCATTTTTCGGAAATTCTGAAAAAATTTCGGCAACTCCGAAAATTTTCTACTCTCCAGCACTTTTTCGGACTTGTCCGAAAATTTTTCAGCAACTCTGAAAAATTCTAGGTCTTAGCTCTCTTCTCTCAACTTTGCACATTTTCGGACATGTCCGAAAATTTTGGAGAAGTCCGAAAAATCCAGGGATATATATCCCTTCCTCTCTCTTTTCCACCTATTCTCCACGGCATCCCCCTCCCTCCACTCCCTCACCGGCGGCAGCTCCTCCCTCCATGGCTCTCCGGCGTTCCCCTGCTCTCCAATCTTGTGGGAGCACTCTTGGGGGCCATCTAGAGGGCTACATTGCATCTTTTCCCCCCCGGTGTTCTTCGTTCTTGAGGTATGCACTTCAAATCACATCCCGTCGTTTATCTTGTTCAAATCCGTTGATTCCCTTCGGTGGCAGTGCTCTACTAGTGCCATAGATGTTGTAGATTCAATTTCATAGGTTTTTCTTTGAGCAATCATGCGGGATCTAGGTTTTAGGGTTCGGCTAGCCATTTTCGGAAATTCTGAAAATTATTTTCGGAATTTCCAAAAATAGCTGCCCGACTCCTCCAACCTCTTGTTGACGACGAAATTTGGCAAGCATATGAATCGGAAACGAAGTCCAATTCAAAGTGGAATTGAAGATATGCAGAATTCTCGGAAACAGAGTGCACATCGGCTGGGAAACCGTATCGGCTGGAACTAAGTTTGATGTGGATAGCCGATGTGGCCGATATGGGTTGCATGATCAAAGTCGGGTTCGAGGAAGAGTTTGAGACAATGTTGCCAGGCAAGCATAGAGTCCAGAATTGGCAATTGTATCTATTAATTAGGATTATTTGTAATTTCCTTATAGATATTTTCGGTAAGAGTCCGCCTAAGAGACTTGTTTGCTAGTTGGATTTATGTTAGGATAATATGAATTGTCCATAACGGACAAGTTTGTACTTTCAGGTATAAATATAAACCCGAGGTCTTATGAATAAAACAACAACAGTTCAATCAATCTCGGTGCATAACCTTTTACTTTATACTTTCGACAAGTTTTTGCTTTCGAGTCGAGTTGCATCAGGTTTGATCTTCGGCGAAGAGGTAAAACTTGTTATGGCGGTTTGCATTATCGGAATTAGTGCTTACATCTTTATGACACTCTAATTCTATCTTGTGAATCTCCAACTTATCATATATGTTATATAATCTAGATTGACAATGCTATCTACTTATATCGGCCGATCTCTATCTAGGGTTTTACCGATAACGGTTAGATTGACTTGTTGGTTTAAATTACATAATGTATCCACCATCCTGAAAAGGCAACCATCGGCTTGATTGTCCAGATATTATGTTTCTTTTCATACTTAATGCTGCATCAGATAAGTTTGATCTATTAAGTCGTGTTTAGAATTATGATCTCTAGCCTGCTTTATGGTTTTTAATAAGGATAATATCGATGTTTCAGCCGATCTTACCTGGCATAGTTGTTTTACATAGTTTCTTGCTTTGTTTAATATGCTATATCTGCCCTTTATACCAGGATTTAATCTAATATAAATATATTGGACTCACTATTAATCTGATTGATAGTAGTTAGATATATTTGTTGCAAGAGAATATCCTAGTATAAGGTTGTATCGGCTATGACATGAGTATATATAAACATTATTTCATGTTTTTTTAGACTTGAGCAATTTATACTGTCTCGGTTAAGTCCGATCTATCCCAGTTGTTGATTTCTAAAGTAATATTGATATATAGATTATGTAACACTGATATTTTCAGCCGAGGTATCAATTTAGGGCTAACTTATCATTGAATATGCCTTATAGCCGGTCCATGCTATATTGCATCGGCTAGGTTAAATCATGATATGATATCGGCTGCCTGGCCGATTGATTATCGTTTACTAATAAACTTGCATATTCCATCTTGTTAATTGCAGGATCAAATCAACTAGCACGCTTATTGAACCCGAAAGCAAGTTTTGGACCTGCACTAGAGTAAAGCAAATCTCTCAGGCCAGTGTGTGTTTTTTGCATCAACACCTCTATCTCGCATGATTCTTCCCCCATTCCTTCATTTGAGTTCATCCTTGTTCCTCACTCTAATCTTCTGCCTCATCTTCTTGTTCAAGGAATGGCTCCTCGCAAGACTTCGGCCTCTGTTGATGCAAAAAACACACACTGGCCTGAGAGATTTGCTTTACTCTAGTGCAGGTCCAAAATTCATTCTTTAGGTTCGAGGGCGTGCCAGTTTATTTGATCCTGCAATCAAATAGAAGAAATATGCAAAATATTAGTAAACGATAGTCCATCGGCCAGCTAGCCGATTTCATATCGTATAGTTACCTAGCCGATGAATCGGCTGTAAAGTATAGTCAATAATGAAACTAACCCTAAAACTAGTACATCGGCTGAAAAGATCAGTGTTATATAATCAATATATTAATATTACTTTAGAAATAAGCAATTGGGATAGATCGGACTGAACCGAGACAGTATAAATTGCCCAAGTCTAAAATAACATGAAATAATGATTATATGTACTTATGTCAAAGCCGATGTCTAGAATTAAGCATGTATCGGCTATAGCTCCGATACAATCTTATACTAGGATATTCTCTTGCAACAAATATATTCAATTATAACCAATTAGATTGGTAACAAGTTCAATATATTTGTATTAGATTAGATCCTGATATAAGGGGCAGATATAGAACATTAAACAAAGCATAAAACTATGTAAAACATCTATATCAGGTAAGATCAGCTGAAACCCCGACACTATCCTTATTAACAACCATAAGACAGGCTAGATATCATGATTCTAAATATGACTTAATAGGTCAGACTTAACTGATGCAGCATTAAGTATAAAGAGAAGCATAACATCTAAACAATCAAGCCGATGGTTGCCTTTTCGGGATGGTGGATACGTTATATAACTTAAACCAACAAGACAATCTATTTGTTACCAGCAAAACCCTAGATAGAGACCAGCCGATACGAATAGATTACATTATCAATCTAGGTTATATTACGTATATGATAACTTGGAAGTTTGCAAGACAGAACTAGAGTGCCATGAAGATGTAAGCACTAGCTCCGATGATGCAAACCGCCATAACAAGACCTACCTTGTCGTCGAAGATCAAACTGATGCAGCACGACTCGAAAGCATGAACTTGTTGAAAAGTAGAAAACAAAGGTTGGCGATGCACCGAGATTGATTGAACGTGTGTTGTTTTTCTTACAAGACCTCGGGTCTATATTTATACCCGAAAATACAAACATTGTCCATCACGGACATGACTCATATTAACCTAATACAAATCCAACTAACAAGTCCCTAAGGCGGACTCTTGCCGTGATTATCCATAAGGAAATTACATAAACTATCATAATTAATAGATACAATTGCCTTTCCAGGACTCTATCCGTTCGTGGCAATCCGTATGAAGCACCTTAACTTTACCCGATGACGTGTATCGAGTCGTATTACCAAAATCAGCTCAATCGGCTAACCTTGTCCGACTCAAACTCTGCCGATTATGTCCACAGCCGATTCGGACTTCAGCCAATTCTTGCTCTATTTCTGATTCTATCTTCATCTCCGATACTTGAATTACCAAATTTGGTCATCAACAGCCTCCAAGCGCCCTCGGCACCCGTCACCCTCTTCGGCCTCCAATGGCTCGGACGATGCTTGGTTCGGCGGGGAGGAGGAAAGCCCTCAGGTTGCCCATGTGTCCCGGAGGACTACACTTCCTCCCTGGCGCTCAGCGACGCACTCTCATGCCGGTGAGGGCTCCTCGAGGCCTCCTAGCCGGTCCACTGGCGAGGGCTCATCTCGGGGCCCTCAAACTCCTCCGCACAACCCCGTTGTCCCCATTGGTCCCCTAAAGGTGCACACCCCTGACCGGGATCCTGTTGTGGTGCGCCGACCTCGGAACTGGCATCAGAAGTCCGAGGTTGTGGCCCCTGAGCAGATTGAGGATCCACGCAATGCTCACCGCACCGCCTCCGACTCCCAGTTTTGGACCCACTTCCAACAAGACTTCTATGAGATGGTCATCATGAAGAAAGCTCACAAGACCATCTCCATGCAGTGGATAAACTGGCCGGAGTTGGAAGCTTTTGATGATCCCATTCTCAACTCCGTGATTGTTGCTTGTGGCGAGATGGGGGTAAGGAACTTCATGGCCTTTCAACAATCTTGGTGTGACGAGGTCATAGCTCAGTTTTATGCCACCGTGTTCTTCGACCGGACACGTGCGATCCACTGGATGACACAGGGTACTTCGTACTCTGTCGCTTATACCCGGTCGGCTGAGATTTGGGGATTCAACTTGAGCCGGATGAATACTCATTACTCCCTCCACGACTATCCCGTTACGAGTGATGAGGACATGGCTCATCTTTATCTTCCTGGTGGTGTCCCCGGTGAGATCAAGGGCCTCAAGCCCTTCCACTCTACCTAAACAGGATGCTTCGCCGGACATTTGTGCCTAAGGATGATGATGCTAGCAACATCAACCATTACTCTCAGAATGTCCCGGTGAACTTTGATCCCCCCACCACTCCTTTCCATGTCTTTACCTTTGTGTGGGAGGAGATCCGTTTGGCGTCCTTCAAGTATCGCAAGGGCCTAGTATATGCTCCTCACCTCATGAGGATGATCGAGACCATCACCGGTCTCGTGTTTAAGCATGAGGTTCCTCACCTTCAGCTACACCTTCGCCTTCTTAAGGTTGATTCCACTTCTGGAGTGGGCTCTTCCTCTGCTGCTGGGATCACTGATATCCCCTCCTCCTCGACTCAGGCTGCTGCCCCTGTAGCCCGCCGGGAGCCCTCTCCCTTGTTTCGCATCTTGTGGAATCTTTTTGGCCTTTGCTCTGCAGAGGCTAAGAAGAATCACGGAGGTGAACAAGATGGCTCGGCGTGTGAAGGAAATGCAAGCTCAGCTGAACTTGCATTATCATGTGGATTGTCCCTCCTGGGTTTGAGGCGGACCCGATGAGCCCAAGAATAAGGTGATCGAGGACCCCTTCATCGGGTTCTCTCCGGACTACGACTTCGGCTTTGGCTTCATTGGTGGCTTCTACCCTCCGCCTCTTCCTCCTGAGGATCCTCCACAGGCTCCGTTTGTCTGAGGTGGTGCTTCTCCACTTCTACCGTTTTGGTGCTTTGATGCCAAAGGGGGAGAATATTTATCTTTTATCCTATTAGTTGAACAATGTTTAGCTTGTTGCATGAGACTTTATGTGTTTAAACATTGTCATCTTTATTTATGCGTTTATGTAAGACTTTAAATGAATGTGTTGGTTGAGACTATGTGATGTAATGCCTTATATTTTATCTCTAGTCCAATAGCTCAAATGATGGATGTCCTATGCTTTTGTTGATTAAATCATATTCTGACTTTTGTATATTCCTAAATGTGGATGCAAAGATTTAGGGGGAGCTCTCTATTTGCCTCTAATGCACACTTCTAGGGGGAGCTATCTCTAAAACTTTGCACCAAAACCTTATTTCCATAAAGATCTCTATTGTGTTCTAGTCACATTGTCATCAATCACCAAAAAGGGGGAGATTGAAAGTGCATCTAGGCCCCTAATGATTTTGGTGATTAATAACAATGCGATTAGAGAGGACTAACAATTTTATTGAGTAATGTGTGAAGGAATGTTAGTTCTCGAAAAAGCATGGTTCAATGCAAAGCCCCGTGAAAGCGAGAAAATGATGTGATGCGGCATATGAACAAATGGTATAATGTACATTTTTCCTTTGTTTGTGTCCTTAGGAAAGCTGTACTATAAGGGGGGATGATGCATTGGTGATGAGGAATGAGTTAGGTGCTCAAAAATCTATTCTTTCTACTGATATCTTCTCATTTGTGCTTTGTCTGAGTTTTTTCGGACTTGTCCGAAAACTACTTTCGGAATTTCTGAAAAGATTGCGCAAAAACTATCCCGCTAGACGTTTTCGGAGTTGTCCGAAAATGTTTTTTGGAATTTCCGAAAAAGGTAGTGAAAAAACACATCCCTCGGGTTGTTTTCGGATTTGTCCAAAATTCACTTTTGGAATTTCCAAAAAATGGTTTGGTACTATTCATTTTCGGATTTGTCCAAAAATTTTTCGGAAGTGCCGAAAATCCCAGTTGGTTTCTTTGTGATTTGTTGTTCTGGAAATTTTCAAACTTGTCTGAAAAGTTATTTCGGAATTTCTGAAAAATGAGATTTTTGCTTGGTGTTGTCTTTGTGACGATTTGCAAGCACTTGCTTAATTCCCAAGAGATCTTTGCATCATTCATTACTCTTGGAGGTTAAGGACTCCTAGACGATTAGGTGTCACTCTTGAGCCACCGATCTACTTTTGGTTGACCGGGAGAAGTTTGTGAAGGTCGGATCTCACTTCCGAAGGGAAGAGATACCACTAGTGGAAGGAGGAGTGCTTTGTGCAACCTCTTGAGGAAAGGGTTAGCAAAGACCTAGCTCTTTGTGAGCTCCTCAACGGAGAGTGGAATCCCCTCAAGGATTCGAACTTGGGGAACAACTCATCTTGCAAGAACCTTGGCGAAATCCCTCTCTCCCTCCTCTAGCTTTACTTGCTTGTGCCGCCATAATTCTAGTTGTTTTTTGTGCTAGTGATTTAAGTTTGTGAGTAGCTAGATCTAGCATTTCTTTAGTAGTGCGCACTTCCTGTGATTTTCGGAATTTCCGAAAAGCTTTTTTTAGAATTTCCAAAAACCTCTGCTTCCTCATTCTCTTAAGTTTTTAAATTATCCTATTCACCCCCCTCTAGGCCTAAGTGACCCTTTCAGTTGCGACGATCGAAATGTTTCGATGAAAAAGGGTCGTCACGATTTTGGTGTTCGGTGAGCGATGCTTCGACTGATTCGCTTCGCCCCCTTGGCATTTTTCGTTGATGAAGCACTTACCTTAGGGGTTTTCACGATATTTCACACAGAAGCACAAGAAATTTTTATACTGGTTCGGGCCTCCATTGTGAATAATAGCCCTACTCCAGTTTTTTTTTCTTTTTCTTTTCCTCCTTTTTTTATGCCAAAGGCTTACATAACGATATTCACACTTCTACATATGGCGAACGGGTGCCACCCATGATCAGGCGAAGTACCGCTTGAGCAAAGCTGCATTCTAGGAGTGGTTCAGCTCTTCGCCCTCCATTGTTACCAGCCGAAATGATCCTATTCTGGACTTGTGCGTGACATGATATGGCCCTTCCCACTTCGACTCCAATTTGCTAACTGCCACCAGATTTGCTTTCTTTTCAGTACCAACTGGTCAGGCAATATCTCGTTTGGTCGAACCTTCTTGTTGTAAGACACCAAAGTGGCCTTAGAGTACTTCGTCATATGTTCAAGTGCTTTGACCCTTACTCCCGCCAGAAGATCAAGTGAGGTTTCTCGACCGCCTTCGCCTCCCGTAAAAAATACCCTCGGCAAATTCGCCCTAGCTCACTTGGAGTCATGGCTTCGTCACCGTACACGAGCATAAATGGACTGAACTTTGTTGGCCTTGTTGGCGTAGTTCAAAGGGCCCAAAGTAATGAAAGCATTTCGTCTGGCCACTTGCCTTTTAGCACCCCTTCCAACCTTTCTTCAGAGCTTCCAGAATTTTCCTGTTTGCTCTTTCGACCGCCCCATTCACTTGTGGGTGCGCAATCGAAGCAAACCTGATTTCAAGGCTTAGCTCCCTGCACATTGCTTTGAATTTTCCCATTGTCGGTTATGAACTCTTTCGGCACACCGAATCGGCAGATGATATTTTTTCACACAAACTTCTGGACAGCAGCTGAAGTGATCGAACCAAGGGGTTCTGCTTCAATCCATCTAGAGAAATACTCTATTGCAACAATGGCGAAGCGATACCCAATTCTTGCAGTGGGAAATGGACCAATGATGTCTAATCCCCATCTAGTGAACGGCCATACCGGGGCGATCGGCTGTAGCTCATACTGTGGGGCGATCTGGCTACGGCTGAGATGCTAGCAACCTTCGCTTTTCTTGATCCGTTCATCACAGGTGCACAAAATAGTTGGCCAGTACACGCCTTGCCGAAAGACTTTCGCCACCACAGTCCTGGCTGCCTGATGGGCCCCACATAGCCCCTGGTTTTCACTGGCGGGCCACCTAAGCACTCCGCCAGCGAAAACCTTTTTCGCTGGTGGATGCCTATGTGGCCCGCTAGCGAAAACCTTTTTCGCTGGCAGAGGGCTTCGGTGGCCCGCCAGCGACAATTATTATTTCTTTTTTCATACATTTATTTTTTAAACACCAAACTATTATAAAATTTCAATTCTTATTACACTATAATTCTTATTATAAAAATTCATCATCCATGCAAATAATATAAAATTCATCATCCATGCGAATAATATAAAATTCATCATCCATACAAATATTAATCATCCGTCATGTCACACATTAACACATATCTATAATGAATAATTAGCCTTTCACATTCTTTCCTACTCTTTTATTCCTCATGTATGGTTTTGGCGATTCAACAATTGATTTTTCGACGAGCTTAATTTTGTTTCGAAAATCCGTGAATAGTGCCATGTTCTCATACTGATTGTATGCCTCAACATCTTCGACATCATCAACTCCCAAAATCCTTTGTTTTCCCGAAATAACTACGTCTTTCTTCAAATGAGATGGGTTGGTCACATAGAAAACCTGAGCGGCCCGATAGGCAAGTACCCATGGGTCATTCTTGTGGACTACGTTGTCGAAGTCAACAATTGTCAGCCCAAAGTTATCCACAAACACGCCACCTAGGTGTTTCACCCATTGGCACCAAAACAGTGGAATCTGCATATTGGGTCTGTAGTCCAGTTCGCAGATTTCTTCTATTAATCCATAGTATGTGCTCTTTTCCCCTGTTGTGTCGATTGCCTCTACTCGAACACCACTGTTTTGGCATGCACTCCTTTGGTCTTTCGCTTTGGTATAAAACGTGTACCCATTCAGATCATATGCTTGCCATGAGCTGTATACACTTGATGACCCGTCAAACAACCTTTTAATTGTTTTTTCCTCTATGGTATCACCATCTGGTAGGCAGAGGTCCTTGAGCCATTCGGTAAAGTGATATTTGTCTTTTTTCATGATCCATGCATCAGAGTGCCCCACATTTGTTGCTTGTAATTCCTTTAGGTGTTGCTCTATGTAGGGCTCCACTATCGCAAGCTGATGCAGGATAGTGAAATGAGCATCTTCCACTTTTTTGTAGTCATTGTCGAGGATTTTTTCCCCTTTTGTCCCTCTTCCAGATAATCTACCTTCATGTCGACGTATCGGTAAACCAATTGTTTTTCCATCTTGTAGGTAATCAATGCAACACTCAACGACTTCCTCGGTAGTGTATTCCTCTATCATCGATCCCTCTGGGTGGGCACGGTTCCGTACGTAGCCTTTTAGAATAGACATGTACCGTTCGAATGGCCACATCTGATGCAGCTACAGGGGCCCAAGAGCAATTATCTAAGGCACAATGTGAACTATGAGGTGTTCCATCATACCGAAAAATGACGGAGGGAATCACATCTCAAGCTCGCCCACGGTCTCTATAGCGAAAGCGTGGAGAGGACCTAACTCTTCAGGATCAATTACTTTCTGTGAGATTGCATTGAAGAAATAACACAGCTTTGTGATTACCATCTTTGCGTGTACTATTTCGATTGCTCTGATTGCAATAGCGAGGAATACTTTGAGCATTACATGGCAATCATGAGAATTGTAGCCTGAAAGCGACAAATCCTTCATTGACACTAGTCGCTTAATGTTTGAGGAGAAACTAGTAAGAACTCTCACCCTATGTAGGCATTTGCACATTGCCATTTTCTCCTCATTTGTCAAGGTGTAGCAAGCTGGCAGAAGGTACACTTTTCCGTTTCCTTGATCCACAGGGTGAAGCTCTTCCCTTATCTACATATTCACAAGGTCCTTACGTGAATTCAGCCCATCCTTTGTCTTGGTTGGTATGTCTAGTAAAGTCCCAATAGTGCTATCGAACACATTTTTCTCTAGGTGCATGACATCGATAGAATGACGTATCTCTAAATCTGGCCTGCACGGTAGGTACTTAAAGAAAATGGAGTGCTTCTTGAATGGTATGCTAGCGCTTGCTAGCTCTTCTGCATCATTTCACTTCCCCTTGTTGGTTTCCTTATTTTTCACCTTCCCAAAAACAACCTTGAGATTTTTCATCAATTTGAACACTTTATCACCCTTGTATGGTTCTGGTGGATCATCATTCTCTTCAGTGTTGTCGAAATATGTTGCTTTGGAGCGGTATTTGTGATTCATTCTTAAGAAACGTCGGTGCCGCATGTACACTAGCTTCTTCGATCCTTGAAGATACCTGTATATGGTACTATTCACACAGATAACGCAATTTGTCTTCCCCTTTGTCGGTGTCATGGGCCCAGGGGTATGCTGATTTAGGGCTTGAGGCGGCTCCTTACGCCCACGTGGCCATCCCCGAGGAGGGATCGGGCCCGAGGGTGACGTGGTAGCCGCCCTCTCTACTTCCTAGTGCGCGCCGCTCGCCACTGTGGCAGGGGTCAGGCTCCCCCGACCCCCTTGGGCTACCGCCACGTGTGCCAGGGTAGGAGGATGCTCCCAGCGCTCACCTACCCCCATTAATGGCGGCACAGGCGGAGTGCGCCTGCGCGCGCGTGCCGCATTAAGTGCGAGTAGACACGCACGCGCGCATCTGACACCGGTCACGGCCGGCTGACCGGTCTGTGACCGGTGCGAATGAATGATGGGACACGGCACAATATCGGGCATGCCGTCCGGTCGCCGTTAGGTACGCTGCATGCCCCGTTGAGTCACATCAAAATTATGTGAGCCGATTCAGCTCACTCATCCGGCCGGAGTTGGTAAGCCAGGTCTAATCACCTGGCGCACGTCGCTACGTACGGGCGAGGCACGTAAATCTCCAGTTGTTTAATGAAGAATGGTGCACGGCGTCACACGCGGTTGACGAGCGTCCTGACAAGGGTCACGTCGCCATTGCAGTGCGGTGGACTTCTGCCCCAAGCAACAGCGTGGCCCTGGTTTGTAAAAATGTTTTTCCCTTTTCTCTAGAGTGTAACCTACTGGCCCATGTGGTGTCCCCTTGGGAGTATAAAAGGAGGCCCAGGCCTAGAGAAAGGGGGTTCGATCCCTGAACAAGAACACATATAACCCACCAGACAGGAGTAGGGTATTACGCTTCCTTAACGGTCTGAACCTGTATAATCCCTTGCATCACCGCCCCTTCTCATGTGAAACGCACTCTACACTGCCGGCGCACCGGAGTGAGTGCTAGAATACGCCTCGCGCCCCAGGCCGAACACACAAAGAGGGGCCCTCACAGTCCCCCGCTGAGGAGTTTACCCTCCAACACCCTTGATCTGTCATGATAAGGAAAACAATGCGGGCAAGTCGTTGACGGTGACAAAGATAATTGCATGCAGCGTGAAGTACTCCCGTAAGAATTTATCCCAAACTCGTATCCCGTGTTTCCACAAATCTTCCATTTCCTCCATCAAAGGATCCAGAAACACATCCATGTCGATGCCAGGTTGTCGTGGTCCCTTTATAAGGATGGTCAACAAAATATACTTCCTTTTTTGACATAGCCATGTAGGGAGGTTGTACATAGTTAGGAGTACTGACCAAGTGTTGTGTGAGGTGCTCAAGTCACCAAATGGATTCATTCCATCGGTCCTGTGCAAACACTTTGTACTTTGTATCAAATTATTTCCACTATCGAGCATCTGCTGGGTGTCGAAGCATTCCATCCTTTTTGCGCTTTTCATGATGCTAGTGCATCAGTTCGGCATCCCTCAGGTTCGAGAACAAACGCTTCAATCGATTTTTAACCTGAAGGTACCACATAACCAGCTACGGAATTTTCTTCTTCTTATCTTTATATGGAGCAGACTCTTCTACCTCGTCAAGTGCAATATCTTTACCCTCAGACTGGTTACCTCTTTTGTATCGACTAGTGTTGCACGTTGGGCATCTATCCAAAGTTTCGTACTCTTTATGGAACAAGATACAGTGGTTAACACATGCGTGTATTTTAACACACCAAGTGAGAACGGGCAAATAAGCTTCTTCGCTTCATAGGTAATGATTGGCAGGGAGTTGGGCTTCGGAAATAATTCTTTCAAAAGAACCAACAATCATTGAAACTACTATCGGACCAATTGTTTCTGGCCTTCAATCTCAGAAGTTCAAGCACTATACGCAAAAACATGAAACCCATGCCACAACCCTTTGCCTCATCGTACAAAAGTTCCCTTCGCTGCCTTTTGTAATGCATTGAAATTATCCAAACCACAAGCAGAGCTAGCCACAACTTTAGGTTCAGCATGGCACAACATCTCCTCCAAATCAAAATCAGTGCTATCAGTACCATCGGCATCATCTACTGTGGCATGACCATCATCAGCATCATTAAATGTGTGATGACCATCCTCACAAACATCATCATCCAACTCATCATCAACGGATTCTTCTACTACCACGAAATTCCCGCCCCTGAACACTTTATCCTGTGTATCTTAGTTCGGAACTCTGCAGCTTGTAGGGATTTCTCCATGTTGTGACCAATTTAGGTAGCCATCAACAAATTCATTCTTCACCAAGTGTGTCTCGATTACATATGGATCTTCCCAAATTTTCAGATTTTTGTAGCACGCGCATGTACATCTAATTTCCTTCATATTCTTAGCAACTTTCATAAATCTATCGACTCCTTCAATGTATGACGCACGATATCTCTCTCTATACATCCATGTTCTTTATGCCATCTATGTAGTGTGAAAAAATAACTAACTTAGTTTAAATATTTTTAAAATATATATACGTCACATTAAAATTCTGCTATGTCAAAATTAGTATAAGCTAGATGCAAGATAGTTAAAGCTAGTCAAAATTATATTATGACATCATTTTCAAAAGAAAAAACTACTACTTATATATTAATTCCCAATAGATGGAACTACATACAACTAGACAAAATTACCAAACTACCCTCTATATATCTATCTATCTATATATATAGATAGATAGATCTATAAGTGCATAAAAACTACAATGGTATATAGATCTGCTATAAATAAACCCACCAAAACATTGTAAAATCTATAGTATATCGATCATGTACAATATTACATAAAAATGTTTGACCGTTTTGAGCTCCACATAACAAATAAAAAAAATGTCATGGTCAGACCCATATATGACCTTGACCCAGCTAAATTCTCAACATAAAACATATAAAAATGAAAAAAAACTTGAGATCTCCCCCCTATGTTTGTGTTTATAAGATAGAGAAAATCATGCTTAAATCGCATGGCAGCTCAGGCTCAGTCCTATATAGGAGAAGGCATCTTCTTTGGTGGTCCACTTAAGCCACCGCCATAGAAAACAAGTTGAGTGGAGATGGCTTAAGTGAGCCGCTAGAGAAGATATATTCATCTTCGCTAGCGGTCCACGTAAGCATACCGCCAGTGAAGATGTGCCAACTTCGCTAGCGGCCCACCTAACTCGTCCGCCAGCGAAGACCCGTTTTCACTGGCGGTCATTTCCCCCAACCCCTTGTTAAGTGCTTGCTGGCGGTTTTCGTCTATGGCCGCCGGCAAAAATCATAGGGCAACGCCATGAAAAATCATTTTTCTAGTAATGGAATCTTGATCACTTTGCCATGCGGAGATGGCTTTGGCATCATTCGGGCCATTGCACCGACTTCGGCCTGCAGGATGCTGACCTCGCGATTGTTCGCAAGTGGTTTGCCTGGTGAGGCAGTCGAAGGCTGAGCTCCCTTGACCACAATTACAGTGGCTGGTCCTGGCATCTTGAGTTTGAGGAAGTTGTGGTGAACTACCGCTTTAAACTTGTTCAGCGTAGCACCGCCGAAGATGGCCTTGTAATGGTACCGGATGTTTGTAATCTAACGTAGCAACATTATTTTGGAGACCCTGTTCCAATAATATTCGCTTGTGTTGCATGGATATGTTTTGCCGCAACACTCTGGTGGATAAACTGAACCGTACTCCTGCGCTTTCTCCTCGCGGTTTGATTTAAGAGCATACACACTTGGAGATAGCCTAAGTTGGTGATGTCCATAGCAGAAAATCGGAGACGGATAGGTAGATACGTACTCTTTCCATTTCAAATTACTTCTCCGTTCTTGATTTGTCTTAAATCAATTAATATTCATCTTTAATCGTTAATATTTAAAAATATGTATAGTTTAACATGTGAATTATATATATTATGAAAGTATACATTTCTCATGATGAATCTACAAACATAATAAATCCTATGTTATGATGTTAAAACTAATGATCAAAGGTACAGATGTTTTTATTTAGGATAGAATAGAACGATAAGTAGTAATTAGAAAATGAAGGAGTAGGATATATTTGTAATGTGTGCGTGGTTTAATGTGCCACCAATATACTGATTTTTTACAAGCTGTGAATGCGAGAATTCAATTGGAAGCAGCAAATGACTTAACGCGACAGAAGTAATATCGAGAGGGAGCAGAAGCGCAACATGTACAGCTCCACATAACTCAAAAACTAGTACTAGTAATACTAACTAGCTAGTAGCTACTAGCTAGTATTCATTTGCATGCATGCTGTATAATTAATTAAACTCATCAGCTTAGCCAATAACTTAAGTGAGGCATGCAATTTAACTGTGCACTAGCTAGTAGTAGTACTAGTGTGTATGTAGCACTAATTAGACGACGATCGATCATCGGCATCTGAGGTCCGGGTTGTCGAGCAGCGAGTCCGGCAGGCCGTCCTGGAGGCAGTAGATGGGCGGGATGGTGGGCGTCTGCTGGAGGCCGTAGGCGCTCCAGCAGAATGGGTCGTCGACGAGCTCGCCGCTGAAGGGGAGCAGCTCGACCTCGGACATGGTGATGTTGGTGCAGGGGACTGTGTCGCTGCAGGCGAAGTGGATCGGGGCGGCGCGGACGTCGTAGGATCCCCGGACGTTGGCGTAGGAGACGTCGGTGACGTGCACGGCGGTGGACTGGTTCATGCACCGCTTGTCCAGGCAGTAGTACTGGTCGATGATGATGCAGTTCCGCACGTTCTCCATGCTCACCGTGTCGAAGCTGATCCCGGACACCGACCCCATCCCGCCCTGCCACGTCTTGATCCGCAGCCCGTTGTCCGAGTTCCTGATCACCGCGTTCCGCACCGTCACGTTCGCCACGCACGCCTGCGAGTTGTGCACGCCCAAGCTCCCGATGCTGCACACGCACCACCAAAACCAAAGGCCAGCTATAATATATAGTATTAATCAATTATCTATCACACACCTATGTCGTCATTACCTGACAGACGTCTGAAATGCAAATGTGCAAATGCTATATATGCTCTGTACGTAGGAGTTTATATACTCCTATACTAGCTAGTGTAAACTGTCCGCATTCGTCTGTACTAAGCACTGGAGCCCCTGCCAATCCCACCGGCAGCAGCAGAGAATGAAATCAAACACGGAATTTGCTCAAAATTGGATTCTTCTTAATTGTTGAAGGATTGTACTCCTAAAGGAAAAGGTGGTGTTCAGGTATGGCTGTGCCTCCATTCTCTATACACGTGAAGTCGATCATGTGAACTAAATTCTTCATGCATGTGACTAACTTTTCATATCTCTCTCTCTCTCTCTCTCTCTCTCTCTCTCTCTCTCTCTCTCTCTTCATTTACTTCAGCCTCTCACTCTTCCTGTGAGGACGTGAGCCTGTGACCAACTAAAAATTCTGGAAGTAGGACACCGGCGGATCAGAAGGCAGAACAAGACGAGCAGAAACAAATGGTGGACTTGGTGGTAGCTAAGCTGATGCCGTCATGCGTTTTATACGCTTTGGATGTTTGGTTGTTTCTGACGCTTTGCTGCTTTCTCCTGAACCGTATATTCAGGATTGCAGGTTGCCCCGTGCCTACATCCAAGCAACACATTGATCGCCGGCTATGTATATATGTACACAAACAAAACTGTTTGTGAACCGAATTTAATTATTATCAATGAGAGAACAACCAAAAATGGAGCGGGACCATGTGATGCATAAGTTATTCTACTTTTCTCTCTCTCTCTCTCTCTTTCTCTCTCTCTCTCTCTGTCTTCAATCCAATATCAGGATTGAGTATTGGAAAAAAATAAGTAAAGAAAAAAAGATAGAGGAGAATAATGGGTTCTACCTACGTACCTTATGCCGTGTCCAGGGCCGCAAGAAACATTTTGAATGTCGACGTCGTAGCTCCCCGTCCCAATTGAGATGCAGTCATCACCTAGACCGGCCGGAAGACATGTCATTTCCCATGTCGCATTAGAAAAAGAACAACGTACGGAAACAAAAAAAAAGGCGTGAATGAGAGTAGTACGTACCGTTGCTGATCATGGAGTTGTAGATGGCAACGCGCTGGGTGTTCTCGACGTGGATGCCGTCGGTGTTGGGGCTGTTCGCCGGCGACCTGATGGACAGCCCGTCGACGCGCACGTCGCTGCAACCGTCGAACCTGAAGTGGAACTCCGGGCTGTTCTCCACCCTCAGGCCCTCCACCACCAGGTTCCGGCTCATGAAGAACCTCACCAGCTGCACCACCAACACAAACGACATATGTGTCAACCATATGTATGGTGTCGGTCGACGAGCTAGCTAGTGTGTGCTCATGGTGATGGTGATGCGTACCGTCGGGCTGTCGCACGGGCCGCGCAGCGTCGACCCGTTCGGACCCTGCACCAAATTCAGAGTCACCAATGCAAATTCAGAGTCAATGTTGTTGGGCCGATCGAGAGCGAGCGGGAGGATCGGAGACAAAAAAAGGTGTTGTGCCGTACCCTGTGAGGCTTGCAGGGGAGATTCCACCAGTCCTCGCCGTTGCCCTCGATCGTGCCGGAGCCGCGCAGCGTCAGGCCGTCGAGGTTGGAGAAGACGAGCCACTGCCGCCGGTTATCCGACGGCGGCCAGCAGTCCGGCCCGTCCGGCGGCATCAGCACCCCATCCACTTGAAAGACGAGGCCGGGCTTGCACGGCCCGGCAAACGTGGTCGTGGTGATGGTGAACGTGCCGTCCGACGGCACCGAGATGACTGCCGACTCCACGGCGCAGGCCGCCCTCCACGCCGCCCGGAACGCCTCGGTGTCGTCCGTCGTGCCGTCGCCCACCGCACCCAACGCCCTGACGTCGAACACGCACTGCTCCGGCTGGGCAGGGATGGCCGGGTCTGAGGGGACAATGCCAGGCGGTTGCGTATGCTCGTCCGCCGGTGGGACCGCAGGGGACGACACCACCGTGCCGCCACCCCTGTGCTGCCGGCCTCCTCCTCCGCCGGCATGCGGCTTCTTGCGGATATGATTCCTTCCATGGACACCGAAACCACACAATGCCAGTAGCACAAACGCCACCGCCATCAACAACCGCGGCAAGCCCAACCTCGAAGCTCCTCCTCCCATGGCCGCCAGCAAACTCGAAAAACCGCAGCTCTAGCTAGCTGCTTCAAGAAACAGGGGGACAAAAGCGGTGCTCTCTTGCTAAAAGCCTAAAAGCGAAAATTGTTGCAACGCGAGCGTGGCGTCGACGACGACGGGTTCGGTATACTTGTGAGCTCGTGATCTCGTGCTTAAGCACTTATGCTCTGGGGGAGAGAGGCTGGAGGTTGAGACGTCTGCGCACTTATGCTCGTGTGGAGACGAATGGGAGGGAGAAGAATGGCCACGAGAAGAGCGACACATGTCCATAGCCCAGGCAATGAGATCAGTGCCATTTGGGGTGGTGTGGAGTAGGCTGCAGCATCGAGCATGGAGAGTGATCTCATCGCCTATCGCTTTCGTCACATGAATCTTTGCAGGTAGTAGCATGTCGAAAAGAAAGACTTGTATAATCTTTGCTGGCTCAGATTTTGCCGCCTCCGCAGTGAAAACCAATAAAAAATTGGGGGAGAATAACATAAACTAGTAGAAATTTTCAAGTATTCATACTATATGTCTATAGTGTGGTAATTGTCTGCCTAAAGCTTGTGGATTAGCTTAACTTTGGCATTAGAGGACATATTAAGGGGAATGTTCCAATGACTCACGAGCTGTTGTCATGATCGTCCCCTACATATGTGATCTCCCAATGGTTCAGAGGAAGGGTCACAGGGCTAGGGCCTAGGACACAAAAGGTGCCCATTATAAGCGTCTGTTTGGTCTTTAGCTTCGATTAGGACTAAAAAAATTAAATTAGCTTTATTATAGATTTAAAAATCGTTCACATGCACGGAACCGTTGACCGTTCAAATCTGCCCTGAAGTGCACATTTGTACTTTAATATATTGTGCAACTGGCCTTCAAAAGGATTGAATTTTGAAGTTGTTTTGTGGTTTTTCTTCACAATTTATTTTACATTATTTACTTTTAAATTATTAAGGATATGTATATAAAAGTTTTACCTATAAATTATTTTTTTAAGTCACTAAGCAGTACTGATTATAAATGAATGGGCATAGGTATAAACGAATCGTTTTGGGGTGGACAACAATGTATAATCCTAGTTTTGGTGTAGGTGTCGCCCAATTTTAAGACTACACATGTGTGCACGCTGAGGTCACGCTCCTGAGGTTATTTCATCCCTCTGATAATTTTCAAGCATGTATCGAGGACATACATGCAATGTGTGTTTGTGGTGATATAAGTATGCAATTTGTGTTTATATAAGTATGCAATCTGTGTTTGTGGTGATAAAATTATTTTCATGCTATGTTTAAGGATAAGTACCGTTTTACCTAGACTTTTACACAGCCAAGGTCCAACAGCATGTCTTTTTACATGGTACATGTGCCTCTCGTACCAAAGTTTTTCACAAAAGATGTTGTTTGTATATATCACGGTATCTGTAACTATCGCCGTAGTAATGGGGCCAGAGAGTATCTTGTTAGATCTCCACGGCGAATCATTTTCACGGTCGCAAAAGGTACAGGAATGTGTGGACCACTTGTCGCATCATTGCACTCTCGTGACTACGGTCACTAGCTCTAGAAGCTTCATATAAATAAAATGTTACTCGCTTCATCCCAAAATATAATATATTGGGTAAATGGGATATATTCTAATACTAATAATATCCCAAAATATAATATATTGGGTAAATGGGATATATTCTAATACTAATAATATGAACATCATTCAATTAAAATTTTTTATATTTTGAATGAAGGGAATTGAATTTTTTATATTTTGAATGAAGGGAATAGTGATGGAATTTGTCACTCCTTGGCGTTGTTACCCAAGTTTAATTCTGCCTCCGTTTTTTTATACAACAGCATGGACTTCTCTGTAATATTTTCAATTCATCTTATTAGTGTAAATATGTAAAAGTTTAGATTAAATTTTCTTTTATGATAAACAAGTCGTAAGAAAATAAATAGTATTTATATAATTTTTTTAATCAGATAAATAGTTAAACGTCACGTCAAAAGACAATGATATTATATATTAAAAATCAAGAAAGTACTGGTATATATTGAATTGCATGCACGGATCAATTCAACCTAAAAACTTAAACTGATGGGGAAAGGCAGGCAATTCATTATATATTCCAACACTGCCTCCTCACGCGAGACACCCTCAAGTCTCTAGTGTGGAATAGAAGTGGGTTGCAATTTTATTTAATTGCGTGCTAACCAGGATTCAAACTCGAGACATCTGACTCCGATACCAGTTCAACCCAAAAGTTTAACCTGATGGGGAAAGGCAAGCAATTCACTTTATATTCCAACAGTATATTGTTTGTTCGTAGCGAGACAAATTTGGCTTTGCCAAACAAGCTCGAGAAAAATATCAAAATCTCATATAAACAAATAATGCAAGCACCTTACTAAAATTATGTCATTATCAAAATTTTGCAAGGCTTCAAATCTAATATGTGTTTTCGTATGGGATCGATTTGTTTGAAACAGTTCATTGTAGTGAATTGAGCAAAGCTATAGGTATCTGTCATGAAAACACACCCAACACCACCTAGTAATAAAGCCATTTTAGGAAATAAGAATAATGCCAAGAAGTGAGCCAAAAATCAGGTATGGTGGTTGAGAATTGTACCTATGGGATTGGCAATTTGTGGTGACAGGCTAAGAGCAAGTATAATAATGAGCTAGAAGCTTACTATAAACTTATGTGGAGGAGAGAGGTAACAAAAAATTAAGGGTGTTAGCTCTTATGCAAGAGCTAGCTTAACACAAGCTCCAAGACAAATACATTAAATGTATAAGTGAGAGATAGAGAGAGGAGAAGAAAATTATAGCCAACCTTATAGCTAATCTATTATATATGTTAACTTTAAGATGAGCTAATAGTAGGAAGTGATCTCTACTATTATCCTTGCTCTAAGGTTTTGTTCTTTTCCTCCTTTTCCTAACTCACCTCGCTCATTTTCCACGCGCATGCTTTTCAAACTGCTAAACGGTGTGTTTTTTGTAAAAAGTTTCTATACAAAAGTTTCTTAAAAAATCAAATTAATCCATTTTTGAAAAAAAATTAGCTAAAACTTAATTAATCACGTGCTAATGGATCGCTCCGTTTTCTACATTCACTGTGTATTTCGGGAACAAGCAGCAGCGAATACAACCTAAGTTCGAGTCATTGAACCTGGGCAACACTTGATTTCAGCCTTTCAAACCGATGCGAACAAATAACAAAGTACAAATATGGAGAGCGCTGCGCGTCAGACGTACGGCGCGAGATAAAAAATCGGACGCCTCGCGCGACCGTCTGATGCAGCACGCACGCGCCAGCCATCAAATGGGATGCCTTTCCCATCATAGCGTCAGCTTTTTTCCTTACGGAACCTTCACATGCAGCATCATTTTTTCTTATCTACTCCTGTGCATGCAAGAGCTCCCACCTATCTCTTTGCTCATATGCACTTTATTAGTAAATTATAAACATTTTTTCTTACAAATTAATTATCCGAGTGATTTGATTGTACCATTGAATTCGTTGCAATTAAATCTTTACATAGAGATCCCACATGATGATATTGTGGATGAAAAGTTGATATATGAAACATAGAGTTATAACGGTTGAAACATCGTAAAATACTTGTTGAAACATAAAAGGAACAACATGTGTAACAATCTAAAATGATCCAGTGAAACATCACAAAATATCCCCTGAAACATAAAAAATAGCGCGTGCAACATTCTAAAATGACATAATGAAACATCATCTGAAATTAAACATCATAAAATACCTCCTAGAACATACAAAGGATACCATGTGCAACATTCCAAAATAACATAATGAAACATCCTAAAATACTTATTGCAACGTTTTAAAATTCACTGCAACAAAAGTAGTTTTTAAAAACAAATAGTGAGATCTTGTTACGAAGATTTAATTATAACGAAAACAGTTATATAATTAGATCATAGATTAGATAAATAATTTATAAGAAAAAGTCATTTGAAGTTATATAATGATGAAGGGTAAGCATGCGTGAGTGAATAAAAATAGTGAAAGAGAGCTACTATATAGCATGTCAGTGCATACTACATGCATGTACGGAATCAGAATACATGCAGGAATAAAGTGAGAGGTATTAGATGCATGAGTTTGGGAGCGCGTCCGATTTTTCCAGGTAAGATCGGACGTCCGAGTAGAAAAGTTTTCGTACAAATACTACAAATACATTAAATCGTGCATATATGCGCGTAGGTTTTCAATCATTTTGTTCCGATGACATGAAAGACAATAGCATAAACACCACCATGCACACGCACAGCCGCACACACAGCGTGCCTTTTAACACACATTCAAGACACAGGTCCAATAATTCCATTAACCCAATAAGTTTCTATAGAAAACATATATGACTAATTTAGGATATTAGAATTTCAAACCCTTAAGCATGCGGCCATACGACATTGCATCAACCATGAAAACAACTGTTGTATCCCCATCTAAATCCAACACACTCCGGTCAATGGGTCCCGGATCACGAACGAGCAAACAGCACCTCAACTCAACACATCTAAAGCCAGAGCAAGTCGTCGCAGAAGGGAGATAGGCAGAGGCCAATACTGTCGATTCCATCGGTTCGATCAGTTGGTAGATTAGGAGGATTGGAGGGAAGGGGATTCGTGGCCGTGAGGCGCCGAGGTGGGGGCCCGGTGGGCGAGGCTCGTGAACGCCGCTTGTTGCGTAGCTCCGCCAGATGTGCGGCTGCCCTTGCACGGCGCGGTGGGTGCGCGCGTGCGTGCACGAGGAGGGGCGCCACTCCACTACTGATAGATCTGGAGGGGCAGGCATCATGTAGTAGTAGTATTTTTCTTTTTTATGAACTTGTAGTAGTAGTACTCGGCTCTCCTGAGGAGTGACGAGCCGGACAACGGGACAAGGTAAAAAAGGCTGCGGGGGACCGGGAGGCAAAGTCACGGGCTCACGGGGATATTTACTAGTCAATGGTAGAAGTACTATACTACTCACCGTATTATATTTCTATGGGTACATATCCCCCGGGCCCCGCTACTCTTGAAAGAAAAAAAGGTATGCTGCACTGCTGCGGCTACTGGCTGTGCGCGCGCCACCTCGGCTTGCCGTGGGCTCCTCCGTGGCCAAATGCGAGTGTGCCACGATGGTCACAACTTGGCTGTCCGGATTGATTTTTCTTCACACATCTGTACTTTTGCTCGTGTGATGTCCTACACAAATACGCAACGCCACGTGCATGTTTTCTTTAAAAAAAAAAATAAACCAGAAAGGCTTTGCAAAGAACATTAAAAAAACTGCTATCGACTGCTGGATTTGAATGAAAAGAAAAGAACTACCACTTCTGCTATTAGAATTTTGTAATATTAAACGACCACAAAACACAACTAACTATTTAACTATTTGCCAAAAAAAAAAACGACCGTTGGATTCAATGGCATCCTCCAGCTGCATATTTAACAATTTGTCACTCTTAGAATTTGATGTTTAATCATTTGTTACTCATATTTACATGTCAATGATATGTAAATTCTCATATTACTCATGTGTCGATGACATGTAAATTATCATGTGTTTATGATATGTGGGTCCAAGTAGCAAATGATTAATTGCCACATCAAAGAATGGCAAATAGTTAAATATTCCTCCTTCAGAAACATCAGCAGTTTGTAATTTTATTTACAGAGAATTTAAAATTGCTGTCAAAACCAAAACTGGCAGTAAGACTGTATACAGATCTCTGGGAACAGAGTAAGGTTGACTGAGCAACAAGAGTAGCAGCACTCCTGACTGGTAAAGTACACATGATGATAAGAATGTTGGCCCAGATTCTGCACAGGACTGCAGGAGTACATGTAACGTGTATGATCAAGGCAAATAAACGCGACAGATAGAAAATAAAATAAACAAATAATTTAACCAAGAAGAAACATTAATGATGAAAAAGAAATGGTATGGCAAAAGGAACACACAAAACGATTATGGTGTCTCCACTAGGCGGACGGAGCGTGGAAGCAAAAATTCAGCAAATATGGGAAAATGTGAAGAAGGATAAACACCATCAATATTGTCATTTATGACTTCACAGAGTGCAGGAACCAGTGGACGCCCTCTAAACAGTATCCAGTCAATATGCAAGTCCTGAGTCTGTCGATCCCAGCAGAGACAAAGTGCTCTAAATATTAATTTCAGAAATTCTAGGGCACCTTGTTTCTCCCCTGCAAAGCAAGAACATCCCGCATAAGATTGCTAAAGGAAATACCACTAATAGAAAATTAAAGGCCATGGATATAATTAATCTGACATGATAACTGTTATAATTAAAGTGGTTGTCGATTATTCATTGACCAAGAAAAATCATTGTATCACACATAAAAACAAAACATACAGAGCAGTGAGAAATATTCTCTCTGTAAAGAGCAAATCTGGTGAAGTGTACAAGATAATCATACAGCATATGCACTTAAGCTACGCATTTATTTCATTTATCTGATTTCTAAATTGAGATAAAGAATTGCTAGCTTTCTGATATGTCCCCATGATTGTGAATGCAGAGAGTATGTAACTTCAAATCTGATATGTCCCTATGATTGTGAATACAGAGAATATGTGCAGGAAGTACCTGCCTAAGTCACAGGGAACATGGAACTTGGCCAAGTTCCTCGTTCCAGGAACTTCGTTCCTGATCGAGGAACGGGAACTAGGCGAAACTTCATTCCGAAAATGGATGGATCGTCGTACCATTACACGGTACGAACAATGGAGGAACTTAGCAGGATGTTATGAGGGAGGAACAAGCTATGATGGAGCAAATGATGGGAAGGGCAATCCAAAATTTCCAAACAAAATTCATAGCTCCAAGGGACGAGTGTTGCTTTTGCTCCGTTGCTGCTCACTGCCATATCGCCTAGGTGCATATATGAGCGCGCGCTACACCGCAGCGGCCATCGGGAAGGGGAGGATGGAGAGATAGAGGGGCGCAGTGCATCGCACCCGCTTTTCTCCCTCCATTGCTGTCCGCGGCAGCGTATCGCCGAAGCCATCGCGCTGGTCTTGCCATCGCATCAAGCCATCTGCCATTGCATTGTTGACTTTGTATGAACAAAAAGGAGCAGAATCCAGGGAGTTAAACTAGGAGCACCAAACACATTACTCAAATTTGGTTCACCATTCCGGATTATCGTTTCGGAAAAGCTAGGAACACGTTCCACCTATCGTTCCATAGTTTTAAAAGAGGTATACCCCTCTCGTTCCATGTTTTTGGAAGATGACGTCCCATGTTCCTCGTTCCAGTTCCTCGATCCATCGATTCGGGAACTTCTGTGACTTAGGTACCTGCCGACCTGGCTATGATGCTGCTCGCCAGGTGCACATGAAGGGGATGAGAATAAAAGAGAATGGGAGAACAGAATTTAGTCCTCCTATGTAGGTCAGTTCTAAGTTCGAACAACCAACTAACCGACCAACTAATGAATAATAACGAACTCCCAATACAGTGTATATAATTTAAGGACTGCTAATAAATATGAGAGCATAGGACTTGCATGAAAAATTCATGGATCTTTTCTAACAGTAGTACAATACCCTATTTATTTTCGCTCCCTCAGTGCATTTGTTTTGTTGTCATCAACACAAGATATCCTCTTTCATCTTTCCAAACAACTATGACCTGAGTAATGTCCTATCATAACTTTTATCAATTTCATTACCTCAATCCTTGTGCAAAGTCAAAATACACTAATATTAATGAATGGAAAGGGGTATTAAACTTTCTGACAAAGTAATAAATAACTAAAGTGTAATGCCATGGGCACTGAGCCAAGGACCAAGGTCCATGACCAAAGAGGCACACATGAATTACTATTCACGCGCACTATTCATGTGCACTGTAATTCACATGCACTGTTCAGACCAGCTGTCCATTATCCTATAGTACTGTCAGCAGCAAATTAGGTGCCTATTTTTGAGAGACGGTTAGATTGAGTCCGTTATCTATTTTCTTTATTTTAGAGATAAATTCCTTAAGAGTTAAGTTATCCTGTCTATTGTATCTCTATTTGTTTTTTTAGAACAAGAGTAAACTCTTCCCAAGTATGTCACCCCAACCATCCTCTCATCCCAACCTGATGCCGCCGGCTATACTTTCGGTGGTGTTTACCCCAAATGCATCTCTTCCAATAGCATATAACTTGAAGTCTTCAAGGCAGTTTATTTAACGGCAGTGGAGCATTCCTCCTCTGCCACAGGCTGTATACGCCTATGTCAGCATTGCTACTGGTGCCCACACTACACATATAACACTATCACATCAAGTTTTTCCCTCACATGGAGTGAATGCCCTTTTTGGTTTTGTAGCTAGAACATGGTAAACTGTGAGTCTGTGACAGCCATAAATTTCTCTCTTCGTAAAATAGGACTAGGAAAACTAGTGACCTCAGTGAAGTAGAGGGGATACCTTTAAATCCATGATATGTATGTATGAGTGAAACATTTTTGCGGACACGAGCATTTGGCCAAGCATCTCTCATATCACCCACAACACCATGTTCTCTGTAATGAAACCACTACGAGATAAGTCAATCAACATAAAAAAAGAGATGCATCAGTAACACGCTAGAATATAAAACACAAATACTCTCAAAAGTATAATGTTACTAATAATCAGGGGAACTTTCTCCGTGTGAAATATTAAGTAGTCCAAACTGACTTTCTAAAAGCCCAAATAAAAATATTATTAGATTTTCATTTCAAAGCCAATTTACACTCTCTACTCTCCCCTGGACAAGCGAACATGGGTTGAACCACATTTGCCACTCAACCGTCATACTTTGCAACCACATTTGCTTTAAGGTATATAAATGTTCCATTGGGTTTAATACTTGAGCAATTCCTGAAAGCAAATGTCATTTTGAAAAAGGAGGTGAATATTATATATGTCAATGGAAAAGTTTCATGATTCAGGTGTACCATCAATATTTATCTTCTTCACGCATCTTCAAAATGATGGACTATCACCACGTATGGCACATTTTTAATATTTTCAAAAATAACCAAAAGTATTCCTAATACTTGCGAATATTTGGAAGACCAAACAATCAAAATTAAACTGGGATTTCAAATCTGAATTATGGAAAAAAAATTTGCTTTCAAATATAAAAGAATTTTGAAGTTGCAATGCTCAAAGCATTAAACTATCCAGGATCTTCACAGTAAATCTAACATAGAACAACCATATCCATCAAGATTTATCATATGACAAGCTAATTTGTTAGTAATTTTCAAAAGGCAGATATGTGTAACGTCAAAAAAAAAAAGGCAGATATGTGTATATTAGAGATTTTGATCCAGAAATTACAAATAAGTTGTGAGAACAGAGAAGGGGAAATCTCAAAATGGGAGATGGAATATTAGCCTTAGCTAATGCTGTAGAACTTCATAAGTGTGATGGATAAGCATAATTATCTCATATGGCAAGATAAATATTGTTTCTCAACATAGATGAAACAAGGAGCAAAACAGCACCTACAGTAATTTCATGTAAATTACCATGTTAGTTTCATGAAAATTTTCCCCTTCCACCAATCTATACCTGGATCTACCGAGCAAAAACCGCCCAGTCATAGACTCCTTCTGTGTGTTGAATCCACCACAGTAGATCACTGGTAAATTGGGCGGCAACGATGCTATATGTTGCCACGTTAGCAAAGCACTTCGTCTACGAGCTCGAGGGCTATCTTCATCAAGGTTTGTATTTACAATCTGGAAGCTGAACCCAGGTGGTTCTACTCGTTTGAGTTGAAATGTGTGTACATCATGTTAAGGCAACTACTTTACATTATTCCAATAAAGGCTAAAGTATGATAGAATAAAATGCCGACAAAACATTGCACCAAAGGATATTGCCCATGTAGCAATGCAGGGTGCAGTTGCCCCCCATGAAACGCTTCCAGGCACTGAAGGAGATTCTGATAACCAAAAGGTACCACCTTCTGTAAGCTCCACCTTCATCAAAATAGCATAGGTATTCAGCTCACAGAGGAAAAAAAACACACTATATTTTAAGAACGTGTCAAAGTGAAAATAGCTAAAATAGGGAATACAATTGACCAGAAATGTTGCACCTTTTCTTTTTCGTAGAATATTGTACAATATTCATCAGTGTTATCCTCTGAGCCTTTTCTTGAAATCCCAAATTGCTCATAACCTGTATAAGTGCAAAATTCTGCAATTAAGCTTCTCCATAGATACAGATAAACATATTGCACAGAATTATACGATGGGAAAATAGTGAGCAATTTGTTATTTTAGTAGTGGAAGATTATCAAGTGGATATGAACAGTTATGTGCAAATTCGCAATCAGGAAAACACTTTCAGTTTGAGTACCAAATCAACATTTAAAAGGGCCTTGCTTAGTTACACCCTTTCAAGAAAAATAGTTATGAACCAAAAAAAATAGTAGTTACAAACTGCTGAGCACAGACCTGAATTAAAAAAAAACTAGTTAGTTCAATTTTAATGGGTTGCAGAGGTGGAGACAATGTGGGCCTGGCAGTGCCTTGGTTCCAGCCATGGATCGTGCAATGTACATAACTAGTATGATGATCAAATAATTAAATTAGTTTACTTATTATGCTGCTGACTTCCCTTGATTTTTTTTCTTGAATACAAAGAGAGTTGTGTATTATTTTATTAAGAAGAAGAGAAAAAGGGGAACTGGGAGCGGAGCTCCTCCCCTGACCAAGACCCCCCAGGCCTAGGCCTTTACAAACTCAAGAACCAGAAACCGACCTTATCCCGGCGGAGCTAGCGACCTATCTAAGAACACCTTGAGCCAATTAGCTCCCGCCATGGACCAAAGAATACACTCATTAGCCAAACCGCTAAAATTATGAGAGAGTTCAGCCCCTTCTTAGTGTCTTGTCCTTGCCTCTTATCGCCCTTGACCACCATTGCATGAAATTCTTTGAAGCTTGTTGTGGAGCTATATCTCCCAACCCCAGCCTTTGCAAGATTAAGAACCAAATCTGCCGGGAGACGACACATCCAACCAACAAGTGATGGATATTCTCATCCACTTGGTCACAAAGCGAACAAGCCACAGGGTGTGGCAGTTCTCTCATCGCCAAGCGGTCCGCTGTGCAGCACTGGCTATTGCTCACTAGCCAAAGGAAAAAATTGCAGTTCAAAGGTGCCCAGTTCTTCCACACTCTTTTCCAAGGAGCATATCTTCCCTTGATAAACTTCTATGTTCACAACTTACAAAAAGCATGTGTTATTAAGAGCTCAAAACTAATGCAATAATCAGTAATCGTTTTACAGTCATAAGAACAATATAGTATGGTTATGTTTTACTATAAAATAGTATCAATTAACAGGAGCTGCTTGCATTATTTATTTCAAGCTGTCCTGCTTTTCCTTCGTGCAATCATAAGACATAAACAAAGATGCTAAATGACAAAAATAACAGCACCATGTCGCTATGCCAAGAAATTAAAATAAATGGTTGATTAATAAAGATACAAGATACTGCTAGTTCTTACAAGAAAGTGGCCGAAACCTTGTTAGAACAAAACCGTAAATTTATATGGTTAACCCATAGTCATATAAGAATAAGGTTAATTTACATATAATAGGAAAATACAACTGCCTTCTATATGGTAAGATCATCTTCTTGACATCCCCAATGTCCAATTCCTGGCTTGCCCTTGATAAATTATTAGTTATGGTTAGAAATGAAGCCTAACAGACTTACTATGGACCATCAATCAACCTTTGTATTTAAACAAGTAAATATATTTCATCGAAGACAAGTAATGTTAGTCCTATCAATCATATTGATTCTATCTACTAAGGCAACATTCATCAGTTGATATTAACTGATCTTTATAGCCACTCCTACATCGATCGATATTTTCATAGCCATGGCCTGAAACATATATAGTTATATTGTTCATCCACTGTGATCACTCCAAACAATAGATCTTCACATGATTACAGTTTCACGTATATCAGTAAAATGCAACGCTGTTCTCTAGTCATAAATATGATAGACACGATGGCAGCTGCCAGCAAAAACAAACAATTCAGCTGTGAAAGTACAACACAACCATGGGTTCATTGTAGGCATGCCCATCAGCTTCTTCCTTTTTTTTTTTTTGAGAACTTGCTCATCAGCATTCAGCAATTCGTTAGAATATCTTCTCTTCATAAACAGGTTCAGTTGAAAAGGGGGGAAAGATTTATTTGGATGTGAAGGTGAAATCAAAGTAACTATTTTTTTCTTAGAGATTCACAAAACTTTTCAAAAGGGTAGTAATGATGCAAGACCCATGAAAAAACTATGAAAACAATTCATGATGTAGTCTATGGAATAGTGTAGCACCAAATAAATTTTAGCTTGAAGCTCAAAATATGTTGCAAAAGGAAAAAATTGATATGCTTGCTTCAAAAGTAGGGTTTGCCTTGTTTTTTTTCCTTTGGTCATTTTGTTTTTGAATTAGCATTGTCAAACTTGTCTCATTTTTATTCAAATGAAATGGATATAAAACCATATTTCCACTATAAAATTTTATTCACTCCATCCCACAGAACTAAATCAAATAAAGAACAAATTTGTGAGCCCCCTGAATTGTCTCGTTCATTGTTTAGCATCGAAGTTAAGGAAAGACATGAAAAATGCGGTAGACCCAGAACAACACCTAGACACCTGCTAGTGCACAGGGTGTCAATTCTCTCTTGTGCTGTACAAGTATGATTAGGTTCAAGAAGTACAGAGATCCGATTAAAGTTCCTCAGAAGTGTGCCTAAAGTCAATGAGCCCTGTGGGTGAATACATCAAGTTAAAGTGTATTGGGTTTGCACAGGCCTTTGAATGCCTACTATTGCTAGCAAATGATCTTCACATAAGCCTGAGAGTCCTTCCATATATTATAGTTCCTCTAGGGCCATGGCAGAATTGCAGAGAAACTTCAGATCCATATAACAAATAATTTCTTCCTCAGCTAGACTCAGAAAGGTTCCTGTAGAGTGGTAGAATAGATAACTATGCGTGTAAACAAGTAGGCAGACACCCAATGCAACAGGGACAGTGACCACAGGCTGTAGTGGCAGCAGCAGCAACAGCAAAGGCTCAACAGTCACCGGGATGGCCACCTTAGGCACCAGCAACACGCCCCGGTCTAGTCGACACCTAGACGCACCTAGTCTATAGTCAGTGGGTAACCGTCTTACTAGCGACTAGCGTCAAGGTGAACACTGGCTAATTGTACAAGGAAAGAAGAAATAGCCCATGTTTTATATGTACCAAGACAAAGTGTGTCAATCTGTTTCAGTACTAGGTACTTATTCTAATCGTGCAAGCTTGTGGGACTGATCACCGTAATCTTCTACTATATGTTTTAAGTACTAAGATCCTTCTTCTATGGAAGGTCTGTAGGACTTACCACTGTAGTTTTGTAGGCTTGTCTCAATTCTGTAGGGTTGCCTCAAACAAAACAAAGATGCTATTATAAATGTTGTGTGAAACAGTGAAAGTACCTGCGTCTGAAAAAATAGCATAATTTCTGCTTTAAATAAATGGTATTTTGGGACATCAAACCTCAGGTTTTTAAGCAAGAATCTAAGACTAATTGATACTTGATACTACCTAGCAGGCCAATAAAATCATCATGTTCACCAAGGCACCAATTCACAATTAGTTAAACGTGACATTAGGGACAGTTTACAATCAACATCCCTAAATGGGCATGTGAAACAATTGAGCATATTTATCATAGGACAATAGCTAATTTAGAGTGCAAGAAAAGAGTAATATAGCATGGAGGGATCATTACCAGGCAGGCACTGCTGTAAGTAGTCCAGCTGCCACCTCAATCCTGCATGTCAAACAACTTTGCTTAAGTCCTAGAACGAACTGATAACAAATTGAAATAACTAACAAGGGAGAGAAATGCGATGAACACAAACAGTTGATCAATGTGCGCACATGCCAGTGGCTCTGAAACTCTAATCCAGAGTTAAGATCACAAATTAAACAGCCAAGAGTAATTCGGATAAATGAACCAGCCACTTCCTAGCTCCTAGTGACAGTAGTATTGGTGGTCAGTGCCTCTCTTGTCAAGAAACCCTTTCTCTCGCATAAGCATAAAGTCAAGCTCCAGTCTAGTACGCGGTGGATCAAACCCTACTTACATCTAACAACAATGCGCACCAAAAACCACATCTTACTGGATGATCCACCCCCAAATCAATTTTCCGAACAAAGCAAAAGTCCAAGCTCCAAGAGTATCGCATCCCCCCTCCCTCCTCACCTTGCTGGGTGCAGAGGATGGTGGGGGAGTAGCTGGTGATGACGCTGACGCAGATGTCGCGGCGCCTCTCCCAGCTGTTGGGGCTCTCGCTCGGTTGCTCCCCCTCGTGTAGGTTGAGCGTCATCACCGTGATTGACAGGCTAGTCATCCCCTCCCTATCCTCGCTCCCTCGCCGCCACAGCCAGCTCTACCACCACCACTACAGCGCCTTTTCTCTGCGGCAAGGGTTGTGGTATTGGGAACTCCGCGGGAGGAAGAAGGCGGGCGGTGGCTGTAGGCGGCCGGCGAAGGAGACAACCGGCGATCTGGCGGAATTTGGTCACGATTGGGAGGAAAGGAGGGGAAGTCCCAGTGGGCGTGACCAGAGTAGGTTGGTTTGGACTTTGGTTTGGACACACAGCGCTCTCTCTCTCTCTCTCTCTCTCTCTCTCTCTCTCTCTCCGTCGCATTTTCTTTTCCATTTTCACCACGGTTATTATGATTAAGTTCCACAAAATCACAGGGGTTTAAAGCCCTGTTTCTTTCTTTTGATCAAGTGAGGTACATAGTTGCACACAAAACTAGGTTAATATTTGTAGCAAGACTAATTATGAAAGTTAAAAATAGGTCTATTCGATTTTTGAGGAAATTTCATTTGAGACCGTCACATTTTATTGCTGGTGTTTTACTTTGGACCACCATTTAATCAATGTTTTTACTTTGGATAAGTCTTATCTTTGTTTCACTTTGATTACCCTGATTCTTTTTTCAAACATACGAATGATCTTGACTACAATCGTTAATAAACTCTTATAGCTACTCACTCTATCCTAAAATATAACTGATTTTGGACGGATGAGACACTTCCTAATACTACAGATCTAAACAAAATCTCTTATATTTTAGGACCGAGAGAGTATATGTAAAATTATATTTTTGGTATATGAAAACTTGACAAGTTGAATATAGCTGGATAAAGGAGTTGAGGGTGATCCAAAGTACCAAAGGTAAAAATATCTCATTCAAAGTAAAAAAGGATGGTTCAAAGCAACACATCGTTAATAAAAGGTGACCGAAAGTAAAATTTACTTATTTTTTCAAAAAACTCTTATATAATTTTTTTAAAAAAATTATATTATTTAATAGTTCGGGAAGCATGCTTATAATAATTCAGGAAGTAGCCATATCAAATCTTAGAAAGCACGAGACTAAATGGCATATAACCTGATGTATCATAGCCAAGGTTTACAAACCGAGGGTAACCGTATGGTAATCACGCATATCGCCGGTGTACAATAAAGGTAAAACCGTAGTAACCTTATTAAATTCAAATAAAATTTAAAAAATAATTTAAAATTTTCACAAATTTTATACTATTTTTCACAGCTACCGCGTGGTAACAGTGTTTATCGTTAGGGTGTGGTAACCCCACCCTCACGATAAGGGAAACCCTAATCATAGAATTTATAGCTGGATAGTTTTACAAAATTATAGTATTGACCAATTATTCTTTGTTCCACCGTATTTGTAGGTTCTAAATCTGCAAGTAATTTGATTAATCACATAAGAGCTTTAATCATGCAAGATAGGCATATTTTATTATTTTGCTACAGTGGCAAGTTAGATTGGCTAATGATGTGGTCCTGTGAAATTATACGACCACAATAGCACGGGCTGCGTTACGTGTCACAAACAACTTTGTAACTTAGACCACAGTACCCAGGTTTCACTGAAACGTACTCTTTTAAAAAAAACTATAAAGTAATCGTTTCCACGCTCTAAATATCTGAAAAATTGTTTCAGTCATTAGTTGCTATTAGTTCAGCCTTCCATCAAACTAACAAAATTATGGTGCGGTAATTATAGAACACGGCTAGAATTGGACTTCTAATATTGCACCGTAATCCTAACTAAAGCAAACCGACCATTGATGAAAAAAAGATCATTTCTTCTCCTATTTAAGTGTTATAATCATTTTTTATTTTCTATTATAGATGTCCTAAAATGTTCATATAAGTTGTGGTGTGGGTTTATGTAATTTAGATATTATAAATTGAAATTACTAGCTTAAGTATTATTGTGTGAGAGGCTTCACTCTTATTCCCTCCATTACATATTATAACGTTTTGGCTTTTTCATCACTCATCTAGTTTCACTAACATTCTTATGAATTTAGACACACATATGAAGCGCACACATTAATCTACGTATGAGCCTATTTAAAATCCAAAACATGTGAAACAAAGGAAGTATTATGATTGTATCACATACATAAGGTGCTCGTATAGTCCTGTCAATATTTGCATGATTTTCCACTAGCAATGAGGATATGATTTACATCCTCCGTCCCAAAATGAGTCCAGATAACTTTTATATATGAATCTAGATAAAATAATATTTATATTCATGTATGAAAGTGAACTTATTTTAGCACGGAGGGTATAAATTGTGCACGTTACTCAAATATAAAGATATACTACTCGTACTATAAATCTCCAAAATGGCAGTGGCTTGGTAACCGGTGGGTATACGTTCACGTATTTGAAAGTTCTATGTCGTACCTCCAGTGAATTAAATAGGTTAAAGTACTTGCATGGAGTAGCAAGGAAGGGGTTGTTTGGTTGTTTATCAAAAATATCTAACCTTACCATGTATTTTGTGGCTAAGTTATCAAAGTTGTGGATTTGTGGCTAAGAAAATTGAAACCACACTTTAGCCTCCTTGCGACAGACTATAATCTATAAATTGTGAGATCAAAATAAATAAAAGTTTGCATAGCTAACTTGTAGCTAAGAACCAAATATTACACTAAAACCTATAAACCAAACCTGTGGTAAAATACGATAAACTTTGATTAGTAATCAAACATCCCCTAAACTTAGTACATCAATTCTATCTGAAAAGATTTGACAATGACACCATGCTCATATCTGTTGGTCTTCGGTGTCAAGAGGTCCTGTAAATCAATTTTTTGAAAACAAAAAGGTTGGAGATAGTTCGTTCTTCGAAGCGAAAACTCTTCTTTGGTTGCAATTTCCAAAAGGAGGTTTAGTTCTATGGTATTGGTGTTTCTCATTCAACATATGTAATCCCAACACTACCGTGTTCTTTGCTAGAGAAATGATAATTGTTTTTGATGTTGTTAGACTTTGGTCACACGCTTCAGTTAGCTGGGTCAAAATAGAAAGCACAGAGATGCACTTGATAGTTTAATAGCAAGTGGTGTGTGGTTTCACCCCGAGATCCCGTATTTAATACTCAACACGTTTAAAATTTCTTCTTAAAAAATCATCTCTCCCTCCTAGCATAGTCTGTCTTCTAGACTCACAATTTCTTCTTAAAAGATATTTGGATGAACGTCTCTCCCTTCTACCACAGATCGTATATTTGGATGAACGTCTCTCCCTTCTACCACAGATCGTATTCTAGGTCGACAAAAACGTGATAACAGTTGCCATGAGCCCATGACCCATTTTCATGCCAAAAACAGAATCAAAATATTAAATCCTTGAAGAGTTCCATACTTCATAGCAGGTATCTACTGATAATTTTAAAGCTATAGTATAATTGTATAATTACATTATAATTACGATATAACTTGTGTAATGTAATTACATTATAACTACACTGTAACTACGATATAACTTGTATAAAGCATATATTCAACTATGGCTAGCATCAGGATCTTACACTTAACGTATGAAAAAAAATTCTACCAATTTTTTCCCATTATGCACAAATCTCTAAGTGATCCGAAGATCACAAATCTGAAAGTTTTGGGTAGAAAACTTGCGAAAGAGTTTTCTAGCAATTCCGCTTAAATAACACGGAGAACATTGAGATTTCAACTTTCACGAATTCAGTTAGGGTTGGCCTGATACAGTAAATACATGTCTTTGACCGCAATCCCAGCACAAGAACAAAGTGATAAAGTAACTATAATACTTGGCAGAGCTCATATAAAATACCGTCTACCAAATGGATTCACTAACTGGCCAGTAACGTAATATCACGGCATTACTGTTTCAAGTTTCAGCCTCAGTTGATGTTTTGGCAAAGAAAACAAGAAGAAAGTGAAGTGTAATTCAAAGGCGGTGATCTTCAAAGGAGCAATAAAGTTCCCACGACTAGCTAGCCAGCTACTGATCACAAAATGTGCACACTTGGCAACAGAATCTGCTTGTACCATTGACCAGCGCGTTTCAAAAGTCAAACTGCATCTGCAAAATGATTTTACTTCCTTCCATTGCCCGTAAAGAGCTTCTGGCCCCCTCCATTTTTCCAAACACCTCGCATAGGCAACCCTATCTGTGGGCCTTGCGATTCCCTTTCTGGTCGTTCAGGGCTCATCGTAGGACGACTCAAATCAAGTGTAGCTAAGGAGTTATCGCCTAATCGGGCTCTGAGAAACTTTGATGTCTTCTTTGATTGTTTGTTGATGTTGCTGTTGCTGCTGCCTCCTCCCTTGCCTACATCATCTTTGGCACAAGAAGCCATTGAAATGGCACCATGATCACTGTCTAGACCCATATCTGTACTAGATGATGAACCTACAGTTAGTTGGGCCTTTCCCTTGGAAGATCGATACCCATCCCTTGACAGCACCTCAGCCTCTCCTTCCTGAGTCTTGTTTAACTGAAGCTTCCTTACAGTGTCCAGGAAGCTATCTGCTAGTGAATCCTTCACATCCTTAGCAGGACCAGCACTAGTTTCTGTAACATCATGAGATTTTCCCTTGCCCTTTTTCTTACGGCTACCCTCTTTTGAGGTAATGGTTAAACCATCACTGTTCTCTTGGAGGCTTCTGAAGCGTATATTGGTGTGATAGGCATCAGCAAGTTCTTTCTGCTTCTGAGGATCAGGTAACAGCCTAGCCATTTCAGGCACAAGGTGTGACAGACCAAATTGCTCAACATATGAAAGATATTCTGAAGTACCAATGATGCCTTGACGGTATTCACCAGCGATTTCTTTAAATGCAGAGTACCTATCTTCATCCATGCCTAAAGCACTGCGCATTCTTTCAACCAGGGTCTTATTGGCAGCACGAACATCATCCGCAGCAGGCAATGTTTGGCTGCTTTGTGGTGGTTGTTGTTTTTTATTGCCACCATTAGATGTACTTAGTGCCTGAACAGAGGACCAACCAGACATAAGATTAGGAGTAGAAACAGAGTGCTTCATCCTGTTTGAAGCTCCACCTCCAGGATTCCATGCTGAGTCAGAGGCAGATGGCATAATCCCATTTTCTCTTCCAATTCGAAGCTGGGAAGAACTAGAATGAAGCAGCCCCTGATCAGGTGTAGGCCACATCTGTGGGGAACTAGAAACAGGAGGGACTAATTCAGGATTTTCAGATGGGCGAGGCCGGGCAGAATGAAGTACTTTCACACTGCCCTTGCTACGCTGCTGAAGCCTTGATGCAAGTGTGTTCTTCGCTAGACTTTGTAGCCCCTGTTGAGTTGAAGCAGAACCCCTGTTGCTACTTGACCCAGGTAGTGGAGGGAATAATGACTCATCCCCAAGCTTGGCAGCAAGGGAACTCTGACTAAGAGCATGCGCATATCTGGTTTGCTGCTCTGAGAGGGAAGGGAATGAGGTTTCATCAGGAGCAGAGTCCATCCTTGCATCAGGAATATCCTGGTCTTGAAGAGGAGGAAAGGACAAGTGTTCAAACACATGTCCATTGCCTGAGCTTTGGCCAGATTCTCCTCGCCCAGAACTAGAACTGACGCTTACAGTCCCTGTAATATTATCAACTCGAGTTGGAAAACCATTGCCTATAATTGCACTGCCATTTTGCACAGAGGTGGTATCCCGGTCAGATCCATCACGGTGAGAATTTCGTCCCCTACCTCTACCACGCCTTTCATCTTGCTCGTTTCTTCGATATATAAAGCTGGTTGGTATCTGACAAAGCCAGACAGAAAAATTAGCTCAAAGAAAATTCCAGTATTAGTACAAACAAGACAGATGGGCAGGATAAAAGGGAAACCTTAGGCACAAGAATGAGAAATCCTAGGCCTAATACATACCTGAAGTGCAGCATTCCTCTGAGCACGAGACATCCGCCCGCCATGCTCCATAGCATTATGTCTCTGGAGAAATAAACAAGCCAAGAAATATGAAAACAAGTAACCTAGCATCTACTGTAGTAACAGAACAGCTAATACAACTAACTGAAATACACTTGCCTTGAGCTCTGCTTCGCTCTGGAAGACTACAAACTTCTTCGCCAAACATGCTTCATCTTCACAGAGGAAATGATCTTTACGGAAATGCAACTGAATTGAAATAATAAATCATACATTAGAATGCTGCCAAAAGCTTGCAGAACAGAGTAAATGAAAAAAAAAATCTTGAAACAAAGGCAACATATCCATTTGTGCCAACAAACCTCCAAGTCATCATAATTGCGGAAATAATCATACTGCCCAGGATGTTGCCTGCAACCAATGACCAATCATAAGTTAGAATATCACATAAGCTTGTTAGTACAATTTAGCTAAGGGTAATGAGGTGCATGATGATACCTTTGACATATGTGACACGAATAGTGCTCTCGGGACATATGTGTGTAAAGCTCGTTATCTCCATAAAATGAACTTCTGCAGAACTCGCACATAGGATGTCCTGCAAAACCACTGCGCTCAACCTCAGAGCCATCCACCTCAGAGTCACCAGTTTTTACATGCTGATTTAACTGTGTCCTTGTATAAAGCTTCTGTTCACAAATGAACACCTGGCCAACAACACATCAACTAGTCAAACAAACTACCATCCCAAGAGCAAAACTGTTGTGATATTATAAATATACATTGATGCGGTCTTAGGAAAAAAAATGGAGTATGCATATGTTCAAAACATTAGATATGCTGCCAAAAAAATACACATCCATCTGCTGTGCAACGGGGTGATAGTAGCCATAAGAGACAAAGAAGTCAAAAGTAACTTATCATCAAGTCTCAGTTAGTAAAAAGTGTATGTAAAACAGCCCCTATGTTATCAAGATAACAATATGTGCGTGGGCAAATAGATAATTTATTATAGTTGGAGGGTGTTAACAAAAAGCTTCTCATTTCTACCTTCCCAGTGGGTTGAAAGTGCACATTACAAAATCAATCTGAACTTCAAACATAAAGACATCAGCTTCAATTACTTTCACTTCAAATAGCATGGTCTGTGTCCCCAATATTATATTACTACATTGATACTGTATCCAACATAACTAATATAAATTGGTTTTAATTATATACTTCTAGGTTAGTAAACCAAATTATTCACACAGACTAAAAATGCTCAAGTAGAATGGTTTGCATTGGACCAGTATTCAAGAAATCAGTTCCGAGCACAACCTAGACACCACTCATCAGTCAGCACCCTGGTGGACTAGCCGATTTGACAAAAGCTGGCCACCAGTCTATGAGGTCATGCATACACTTCCATAAACACACTAGCTTTTAAAGCAATGAGAATATTGCACTAACTGTGACGATGGGGAACTGGCACTGGGCTATGTATCATTTAGCCACAATTAAACATGGACTAACTACTCTAAATGTTATCATCCTCATGACAAAGTATCTCTGCCTGTTATATCAAACACTTTTCAATTTCTTTAGTTTGCAAGAATTTCAATTCCATTTCCCCCAAAAAAAAGTCAACTCATCATACAAAGCAAAAGCAACACTTTATGGAAAGCAAAAGATCTTTCACCAAGTACTTATAGATTTCTCTGATCCTTTACATATGGCATGCATAGTAAAAGCAGTGATATCAACAATAGTCAAGATTACTTAATTACTACTACCAACATCCTAAATAAGTGCATTTAGCACATGGAAGACAAATTACTAGGAAGGTAAATGACCTATGTGCCCCCAATTAAATGAGTCATGGTTAGAAGTGGGAGGGTAGTTAGAGGGTAAAATAGGTAGAAAATTGAATGGCAGGTGATTGATGGGATAAGCAGTACTCTAGGGGTGCACTTATTTTGGTAGAAAGTTTGAGTGCTAGAAGTGCACTTATTTAGGGATGGAGGTAGTACCTACTAGGCTCACACAATAAGCAAAGCATGTCCACATAAGGAGCTAGATCATTCCCCATGACAGTTTCTTAAGATTTCATGCTGATTTTATTTTTAAAATGCAGAAAACAATCAAAGCAACAGTAATAACTATTTAAGGAGAAAAGAGCACATTGTTGTCAAGAATGTCACCTTTCTCCCCTCCAAGCAAAGACTGCACATGTATAACCTATGTTGATGGAACAAATGTCCCTTCAGCTGTTCAATGCTCCTGAACTTGCTTTTGCGCCTTGCTTGTGCTGCCTGACCAGCCTGATCTTCAGCTTTGTCACACACACTACAAGAAAGCCGGCACATTGCTCGTATCATCTTGTAGTGGTCAGCATCATCAAAAAATGCCTGGCTATCCTCATGGTACCAGTACTCCCCCACCTTTCCTTCAGTTGCCCCAGGGGGGAAAATATTGAAATCATTTATCACTCTTGTGTAATCGCCCATAGCCTGTTGAATGATCAAAGATTAATGAGCCATAATTAAAATTTTAAATTCATATGAAGGCTTTGCACATGCAATCCTTTAGTTATACAATGACTTCAGTCTAATTTTATATTTAAAAAAAAGCAGAGAAAGTAACCAATGAGTTACACAATCAGCCATCGATTAAATAGCAAAGGAAATTCATAGTGAAAACATAAAACATTAAAGGAACAATTGCACATTTTTTTCTGCTCGTCTTTGCACAAATAAAACACAACAGAAAAAATGCTGATAACTCAGATAGGGAAGCCTAACAAACTCACATTAATAAAGCACGATAAAAAAATTTCTAGCTCAGTCATAAGCATAAATATCATAATCGGTCACACTAGTAGTGTAAGAATAATAGCTTGCAATGCCATGTATCAAAAAAGAAAGTACAGGAACCATGGCATCCCCATTATTAACACCTGAACGCAAATTGCCAACCCCTAATCGCTTGACAAAACAAATTTCTGATTAAATAAATTTGGGCTAATTAAACTCATTGTCTCATCTACCTCAGTGGCATTAAGTTTTTAGCTGAAGTCCCAACTTCCTAGGAACTAATTCATACAATAAGCTAAGTTCACATAATTAGCCAACAACATTAGTTCGTGAAATCGATCAAATTTTCACCACCATAAAACCATACAATTTCACTAGCAAGAGCCCCATATTTCAAGCCCATCGAAACCCTAACCAGCCGAGGACCCAAGATCCACCGACGCCCCCGACGCCACAGATCAAACAACCTGGCCGGGGCGGAGGAAACCCTAGCGACGACACGAACCTTGGTGACGAATACGAAGGGGCACTCGGTCTTGCAGATGCAGCAGTGCGGGTCGCCCATCACGAAGCGGAGGCGGACGACGCAGGTCGAGCAAACCTCGCGGTGGCCGCAGGCCCCGTAGGCCACCCACTCCAGCGCGTCCGCGCACACCGCGCAGCTGTCGTCCATCTCCGCGGGCGGGCGGGGGGAGATCGGTCGCGGCGGACGGGTGGACGGAGGGGGCGGGGCGGCGGCGGCGACGGTGGCGGAGAAGAAGAGAGCAAGGGTTAGGGCGGGGAGGGAGGCGAGAAGGTTCGAGACGACGAGACAGTTTTTCCTTTTTCTCTCTATCTCCGCTTTTCCCCCACCCTTGTCGTCGCGCCCTTGTTAGCGGCCCGCACGGCGGAACGGTTCGTCTGCGGTTGGGTTTTTATCGTGCTTTTTACTCGGAGACTCGTTGCCTTCCTGGACTCTTCGAATGCCTTGAGTGCCAAGGTTTATTATCATAGACATTTTTTTTTCCCTTGTCTAGTGGCTCAAGCATCCCAGAGATCATACTGGTACTCCTACCCTACAGTCCCATTATTTAGTTTATTCGTGAAATAAATCAAACGATATATTTATAAATAAAAAATAATTTATAGATAAAACTTTTATATATGTGTTATTAGCGATCTAAAAACAAAAATTTAAACATAAATTTTGATGAAAAAACTTAAAATTTAACTTTAAATTTAAGGTTAAAAATTCAAATTTTGACTATTAAGTATAAACATAAGCGAAAAGATGAGACCCCTATATGTAGTGGGATATCTACGGATGCAAACGGCAAACATGCAAAAACCACTTTTACCATTTTGGTTTTCTTTTTTAAATCGAAATCGGAATTGGAAACCCTGAATACGAAAACGTAATCTAATATTTTCAAATACGAAAACTGAGTGAATACGGTAATAGATATTTATTGGAATTTAAAAACCCCCCAACTAAACTTCTCAAATCAACGGAGAGATGTAGCTCGGAAATGGGCGAAAACCACCTTTATGTTTTTTGTTTTCATATTTTTTCTAATCGAAATCGGAATCGGAAACCTCGGATATGAAAACGGAATTTAATATTCTCGAATACGAAAATAGAGCGAATACGGTAACCACCGATATTTATTGGAATTTAAAAACCCCCCGAACTAAACTTCTCAAATCAACGAAGAAATATAGCTCATTATTTTTCCTAAAACAATAAATCAACATTTCCATTTTAAGTAAATTTCACTTTGGGTCATCTTTTATTATCATTGTTTCACTTTGGACCACCCATTAACAAATGTTTTCACTTTGAACCGGGTAAATTTACCTTTGTGGCACTTTTGATCACCTTTAATTATTTTATCCATCTCACAATCAACTTATCATATGTCAAAGCAATAGTCTAAATATAGTTGTAGGATTTTCATTAACGATTTTCATTAACTAGTAGAAGTTGGCATACTCAAAACTCATTTATAAGAGCCAAGTCCGGTTCAACTGAAGTATCAATCTACTTCCAACCCTTTTAGCCAATTGAATTATTTTTTTTCAATGCATCCACTTTTCCCATAGCGTTAGTCTAGTTTTCATCTATCTTCGTCGGAGTCTAGTTTTCATCTATCTTCGTCGGTTTGCATTGTAAGTCATCCGTCCTCACTGTGAGAGTGCAACTAACTCTTTGTAGGTTTATCTCGTAAACCTTTCATTTCACCCTCGAGATGAATGTTTATCTCTATTTTATCTAAATCAGCTCCTATAGCCATCAAAACCCATCTTAGTTTCGATTTGTTCAGATCGATGTGGTTGGAAACGCCCAAATCAGTGCAAAGCATTAAGTGTTGGATTGTTTGAGACGTGATAAAAAAGGTGCCAACAACATCATATGCCCACATTCTCTTGCACGATCCGAACTCGATCTCGGGTACCTGCACTCTTGCTGAACTTTCAAGGGGTCTTACCTTTCCGCTAGAGGAGTTTCCTGCTCCAACAGTACACATTCATAATGTTCTACATACTTGATTCGTTTATGATCTTCTGTTTAATTTAAGATCGCATGATATAGTTTTGGTAGTTTACATGTTTAATGTCATGATTTGTTCATCAAATAAACTAAATCCATATATGCTTATATTTCCATCAGATTTTACCCGTAATTTCTGTAAGATGCACAGATTTCAACTGGTAGGTCCCCTCTCCAAACATAGACCAAATGAACATGGTTCTATCCCTGTAGCTGAATCATGTTGCACAGGACATTATGTTTATATGGTCTGTAGTTCTCAAAATTCTGGAAAAAAAAGAGGATGTGATCTCAATTTCAAATAGACTCAACATTCCATCCCAGTAACAATTATGTCTAGAAAAGCTTCTGAAACTTAAAGCAACTAGATGAAACCCTGTACATTGCTGCGTGAATTTAGTATGATAACACTAAGTAAAAGTAATGTGTAAGATAGCTAGATAATATAATTTAGCTAGATAATATAATTGTGGTTTATGATAATTTAAATTTAAATAGTATATAGAATGATGATTCAAATGTAAAAGTAAGTTGATGTGGTTTTATGAGAGAAGAAAAAAGGGAGATAATTTGGATTGTAGATTAATCATCTAAGGAAAAATAATCGATGTGATGTGACTTAATAAGAGAAAAAAGGAGGGAGATAATTTGGACTATAGATAGTTATCTAAGGATAAAACAATTGAGAGGGTATATAAACTATGTTAGGAGTTAGGATGAACTATATAGGTATATAAGATATTATATAAAAAGATGAAGAAACATATTGAAATATTATGTGAATTGTGTGAGATGATGATTTAACATGTTTGCATTTGAAAAGTTATAAAATTTAATAAATTATAAAATTATAGATAATATAACATGCTTACATGATATTTAAATGTATTAATTGGTAGTGGATGATGATGTGATATCTTTGCATGTTAAGCTTTAGAATTTAGTGCACTCCATAAATGAATAACGATATCTAAGAAAAAGGAATGAATACTTACAGCAGGGGAGTTGAATTCCATGGCTGTGTGTTTCTCAATCACACATTTCTTACTTGTATTTATAACCACTGACCTTTTGCCGCTGCTAGTTTGATGCCCGAATGGCCGATGCTGTGAGACTGCTTGTTCGATCCATGCTCGGTTGCTTGCAAAATTAACAGGCTGCTCCAGTGTGCCGCTCCATGCCCGTACCACATGCGGTTCTTGCAGTACTAAAGGCCACACGCAACAGTTGAGCGGAGCAGAGATGCAGTAACTACCGATGCGGTGTGGACAAAGACCTCGCCATCGGGTGGCCAAGGAGGCGGTGTGGACGACGAGTGATCGATGACGAACTGATGGCTGCGCGAAGGAGATCGGGCGGCGAGGGATCAACAAGGATCGTCCGACGAATGGCGGGGAAGATTGGACAGCAGAGATCTGATGGTGTGGAAGGGGATATGCAAGGGGAGCGACAACAGAGGATCGACTGCAGCGGTGGCGCTTGCAGCAGGCGTGGTGCCTATTAGCCATTCACAATGCTCCTCCGTGGCGTCCAGCTTGAGTGTGAGAAACAACATATTCGGTGCCACATCCTCCACATGTGAAGCCCCGTGAAGACCGTGTAGCCCAAATTGGTAATTCGTTCTTGCCCTGAAAAGCCTGTAAAAAGCACTAGCGCTGCTGCTGGGAAGAGGAAAGAGAGAGTGCATGTGTGTGGAGGCTATGGAAGAGATCGACGATGGCTCTGAAGCCTCCCACTCCGCCACCACGGAGGAGCCCCTTGACCAGTGGAATTCGGCGGGGAAGCGGAGGAGCTCGCCGCCGGACAAGAAGACTGGAAGAGCAGCTAGATCCTCTAGCCGTCGTACTGCGCCGCCTAGCGCCGTTGTTCCTCGTGACGCCCCGCCACCTGGTGCCGTCACCGTTTGTGATGCTCCACCGCTCGGCGCCGTTGCTGCTCGGGCCGCCCCGCTGCCCGACACCGGTGCCGTTGCCACCGCTCCACTCAGTCCCAGTTTTGTCATCGGTGTGAAACGCAAGAAAGGAAAGTGAAGAAACGCAGGAGAGAGAAGAAGGGAGATGAAAAGTGAGGGGAAAGACACCGGTGGGACCCACTATAAAGTAAAATGCACTGTGATGTTTCTACCATGGTTCTTGAGTGTTTTTTTTCCTAGGTAGCAGGTGAGGCATAGCACATTTTCATGACGCACGGTGAATAGCCTTAGGACGTGGGGGCGCGGATCGGAGGAAGGGAGGAAGCGCGTGGGGACTAGGGAGAGACGGGTGAGTCGCACATGGGTGCGGGACTGCGGGTCATGGAGCTTGAGGCGATTATGGCGGTGTTCTTTTCTCATAAAGATACAAATTTTTCCTCGCTTTTCGTTAGCACGTTTTTTAAACGGAGTGTGTTCTGTACGAAAACTCTTTATATAGAAGTTGCTTTAAAATATCAAATAAATTTATTTTTCAAATTTGTAATAATTAAAAATCAATTAATCACAGATTAATGGCTCTCTCGTTTTGTATGCCCTAACTTTATCTTTATCTTCATGAGATTCAGACGGGACCTATGTGGGGAGAACTGGAGGCAATCGCGCCCGCTCAATTTGGAGCAGATGATTAAGGGCGTTAGATTTGTCCAATGATAATGATGATTAAAAAGAGTTGGTGAATAACATGGTAGATTTGTTTCCAACTAATATATTTTCACTAGTTTTAGTGTTCCAAAGTTATTTCGCATGTATTTATCAAAATAAGGTAAAATTGCATAAGCTACTACACGAAGTGAAAACCGGTGATAAGAGCAGGATATTCTTATCTATGAGAGAGAATTGCTTGGCCCATGATGAGAGAGAACTGGTAGATGAAATTGAGTGAAAGAGGGACCGAATAGGTCGGACGACTTGGTCGGCAGTCACCAACTGGCTATCCTACGACCGCTCTATTCGGCCGACCGAGGTACCCAAGAGCCCAACTCAACCGAAGGCTAACTAACCAAGGGAAGGAGGCCAATCGACGTACTCCTCTAACCCGAGCGACCTGACCGAAACGAGAATCGACTTTGCAATAGAATCCAACGCCTGGAATTGCCATGGAGAGGATTTGCACCATTGGATGGAGTGATCGACTTGGTGGAGGGCGGCCGGACGACACACATGTCCCGGCTGGCCAAGCCTGGTCATGGCCAACCTGCATCGACCTTCACCGTATAAATATCCCCTTTGACTTTATTTTACATACACTCAACTTTTTCTTTTCCAGCAACACATCCACGCACTTAGTTTAGTTGAGTATGCCAATTTTAGTTCGGAGAATAGAAGTTTGGTCGGGAATCGAGTCGAGTAAGTGATTTGTCATTTTTCCGAACGAGTTGTCTTCGGAAATTCGATAATGCTCTTTTACCTATTTTGGATTTTGTACATTTCGAACAATATAATTTCGTTTATATTTATTGCCATATACTTTTTATATTTCTATTGCATCAAACTTATCCGATCAACCATTTAGCCAATCGTTGTTTGCATAGCTTTAGAAGTATCCTTAAGATGTCTACATGTTTCCTTCTCGGGTTTAGTTCATATAGCTAAGTTCGTGAATTCTTCCCTTTGATCGGAGGAAGGATTTTGGTGTAAGAGTTAGGTGTGATGTCTAGACCTTATAGTTCAGAAAAAGGTTAGTTAGAGGAATAGATGGATATAGTTGTTCGGATGGTGACAACTCAAGACTCTTTTTTAATCATACACGTTAGCTCTAGTGCGTCGACATTAGAGCTCTACAGTGCTGTTGTCTTTTCGTTTTCTATCCAACTTGTGTTGTGTAAGTTGATATGGGGTATATATAGTTGAAAGGTCTAAATATAAAATTCTTGTCACCCTAGATGACTACCTTAGCGACCGTGCTGTGTCATGTGCACTTAAAACCTCATGTGATATATTTATCAAGACTAGAGATTGAGATCCGTATTTTATAAGTTACGTGGATATATCGTGTCTCAGTTTAAGGAACCATTGTGTATTTTATAGTTAACAAATGGAGAATATCAAGTGACCTCAGAGGGCTCGGTGAGGATATGAGGGCTTAGTGGCAGTCGCAACGATGCCGTTTCCTTGTCAACACTGGTGATGAGCTCTGCAGTTGCTTGCTGCTATCTCTCCCCTTTCTAATATTAGCGACAAGGAGCACAACACCAAAAGGAGTCCTTGTCGAGTGATTTCACGACAAGCTACTTTGTAGTTGTAGACGAGACACATTAATATTTGATATGAGTCATCACCTTGTCCCTTCTACATGTGAGCAATTGTCGTACATGGACAGACAAGATACTTATGAATGATCTAGCAAAACAACATATAGTACTAGATGACCAAGTCTTAATTTGAGTAAGCGTTTTGGTTGAGACTTTTAACATCATGTAAAATGAAAAGATATTTTAGATACTAATTATTATAAATTAAAAATAGATTTATTTAATTTTTTAGAAAGCTATCTATATATTTTTTTGTTAAAAAAATATACAACAGTTCGGGAAGCAAGCTTACCGAAAACGAGAAAGTCGATTAACTCTTGGTGCTGTGTCTCCCATTCTCCCCCCGCATCGGCTCGAGAATTGGATATGCTGGGTTTAGCACCACTCCGGTTCGCTTCTCCCCCTCCTCGCGCCGCCGCCGCCGTTTCCGCCGCCGCTAACGGCGGACATAGTATCTCGGTAAAGTGTTCTTCCTCTCCCTGTACACTCCCTTCTCCCCATCCAAATCTAACGTGAAGAGGGCCTCAGCTCGGGGATGGCTGCCATTGCGCGGTGCGGCCGCCGGGGGTGAAGGACGCCGACAAGGCGCGGGCGGAGACGACGGAGGGAGCGTCGTACAAGTGGCGTATGGTGATCGCCTACGACGGGACCAAGTTCAAAGGTTCTTGGTCTCCTCCTGCGCAGTTATATTTCGAGTTTTTAGGGTGGTGATGGATGGTTTGGAACTTTGGATGCTTCCCAAAAGCTTCCTGCATTGAGTAATGGGGGAGGAGAAATAGGTTTCGTTGTTCTCCATGAAAACACGCTAAAATTTGGTAAAAAAGTCATTCGAAAGGGTGTGATTTTGGGCTGTTTAGCGCTTGAGATCTTATCACATTGAAAAACCAGAAAAAATGGTACTCCTTTTTCAGGATCTTACCTGATACGGAGTATATAGGTATATAAACGAAGGTTTTCGGTACACAGGGAAAACTTTTGGAGAACTGATGACTGCACATGGTTGTTTGCCTTTATAATGTTCACTTGGTCATAAAAAGTTCATTGAGTTTGGATCTTCTTCTACATAATGCGCTGTCAATTCCAAACATATCTCATTTGTATCCTCTTTGGATTCGATTTGTACCTAATTTATTGCAAAACCTAAGTTCTGATTTCCTCGTGCTCTATTATCTCTTGTTACTATGGTCATGTGTTGCCACTGTTCTGGAGTTCTGAAGAGGTAGCGGATGTATCATCATCATCTCTTGTAAGCATATTTCCTTTTGAATAACCAACTGGAGATCTGCAATTCTGACATGTCTCCATCGAAGCAAGTTCGTAATTATCTAACACAGCAAGCTGTATTCCTTTGTTTATATAACTTTTGTATTGCTTTTCCTCATCGTAGGCCATCACTTATGTTATACTTCACCTATCATCCATCTATTATATAAACTAACTTGTTGACATTATGTGTGAACATCACTGAGCCTGATTAGAACTTCAGAATTTTGAAATCTCAATAATCGAACTACAATCATGTTTCAGGTTGGCAGTATCAACCATCGCCTCCAACCATACAATGTAGTATTGAGAATGCGCTAACACGCATCACAAAGCTGGATCGCAAGGAGCTCTGCTTGGTTGGAGCTGGCAGAACAGATACAGGTGTTCATGCATGGGGTCAGGTTCAATTATCTTAACATATCTGTAAATAAGGGTTCAAATTGAGATATATAGTCCCAATCATATCTTGCACTGCTTGTTCTAGGGTTCTATAATTTTTGATTTGTATGGAGGGGTAACACTAACACATCATATTTGTGTCCAGGTGGCGCATTTCACCACACCTTTTTCCTACCATTGTCTTGATAGCATGCACTCTGCAATCAACGGGCTTCTTCCACATGAGATTCGAGTGAGGGAAATTAGTGCAGCAAGGCCTGAATTTCATGCTCGGACATCCACAAAGAGCAAAATTTATCATTACAAGATTTATAATGGACCAGTCATGGATCCCTTTCATAATCATTATGCTTACCATAGTGCGTATAAGCTTAATTCACAAGCTATGCGGGAGGCTGCAAAGCATTTTGTTGGAACACATGACTTTACATCTTTCGCTAATGCAGTACACAATGATCGTGTACGCAGTCCCATAAAGAAGATAGTGCGCTTTGATGTTATTGAAATGGTAATTGAAGCTCGCAGTTCTTGGTTTTGCCTTTTCACACTGACAATGCAGCATTAAGTGTTGTTTTCCTTGTGTGGCCATTCAGTTGACCAGACATTAAGTACAATTGAATTGACCTGATATTGTTTTCCCTTTTGCTGCACAGGGTGCTATGTTACAGCTTGAGGTTGAAGGCACTGGCTTTCTGTACAGACAAGTTAGGAACATGGTAATTTTGTTCTCACTTCTTTAAATTCATGTGTTGACTTTAATTTCTTAACATCTTACATATCCTGACCATATGAGGGTAGAAATGATCCTAAATAATATTGGAACAAACTCTCTGAGTTATGGATGCATCTGATAAAAAAAATACCATCTTGCATGACTGTTTGTGTTGTTTTTTTCTTTTGCCTTTGATAACTAGAAATGTAGACACTAGTTCATTCATCTTGATTAACTTGGTTGCTTCGTATATAAAGTGAGGTATCGCACCATATCTATGTCATGGTCTTGGGAAATTCAAAGTAGTGGATGGTGGGAGGTCAGGGTCTTTGACCCCCAACAGGGTCATTTTGATGCCTTGGTATAGCAAGAGAAGGGAGGAGGCTCATTGCGTGGTGCCAAACATAATAGTGGATATCCATTATTCCTTCTTGATCAAAACTTAGCTTAATCGCTCTTCAAGTTAGAGTGTCTGGCTAACAAATTGTAGTACCCCGACACAATAGTAGAAGCCCACGTGGCTCATATTGATCCAGTATATAAACCTGCGCATCGCAACCATAACTCCTCCGGGTTAACCCTTCTACACTAATCAAGAGCAAAAGTGTAAGTAGGTTGTCATGTATATGTGCGTCTGCTCCTTGGAAGAGCTTGACTAATGCAGATTCTGGAACCTGGGTGTAGTAATTAAGATCACACCAAATAATATGCAAAATATGCCAGCTGATCGATGGAATGTTGCTGCATCCTTGCTGGGTGGCGGGCTGGCAGTAGCCTTGCTATTGTCATTTTGCTGATGAGCTGATCTCCTTCCTATTTGGACCTTGACCTACTCCCGTAACATCAATTCCCTTCCTTTACAGCGTTGACTACCTGCCTACTGCAAATTCTGAAAGACAGTTATTGTTTCCACAAAGCTGGCATTTAGACAATAGACATTCAATGCTTATGGTTGGAGCCAAGATTTGGATCTGGGGGGTGGGGGTAGGGGTGGGGAGGTAGAGAGAACAATCATAGAAACACTGTGGCCTTGGCCTGCGTGTTCGAGAAAAGAACAATGTGTCCTTGGCAATTTTTTTCTAGATTCCAATAATAGCAAACATGATAAAGTATGGTAACGTATATAGAGATCCCAGAATTTTCCATGGGATTTTCTGAGTAGTGTGTGCATTCAATTGCAATATTATCCAACACTTGCCTTTAGATGCACATGGACATTCTCCTTATTCATAGCATCATGTCAAACTTTCATGCACTAATTAATATCAAACTAGTTCTACAAAACAAATTGTAGAGGAATTGGACCCCAAGATTCTGTAGTTAAATAGGAATTATTAGGTCTCAAGGTCTTTTTGGCAGAGCTTCAGCTTCAAGAATTCTTGGAGCAGGATATAAGACCCTCTGTGTTAGGAATCAAAGCTATTCACTCAATCAATCTCACAAGAACACAAGCACACAAGGATTCAGAACAGAGAGTTTTCCAGTGCGTAGCACTCTTTTCTGTTTTATTTCTCACACTAAAACTGATTACATAGACCTGTATTTAATGACGCACATTAACAAGCTGATTGGTTCAACGACGTGCCTAGCTTGCCGTAAGAACCGGACACCACACGACCTGCTTAAGCCTAAAGAAATGCAAGGATCCTAGATAACAAACTCACCCACGCCCAACAGAATTCTCCAGGTCAATCGCCGATGCGTCCATGCAGCCTTCGACCGCTTCCTGCTCCTGGACGTGAGCTGATCACTTCGCCACATTTACATGCATGGCTAACTAATTAGCTAGATGTACTCTCACCTCCTGGCAACACGATCAGCCCACTACTCACTGCCAATCTCTCTACTCACTAAGCCATGCAGCACACCACTAAGCTAGCCACTTCACGCCATGCAACACACATACATGTGGCTTCTACTCGGCTACTACCATATGACGATACAAATAAACATGCTGAAATTTAAACAAGATTATACTTCTAACACTCTGCTCTTTTTTCGGTACCAACAATTAAGAAACCTTTTCCCTCTTCTGATAAAAAAATAGCAGTTCTAGTGAGATTTGTAATATAAGTACCTTTATGCTTTGCTGAGAAGTAAAGGGCCATTTTAGGATTCCATTTCTTATTAGGGTGAGCCATGTTATTCATACTTTATAGAGTTTAGACTGAAATACTGGCTTAAACCACCTCATTTTAGCTTACAAACTTCATGTTCTGCAAGAATCCAGGAGTTGGAGCTCTGCCAAAAAATCGCTTAATTGTCAACGTAGTAGCTGAATAGCTCAAGCTGACTTCGCTGCTTTCCTTAGGTTAGAGATTAATAATTCGTTGGCTTAAAAATTGATTAGTGTCATGGCTGCTTGACCAGGCTGCAAGTTAACTCATGGCCATGAGACAGTTGCAGCCGCTGTAGTTATTTAGGCAGTGTTACTGGGACTTGCTGAGTCCGAATTTTTTTTGCCGCGTTGACACGCATCCCCACGTCGACGCGGGTCGGACGCGGTACAACGCACGTCTGACGCGACTGGTGGAGTCCAAAGTAGAGGGGAGGTCGATTGCAAGGAGCAGCGGCAACATGGGAAGGGGTTTTGAAAGAGCTGACCAGGGTGGGATACCGCTGTCATCGTTGTCATCCCCGGCCACCGGCATCGTACCAGGCTGCCCGCGTTGCTGGATCCACCAAGCCCGGTGACGGGGAGTGGCGACGGTAGGGAAAGAGGGAAGAGCGGAGGGGATGGAGGCGGCCGCCGAAGGAAAAGGCCTCGTTGTCGGTGGGAAGCACCGGAGCCTACGCGGAGGCGGAGCAGCCGGTGGAGCGGCGCTGGAGAAAGAACTAGCGATGGCACTGACGTGATTGGGATGGGTGGATAAATATCATCAGTCATCTTCTATTTTAGCCCATGGACTTTGTAAATATTACAAGAACTTCATTTAGTTGATTTCTTCCATATTAGTCTTAAATTTTATATTTATTTTCAGACTAGCCCTCAATGATCCTTTTCCTCTACTAGATCAAACCAGTTCTCCTATTTTTTAATTAATAAATTACAAATATTAGATGAGTCCCCGAATCCTAATTTTTATAGTTTGCCGAGTCAGTCACCCGATTCCGAGTCCCGGTAACACTGTATTTAGGTTGTTCCTTTTACTAAGCACTATCGCCGTTTCATATTATAAGTCGTTTTGACTTTTTTAAAGTCAAAACTTCTTTAGGTTTGACTAAGTTTATAGAAAATATAGTAATATTTTCAACACAAAACAAATAAACTATCAAAATATGTTCAATGTTAGATGTAATGAAACTAATTTGGTACTATCAAGCTTATCATCAATCTTGTATTGTCTCAATTAGGTCCGATCTACTAGGTTTTGATTTGCTAGATAGATTTTCTCAATCCGATAGATCTCGTTCATTGTTTCGTCGGTGTTTTAGCCAATGAGTTATGTACTTGCTATCAATTAATATGTTGCATCGGCTAATATTCAAGATAGTATAATTGCCTAGTTTCTATCCTTATTAGCTTCAATCTTATACTGTCTCAGTTCGGTCTGATATATCAAGATTGTTTTCAATAAATAAAGATTATTATCGATTATACTTCATCTAGTTTCAGCCGATGGCAATTTAATTTGTTTTATGATATTAGCAAAAATGCCTATGGGTTGCAATAGGTGAAGACAATTTTCATGATGGATAAAAACTCGGCCTGTTTAAATGAAAAATTGAAACAAGACAAACAAAACAATGGCAAAACAAAGTTAGAAATCATATAAAGCATTGAACCTGGTTGCACTTGTTTCATGCGTCATCATAGGAAAAATCCCTTATATACATCTTTCATAGGCTCACAAATCGATCGGGTGACTGTTTCATAAGTTGACGCATGGGTATTTTGCTATACCTCATCGACCAAAGATTGAAAATTTAATTATTCAATTAGTGAAAGTGTTTTTTACAATAGATGAAAAGCATTCGTAAAGTAACAAACTTGCCGTATACACACCTTAAATAATGATGATTTCAAAAGAAAAATATTTATGAGGAGAGAAATTTGGAAGAGAAAAAAGGAGGAAAAAGAGAAAAGGAGGAAAGAGAGGAGATTGGAAGGAGAGGAAGATGATTTGGATTAACATGAGAAAATAAAAGGAAAAAAATAAAACAAAAAAAAGGGAGAAAAAAAGAGTCGGTTAGGGGAGGGATGCACAGGACGGGGCGGCGAGATGGTGTAGGCTGGTTGGGTTGGGTTGGGAAGGGGAGGGGTTGGGCTGGGAGTGGGTATATAATAGTTATTCTAGACTCATGTCGAATTATATACGGATGATGTATAACCAACTCAAACACAGATGACATACCAAAATTCCGGTGGAAACATCTTCAATTTCTATAATATTAGAGATAAAGATATATCCAATTTCCATCGGATACATAGTCGTTGATCCGAACTCCATCGGTGTCAACTGGGCATACGATATCACATCGGCCCTTTGGCCGATCGGCCTTGTAAGACTTACATCTTGTTAGTTGCAGGATCAAATTGATTGGCATGCTCTAAACCCGATTTTAGGACCTACACTAGAGCTAAGCATATCTGTCAGGCCTTCGTGTGTTGCGTCGTATTTTGCATCAACAGGCTTGTAATGTGAAATGGAGGGAGTAGATAAGATCATTTTGTTTGGTGATTAGTTAGATTGCATTGTTAGGAGCTGGCCCTATAAGAAGCATTCGGTTGGTATATTGGAAACGGAAAAGAGTCAATGATGCCGGCTGACTATTCTCTCGTGTCTCAATGGTGTTTACCACATCATGAATTTCATTTATGACATCTACTTTGGAAATTTAGGAGATATGATATCCTAGTCTGGTATGATTGGATAAGGTGCTGAAGAGCATCTAATCTATAAAGGCTATCTGGGTTTATGAATGAAGGCAAACAGGTAGCTAAGTCTAGTTCCTCTCCCTGCATGTCTCCTTTCCACCTGTTGTTGATCTTTTCCCTAACCACACTCCAGTTATTCACAACTAACCCATACAGTCCCTGCCTCCCTGGATCAGGACAGAATAATTTTGTAAGAAGATATTATTCCTATTCCCATGATCGACAAGTGGATTGGCTGAACTAGATAGCTACTCAGTTTCTACTTTTACCAAAATCCACATTTCTTTTTTGTTTTGAGCAAAAACATAATTCCTAATTGTTGTTGGCATCCATTCAAGATATCTGGACAACACACGGTCAAATTTGATGATTCGGTTCTCTATTATTACGTTTTTAGACAAATCTACATCATGGAATGCTGTTGATGCTTCATCATGATAGGAAGTTATAGTTTGATCAGATGCTATCAGAATGACCCACCTCTCCCTCAGAGCATGGCGTGATGCTGTGACAGCTTGTTCCTCTGCACAGAACAGAAATTGGTGGCCAGACCTCGCTATTATTGTCCTTCCAGTGCATGCAGGCAAGACTCCTATGCACGCACCTTGTGACCTTGCAGTTATCCTCCTGGCATGCAGCCAGCATTCTCCTCCACATGTCTAGCCAATAATTCTTGGTCCTTGTTATCATCCTCCATGTGCATGGTGGACACCTCGTCGTCTGCATGGACAAACTGAGTCTCAGCTGCTTCACTACCTGTGTCTTAACAAGCAACATGGCCATGTGAAGGCAGCATACTTCCAATGGAAGGTTTTGAGTTGTAACAACCATAACTAGGCTCGAATTTGTTTACGTGACATATGATTGAAAGAAAGCCACAACTTTAAACTAAATTTCATATTTTGGCAAGGTTTCGAGTTGATGTCTCATCAAGTTTCAGCAGGTTATACACCATTGTCAGAATTTCAAACAACTTCATAGTGTCTGAGCATGATTGTCCCATGTAAGTGTTAGGGAGTTTAAAGTATGTTTCAGCAAAGTTCCAATAAAATTGCAGAGTTTCAGGCAAGATTCATGTAGTTTCAAAAAAGTTTCATGATTCTCCATAAACAAAACCGGATATCAATTTGAAGATCAAAATGGTACCTCCATCACCAATGAAATTTCAAAATTCAGGTCTAAATCAAGTTTCAGTCACATGAGCACCAGAGATTAAAACACAAGGAACCTGATGTGCAGGCCTCCACAACATTGTTCATTGGGGGCTCAGCTGATCAAGCAAGCCTACTGGCTATGTGCTGCAGCTCACTGAGTTTAGCAGCTCCTGGCAACCATGGAGCCTCCTGTCCTGCCATAGCTGTTCTTCCCGTGAGTGTTCAGTAGGCAATAGCATGCATGCATCTCCATGACCATGCATAAACCAACCAGAATCATGTGATTTATTCTCAGATTGAAAGAATCAGAGATCTTTAGGATGAAATACTCGCTGGAGCTTTGGATTTGAGATTTGTTTAAATCTTCAGATCCTATCACAATTGAGAAAGGGATGGTGTGGTGGGGACAGGGTTCAGAAAACTGGTGGTAACCGGTGAACACTACCAGAACAAATTGCCAGAATGATCTGAATTTAAATTTAGAATTTGTTAATTTCTTATAGCTGCATTTTTTTCAGTCCTGCTGATCGTCCATAGTCTGGTATGGTAGCCGGCCAATAATCATTATTTGAATTCATATATTTGATTAAAAATTTTGTCGGGTAAACTGTGATAACCAGTCAGTTACCAGTCTGGCCCAGGAGATCAGTATTTTTGTAAACACCATTTTTGAAACCTTGGATGGGGAAGGGGAAGTGGTTTGATGATACAGATTTGGACAGGGATTATGTTGTTGAATTTAGCATGAAACAAGTTATGGATGATATTTGAGCTGTCCTATATTTTCTTAATGTTTTTAAAAGCGTAGGATTTTTCTATCTGAGATATAACTTTTTTTTTTGCTGCTCTGTACAATTCAATGTTATGAATAAGTTCCAACCTTCAGTTGGGCATGTCTTCTTTTCTGACTTTCTTATTTTGTTTCAGTATATTTACACTTGAGCACAGTTATGTATCTCTTCATTAATACATTTGTGGTTGGTGGTGCAGGTAGCTTTGTTGCTACAAGTTGGAAAGGAGGCACTACCGCCTGACATCGTAGCAAAAATCATCGCAGCAAGAGACCGCAAGGAACTAGCAAAGGTGGCATTATCAGCACCACCTCATGGATTGTACCTCATGTCGGTCAACTATGACAAGGAAATGCTACAACCTCCTGAGGGTGCCCCTCACATTAGCTTTGGAAGAACTCATCAGATTAGCAAATGTAAACTCCTATTTTATTGATTTTTCTTGAAATACTATCAGTAGAGATGTGATATTTCCTAGTTTCTTTTGCCTGATAGAATTTCCCTATTGCTAACCATTGGACCTTGTCGGCTGCTAATTTCTTGCAAGAGGATGTCTATTTGTTCGTGGAAGCTAGACAAAAGAAATCCTGAAACGTGGGTAGTGCTCACCTTCTATTAGCAGCTAGGGTTTGTCAAGTTAATGATCTCAACCTTCTTCATTGTCAGGGCAGCCTTTTGTTGATGACAAAGAAGAGATGACATTGCTATCTTTTTTTAATACCCTGGTTATATTGAATGTGATATTCTTTGTGATCTAGGTAGCCAAGAGAAAAAACTTTCTGATTTCCATGTTTTCCAGAAGTTAACTACGTGGTTGGTGATTAAAATGATTGAGGAGTATATTTGGTTCAGACCCAAAATGTGACTATCTTTGATTTGTCCGTTTTAGAAAAGCAGGATCATGAGTTCAGGCGTTCCAGCGGCTTTGCAAAGGCAAAATGTGACAACTATCTACTTACAGTTTCAGAAAAGCAGGATCACAAGTTCAGGCCTTCCAGCGTTTTTGTAGAAACGGAATGCGCAGGTAGTTCCCTCCTGTATGCTGTTCTCTCTGATGTATTCCTTCCAGCTTGTTGTGAGGTTATATCGCCATCTGTTGATTCTGCAATTGTCAATGTAAGACGTGCTTTGCTATGAGCGCTGCTGAAAAATCCTTGTTGAAGTACTGCAAAGATAAGAAAAAGGAAACCATTCATTGATGTACTGAGTTGGTCTGATATATGTATGCTCACCATGCATCCTGTTCTGGTCGATGCATGGCTTGTTAATGGTGAATTTTCGTTGTCTTTCAGCACATACGAAATGTCTTGTAGAAAACTCTTCATTTCACATGTAAGCTCAGTTTTGTTTGTAACAATCCAATGGCCTTTACCTTTCTTCGTAGAAGCACTATGATCTGGTGCGCATGTTGATATTGACGATTTCCTCTTGGGATGGCTGCTTGTTGGGGATGGGTGCAAAATAGTGAACCGCAAATATTATCTACAAGTGAATAGAAAAAATATAATCTTGTACGGTTACTTCCTTACCTTCATCTGTGTCCGCTAGTAGTATGGGCGTCTTTTCCCGAAGAAAATGATTGTCCTTGATATCGTTTCCTTTGCTGCTTTCGCCTTGTGCTGGTACTACCTCTGGCATTTTTTCACATCCGTAATCATCGAAGACTGTAATTTCTGCTTTGGATGGACCAATCACCTTGAACACAATGCAGTCTCCATTTCCTATTCAATTTCGCTGTACAAATGCTGGACAACCTCTCGATAGATAGATCTTACTTGCAACTGGAGCTCAGTGATGGACACATGATTTATTTGTTGGGTATTCCTCAACAATTGTATGCTTACTATGCCTAATACTTTTAATGGATAAGATTAGAGGATTATTGTGAGCTAAGGGCTCCTTTGAACAGTAGGAATAAAAAAACAGTGCAGGAAAAACAAATGATTCTGATAGGAATAGATGGGTAAAACAGAGAATTGCAAAACATAGGAAAAACACATGAATAACCGTTTAATTGGACTACAGAAAAAACACAGGAATCAGATGAGAAAGATAGACTCAAAGGAAATTATCCAAGAGGTTAGACCTCTTGCTAACTTTTCTCCAAAATATACATAGGATTACCTATCCTATAGGAATTTTAAAGGGTTGGATAAAATTCAATTCTTTGTTTCAAAGGTCTTTATAGGAGTTTTTTTTTCCATAGGATCAAGATCCTCCAAAATTCCTACAAATCAAAGGGAGGTGAATTTCTTGGATAAAAAAAGACAAAAAATGTAAAATTGTACCTAGTTGAGTATATATGTGTGTAATATATCTACATATATTAATTTGTTTCATTAATTTTTGGGTATTTATGGGAATACAGGGAATACCTGCCGTGTTCGCCACTGCTTGAGCTATGTACACAGTTGCTAGTGCATCTTGTCTATGGAACAACTGGATTCTGCATTGTATGCTTTTGATGTCACGACCACACCAGAATAGGTAGGAGCCCGTGTCGATATGTTTTTTCTTCCTCTGTAAATCTTTCGGTTTCTTTGTCTTAACTCGACAAAATCAACTTCTTTTGGGAGGCTGATACATATTTTTTTCACTAAATGATCGTGGGGCTTTGTGCTTTCATGTATTGGCTGATGCGTCATATTGATACTTTTTTCACTCTCGTTTTGAAGAGCAATCATCCACACCAGGCTCAGGGACGAGGATGGGAAGTACTTACTTTACTGGTGAAGGAGCCTGCATTAACTCAGCATTTCCCGCACGGTCGGCATGCGGAAGCAGCAGCTCCCTCCAGCATGTAGGATGGCGTCGCTCCCAGTAGCAAACCAACGGAAGACCACCAGGGTTTAAAAACTGATTTGGGAAGGGTTACCGCTCCCATGGTAAGATGGTTACCTGCACAAAAATCGTATTAAAAAATTTGAATTAAAAAATCCGGCAGTTATTATGGTTTGGCGCGGTAACCGTCGACTGTGCATCAGCAAGAATAGTGAACTTTTGGTCCATTTGATTAATTCTTTGTTCAATTTTTCAAACAAATTTCCATTTGGCCCTCAAATGTGATGTTAACTTCCTATTTTTCAATAAATTTCTTTACTAGCAGCCACTGCAATTTAAGAACTACTTAGAATAATTTTTTCTGAATTTATTTTTTAATGAAAATTTTGAATCCGAATGAGATTCACTAAACCCTAACCGCCGGTAACCGGTACCGTGCCATCGCGGTAAACCTGGTTACCGGCGGCTTGGTGAACCCTGGACACCACAATGGTTTGTCGCAATGGTTTAGGAGGAACCTGAAGAACTCCATGGTGATGAGCTGCTCCCGAGCGAGGACGTAGCGTGTGGTTGAAGCCAACGCAGGGCCGGGAGTCTATGTGCTTTCTGCTACAGTAGAACATCTTGGGACTTGGAAGCAGGTGAGGCGATGTATTAGATGTATCGCTATCGAGAGGGCGTAAGAGCATTTCCAATAGCCTCTTCAAATCTAACTCTCCAAATATCTATTTGGCCAACTTTCCATTTTATTTGGCAAGTCAAATTCATTGTTCACTCCAACAGTCTCTCCATTCATCCTTTCTATTTTGAGTTTATGATAGCAGGACCCACATGTTAGCCTCTGTACCCTATTCTTCTTCCTCATCTTTCTCCCCCTCTTCCTCTCTCTCCCTCTTCCTCTTCTCTCGGCCATCTTCTCGCGCGACGGTGATGGCTCGCGACGACGACGACCTCGGCAACGCGACCTCGATGACGACCTGGGGCGCGGAGGTGGAGGTCGTGCGGCCCCCTAATCCACGTCGATGGCTAAATCGGGGCGGAGATGGCGTGGAGGCAGCGGTGGTTGGTGACAACGCGGACGGCGGCGGCGGTCGCGGCTGGCGATGGTGCGGACGACGACGACGGTCGTGCCGGGCGACGGCGCGGATGGCAGCGGCGGTCGCGGCTGGCGACGACGCGGACGGCGGTGGGCAACGACGTGGACGGCAGCAGCGGTCGCGGTTGGCGACGATGCGGACAACGGCGGTGGTCGCGGTTGGCTTCGGCACCTCTCTCCTCCTTGCCGTTGCCGATGCCGGGCCGGTACAGCAAGTCGACGCGACAGAGAAGAACCGATGAGGAGATGGGAGGTGTGGGGCCCATGGTTGGCCAGTCACTTTTGGTTGGCCAAATTTGGCTAGGGGAGGGAGAGTTTTGGCCAGCCGGATGGCTTAGCCATCCGGTTGGAGAGGCCGTTGGAGGACTTTTTTCGGTTGAAATAGCTAAAATTTGGTTTAGAGAGTCACTTGGAGAAGCTATTGGAGATGCTCTAATGTGCAGGCTATCGCCCAATTGGCAAACATCGGAAATGACATAGGCAGATAGAGGAGCAAGCCGAGCTGCTTGCGTCACTTAGATGCATGGGCGTGAGGTCTCATAACATTTAACTTTTTGTTACTTTATTATAATAATTAAGGATTTACCACTCGCTATTTATAACATAACATGTGAATCCTTATATATCTATGATATGTGAATACAGTGATAAATTCTTTTATCATAATGATAAATAGTTAATTATTCCTTAGCTCGAAGACCCGTATTAGCAAATATGGTGACACACGGCAGCAGCCTTTCTTGCAACCGTGCACATCCGTTCGCACGGTATGCTGGGTGTCCACGGCGTGTATCCCATAGCTCGCGTCGACGTATCCAGTATGCACACAAACTGTGGTGCGTCCATGATGCACAGTACAGCCACGCACTGCATGTATTGGCCGCTTTGCACTGTAAGGTCATTCACAGTGCATCACACAATTTAGTGCCACGTAGGCTAGAGCTACAAGTTCAAACCGGTTTTTCACAGTGCAAGTGGTTATAGGAATGGCTTTAATTTTATATTGCAGCCCTTAACATTTTTTGTTTCAGTTCAAATATTTGTTTCAATTTGTGTAGAGACCCAAAATTTACAATGAACATCCTAAAATCTAGAAAAACATTATTGTTGGAGACATAACGTGAGGACCTTCGTCCGTACTTGTCGAGACCAGGCGAAGCCAGGGATATAGAAATATCGAGGGTGAACCTTGGTCGTAGCTCCATCAGAACGCAAGGTCGGGGCATCCGAACGCCGAACTAGGTGATCGACCATGGAAGAAGGCGAAGACGAAGGCTTTCGACATCCCACCAAGGCGAACCACGCTCCAAGTGGACCGACCCATCAAAGGGAGGCCCACTCTAGAAAGCAAGAATAGGACTTACAGCCCATGGCAGGTCTGGTGGGCCAATTGTTTGTAAGTACCCTCATAAATATCACTATTGTAAAGGTAGCCATGTAAATTCCCGGTAATAGAAACCCTGGGGTTTCCAGACCATGTACTCTATCTATAAATAGACCCCAAGGGGCATGTAATGGGTGATCCCAAAAAATTCCATAATTAATATATTCTATTTACTTTCCACTTAAACCAGAGTGAAGCCTATCCGTTTGGTAGACGCTGTTGCCTTTCGACAATAGTTGGCGTCATCTGTGGGGAACCCCGGCCGAAGCTGATGCCACCCAAGAGGAAGGTACTGAGAAAAAGAGCGGCCTCGAGGAGGCAAGAAGTCGATGGAGAAGTAGAGACTGCGAGTGAGACCGAGACTAAAACAAAGTCCCAAGGACCTACCAGGCCTCAAGCCGAGTCAGCGGGGGCTGAAGTCGGGAGATCTCAAGCGCAAGGCGAAGCATTCGGCCCAAGGACAAGCCGAAGCCGGTACGACTCAACCACGAGCCGAAGCTGCTGCGATCCAAACGCAAGCTTCGACAACGACGATGATAACCGGTGAAGGCCAAAGGCCGGAAGCTGAAGAGTCAGTGGTGCCAAGGGCGGAGTACCATGCACCAAGACATGACACACCAATTAGAAACGCTTCGGCAGATGCAACAGCAACACCAAGCACAAGAAGCGGCCATGCAAGCCAAAGCTACGACTTAGGGAAGGCCAGGCTCTACGGCAAACCAAACTCAAGCCATCACTTCGACACCTTTGCCAACCCAGGCCCATGGAGCCACTTCGTCAGCACCTCAACTTCAACAGGCTCCCGCCTTCAACCAAGCTACGACGACGAACGTCCAGTCACGAATGGTACCTTCGGCCACACAAACGGTGCGTCCAACGGTGCTTCCAGTACAATCTCTGGCCTCCCAAGCAGCAGCAGATACTGCCTTGGCTCTCCAAGCCCAGTTTCAAGCTTTCCTCCAACAACTGAACTCAAGCCAGCCCCACACTCAGTTACCATCCATAACCATACCATCCCCTTCGACACAACCTGTTAGGGGAGCAAGTCAAGTGGCGGCGGCATGGCATGTACCGAACCTTTCAGGTACACGATCGTCAGCTTCCATGCCTGCACATGCCACTCAAGACCCTGCAGCTGGCCCGAGTTACACAACTCACATACCACAAGCGTCAGTACCAGTCCAACCGCAGGTACAAGCACAAGGCCTAACTTCACCATTCCCGCAACCATACCCATCCCTTTCACCATATCTCTAGCGAGGATCGGTGCCTGGGACCGGGGGCCAAAAGAAGTTGCCACTAAGCTAGAGATTGAAAAATCACACAATTCCACCACAATTCAAGTACCCACCCATGACCAAATACGCGGGTGAATCTGATCAAAGTGAATTCCTGTCAACATACGGATTGGCCATCGAAGCAACTCACGGTGATGATAACACCAAGGCCAAAGTGATACACCTAGCATTGGATGGTTTCACTCGGTCATGGTACTTCAACCTTCTGCCAAGCAACATCTATTCGTGGGAGCAGTTGTGCGACGTGTTCAATCATGAATTTTCGTGACACGTACGAAGAACCAAAGCACAACAAGACATGTTCGGCATTCAAAAAAAACCCGGCGAATCGACTTGGGAGTACGCAAGGCGATTCTCACAGGCACGCTGTCAAGTTCAGGACATTACCGAAGCTATCGGTAATCAACACTGCCTCGGCAGGGCTTTGCCCAAGTGACCTGACAAGAAAGCTCGCTAGAAAAGACCAAAAAACACTGGATCACCTCTTTCACATCAATGACGGCTTTGCCCGTGGTGAAGAGGATACGAAGCGGCACCTTGAAATACAAGCTGAATACGAGAAAGCTGCGGTGCAAGTCAAAGCACAAGAAATGACACCGCAGGCGCAAAGAACGACCCCATACCCATTACAAGCAAGACCAACCTCAACGCCCATGACTTGGAAAAGATTCCAAATTGAGAAGGGCAAACCTGTGATGGCGGTCGAAGAAGTCTAAAATCTTCACAAGGACTTCGACATGCGGCATGGGGCAGGCAATCATCGCAACTCAAGAAGAAATACAAAAAAGACAAGTATTGTGCATTTCATGGCAAATCCGCCCACACGACTGAACAATTGCAAAACATACAACACTATTAGCAAGGCCATCAGCAACCACCGCTGCCAAGCGTGCAAGCAGGCGAGGATGGACCGTGTGGCGGGGGCAACGAAAGACCAAAGCAAGTCAAAATGCAAGCTGATGGGCAAAGAAGGATAATACAGGTCATAACCCGAGGAAGTCTGATAGGCCATATATCCAAGCAAAAGAAAGCGCACGCCAGGGCGATCAATGACATTGCTGCAAGTGCGCCAGGCAAGGGGGAACGCATTTCCGGGAAACTGAAATTTCTTTCAGCCTAGCGGAAGTGGAGTATTCCCACACCAAGACCCGCTAGTCGTTTCGGCGGTGGTGGCAGGGTGCGAAGTGAGATGCATCCTTGTCGATGGGGGCAGCTTGACTGATGTGATATTCACCGATTCTTACATGAAGATGGGCCTGCCCATGCTTGCTCTTTCTCAAGCAACAACCCTACTCCAAGGATTCGGCGGAGGATCGGTACAAGCCATCGGCCAAGTACAATTGCAAGTTTCCTTTGGCCCAAAAGAAAATAGGCATGAGGACTTAATCATGTTCGATGTACTGGACCTCCCATATCATTATAACACCATTTTCGGCCGTGCAACATTGAACAAGTTCAAAGCAGTCGCTGACCATAACTACCTCAAGCTTAAGATTCCAGGCCCAGCTGCCACAATCATGGTGAAGGGGCTGCAACTGTCAGCTTCGGCAGAAAAGACCATGGCCACGATGTATCGCGAAGTTAACTACGTAAGTGCTGAAACGGGTGAAAAGGTCCGCACATGTCGAAGCCAACACCACGTCATAAAGTAAACAAGGTTCAGGTGGATGCAGCTGATCCAAGCAAAATGGTTTCGATTGGCGGTGAAACAGGTGAAGAAGAAACATGAGAAATTCTACGGGTGATCATGAAAAACCTCGACATCTTCGCCTGGGGCCCCGACAAAGCAGCAGGCGTTCCACCAAAATTGATCATGCACCATTTGGCGATCAAGCCAGACACGAAACCAAGAAAGCAAAAACTTCGCAAGATGTCTAAAGACTGACTACATGCAGCCAAAACCGAAGTACAAAAACTACTCAAGGCTGACACTATTCAAGAAATCGATCACCCATGATGACTAGAAAACCCTGTGTTGGTGAAGAAGTCAAATCACAAGTGGTGAATGTGCATAGACTTCACTGACCTGAATAAGGCATGCCCGAAGGATGACTTTTAGCTTCCCCGGATCGATCAACTAGTGGATCGATCAACTCATGAGCTTCCTCGATGCCTACTCCGGATACCACCAGATTTTCCATGAACCCAAGCGATCAGGCAAAGATGACTTTCATCACCCCCTTCGACACCTTCTATCATATCAGAATGCCGTTCGGCCTATGGAATGCCAGGGCAACTTTGTCAGGCTTGTGTACAAGGTCCTCAAGAAGCAAATAGGGCATAATGTTGAAACCTACGTGGACAACATCGTTGGCCAAAGCCGAAAGGCAATCGACCACACCGCTGATCTGCAAGAAACTTTTGACAATTTGCGAGCAGCAGGGATCAAGCTCAACCTTGAAAAATGCATCTTCGGCATGCATGTGGGCAAACTCCTGGGATTCCTTGTGTCCAAGAGAGGGATCGGGGCGAACTCGGAGAAAATTGATGCAATACAACAAATGCAGCCACCGAAGACCGCTCGAGAAGTGCAAAAGCTGACAGGGCGAATAGCGGTGCTCAATAGGTTCCTCGGGAAGGTAGCCGAAAGAGGTCTGCCCTTCTTCAAAACCTTGCGAGGGGATGAGTGTTGATATTTCTTAATGACATTGTTAGGAATATAGTTGCCAACAATGGTGTCCGAAACATTAGTCGGTATTTCTTCCTGTTACAGATATAAATCCGCAAGCGCACGGATGTATCGCTGTAGCATTTCACCCGAGAGTATTCAAGGTATCGTATTTATTTAATCCCATGGGAAGATATGGTCAAGAAAATTGTCAGTGTTATGGATAAGGCATACCCAATAGTCTTTGGTTAAACTCGGTGGGGCTCACTATGTACTAAGTCTTATACGGAATCATGCCTCATATACGAAAGGTATTCCAGATAAGGAAGGAGAAGTAGAGTTCTACATGGAAACTATAAGGACTACCCAGATCATATCCATATTTGTCTCCGTAGTTCTACTTGGACAAGGGGACATCTGTGGGTATAAATACAAGACCCCCTAGGGGGAGAGCCAATCTGGTGCCTGCGGGGAGGCACAGAATAGTCAAAATAGACATCGATACACACCACCATACATCGACATCAGAGATAAGCCTAGATATAGCCAATCTGGTACCCACGGAGGCCGACAAGAGGGATCTAGCGCTATCTCTAATCTCGTCGAGTTCGTATTCGAGGATGAAGACTACCTCGTCGTCGATGATGGGTGTTGGTCCATGCTGCCGTGTGGACAACGATTGGATAGGTTATCCCAAATATTGTACTTGGGTGATTCTGATGAATAAGAGCAACACCGGCTTCGGCCAACAGGGGTAGGGCTATTACCTATCAGTTGAGGGGGCTCGAACCTATAAAAAAATCCCTTTCTCCTATCTCTTTTACCTCAATCTCGCGTATACCCTAGTACCAACGATCCCCATACTATGCAAATACCGTAGTCGTGATCTACAACATCGATAAAAATACCATGTTACTAATTCATATCATACTTATGTAGATCAATGTCTATGCAGGGGTTAATCAATCATAATGTAAAGGGTAGGCTGACACACTGAAGGAACATTATAAGAAAACTCTCTCTAAATAATAAATCTAGGCTAAGCGGAGAGGAACAAAGAAAAGCCTTATTTCTGTACTTCTAGTATAGTCATTTTAGTATAGACTTGCTAATGTACAACAATATGGCTATAAACCCCTAACTATGTGTCATGCACGGAAATTCACTAGTAATTTCCGAACTAATTTGTGCATACAATTCTCGTCCAGGAATCAGCCGAGGTACACAAATCGATAATTTAATAAACAGATTTATCATAATACAACGTTACGTACTTACATAAGAAAAGAAAACAACAACGGATAAACGATCTAGCGATAGCTTCAGCTCCACTCCCACAGGCAGCTCAATTGGGGTATAAGCCAAACGTCTTCTTCTTCGGAACTTTCTTCAACTGAGGTTTGATTGGTTATTGCAAAGGCGAGTACATGGAATACTCATCAAGCCGCGCAGCAAATATGCAAGTGCATAAGGATACCAAAAGATGGTATAATATATAGGCTCATTTGCAAAAGCAGCATTTAGCAAACATTTGAGAACTTGTAAAACAGTAGAGTAATTATAATCATCAATATTAATCAACACTGAACAACACACCAATACTACACAGGCCCAACCAAACCTGAACAACCAACCCCGGTCGTACAGATCAAACCTCCAAACCAGGAATTAACCATTCCAAACCAGGAGTTAAACTAAAGTATCATCACTTATCACATTATTATTATTAATGAGTAGTGTGGGACTAATCACGAAAAACATTGTTAGACCCACCCATAACCGCGGGCATGGCTATTCGAAAAGTTTTACTCTGGCCAGAGGTGTATCACTGTAACCAGAAGACACAGCCCCATAACATGTTACCATGCCCTCAGTACCACCACGGTACCTCGAAACGGGACTGTGATAGTACCCTCCGCATATCGAACCTCACCACAGTGCACCGTTCCTGGATGTCACGTCCCAAAACGACTCTAAAATAGATCCTTTAAATTATGTCTAGAATAATTAAAAATCCCAGTGAAAGCCTCCAAAAATTTAAAATGTGCAAAGTTAAAAGTCAAACAAGGCTTGGAGGATTTTTGTATATTTCCTAAAAGCCTAAAATGCGTAAATGAATTTTAGTGGAAATTTCAGAGCACAAATAATAATTATCAAGAAATAAACAAAGTTGAAAAGGTTTTATAAAAAGAAAAAGAGAAAAAAAACCCCTCCCTCTCTCTGGGCCGAATTCGGCCCAACTCTCCCTCTCTCTCCCCCCCGCGGCCCACTCGGCCTCTCCCCGCGCGCGCGCCGCTGACGGGCGGGCCCACCCGCCACCCTCACTGATGGGTGGGGCCCACCCGTCATCCCCTTCCTCCCACCGCTCCCACCGCTCCCTCCGCCGGCGCCTAGCGCCGGTCGTTTGAACTCGGAATTGGACCGTTCAAGTCTCTAATTTTTCCTTAAGAAGTCAAGAACCCATTTTTGTGCTTTTTTCTGTTTGTTATATGGAGTTTATTAGAGTAAAAGCCTTTTTCCTTTTCGTTGGTCGTGAAGACGCTGCAGGTTCGGAAGATCCGCTCTACGTGGAGGTTGAAGCCGACGTTTGGGAAAGCGATCAAGGCAAGTCACATCTCCTTTGAACATATTGTTGTCACATGCTTTAAAATTACTTTGTTTTAAATTAATGCATTATCGCTTTATTTAAATTCCCGCGTTATCACTATTTTATTTAGCCATGCCTATTTACCTTTGTTATTACCCTAAAATTATTGCTATTGCTATTATTACCTTGTTCACCCTAGAGTAACCAAAACCCCACTGGTGTGCACTGTATTATGGTCTCACTAGTATCAAGTTTAGGTAGATGCTTCGCCTTTTAAATTAGACAAACTTTAGGTGGTTTTATAATTCTAGACTTGGGGAGTTCTCATATCTTTTGGACCGTATGGAATGGTTGGCTTATGTGGAATTGGACACACACCCCCTCTTCTATTCAAATTTCCCAACATGGTTTCTGGCTAGGCTCGAGGTGCATGGTTTTGATGGTAGCACCTCGGCCATTATAAGGACCGGTCTTCGGGCCTCTGTTGCAAAGCACTACCATACTTCCACCTGTCTAGTGGGTAAGGCGTAGTTTGTAGCTCAGTTTGGTCATGGACAAAAGTACACGGATAGAGATGGACGAAGTCGGGGCTCGATGGACATCTCTAGGGCAAATGAAGGCTACGCGAGCTACGGCCGATAGTCGAGATGTCATTGCACAGGGCTGGTGTCCTGCTGCTGCTAGGGGCTCACCTTGGTTACCTGGGATTCCGGCCGTAGCCAGGGTTGGGTCGGTACTCTTGTTTATGGCTAGGATGGGTTGGGAACTATTTCACGTCTTCCGTCCGTATGCCGTGGTGGTATGAGGCACGCGGTTACATGTGAGGAAGATGTGTCTGGTGGGTAAAGATGTACACCTCTGATCAGAGTATAATCTATTCGAATAGCCGAGCCCTCGGTTATGGGCCGGCCTAGCAATGTACCCAAGTCAGAGGTTTATTTCTTAAAACCTGCTTAATAACTAAAATGTGGAATGGTTGGCCTGGGTTGGCTTGGAACGAGCTGGGACCTGGGTCTGGTAGCCAGTTCGGTCTAAATCTCCGTAGGCCTTGGGTTAAGGCAGGTTCGTGTGGGTTCACGGCCTTGAGCAATAACATTGTGTAGCTCTAGGATCATCTTTGTAAAATAGCTTTGGGCAACTAAATGACCTCTAAATGCTGTTTACTGCAAACCCTAACCTCTATATTATAACCCTTGTACTCCTTTGCATTTATTCTGCACTTGTGGGTGTGCTTTGTTGAGTACGGTGGTTGTACTCAATCTTGCTCAATTTTTTTCCCCAACCCAGAAGAGGAGTTCTTGGAGGATGAAGGTTTTGGTGTCTAGCTCGTGCCTGCCGTCAAGCGCCTGTGGTCGTCGCCCTAGTCTTCCGCTGTTTTTCGTTTATCTTCGTGTGTGCTGGGCCTTCGTCGCCCATGTAATAAATTAACTATTTACGCTTCCGCTTGTTAAACTCTGAATTGTATCAACTTTTGGTGTACCGTGCCTCCTGGGACAAGGAATAATACACGCACGTATGGAATGCCTGTTGGGATTAATTCCGGTCATGACACTGGATCATAATCACCCCCTTAAAACCAAAGGTATGGACTCCCCAGCGATCCCCGTGGGCTTATCTCCGCCACTTCACAGTCTGGTGCCCCGCAATGAACAACGCTATACAAAAGGTAAAGTCGTTGCCCACGCTGGCTTGTGATTGACACGGTTAATGTTCCATATAAAATTATACTGAAGTTTTTGACCATCGTGAGCTACCATTAAATAACCATCATTAAGATATAAGTGAAACATTAATTATCCCATATAAAATGATACTGAAGTTTCTAAGCATGGCTAAGCAATTATGTCTAATATCTAGTTGAACCAATATATAAAATCCAACTAGTCAAATTTATAACCCAAGGTATCAAGAAATTGGGTAATCAATGCAAATTGGCCATAACAAAGGAATAGATTCACACCACCCGGTGACATTCGAAAATAAATGCACATTTGAAACAAATAGAGAATTTAAATATAGGATCAACATTCTCAAAGAATTGTGTTTGGGATTTGTGCGAATTAACTTGCAATAATTGGTCTTCAATTAGTCTTCTCGAACACTTCCGACGCACTCACGAACCTCTGAAACGATGGAAACGATAAGCTAACACGCAAAACAAGGAAAAAGACTATGAAACTCGAAATAAATAGTACATAAAAAGCAAACAAACATGTAGACCATGATTTTAGATGAATTTAGAGACTGGAACGGCCTCATTCCGAGTTACGGTGAATTAGTTATGAATTTTCTAAGATTAAACAACAATTAAGATTTATTTTAGAAAGGAAAAGGAGACATTATGACACCATCGCTAGTGTAGCTCAACCTCGCATGGTTGCCGGCGAACGAAGGTGAAACGGTGCAAACCGAGGGCACCACTACGACGAGAACGATGAAAGGAACTCACCGGTGGTGACGGCAACGAAAACCGATAACGGGAAACGCCTGACGACGAGGTGCTTGCGGCGGCGGCGCTAGAGGCAAAGGCGGCAGCCGGGACTTGAGGGGAACGGTAGAGGGGAGCTAGGGATCCTTTATATAGGTACGGGAGAGAGAGATCGGGCTTGGAACGCAAGGAATCGCGCCGGGAATAACTAGGTTTCGGTTTGGAGAGATAAACTCAAATCGAGCTCAAATTCACGTCGGATTCAAAGGGATAAAGCCCGATTTTGAGGGGAAGATAGAGGAGGATAAGGGGTACAAATCCCCTCAACTAATTTTGGAAATACACGAGAGAGGAGGCTGGATTCGAAGGGATTTGGTTATGGAAAATTTGGTTTATCCTGAGTTCACCGGATAAGAACGAGGTCGAAATTCATGGGATTTAGCACGAATTTGATGTGGATTTCTTGGGGATAAGGTAGAGGGGATTGAGGGGAATCCGTTCTCACAACTAATTTTGGGAGGGGAGCAACGGGGAGGTCGGATTTGGTGGTGGTGGTGGTGCGGCACTGTGCACCTAGGCACAGGAAACAGGCTGGCTGGAGGAAGAAGATGCACTGTAGCGCGAGAGTGGTAAAGTAGACTTTTGGGTAAAAGGGCTGGCCCAAAAAGAAAAAGAAAAGGAAGGAAGGTAGGCAAAGCAGACTTAGGGGAGGGAAAGAAATAGGCTGACAACAGAGAAGGGTCAAAAGGAGAGAAAGCAGACTTTTCCAGATTTGGCCCAGGTTGGGAGAGAGGATTTTTAATTATTCTTTTAATTAAATTAATGTCACACCCTGGAGTTTCCCCTTCTAGCTCTAAATTTATAAAATAAATTACCTAGAAGAAATTGTTCATTTAACCAGGAGCAAACCCTAAATTAACAATGTGCGTAATAATCGAAATTGTTAGGGAGATGCTTCAAACCATTAACAGGATTTTTAGCGGAATATTTAGAGCAGAGGAAGTAATAATGTTAATTTAAAATGTCAGGTTTTGAATTAATAATTCTTTCCTTCCCCTCCTTTGGTCGTGAACTGTTCCCGGTTCACTCTCCCTGTTCGCGGTTCGTTGTATCCGCCGTCTCCTTTTGCCGCCGCGGTTTCGTTCTGTATGACGAGCCAAGTCCTACTCCTATTCCAATTCAGTTTCTTTTTTCCTTTCCCGAAAAGGCACCGCATTTTTTTCCCCCACCTTTCCTTTTTAGGTTTCCCTTTCTCTCCTATTCTTTTTCTTCCCCCCTCTGCCGAGCGCCACCTCCCCTCTCTCTGCCGTGCGCCACCCCCACCACTGGGTCGGCCCACCTAAAATCCATCCCCTCCCCCTATTTAAGCCCCCCTTACCCCCTCTTTTCTTTTTGTTTTTTTTCCTGCCCCCAGCCCTAGCCGCCACTTGCGCCCTAGCCGCCGCCCCTCGTCGCCGCCGTCTTCTCCGGTGAGCTCTCCCCTTTCCCATGACGTTCATCGGTATAGTTTACCCCTAGGGTTCCATCTAATCTATCCGTTGTCATCATCGTCTCCTTGTGCCGCCACCTTACCACGCTGCTGCGTCGCCTTGCCGCCGCTAGCCGCCGGTGCCGTGCCGCCTGCCGCTACTGTAGCACCGCACGCCGTCGTTGCCCCGCCTGCCGGTTGCCGCGCTGCTATTTTTGCCGCAGCCAAGCCGCCGTCGCCGCTTTGCCACAGACGGTAGCCGTGATGCCGACCCATTACCGTGTCGCTTGCGCCTCGCCATGTTGCTTGCCGCACCGTTAGCCGCCTAAAACCCTAGCTACCTACCAGCCGCATGGCCGTTGTCCGTTTGCCGACCTCGCTACCGCCGCACCTAGCCATAGCCGCAGCCGTGCCCTCGCCGTGGTACGTATGCACTCACTAGCCGCTCGCTGCTTATGCTCGCGCGTAGTGTGGTGTAGTGTCATGTCGGTTTGGTCGTACCGAGTCGTTCTAAAACCCTAGAGCCATTCTGAGCCGCTGGTTCTGTTCGCCGGTTCGGTTGACCGTTTGCGTGGTCCCGTGCTCCGGTAGGTTGACTCGTCGAGTCGCTGACCCGTGAGGCTCGTTAACCGGAGTTTGTTTTCCGTTAACCTTGTCCGTTCGCGGGCATTAAAGCATATCAATTAATTAAGGTTTTTCGGTTAATAGTAATTACATAGTTCATATTCTAAAATTCATACCTTAATCATTCGAGTTCCGTTTTAATCCATTCAAGTTTTGGTGGATTCATTAAAATGTCTAGAATTCACTAAAATTGGTTTATTTTGCTGTTTTAGTAGACTTACTGCTTGTATTGCTAGTGTGATTTTTTTGTCGTATAGAATCCGATAGTTTCGACGCTGTGAGTATTTCGAAGTGGTCGCCGAAGTTCCATCAGTTCAAGAGCAAGGCAAGTCATGCTTATTCACTTGAACATATTGTACCTAAATTGCGAAGGTCTTATTTTTTCTCTAAATATCACATTGTTTTATAATGTCATCTATGGGCTTAATTACCCGTTGTACTCAGCCGTATGTTCCAAATACCTTGTTCCTTTGATAGCTTGGGAAGTAATTTGTGTAGTTGCTAGGTTAGGAAATGCTTAGCCCTGCTTAGAAACATTAGCACACTATTGGGATGACTAATGTACCACTATTATTTAATGATGGAATTTAATGGTAGCTCATGATGGTTAATCGTAAATGACTAATTGATTGGTCCAACTAAAACCTGATTAATGGTGGGTTGTGAGTACATCGTTTTGATGGTCGTACTCATGACGATTAAGGACTGGTTCGCGGGAAACCCTGGAAGAATTACCGTACTTTCCACAAGCTAGCATGGGTAATAGCTGGGCCCGTAGTGTAGCTTTTCTTAGCCAACGCATCCAGGCAAGGGTGGGCGTTAACGGAGTTGGGTCGGCGGGGGTTTACTCGTTGAACAGCTGCCGGATTCACCTAGGCATGAGAGGGGGCTGTCTGCCTTGGTTAAAAGGTGGGGGCAAACCTGAGGTGTGGTGCGCTCGGTTAGCGAAGGTTATGCGAAGGGTCTTGTCACAGTTCCTTTCCGGGGTACCGTGGTGGCATGCCAGCACACGATAACATGTTGTGGGGCTGTGTATTATGGGTACAGTTGTACACCTCTGATCAAAGTAAAACTATTCGAATAGTCGTGCCCGCGGTTATGGGCGGTCAACCAGATTCAGCGTGATTAGTCATAACCCTAATAACTTGATTTAATGGAACTGGTGCAGTTCAGGTGGTGGCTTGGGCCTATCGCAACGTGGTGTAGTATTGGACAGTGATGACTTAATTATGCTTATTTAACTCAACTGTTTTTACCGCATTCAACTATTGTTTTCAAATGCTTGTTTTATGCAATTCAACCTTTAGCCTCCTTTGGAATTAATTGCATCATTTCTCCTATTCCGGTATGACTTGTTGAGTACAGTGGGTAGTACTCAGTCTTGCTTTATCATTTCCCACACCAGAGTTGGAGTACGTGTCAGAGGATGACTTCTCAGAGGAGCAGGCCTTTCACTGCCATCGAGGATGCCCGTGGATTGGAGTCGCCACGCTACGAGCGTCTAATTATCTAGCTTAGCTTGTTTATCTTTTCCGCTGCATTTATGTAAGATACTTTTATGGTGTTTGTAACACATGGATCTGTATATCGATTTTGTCGTTTGTGTACCCTGGCCGGTCCTGGACAAGGATTTTAATACACATTCTGTTTGGAAATTCGGGTTAGCGAATTTCTGGGCGTGACAATTAATCACTGAAATGATCTTTGAATTTTCAAAAATACTTCCGATGCTCAAATAATTCCAAGAAAAATCCTACAAATACTTGAAAAATCAAAGTTTTTATCAAAATTCTAACTGAACCATTTAATGATTAATTTATTATTTAAATAATTATTGAAATGTTCTTTGTATCTTTAAAATTAGTAATTGAGCTCTCAAAAATCCGAGAAAATTCCAGAGAGTAGAATTAACCATGGAGAGTTTAATAAAAATTAAATCCAGCCATGTTTTATTTAGAAAATTCTATTTCCCACATTAACTTCACTTCTAAATTAATGAACATTTAATATAAATTCTAGGAATAATTTATTAAATAATTTATAAATCCCTGAAACGAAAATCAGGGTGTGACAGATCTACCCCCTTACAAAGAATCTCACCCCGAGATTCGGAACAGCTAGAAAGAAAAGGGCATGGGTAAACTGCAGTCTACTTTATTCCATAACTCCAATAATTATTCTAAGGCCAAAGAAATTACTACTGCTTTGAAATTGATGGCTGAGCTGGATCACTTGAAGACGCAACTGGCACTACGTTAGCTCCTGTGATGACAATGTTGTTGACCTGACCTTGTTGCTGCTGACGCTTTGGCTTTGGACACTCTCTTGTGAAATGACCTTGCTCATAACAGTTGAAACACACAAGTTGCTTCCTTCCATTACTGTTCTCCTCTTGAGACTGATTCTGTTGAACTGGCACTGATTGAGTAGTCTGCTCGATGTTAACTTCATTGCTTGCATTAGTCTCTGAATTGATCTCACCACTATTGTTGAACTGTTGCAACTGTTCTTGGGATGTCGGAGTTGATTCCTCAATTTGGAATGGCTTGATACGCTGCCTCTGGGTACTACCCTGTGCCTCATTGAAAACAATCATTCTTCCCTTGTGGTTATCCATCCTGTTCTTCTTGTCCTCCAGTCAAATTGCTTTGTCAACCAGCTCCTGAAAATCAGCATTGTCTCGAGAGATTAACATAACTGACAGCTCATCCTTGAGTCCTTCCAAAAACTTATCTTGCCTTTCTTCGTCAGTACGCACATCCTCTGGAGCATAACGAGCTAAACGGTTAAACTCATGAAGATACTCTGTCACAGTACGATCCTTTTGCTTTGGTATCCTGAACTCACGCTTCTTCAAAGCAACGACTCCTGCAGGTATGTGTGTCTTCTGGAATGCTTCAGTGAACTCGACCCAAGTGATTGGTGAGGCTCTATTCATCCGGAAGTGATCCCACCATTCTGAAGTAGGTCCTTGCAACTGATGTGATGCGAACACAACTTTCTCCTGATCCGTGCACTAGAGCAATTCTAACTTCTTCTCGATAGCATGCAGCCAGTCACCGGCTTCAACAGGGTTGGTACTGCTAGAAAAGGAAGGAGGCTTCACACGAAGAAAATCAGCTAGCTTGTTCTGGGGTGGACCAACATTGACATTATTGTTCCCTTGCTGGTTGTGCCCTTGTTGCACCAACAAATTAAGCAGTTGGGTTTGTTGAGCCAGCACTTATGCAAGGGTTGGGTTCTCTTCATTGTTATTCTTTCCACTTCCACTAGCACGAGTGTTCACCATCTGTTGCAGATTTGGAGAAGAATAGAAGGAGAGGAGTTACACTAAAGACAAGACCTTAACCATGTTACCACTGTTCTGATGTTGGTAGACTATTATATTGTTCAAGTTGATTAAGCAAGTAACCTAATACAGTTACACACTCATCAATGAACTACATTAGTGACGGGAATGCAACCATACCTACACACAAGCAGGCAAAAAACGTTCTACCCTACTAATTATTATTCGAAGTAATTTAGGTGGTTTAAGTTCCAGGGTAGGATCCAAACTTCAATCCATCATGACAGCTTGACACATAGGCCGACCACCATCTTCTTGTTTCCTGATCCACTCGACTTCCAGAAGTAGACAACATCGACATCTTGGAGTTTGTCCAGCAAATTTAGCAACTATCAAGGTTGAAGGAGGAAGGGGAAGATTGATAAAATGATTTGCAAAGAATTCAGGAGAAGGAAGAAAGGAAAAACTTTCACAAATGCAGTTTTCGGAAAATTTGTCCTTAAGGTTTGAGCATTTGGCTTATCCTACAGTCGAGATGGCTCTGATACCAACTTGTCACGCCCGGAAATTCACTAGTAATTTCCAAACTAATTTGTGCATACAATCCTCGTCCAGGAATCAACTCAAGATTTCGAAAGTCTAGCACACCTAGCTCAGAAGGTATCGGCCCATGAGACACAGTTCGAAGAGGCCAAAAAGTTTTCTAAGAAAGCCAATAATATTAATAATATTTATAGTTCTGATTCTGACTTTGAAGATGAAGATCCAGAGGTTAACGCGGCCGAGTGGGCTAGAAACAAGAAGACAGTGGTGTGCCAATGGGTAAAAAATTCGGGGAAGGAAGAAAGGTTTGACTTCGGCATCACCAAAGCTGATAAGATATTTAACCTTCTTCTCTAAGAAAAGCAGATTCAATTACCGACCGGACATGTGATACCATCGGCTGAGGAGTTGAGGAAAAGGAAGTATTGCAAATGGCATAACACAGGATCACATAGCACCAATGATTGCAAGATTTTTAGACAACAAATTCAATCAGCCATAGAACAAGGAAGGATAAAATTTGATGGAGCTAAAAGACCAATGAAGATAAATGGCCACCCTTTTCCGGTAAATATGGTTCATACTGGAACTGATAGAACCAAGCCGATAGAAGTAAATACCATGCAAGAGGTGTCAAATCGGCTAGTATGACCAACAAATATCAGAAAAGGCCAGATGGAAGAGGAGTCATATCATCACGACGATGAAGGTTATTTTGATCCCCATTGGAGTTGTGAATTCTTTAAATTTTGCTGGAATAAAGGGATGAGGCTACCATCTATTGAAGATTGTCGCGATTGCAGCGATCCTGATGTACGTATGTTGGAGGCCAAGCCGACAGAGTAGTAGTATGCATCGACCGATTCAGCGAAGGTTGTCGGTTCACCAGAGGCTGGGGCCGATTCAACAAAATCATCTTGCAAACAAGCCGCAAGGAAGAATCGAGACCATGCAAACTCAATGGTGTCCTGATGGAATTTTCACCAAGAGTCAGAAAATACGTGTTCAGAGGATGAGGAGTAGAGAGCAGTTTCAGGAGGTTGAAGATGAGATCGAACATCGACTGAAGCGCACAAGAAAAGTTTGGTGCGTGAAGAGTAAGATTGTTCCAGCCGATGAGGTCCAAGCCGATCTAGGCGAAAGTCTCCAGAACAAGGAAAAAGATGTTGTATCATCTTCGATAAATATGGTTTTTATGCTGCTAGCTGAGTATGCCGTCGAACAAGTCGTAGAGCAAGCAGATGAACCACAATCAGCTAAATTGATATTGTCTCCACAACAATCCGTCTTTGAGAAACCAGAAGGGACTGGTCATCGGCACCTCAAGCCTTCGTATGTCAAGGGGTTTGTTAATGGAAAGCCGATATAGAAAATGTTGGTTGATGGAGGAGCAGCTGTCAATTTGATGCCATACTCAACTTTTAGAAAGCTTGGGAAGAATTCGGAAGATTTGATTAAGACCAACATGATTTTGAAAGATTTTGGAGGGAATCCATCTGAAACTAAGGGAGTTTTGAATGTGGAGTTGACTATCAGCAGCAAGACAATTCGTACTACATTCTTTGTCATTGATGGGAAGGGTTCCTATAGTCTGTTGCTGGGGAGAGATTGGATTCATGCTAATTGTTGCATTCCTTCAACCATGCATCAAAGTCTGATCCAGTGGCAAGGAGACCAGATAGAAATCGTACCAGCCGACAGGTCAGTTAATGTAGCTAGTGCCGATTTGTCTGTTTGGGAGATGGAAGGAATTGATTGTTTATCTGGAAAAGTTTGGCAAGGGGATCATCTAAGAGTTTCTGATTATGATATACAGCCAACAGGAGATGGAGAGTCCCAATTGTTACTTTGAGGGCGCCGTGGAGGGTTCTAATTTTTACACGAAGGACACTGTGGATGATCTCGATGGCAAACTGGGGCAAGGATTCATGTCGGCCGATGAATTAGAAGAAGTGGACATTGGACCAGATGATAGACCTAGGCCGATATATATTAGTAATGGTTTGACAAAGAAATTTAAATGTAAATTAATAACACTTTTAAAAGATTATAGAGATTGTTTTGCCTGGGAATACTATGAAATGCCAGGACTTAGCCGATCGATTGTTGAACATCGGTTTCCTGTCAAACCTGGCTATCGGCCATACAAGCAACCCCCAAGACGTTGTAAAGCTAAGATGTATGATGCTATTATGGCCGAAATTACAACATTCTATGATACTAACTTAATCAGACCATGCCGATATGCTGAATGGATTTCAAATATAGTATCAGTGATCAAGAAGAACGGCAAGCTTAGAGTTTGTATCGATTTTCGAGATTTGCATAAGGCCACTCCTAAAGATGAATACCCAATGCCGATTGCCGATCAATTGGTTGATGCAGCATCTGGGCACAAGATTATCAGTTTCATGGATGGTAATGCAGAATATAATCAAATTTTTATGGCAGAGGAAGACATTCACAAGACTACTTTCCGATGTCCTGGTGCAATCGGCTTGTATGAGTGGGTTGTTATGACTTTTGATTGAGTAGTGCTGGTGCCACGTATCAGAGAGCAATGAATTATATATTTCACGATCTTATCGGCTTGTTGGTTGAGATCTATATCGACGATGTCGTAGTCAAGTCTAAGGAGATTGATGAACACATAGCCGATTTAGGAAGAGTCTTGGAAAGAGCAAGAAGTACGGATTGAGGATTAATCCAACCAAGTGTGCTTCTGGTGTATTAGCTGGACAGTTCCTTGGATTTTTAGTACATGAGAGAGGGATCGAGTTACCTCAGAGGAGTATCAATGCTATCAAACAAATAAAACCTCCAGAAGACAAGACTAAGTTGCAGTCATTGATCGGCAAAATTAATTTTATTAGACAGTTTATATCCAATTTATCTGGTCGAATAGAGCCGTTCACACCATTCTTAAGGTTGAAAGCCGATCAAGAGTTTGTTTGGGGAGAGAAGCAACAGAAAGCTTTGGACAATATAAAAGAATATTTGAGTACTCCTCCAGTCCTCATTCCACCACAGAAAGAGCTTCCTTTTAAGTTGTATTTGTCAGCCGATCAGAACACTATTGGCTCTGTCCTAATCCAAGAAGTTGAAGATAAAGAGCGAGTTATATTTTATCTAAGTAGAAGGCTTTTGGATGCAGAGACCAGGTATTCACCTGTGGAGAAGTTATGCTTATGTTTATATTTTCCTGTACAAAGTTAAGGCATTATTTGCTTTCCAATGAGTGCACTATAGTATGTAAGGCCGATGTGGTATGATATAAGCTATCGGCTCCAGTTTTAAAGGGGAGGATTGGGAAGTGGATTTTTGCTTTGACAGAATTTGATCTACGGTATGAATTGGCTAAGGCAGTGAACGGGCAGGCGATAGCCGATTTTATAGTTGAGCATAGGGATAATTCAGTTAATCATGTTGATATTATGCCCTGGACATTATTCTTTGATGGATCAGTTTGCACCCATGGATGCGGTATCGGCTTAGTAATTATATCATCTAGGGGGGCAAGTTTTCAATTTGCTTTCACTATCAGACCTTATTCTACTAACAATCAAGCTGAGTATGAGGCTGTTTTAAAAGGGTTGTAGTTACTAAAGGAGGTTGAAGCCGATGCTGTTGAAATCATGGGTGATTCATTGTTGGTGATCAGTCAATTATCTGGGGAATATGAGTGCAAGAATGATATCTTGATGATTTACAATGAGAAATGTCAAGAGTTAATGAAGACTTTCAGGATAGTCACTTTGAAGCATATTCCTAGAGAACAAAATGTTGAAGCCAACGATCTAGCTCAAGGGGCATCAGGTTACAAGCTGATGTTGAAGGATGTTGAGGTTGAAGTTGCATGTCTGCCTGCAGATGGTTGGAAGTTTGAGATACTTGAATATTTAAAGAATCCTTCTAGATCGGTTTCCTGGAAGTTATGGTATAAAGCTCTCAAATATGTTTTGTTGGATGATACATTGTACCATCGGACTATTGATGGAGTTTTGTTGAGATGTTTGAGCCTAGATGAAGCAAAGGTTGTCATGTGTGAGGTGCATGAAGCAATATGTGGTACTCATCAATCGGCTCATAAGATGAAGTGGCTGATTGGGAGAGTAGGATATTTTTGGCCGACAATGCTTGAGGATTGCTTTCGGTATTATAAAGGATGTCAGAACTGTCAGAAATTTGGAGCTATTCAGAGAGCACCAGCATCAACTATGAATCCAATTATTAAGCCATGGCCGTTCAGAGGTTGGGGTATTGATATGATCGGCCAGATTAATCCACCATCGAGTAAAGGTCACAAGTTCATAATTGTTGCTACTGATTATTTTACTAACTGGGTTGAGGTTATCCCTCTTAAGAAAGTTGATACCAAAGATGCGATAGAATTTGTCAAAGAACATATCATATATAGATTTTGTTTGCCTCAGACGATAACAACTGATCAAGGGTCTATTTTTGTGTCCGATGAGTTTGTTTAGTTTGCCGATAGTATGGGAATCAAGTTGTTGAATTCTTCACCTTATTATGCACAAGCTAATGGGCAGGCTGAGGCATCTAACAAGAGTTTGATTAAGTTGGTTAAGAGGAAGATTGCTGAATATCCCAAGAAGTGGCACACTATATTGGCTGAGGCATTTTGGTCCTATCGGATGGCTTTGTTGGGATATGCGTAGGCTACGATAGCATAAAACAAAATTTTTCTACCGCATAAACCAGGAACCATGCAAGTATGAGATTATAGATTGTTACCACTCAACGCGCTGCGCAGCGGAAGTATGCGCTAAGGAGCCGAAGGAATCCTCGCGATGTAGCACGTGCCGATGTAGAGGATGTAGTCGATCGCAGCGGCTCGACCTTCTCCTCCTCGTGCGTTCTCCTCACCGTGCTCCCACGCCGATCAGCACCGCAAGACAGCGGCGCCTCCACCGGTATCCACACTTCCAGGGAAGGAACACCACGCGCAAATGTGCTAGCACCCGCGCGTGGCTAGGGTTTTCTCGTGAAGGGGAGTGGCGGCTAGGGTTTCACGTGGCGTGATGTGTTAATACCGCTGGCCACACCCCCTCACGTATATATAGGAACCACGTCCGGGCCTCCAAGGCCCATAGGAGTTCTACTCGGATCCGTATCCGAATTGAGTGCATATTGGATCTCCATCCAATCCCTTTATTCCGGCCCTTTAAGCGTGCGACCCTGTAGGTTCATGCACACTCGGGTGCAACCCGAAAACTCCTTTTCGGTCCATGTGTCAACAGCGGCCCCTAGCAGAACGTATTGACCCACCGAGCATACATAAAGATCATATCGGCTGAACCTTTAGTGTTTACTTGTATGAATCCCTTTGCCTCACGATATCGATTAAGCTCAAGACTAGATATGTGTCATCCTCTAATAGCTCAATCATTCACTCGATCCTGTGATAGATTAAATAACCTGCGATTGACTCCTCAATCACTTTTGGCATGGCCATGCACTTCCATAATCTATAACATCGAGGGGCCCAGAGATATCTCTCCATAGGAGGAACAAATCCCATCTTGATTATTCATTTCCCACTACATGTTTCATAACACACCCGAAGACTACTTTTATAACTACCCAGTTACGGAATACCGTTTAGCAGTCCCTAAGTAAGTCACTACACATGTTGGAAACCATGATAATCTCAGGTCTAAGAATTCTATACCAACACTAATCGAGACCACTGATGGCACTACACAAAAAGTTCTTGCAGTGTCTTATGTCGGGTCTATCCAACAACATGTTCCCCAACATGTGTCCACATTATCAATTTGGTATCTCCATACCATGATCCATGAGACATGATCATCAACCAATACATGTGCTGATCATTTAACCATATTTGTTCCACATATGATATTTGATCAGGGATAGTTTAGAAATAGCAACATATAACTTAAAGAGTTTCATAAATGTATCACAGATTCATTAGCGAATAGTGAGTTATCTATTTCAAGGAACAATATCAGATAAATATGTAAACATAGTATGTGATACAATCATCTCTATGATTTCCTCTAGGGCATATTACTAACAGGCTTGTCATGGTGCTATTCAAGTTCAACCATATTAGTTAGTTTATGGACATGAAGCTGTGTTACCATGGGAAACTAACATCGGCTCCAGAAGGATTTATTTGCAAGATGAACTGACAGCCGATGATTATTATAACTTAATGATTGTCGAGTCAGAAGAGTTGGTTCAATCTAGATTACATGCTCTCGAGAAGGTTAGAAATGATAAGGAGAGAGTTGCTAGGCATTATAATAAGAAGGTTGTGCCAAAATCTTTTGAGGAGGACGAACTTGTGTGGAAATTGGTGTTGCCGATAGGAGCAAGAGATAGTAAGTTTGGGAAGTGGTCACTGAATTGGGAAGGGCCTTTTCAGATTCACAATTGTGTTTCTAAAGGGGCTTATATGTTGAAAGGACTTGACGGAGAAGTTTTTGGACGAGCTCTCAATGGAAAATATTTAAAGAAATATTATCCAAGTGTTTGGATGAGTTCATAATCAGCTGTGTTATGCCGGTATATGGTTGACAACCGATATTGTTTACATCGCCTTTAGATGGCCGATATTTTTATCGCCCTTAGACTACAAATAAGTTTGCAGCATGGTGCTCCCTACTACAAACTTAGGGGGCATGAGAGGTTAAAATTGGGAATTTTTTGATCAAAATTTGTTTTTGAGCAAAATTATGATATATTGGCAAATTCATATCGGCTCGATGGCCGATATCAGCATTTACCTGAGTTTAAATTGGCTCGATGGCCGATAGAGATATAATTACATGGAAGCAAAAGTTTACAAGCATTAGAAGTTGTCAAGTGTTCATTACATCAGGATAGATATTTTTGAATGGCCGATATCACATTCTGTCTAATTTGTTCTACTTCACCTATCGCTTGAGCATCGGCTGCATCTGCTCCGGGGATTGGCTTGAGAGATTTGCTCAAGGAGGATAGATGTTTGATAGAGTTCTTCAGTTTTGTTTTCTAGACTTCGATGGCTTTAGGCAGATCGGCTAACTTTTGCTCTTCAGATGTTATTTCAGTTCTACATTCATCAAGCTGTGCTAGCAAATCAGTTTCTCTTTTCTTCAATCTATCAATGTTTAATTGTGTTGAGTCTGGTCCAGCCTCAAGTTCATCCAATTCGGCCTTCTCATCGTTGACTTGTTGTCGGCTGGTTTGTATGGTAGCTTCAAGAGATGAGCGCTCCAGCTGATCAACGATTCTTTGTCTAGCTCTCTCAAGTTTAAAGCGATATTGTTCGAGGAAAACAGCTGGAGAGACTATATCAACGAGTTCATCAGGGACTTGATCTTGAATTTCCTGGAATCTTGCCCTTATCGGTCCACAATCTGCAACTAAGGCGTCCAAAGAAGCACTGAGCCAACCAGCAATATCGGCTAGCTTGTTCTTTAAGTCTTCAGATATAGGAGTTGTGGCCTTGCTCGTTGTATCTTCTTCTTCTTCATCCAGAAATTGCTTGATGTCGAAAGAAAACATATTGGCTAAGAGCTGAGGATAAGAATATATTATTAAGTAACCGTCCTAATTGAGTCGATATATGAAAATTAGATGTATGCTTACAGGAATTTGAGGAGTTGAAGTTGCAACAATTGTTTCCTCGTCATGATGACTTGCTGCAGCCGATGGAGTGTGTTCGCTTGAGGGCTGTTGAGGAGGTGAAGGCTGTGGAGGCTGAAATAATAGTAAGTATTATTCAGTATCGGCTGAAAACAAAGTTAAAGTTGAATTGGGTGAAAGTTATCGATGCTGGTGGTGGAGTTGGTTTTCTCCTCGTAGCTATTTGTTTCTTCTTTGGCTGAAAGACATAACTGGGTTAAGAAGTATAAGATATAAAGAAGGATGAATATATTAGAGCATTCATACCTGTGTTTTTCGAGAGTGACGTTTTGGAGGACTGGGAGTTTTGATGGGTTTTGATTGAACAGCCGGTGGAGTGTCAGTTTTAAGCGTTGTAGCTTCGGCTTTTTCACTAAATTAGGCAGCTGGTTCATTGATAGCTTCTTCCATTTCAATTTCCTTCAGATATGTCTCCAATTCTTGGTCCAAAGGGAGATCTTCATTGGCTGATTTCTTTTGCTTCTTGGTGGTTTTTTGGGTGATAGATGGCTTGATGGCAGCTGTTTTGTTCTTTTTCGCTTGTCTCCAGCCTGTATCGGCTCTCTAATATGACCCTGGAGTAGGGTAGCTACCTTGGGAGCATTGAAGCCGATGGCAGAAGGAGCTCGGCCATAGCCGTTGGGGAGTTTTGCAGCAGCATACTCTATCGGCTTGCCACTTCGACTGATAAGAGGTGGAGGTGACGCAGATATCTGCAAAAGTAAAATAAGAAATGGTAAATATCAAGAGATTGCTAAGACATGATGAATGTTATGAGAGGAAATGACTTACTTGAGGAACCAGATCTGGTGATATTCTAGTTAGATATGTTTGGGCCGACAGATGGAATATGTGAGTTTTCCATTCAGACCACCATCTATCAAAAAGATACTTCTCATCAAGATGATGTTAAATCTGTCAATGCTGCCGAGGGGAGGACCAGGTATGTTTAGAAGTTTGTCCATCATCAAAACCGATACAATTTCTCCTCTGGTCTAAATTTTATCAGAATAATACAAGCCGATGGGAAGTTGGCCCATACCAAGCTATCTAGCTGCCACCATCGGATGATAGAATTCATATGATGGTTGTATGTTTCTACCTTGAGATATGCCAGTGGGAAGGATACAGGGGGAGATTGCCGCAGTCAGGACTTCTCTTGGTTTTTCAAATATTTCATCATTGATTTATCAAGTCTGAAATCGGCTGGTAGTCTGAAATCGGAAAGGATTCACAAGCAAACCAGATTCTGCTGTCTCTTGGGAATCCATCATAGAAATTTCCAAACCAGTTCTGAAAGTGTTCAGCCGATGGACCTGAACTTGCATAACTAGTAGCTGCCTCTCCAAAGGATGTGCATCTGTGCATTGAGCTAGAGTCATCATCATCACTGTCTGGATCGGTTAAGGAAGGGAATTCGACTTCTTGGAGTGCTGGTCTTAATGCTACTTTTAAAGTGTGCAGGATAAGCCAAAGTTGCACAAACCACCAAGGGCCACCTGTGCTAACACTTGAGTCCATGATGAGCTTAGCCGATGATTGACTCAAAGTTTGATATACTGCACCTAACAAATATTTGCCCAAAGGAAATTGTTTCTTTGACACTATGGCTTCGGCTAGATGTTGCCAATTGGCTGTTGGACCATAGGTAGAGTCACAGAAAAGGAATTTATCTAGCCACATAAGAAGAAAGGCAGTGTGTTCTCTAGCCGATACTGGGCCTGTTCCTATATTGTCTGCGATAAAACCTGACCGCCCTCCAATATTCTTGGTTTTGAATCTATGAGTGCACTTGGTTTTTAAACTGATAGGATTGGTTGATGTAGTGATGTCCAGACCAGTAATCATTATGATGTCAAGCAGGGTGGGGGTAATCAGCCCATGGTTGAACATGAAAGCATTCACAGTGTCAGACTAGAAGTATGCAACAGCCGATAGCATTGGCTCATGTTTCTTCATATCGACTACAGACAGAGATAAACACTAGGCTATTCTCGTTTCGTTCAAATGGTCTTGTTTGCTTGCGGCAATCCTCTTATACCAGTTAGTCCACCCATCCACCTGGGATGGCCAAGATCTGAAGGTGGCAGTCCAGTGAGTTAAGGCTGGGTTTGTTTGTCTAAAAGGGATCATTTCTATCTCTGCATTGATCATGGTTGTCACGCCCGGAAATTCACTTATAATTTCCGAACTAATTTGTGCATACAATCCTCGTCCAAGAATCAGCCGAGGTACACAAATCGACAATTATTCCTAATATCTAGTTGAACAAATATATAAAGTCCAACTAGTCAAATTATAACCCAAGGTATCAAGGAATAGGATAATCAATACAAACTGGCCATAATAAAAGAATAGGTTCACAACACCGAGTGACATTAAAAAATAAATGCACATTTAAAATAAATAGATAATTTAAATATCGGATCAACATGCTTAAAGGATTGTGTTTAGGATCTGTGTGACTTGCCTTGCAATAATCGGTCTTCAGTTAGTTTTCTGGAACACTTCTGATGCACACACGAACCTTCGAAACGACGGAAACGACAAGCTAACACGCGAAACAAGGAAAAAGACTAAGAAAATCCAACTAAACAATACATAAAAACAAACATGTAGACCATGATATTAGATGAATTTAGAGACTTGAACGACCCCATTGCGATTTCATATGAATTAATTATGAATTTTACAAGATTTAATCCAATTAAACATATTAAAGAAAAGAGTATTCCAAATTAATTAAACAATTTACAAATGATTTATAACTAGGAGAAAAGATTAAAAACATCCTCCGGTAAAAAGATTGGATAAAATTTGGTAGATGATATATAATATAAAGGACAACATGCCATTGAAAAGGATAGGAAAAGATCTACATTGATTTGGATGGTGGAGATCGATTGACCGGATTTTGACTTAGAGCGGACGACTCAGATTGATCTAATATAAGGTTTAATGATGAGCAACACATCAACATCCATGTAGGATAGACGCTGATATGGCGACGATGTGGCAACTACCGGCGCTGATGTGAACACGCCACGCGGGATAGACGGCCGACAGCACGGGGTACGATGGTCGCCGGTGAAACATGGCCCGGAGACGCAAACAGAGGACACCGGAAGGAAGAGCACGATGAGAGGAGGTCATCGAGGGGCGGCGCGATGATGGATGACGACGGATGATGACCGGCAGCGAGGTAGATGTGGCAATGACGTCGGGTTGACGGTGAAACGGCGTTCCGGCGATCTTCGGCGGCAACGGAGGGGTGGACGGTGTTCTCCTCGCAGCTATGAATCCAAAGGAGGCGGCGGCGACCGAAGGCGGTGACGGGAGAAGCAACAGGGCTTCGCTGGAGATCAAAAAAAATGACGGCGAACTCGGCCTACACGGTGACAACGGAAACCGACGGGTTTCGGTGGAGGAGACGGGGTGGCTGGGGTAGAGCTCGGCCTTGCAAAGCCGATGGAGGTGGCGGTGCTGAACGACATCGGCCAAGACGATGGGAAAAGGTGACCGAAGGCGAGGCCGGCGACGGAGAGAGAAGGAGCTCGCGGGGAGAAGGTTTCGGGCGATGGAGGAAGAAGGGAGAGGGTGGGGTGGCTAGAGGAGAATCCGGGCCCAAAACGAGAGGATTTGGTGATGGCAAATTTGGTTTATCCCGAGTTCACCGGATAAGAACAAGGCTGAAATTCGTGGGATTTAGCACGAATTTGTTGGGGATTTTTTGGGGATAAGGTGGAGGAGATTGAGGGGAATCCGTTCCCGCAACTAATTTTGGAAGGGGAGCAACGGGGAGGTCGGATTCCCACATTATTAATTAGGATTCCCGCAACTAATCCATTTCAGCCATGTTTTATTTAGAAAATTTTAATTCCCACGTTAACTTCACTTGTAAATTAATGAACATTTAATATAAATTCTAGGAATAATTTATTAAATAATTTATAAATCCCTGAAACGAATATCAGGGTGTGATAATGGTGGTTGGATCTATTTCGCCTATTGGGCCCAGGTAGAAGTGACCGGGATCTTTCAGACTTGGGATGGCTATTTGGTGGACTAGATGCTACAGATTGAAAAAGAGAGATTGAGGACAGAAAATAACCAGGAAAGCACGAAACGAGTTTTGATCCAATAGAACTTACCTCGGGAAATTCCTTGGCTGGAGCGCTTGATGGGCTTGATGAAGACACCATTGGTTTGCGGGGGATCGTTGCCGAGAGTAAGGTTCATCGATTTGGTCGCCGGAGTAGTTGAGGGAAGTCGACGGAGTCAGCGGAGATGGTTGGGTGGATTAAGCAGTGAAAATAGAGTTAACACCGTGAAAATTCCGGAAAGGCGGTTGCTATTTATGAAAGTAGGTGCATAACGGTCGACGGGATAACCCTAGGATTTTACAGAGTCGTTGAGATAATTCCGTTGCATTATATAATACTTCGGAATTGGGGGGCATGTGTTGTTGATGAAATTTGGCAAGCATGTGAATCGGACAAGAAGTCCAATTCGAAGCGGGATTGAAGATATGCGGAATTCTCGAAAACAGAGTGCGCATCGTCTGGGAAACCGTATCGGCTGGAACTAAGTTTGACGTGGATAGCCGATGTGGCCGATATTGGCTGCATGATCAATGTCGGGTTCGATGAAGAGTTTGAGATAATGTTGCCAGGCAAGGATAGAGTCCAGGATTGACAATTGTATGTATTAATTAGGATTATTTGTAATTTCCTTCTAGATATTTTTGGTAAGAGTCAGCCTAAGGGACTTGTTTGCTAGTTGGATTTGTATTAGGACGATATGAATCGTGTCTATAACGGACAAGTTTGTACTTTCGGGTATAAATATAACCCGAGGCCTTTGGAATAAAACAACAACAGTTCAATTAATCTCGGCGCATCGTCAACCTTTTATTATTTTATTTTCGACGAGTTCTTACTTTCGAGTCGAGCTGCATCAGTTTGATCTTCGGCGAAGAGGTAAAACTTGTTATGGCGGTTTGCATTATCGGAATTAGTGCTTACATCTTTATGACACTCTAATTCTATTTTGTGAATCTCCGAGTTATCATATACATTATATAATTTAGATTGACAATGCTATCTACTTGTATCGATCGATCTCTATCTTGGGTTTTGCTGATAACAGCTAGATTGACTTGTTGGTTTAAATTATATGATGTATTTGCCATCCTAAAAAGGCAACCATCGGCTTGATTGTCTAGATATTATGCTTCTTCTTATACTTGATGTTGCATCAGTTAAGTTTGATCTAGTAAGTCGTGTTTAGAATCATGATCTCTAGCCTGCTTTATGGTTGTTAATAAGGATAGTATCGGGGTTTCAGCCGATCTTATCTTGTATAGTTGTTTTACATAGTCTCATGTTTTTTTTAATATGCTATTTCTGCCCCTTATATAAGGATCTAATCTAATATAAATATATCATACTTATTACCAATTTGATTGATGATAGTTAGATATATTCTTGTATAAGGTTGTATCGGAGCTATAGCCGATATACACTTAAATCTGGGCATCGGCTACAATATGAATACATATAATCGTTATTTCATGTTATTTTAGACTTGGGCAATTTATACTGTCTCGGTTAAGTCCGATCTATCCCAATTGCTGATTTCCAAAGTAATATTGATTTATAGATTGTACAATACTGATATTTTCAGCCGATGTACCAAGTTTAGGGTTAGCTCATCATCAAATATGCCTTACAGCCGATCCATGCTACATTGCATCTGCTAGATTACATCACGATATGATATCAGCTGCCTGGCCGATTGATTATCGTTTACTGATAAACTTGCATATTTCATCTTGTTGATTGCAGGATCAAATCAACTGGCACGCCTATTAAACCCGAAAGCAAGTTTTGGACCTGCACTAGAGTAAAGCAAATCTCTCAGGCTAGTGTGTGTTTTTTGCATCAACAATCCCTCAGGTCAATATTGGACTTGTGGCGAGTGAGGTTGATATTGTCAGCTAGTATTGGCTCCTAAGCCTTGGGATGAGGTGTACGACGGCGGCTCTGATGTGTACTGTTGGCCTGGCTGGATAATCCCGATCGGCTGTTGTGGAACCGAAGGAATATGATATGCTGGTTCAACGACTGGTGGCTTTGTATTGAGTATGCTGATCAAATGTTCCGGTGTCAGTTGGGTTGAAGTTTGCCCCCAGTGATCGGTTGTTGTCTTGTTAATATCGTCGGGATACTTGTGTTGGACATGGGAGCCGATGGAGCTTGGGTTTGAAACAAGTGATGTTTCCCGCCAATTTCTGTCTTCACAGTCCTATAACCTGGAAAAGCGTCCCCTAGCAGATATACGGGCCCTTTTGCTTTTTCCTCGGCTATAGTGCCATCCACCACTGTCTTGATCATATTTGTTAATGTGTTCACAAGTACACCGGATTGATTAATGAGGGCATGATGGACTGCCGAATCAATACAGTCTTGTAATGTGTGGAACTCTTCGTCGCTTGATTCGGTCTTAGCCTCTTTTCCTTTATCATCGCTTGTTCCAGATGTACTTGGCTCCATCTTCACGATCGGTGGCAACTCCACTTTAGTCTTTTGGATCATCGTGCCTTGGCGGGTTACCGTGAATGAGTGAAGGTATTGGCTTTGGAGTTGATCTAGTAATTTCTTCATCTCCTCCTTCTGCTCCTCGTTTAATTGCTCGACCGTGATCGGTAGAACGTTATCTTCCGTGACTTCAGTAATATTGGGTGTCATGGCGACAAAGGAAGTCCCACCGGGCGTGCCAAAAGCGTGTTGATGCAAAAAAAAATACACACTGGCCTAGGAGATCTGCTTAACTCCAGTGCAGGTCCAAAACTTGCTTTTGGGTTCAAGGGCGTGCCAATTGATTTGATCCTGCAATCAACAAGATGAAACATGCAAGTTCTATTAGTAAACGATAATCGATCGGCCAGAAAGCCGATGTCATATCGTGATATAACCTAGCTGATGCAATATAGCATGAATCGGCTGTAAGGCATATTCAATGATAAGCTAACCCTATACTTAGTACATCGGCTGTAAATATCAGTATTAATCTATAAATCAATATTACTTTAGAAATCAGCATTGGGGATAGATCGGACTTAACCAAAATAGTATAAATTACTCGTCTAAAATAATATGAAATAACGACTATATATACTCATGTCATAGCTGATGTCCAGATTTAAGCATGTATCGGCTATAGCTCCGATACAACCTTATACTAGGATATTCTCATGCAACAAATAGATCTAACTATCGTCAATCAGTTTGGCGGCAAGTCTGATATATTTATATTAGATTAGATCCTAATATAAGGGGCAGATATAGCATATTAAACAAAGCACAAAACTATGTAAAACAACTATACTAGATAAGATCGGCTGAAACCCCGATACTATCCTTATTAACAACCATAAAACAGGCTAGAGATTGTGATTCTAACCACGACTTAATAGATCAAACTTAACTGATGCAACATCAAGTATGAGAAGAAGCATAATATCTAGACAATCAAGTCGATGGTTGTCTTTTCAGGATGGTGGATACATTATACAATTTAAACCAACAAGTCAATCTAACCATTATCGACAAAACCCTAAACAGAGATCGACCGATGCAAGTAGAAAGCATTGTCAATCTAGATTAGATAACATATATGATAACTCAGAGCTTCGCAAGATAGAATTAGTGTGTCATAAAGATGTAAGCCCTAATTCCGATAATGCAAACCACCATAACAAGTTTTACCTCTTCGCCGAAGATCAAACTGATGCAGCTCGACTCGAGAGCAAGAACTCACTGAAAATAAAAGTAAAAGGTTGGCGATGCGCTGGGATTGATTGAACTGTTGTTATTCTCTTCATAAGATCCCAGGCCTATAGTTATACCCGAAAATACAAACTTGTCCGAGATGGACATGACTCATATTTCATCGTCGTAATACAAATCCAACGAACAAATAAGTCCCTTAGGCGGACTCTTACCGAAAATATCTATAAAGAAATTACAAATAATCCTAATTAATAGATACACTTGCCAGTCCTGTACTCTATCGTTGCCTGGCAACATCATCCAAACTCCTCCTCGAACCCGATATTGATTATACAACCAATATCGGTCATATCGGCTATCCACATCAAACCCGGCTCCAGTCGATACGGTCTTCCAGCCGATACGCGTTCTGTTTCCGAGATTTGTGCATATCTCCAAATCCACCTCGAATTGGTCCTTGTTTCCGATTCATATGCTTACCAAATTTCATCGTCAACACACTCGTAGAGAACTCATAGAGTGGTGGGTGAATCGCTACAACGTAGGTCAATGACCACATGTGTAGTTGTATCTCGACCACACGTAGAGAACTCGTAGACTGGTGGGATCGCTACAATGCCTGTACTTGGACCAGGTGTGTAGTTGTACCTCGACCACTCGCGGAGATAGTAGGAGAATCGCTACAACGTTGGTCGTGGACCAAGCGTGTAATCGTATCTCGACCACTACTAAAGGTGGTGGAAGTATCGTTACAATGTTGGTCGTGGACTAGGTGTGTAGTTGTATCTCGACCACCCGGAGAAGGTTTTATGGAATTGGGGGGATCGTTGCCACGCTTTTACTCGAACCAGGTGTGAAGTCATACCTCGATCACTCACATAGAACCCGTAGTGGTGGTGGGATCGCTACCACGCCTGTAAACGGACCAGGTGTGCAGTCGTACCTCGAGGCCAAACTGCTGGACAGATCGCCGCTAGGAATCACCACCCGTTGCCTCGTCCGCTGCTACCGCTCCGACGCCTCCCCACCTCAGCCATCCCTTCCTACCCCAACACCGCCTCGACAGCCAGCCCTCGATGACCTAGACACCCCCTCCCCCTCCCTCCCCGACCCCGCGAGAAGGGAGCACACGGCCGCAGGCGAGCAGCAGCCGGTCACCCCGCCGCCGCAGAAGGTTGCCAAGGCGACCTCCAGCGAGGCCTCCCGCTCCTCCATCCTGTTTGGGTCGGCGGGCAGGCTGTGCTGTACGTTCTTCGCTATGCCGGTCAAGGCAGCCAAGCAGGTACTCCTCCATTGCTTCTGCCTTCCTCTTCTTTAACTGAATCACCACTCAGTTCTTCATTTCTTCATGCGCTTCTCATAATCTGAAATCGAACAGGAAGATGAAAGTTGCAGACAGATCCCTGTCTGCAACTTTCATCTTCCTGTTCGATTTCAGATTATGAGAAGCGCATGAAGAAATGAAGAACTGAGTGGTCATTCAGTTAAAGAAGAGGAAGGCAGAAGCAATGGAGTACCTGCTTGGCTGCCCGCGGCCGTGTGCTCCCTTCTCGCGGGGTCGGGGAGGGAGGGGGAGGGGGTGTCTAGGTCGTCGAGGGCTGGCTGTCGAGGAGGTGTTGGGGTAGGAAGGGATGGCTGAGGTGGGGCGGCGTCGGAGCGGTAGCAACGGATGAGGCAACGGGTGGTGATTCCTAGCGGCGATCTGTTAATTGCATATACACATGTGAAAGGGCATGTAGCCTAGTTATTGCAGTGACCTGAGTAGCACCCAAGATCCTGAGTTCAAATCTCCATAGGAGCGAATTTCAGATTGGGTTATTTGAGAGCTAAGTTCCTTGTTTGAAAAGGCTGCATATATCCGGTTGGATATAGAGGCCGGGTAAAAAAATACCCTTTAAAAAAAAATGCATATACACATGCATCATGCAATAGGTTTGGTCATGGAGATATAGGCCAGTGTACATTATATCAAGTGTCAGAAAATCAAAAGTCAAGGTAGAGATTTTGCATCTTCAGTGTATCATATATCAGTTGATACCTGTGGATCATTCATACATTGATTCTGGTCTAGATGCTCGATATAAGTTGATTGTAATCTTTTTCTCAACTGAACTGTAAAGATGTTTATAATTACTGCAAATTTTCTCATACAAGATTCATGTGCTTCTTATTCCTGCAAATTTTCTTCTTCTCCTTCGTCTCCTCTTGCATATGTTAACATAATGGAGTGATTCTTTTGGGTGTTCTTGCCTTTTGATTTGCTGACACTTGATATAATGTACAATGCAACTGTTTATCGACATATTGTAGCAGAATAGAATGAGTGACTAAAATTTTGGTTGCTCCAAGCATTTCTGAAAGATTCTATTACCCTGTATAGAATTAAGTGAATAATTTAATTAGGTGAACCAGTGGTGTTTGACGGAATATGATACTGCCCAATATGTCATTCGAGGGAACATGAAACAATAAATTTAGGAAAAGAGGGGAGGGGGGAGGGGGATGGGGAATGCTTTTGAAGTAATGCATGGTAAATATTAAATTGCCTGACTTGAAGGCCTTTGACGAAGCAATGTCCATATGGTCAAATTTCATCTGTAATCTGTAACATTTAAAATTCAGGATGATGTGGGCGATGAGCCTCAGATTTAAAATTTTCTTTTTTATCTTATGTTTTACCTTTGGATTTTATCTCAGGCTTATGCATGTTCTTCAACCGGCAATAATCTTCAGGTAAGATGATGGTAGTCCATGTTTTTCGATGATTCGCACCCACATTGCTGTTCAATTTGGATAAAATACATGAATTGCTGGTTCATCGGGCATGCGTGTACATGAATCTTCCGGATCCAAGCTTGTGGATAGAATAACTGCATGTCTCCTCTCCTTTGTCTCAGATTGCTTTGTCTTCCCCTGCTCACTATACCGATGACTAACAACATATCAAATGTGTCTTTGCCTATCTCTACAGAAATACATCAGCTGCGTTTGAGAGAAAAATCCTAATTTCTGCAGTTCAAGGAGACATTTGTTGAGGAAACCCTCATCTTCCAGAGTTTCATTATACCCTCAGTAAGGTAACTAGGCAAAGTACTTGCATATCAGTGTATTAATTAAGCACGAAAATATCTGCAGTTTTTCATCATAAAACCAATAAGTAGTACCCTTAACGGTGCTTCTTGGTAAGTGCACTTGATGTTGTACTTGCGGTGGTCCAGCGATGCCAAAGATTATCAATAATCACAATATAAGAAATCTAAATCAAGCCATGTGTGCTACTCTTCCTCCTATTTCTGATTGTGGTTGCTTGTGTTGTTTCATCACAAATTGGCCTTCCGAATTGAAGTCACTACCACTGATTTTTCTTGTGACTTATCTTGACAACCTACAGTTGCGTGGTTTGCACAAATGTATCTGGATTATTTATGAGAGGCTATGGAAGATTCAGGTGGAAAGAAAATCATGGTCCTTGAGAGTGGGTGGATTTAATCATTTTCTTGTTTGTTCATTTCATTCTAGAGAAGAAAACATTGATCCACCTTTGTGATATGTTTCAGTTAGTTTAGCTGATGAATTCTGGAGGAACTGAAGTTTGAAGTTGCAGATGCAGAGACTACTGTGGTTATGTAAGAGCATTATTTTGTGTTTTCAGTAACCTTGATTTCAAGTAATTTAGAGGTCGTCAGGGCACAATCGAGAAATAGATTTTTTGAATGTTTTTGCAAAAACTTGCACCCTTTTATTTCAGCTTGTCAATTTGATATTTCATGGCCAAGCTTCAAGTCTGATTGAGCAGGTACACTACTGGGTACAGATCAGTATTTCTTTTACAATTAAATTTTTTGAGCTTCATTTATTTGGCTAATATATTAAGTAATTTACATGCTGCAGATTTTCATCTTCAATACATTCTCAGATTGTCTTTTAGCTATATGCATATTACAGATCTGCCAGATTGTTATTTTTCCAGAGAGCTTACTTGTGTTACTATCATATTTATATTGTAGAAAAACATGTTGTTCCTAACGTTGACAATTCCTCTTAGCCAAGTTCCTAACCTTGGACATAGGGCATTTTGTCTCAAAATCATTTCAATCCTGACCTGAGTGGCTTAGCTCATCTGCTGTTTTTTTGTGCAATTTGTTTTCCAGCAGGTGATATCAGGAATTGTTCACATGACATTACCAACCCTATTCGAGTCAATTGATCTTGTTGTACATGATCTGCAAAGGACTAAACTGAATTACCTTATTTTATACCAGCATTTCAGGACCAATTCCTTTTTCTTTTTCTGAATCCACATGATCGATTCTTGGTTTTATTCTTTAGGTATATTTCTTACCTTAGCTTACCATTCTCTGAATGGTTCTAATTAATTCGTTGCTTACTTCCTAACAATGTTCACCCATATCTGTCAAACAAAAGATGATCAGGGCCAGCAGCATCCTGGAGGGACCGCCCGGGTGAAGTGCTGGGGAGGTGCCGTCAGATCGGCTGTTGTGTAGCTTGACTGGTCCCAATACATGATTTGAACTCACCTTTTTAGGAGTTTCTTCATTTCTTGCAAGGGATTGATTAATGTTTTTTAAATATGATACGATGATTTGCATGATTTTGTGTTGTACCTAATTAGCAGCATTATCACTGTATTATTCCCCACTTGATGATCATGTTCCCAGTAAGACATGTTATTGTTTAAAGAGGTGTTTATGCTAGCTCTCTGCCTTGGAAAACGTTGAGCACGCTAAATTCAAACAAATCTATTTATGCCGATCAAGGCCTAGCCTTTTTCTTTGTGTTGAAACTTTAATAGTTCTTAAGATTTTGCTTCACCTCTCTGCAGGCACAAGCAAGGCATTCCAAGTGGAACACAATGAAGTGCATAGTGGGCTTATTGGGCTGTTAAAGAAATCTGAAGCAATGTGGTGGGCTGGTGGCTGTAGATATCTAATATTTTGCTATAGACCGGACCAGTCCGAATTGTGGTTAAGCTTGCAGGTTTTGTGAGAATCTGGATAATATTGTTATGAAGCGTGGACATAGTGTGCTTATAATAGATTATTGTGAGAATTTCTTACATGCCGACCAAGTTTTTTTATATGCCACTTAAATTTACCTCCTTTTTATGATTTATTACCTGTCCCATGGCATTTTGTGAGATATGAAACTCGTGAAGTTGAAGATTAAGGCTCCGTTCGTTGCCTCAACTAGAGGAGAAATTTTGAGTGCACGTGAAACGAGAAAGTTCATTAGCACATGATTGATTAAGTATTTATAGTTATAAAATTGAAAATTGGATTTATTTGTATTTTTAAAAACACCTGTATAGAATTTTTTCATAAAAAATACATCATTTAATAGTTTGAAAAGCGTGATAAGGGAAAACGAGGAAGTTAAAGTTGGCACACGTAAAACGAGAAAGCTATTAGCACATGATAAATTAATTTTTAGGCGTTTCTTTATTCTTCTTCACTTAGCTTATATTTATTATTTAGAGAAAGTTTTCTTACAATGTTTCTCACGTGTGTTAACCTACCCTTACCTTATAATTGATTAACCCATGCATACATTTTAATGTACATAAGTACGGTATGAATTAGTAACATGTTATTTTCTTAACCATATCTTCCCTTAGCATTAAACAAATATAATATCTTGGAATACTCCCGGGTAAATGCTACAACAGTATATCTATGCGCTTGCGGATTTATATCTGTAACCGTTAGAAATACCGACTAATGTTTCGAACGGCATTGCTAGGAATTGTATTCCTAACAATGTCGTTAAGAAATATCAACAGTATACAAGGAGATATGGCTGCTATGAGTATTTCTTTGGATTTTTGGAAATTTTCATTGTTCAGCTCATCAGGTCTTAAGTTTGTTGGTAATTCATAATCATCAAAAGAGTCATGTAAACCAAATTCTGCTATATCTTGGGAATCCATCATAAAAATTGCAGAACCAATTTTTGAAGTGCTTAGTCGATAATCCTTAACCTGAGTAGACTGAGGCTGCTTCCCCAAATGACATGCATCGGCGTGTATCTAGCTCATCATCGTCAGAATCGGTAAGTGATGGCAAGTTTGATTCATTAAGGGGTATCTGTTGGCTGCTTACAGACTATGCAAATTCATCCATAGCTGAATGAACCACTAAGGACCACCAGGGCTGACACAGTTATCCATCAAGAGTTTGGTCGATGCTTGGCTCAGAGTTTGATAGACTGCTCCTAGGAGATACTTGCCCCGAGGAAATGCTTCGGCAAAGTGTTGTCAATTAGTAGTTGGACCACAAGTTGAGCCACATAAGACAAACTTTTCAAGCCACATGAGTAAAAAGGCAGTATGTTCCTTGGGAGTTACAGAACTATACCTATGTGTGCAGTAACATATCCTGACCAACCTCCAATATTCTTAGTTTTGAACTTGTGTTCACAGTTTATCTTGAGACTGATGGGGTTGGCCGATGAGGTGATATATAGCCTAGTGATCATTTTTACATCAAGAAGTGTGGGGGTCATTAGCCCATGATTAAACATAAAAGCATTCAGGGTATCAAACCAAAAGTAAGTTGCAGCTAAGAGTATGGGCTTATCTTTCTTCATATCGGCTAGAGAAAGAGATAAACATTGGGATATCCCTATTTCTTCCCAGTGAGTTTGTTTGCTTGCAGCTATCCTCTTATACCAATTCCTTCATCCATCCGCGCGAGATGGCCAAGATCTAAACACTGTCGGCCAGTCAACTAGGTTAGGATTGGTTTGCCTAAATGGGATCCTGCTAGTCTCGGCATTGATGAAGTGGGTTGGATCTATATCGCCTATAGGACCTAGGAAATAAAGATTTGGTTCCTTGGAGATGGGAATTGCTATTTGATCTTTCAAATGCTGCAAATAGTAAAAGAGAAAAGGGGAATCAAGAAAATACGGACAAATCATAAGGTTTATATCAGGAGTTAGCCAATAGCAGAAAGATGATTCGAGATTGAGGACCAAGCTGAGGCGGATTTGGAAGAGAAGCTGTATTCTTGGAAACAGAGTATGCATCGGCTAAGGGCTGTATTGGCCGATACCGAGTTGAATACGGTTAGCTGATATGGACAAAGAAGGATTTGGATTAAAGCTTCATAGATATTGCTAAGCGAGGATAGAGTCTATTATAGGCAATTGTATCTATTAATTAGGAATATTAATGTTGGTTTATTAGAGATTTGGCAGTAGTCCATCATAAGGACTTGTTCGTATAGTTTTGTAACTTAAGAAAGATTGAGTCGTGTCTATCATGGACACGTTTGTACTATATGTGTAAACATATGCCCAAAACCATGTAAAAAAGATAAGACACGTTCAATATACTCTCAGCGCATTGCCACCTTTTTTTCTTTTAGTTCTTTTTCGATGAATTCTTGCTTCGAGTTAGGGCATCAGTTTCGATCTCCCCATAAGTCACAGTGGTTTATCCTATCGAGGTTATTATGTCGCTTTATATGTGTTAATCTTGTTAATTAGATCATTGATTATCATATATCTTTGTTAATCTATATCAATGATTTAATTTATTTGCATCGGCTAGATCTTTCGTAGGGTTTTACCGGTATTGGTTAAGTTGTCTTGTCAATATAGATTAGCTAAGGTATTCACCACCTTGAAAACTAACCAAAGACTTGATTGTTTAGATTTTATGCTTTTCTACGTACTTTACGATGCATCATCCCTAGCCATGCTTAGAATCATAAAAACTAACCTGTCTTTGATTATAATAAGGGTAGAATGAGGGTTTCAGCCGATCTTACTTGATATAGATGTTTTTATATGCTTAGTCGATCTAATCATGCTTTACATGCTATATCTGCCCCTTATATAGGTATATCATCTTAAGTAAATACATTTTGTATGCATCAAATATATTTAGTTAAATTGATATAGGTATATAAGATTGTACCGGAGTATTAGCCGGCACATTATCTTTTTCCTTGCCTATGTATTGTCTCATGGGCTATGATATAAACATATGTAATTTCTAGGCTGATCAAGTTTAGTCTATAAGCAATTCCATATTGTATTGGTTTGGTCCAATCTATGCTATTTGCTTATAGTTTAAATGAGTTTGATCTAAGAAATTACATGATTGATTACATCTTTAGTCGATATGACATACTTTAGGTCTTTTATGCTATTTTAATATTACACCTGACAGCCGATCCTAATCAACAACATCGGCTAGTTTAAAGATGATATGTCATCGGCTTTCCAACCGATCGGCTATCATTTACTAATTTAACTATGTATTCTGATAAATCCTGAGCTCCACTCAATGCGCTCAAGGCTATGATTGGTCCGATCTTTCGGTGAGTTGAGATAACTACAATTTGGGAGATACATTGACGATCCGAATACAGCCGTACGAGACGTTGTGTTGTGCCTTAGCGATCGATACACCTCGCCGTGGGTTGTTGATCTTGCGGTGTAAATCAACCTTATTCCTGCAAGCAAATCGAAGAAATAATTAAGAACAAGATAAAAGCAATATGATATTGCAAATAGGAATTGAATACACACGATAGGTTGGGTTCGAAAGACAAGCAAACGGGTGGTCTAATCGACACGTGCGCTGGAAGAAAGTAGCAATGGCTTATCACACAACTCTTCTTTATCACAAGGAACAACAAATAAATCAACTTGTGGCAAAGGAATCTCAACAATTATTTCCACCAACGGTTGCTCTATTATAGCATGAAAAGTGGACATGTGTAGCTAATCTTGAGAATACTCACCTTCATTTATCTCAACACCATTTAATTTACCTTGAAAACATTCTTGAGACATTGCAGGTGCTTCAAGCTTCTCCTCCTTCTCAAGTATGTCTTTCTCCTCCTTTTGACAATTGTTTACTTCTTGTAATTTATTAGCAATAGGAGGCACATGTACAACTGCTTGTTTCTTTACATCCTCAATTTGTTTTTCCACATCACAAGCAAGTTGTAACTAATGAGTAAAAGAGCTATAACTTTGACAAGCAAGCATGTCTTGAATTTCTTTATTAAGCCCACGTAAAATCCTCACTTCCGTAGCTTCTTCGCATTCATCTAAACCACAACATAATAAACAACCGTGTATATCATGATAGAATGAAGTAACAATTCTAGTATCTTGTTTTAAACATTATAGTTTATTGAGTAGAATATCAACATAATACATGGGAACATAAACACCTCTCAAATATCGTTTAAGGTTTTTGCAAGATTGAGGTATTTTGTTATGCTTACAAAGATGTTTCCAATCATAAGAAGCATTTTTGATTAGAACACTAGAGGCACACATAACAATATGTTTCTCAGACAAGTCATGCTTTTTAAATTCTCTATCAACCGCTAGCTCCCATTTAATGTAAGCATGAGAACTGTAATTTCCTTCAAGATAAGGTAGTGCAAATTTGATCTTAGCTAGAACAACATCACTTACCTCATAATGGTCATGTTGATCACTCCTCATGTCTCGACGAAGATGTCGATATTGAGCATTACTGTCTCGTATTCCCTTGCTTAATCCTATCATGGTTAGTTGAAAACAAGAAACATACACAAGAATATGCACGCTCAGATCAACTACTAGGGCTGTAGCAGCTCAAATATCACACACACTGAAACTTTTAACCGAGCTCTTATAAGTTCTTACCAATGCAAGCGGAATTGTGACATACACCGACTCAACCAAGCACCCCAATGGAGGTTGGATGTATCGATGCCTTGGCAAACACTTGCTGTACGATTGCAATCAAATCTATGGAGCTTTGGTCGGCTTAAATATGTAGTAAAGGAATAACAAATACCCAAATCAGAGAATGCAAAGTTGAATAATGGTTCAAAGTCAAGTACCGTACTACTCCTAGGCTAGAACGTACTAGAGACACGAGCCTAAACACAAACGATACCACGAGATAACACTAGAAACAACTCAAGTACAACTCTGATATACAAACAAAGATAACAACTGATTTTCTCTTTTCTTTCTTTCTTTCTTCCTTTTTTCTTCTTTTTTTTGGTGTGGCTTTTTTTAAGCACCTTTCTGCCTTTTTTCCTCTTTTTTATTTTTTAGCAAAAACTAACTTAAGGTCCTCAATGTAAAATTAGAAGGACTCAAATGTAAATAAGAAAATTACAAGGACTCAAATGCAAAAGTGCAAACCCAAAAATTAAAGTTATACAAAAATGGAATGCTCTCGTCCCATAGGTTCCCATTTTGCAAACAGATCTCAATTCCGACACTCAAAATTTTTCACCAAAGTAGAGACCGTGGATGGGGGGTGTCGGCTCTGAGGTGGAGATTGACTCCCGGTCGACCTTAGTTTGGAAAGGCCCCACATGAAAACAGAAAGAAACCCGCACTTCCCTTTTTATCTCTTCCTCGGTGGCCAGAAAATCAATCAAATCCAATCTACATAATTTCCTCCAAAATATGATCTACTATCTTCTTCTTTCTTCTTCCTCGCGCAACAAAAACAAGAGCACGGGATAGTGCGCAACCACACAACCGGAACCCTAGATGCAACTCCACAACTCCAAAACTGATTGACAGAAACTTCTGAGAAGTATAAAAATCGAACCCTGGCAGTGAGGCGAGATCCGGTTTTATAGTTCCCGATGACAAGAAAGACACGGCGGCGGTGGCAGTGAAAGTGGTACTAGACGTGACCAGAACTCGAAACTCTAAACGGACTAGACGCTAAGACCAGCAATACGACTCGTGTGAGGACCCAAAATAGGACCTCCTGTGTATAAGTGCTAGTCCAGAATCAAGCTAGCACACATAGACACAAAGATAATATCACAGCCAACATCACGCAGGAAACCTAGCATTTATTAATAAACTGACTGTGATAAGCCTTTTGGCTAGAGTTTACATTTATTTATGCCACGAAGGGCCTAAGGAAAATAAGATAAACGCGTAGTACTTCCATTCAACTTGCCACAGGCAGTCAACTGGGACATGCGGCCTATTCCTCGTCTTCAGCAACAAAATCCTCAGGAAATAGCGGAAACCTTTCTTCTGGAATTGGGGGAATTGCAAGGTGAGTACATGGAATACTCAGGAAGTACACGGAAATATGCATATGCACGGCTGTCAATAAAGGCAATGGCTATTTTGCATAACACAACAATTTGCAGTTATAAACAATTTAGAAATAGAGGTTTAAAACAACATTTATAAATAACGGGTGTTACCAACCAACCATCCACACAGGATATGTCCACATAGGACCACTTAGCTATATTCATTAATCTGCACACAGTTCATTCCCAGTTTTCGCAAACTACCCCTCATGAGATATCACCGAGCATGTCCATGACCGCGGACGCGGCTATTCAAATAGATTAGTTTTAACACTCTACAGAGGTTGTACAGCTTGACCCACAAGATACATCGTCCTTTTAATGGCCATACGCAACTGTCACACTTCAGGTTATGTGCAGCCAAGGAGTCTGTAACAAGGCCTTTTAGAAACTCCGCCCCAACACTGTCTTCCCCAATGAGACAACTTTCTGTCACAAAGACAAGAAAGTACCCATGGCTAACCTTAACACCTATCATGTAGCCATCTGGGCCGACAGTGCCAAGACTCGGAATCCTACTAGGTCAGGTTCTTCCCATGAGAACATGTGGTTGCACGTTAGGCTTAGATCAATGGCATATGAAGTGAAGTCCTTAATTGACCAGGGCAACTTACCAACTACATTAGCACACAGCTCAGCAGTAGGCTCACACAGAGACCATACCCGATAATGATCACATAGATACATTACCGCCTAACTAGGTTCACACAGAACCACCCATCACCTCAGTCCAAAACATTTTATCCGCCTGTTTGTTTACTACACGTTGCACACATGCTACCGGAAAGATAGCACATAGCCACACAAGTCTTATCAAATCAGCTATAAGTATAAGATTAATCAAAATTATATTTTGCTTTAAAACAACCTTGAGGGGGGTAAGCATAACTACTCTACCTTGAGTTGAGCCCAATATTCAACTTACAAAGACTAGGGTGACAAGGTATCATAGGTAATCAACAATTATCAAAGGTAGGATATAAAAACCATTAGGTCACACTACCCATCGATAGTTTATAAATAAAATAATGCACGACTTGAAAACAAAATATTTTATAAAATGGGATCAATATGTTCAAAGAGTGCACTTGCCTTGCTCCCAGTACTGTCCTTGCACCGCGTCTTCGGAAACGAAATGTTCCTCTGCTCCGACGTCTACACGATCGCAAACAAGAAACAAATAAAGAAAAAAAGCTAAATAAATATCATCAAATGAAATAACCAACTGAACCAGGAGGTAGAGCTCGATTTTAGAGAAATTTAGGAAGAAGAACGGATCGAATCGTAGTTCAAACGGAAAAGTTATGACCTCCGGAACTTTGAATTTACAGAAAATCCGAGGATAAAAGAAAAAGGAATATTCCGAGAATATTCTCTGAATATTTAATTACGAAATTGAATTATTTTTTGAATAAGAAAAATATGGTGGGGCCCACTGGTCAGTGGCTAGGTGTATGATGGACTTGGTGTATGTGGACTCGATGACATGGTCTACCACGTGGCGACACATAGGCAAAAGAGGATGACATGGTGATGATGTGGTGCTGACATGGGTAGATCTAGGTTGACGTGGCATAGACTAGAGTTTATGTAGATCTAGTGGCTGAGATTGAATTTAGGGATTTGGATGGCTTAGATTGGTTTGGAGTGTTTGCAAAGTGGGGCCCACATGTCATTGGCACAAAGGGAAAGAAGAGGAGGAGACAGCAGCAGTTGCTCCACACGGCAGAGCCATGGCCATGGCAGGACCACGGCTGCGCGACGGTGTCCTTCGGCGACGGCGCACGGCGACTGCGGCAAGCGGCGGTGCCGCAAGGAGGAGGTGGAGGTGGCTCCGGTGGTGCGGCACGGGACTCAGGGACGACGAGGAGATGGCGCATGGGCTCGCCGGAGTTGGGGGAGAGAGAGAAAAGCGGCACGGCATTGCAGCAAGGTCAAAGGGTTCTGCCTCGGGCTCACCGGTGGCGGTGGTGCGGGAGGAAGGCGGTGACGTCCACAGCGGCTCGGCTCCCGGCGCAGCTCCACGTAGCGGCGGTGACGAAAAAGAAACAACGACGGCTGCGGCTTGGAAAAAGGAGAAGGGTGACGGCAACGGTATTTATAGAGGAAGGGTGGTGCTAGGGTTAGGGCACACGCGCGGCTTGGATTTTTGGAAAGCGGCGGCATTCGCGGCGATTGCGACGCAGCGTGCGGCATGGCGCGGCTTGCGGCACGGCTGCAGCGTGGACGTGGGCTGGTGTGGGTTGGCGGCAGCTTGGGCCGAGGGCGACGCGAGGGAGGAGAGTGCTGGGCCGAGGGCGCAGCACGGGCTCGGGGTTGGCCTCCCCAGGCCTGCAACTCGTGAGGAGAGAGAGAGCTGGAGGTTGAAGAAGGTGGAGGGAGGAAGAAAAAGAAAGAAAGGGAGGAGCTTTTCTGCAAAAGTAACATAATAGAGAAAGAAAGGAGGGAAAAAGGGAAATAGATATGGTCTTTTCTGGAAAATTCCAAACATAAAGTATGTGGAATTTTTTATGTTTGGAATTTTCGGAGGATGTAGGATATTTAGGAAATAAATTGAATAGCAATATGGAAACATATTGGATTTGGGTGGAATTTAATTAGAGATTTGAGCTCCACTTCCAAAACACAAATTAAATCCAAATAACTCCAATTAAAATATGATAAAGCCAACGATATAATTAATTAATTAATTAATAACATTAAAACCTTTTTATTTAACAAAATTTTCATTAAGCTATTTTAGACAGTTAAACCAAATGTGACTTTTCGCAATCAGACGAAAAGAACGGAAACGAAAAAATCAGGACGTGACAAACCTACCCCATGTTGCTTGGGACTGGCTTGGAAACAACTCCGGAAACTCTGCCTTTAGATCATCTTCACGCTCCCATGTTGCTTCAGCTTCGGTAAGATTACTCCACTGCACCTTGCAGAAACGGATAGTCTTACTCCTTGTAGTTCCCTCTGCAGTCTCAAGAATTTTGATTGGAACCTCAAGATTGGTCAAATCTAGTTGTAACTCCACTGACTGCAGCGGTGTCTCCTCTTCTGGCACACGAAGGCATTTCTTCAACTGAGACACGTGGAATACGTCTTGAATACCGGACATCAAGGGCGACAGCTCTAACTGATATGGAACTTCTCCTCGACGAGCAATGATCCGAAATGGGCCAACATATCTGGGGGCTAGCTTTCCTTTCACATAAAATCTCTTGGTCCCTCTCATTGGGGTCACCTTTAAATACACATAGTCTTCCTTTTCAAAGGTTAAATCCCTTCGGCGATTATCTGCATAGCTCTGTTGATGAGATTGGGCTACCTTTAATCTGTCCCTGATTAGAGCAACCTTCTCTTCGGCTTCACGGATTACATCCGGTCCAAAAACCTTTCTTTCTCCAGTCTCATTCCAATTCAAAGGTGTCCTGCAAGATCGTCCATACAAAGCTTCAAACGGTGACATCTGCAAACTTGCTTGATAACTATTATTGTAGGAGAACTCGGCATAGGGTAAATTCTTGTCCCAATTCGAAGTATAGGCTAAGCACAAGCCCGAAGCATGTCCTCCAAGATCTAATTAACTCTTTCTGTCTGTCCATCCATCTGTGGATGATACGCTGTACTGAAATTAAGGCGAGTACCCATCGCTTCATGAAGAGCCTACCAGAAACACGAGGTAAACTGGCTTCCTCGATCTGAGACTATCTTCCGTGGTACTCCATGTAAACATACTATCCGGTTCACATAAAGTTCTGCTATTTTGTCACCCGAGTAGGTTATCTTGACTGGAATAAAGTGAGCAACTTTAGTGAGACGGTCCACTATAACCCAGATAGAATCATACCCTGACTGAGTCTTGGGCAAACCTGTGATGAAATCCATGCCAATCTCATCCCACTTCCATTCCGGTACCTTTAACGGTTGTAGAAGTCCTACTGGTCGTTGATGCTCTGCCTTAACTCGTTCGCAAACATCACAAAGTGCCACATACGCTGCGATCTCACGTCTCATACTAGGCCACCATATTCTGTTCTTGACATCCTGATACATCTTGGTACTTCCAGGATGAATAGAATAACGAGATTCATGTGCCTCTGACAATATAAGCTTCTTGAGTTCTGGCTAATCTGGTACAACCAACTTCTCATGTAACCATATAACATCGTTCTCATCCTCAGTGAATCCTATGGCTTTTCCTTTCTTCATGTTGAGCTTGATCATTTTGATGTTAGCATCACCTCTCTGAGCTTCCTTGATTTGATCTTCCAATGTGGGTTTCACTTCTAGACTAGCCGCATACTCCTCAGATACTATCTCCAAACTCAACCTTTCAAACTCACGGTAAAGGAATAACTGATTATCCTTGACTTCCAGGCTGTTGTAGTAAACTTTCCTGCTCAAGGTGTCAGCAACAACATTAGCCTTGCCTGGATGGTAGTGGATCCCCATGTCATAATCATTTATCAACTCTAACCATCTTCCTTGTCTTAAGTTCAAATCATGCTGAGTGAAAATATACTTCAGACTTTTGTGATCGGTGGACACCTCACATCGATTGCCTACAAGGTAATGTCTCCATACCTTCAATGCATGTACGACTGCGGTTAGCTCTAAATCATGAGTCGGATAGTTCTCCTCATGGGGGCGTAACTGTCTTGATGCATAGGCGACAACCTTGCCTTCCTGCATCAGAACACAACCAAGTCCTGTACGAGAGGTATCAAAGTAGATATCAAACCCCTTGTGGATATCTGGCAAAACTAACACTGGTGCTGATGTCAAACTCTTCTTCAAGGCTTCAAAGCTACGTTGGCACTCTGATGTCCACATAAATTTCTTCTCCTTCTTCAACAATTGTGTCAATGGACGAGCAACCTTGGAGAAACCTTCTATGAACCTTCTGTAATATCCTGCCATACCAAGGAAACTGCGAACTTGTGTCACGGTCTTGGGCGGTGCTAGTTGATAATTGTACTCACCTTCTTTGGATCGACTGCAACTCCAGCGGCAGTCACAACATGTCCAAGGAATTCAACCTCTTTCATCCAAAACTCACACTTGCTGAACTTGGCATATAATTGATGCTCCCTTAGCTTTTCTAGCACAAGCCTTAAATAATTCTCATGCTCTTTTTCATTCTTAGAGTAGATGAGAATGTCGTCAATGAAAATAACAACAAACTTATCCAAATATTCTATGAATACCTTATTCATCATGTTCATGAAATAAGCAGGGGCATTTGTCAATCCAAAGGACATAACTGTAAACTCATAGAGTCCATATTTGGTAGAAAATGCCATCTTCGGGATATACTCTGACCTGATCCTAAGCTGATGATACCCGGATCTAAGATCAATCTTAGAGAAAACTCCTGCTCCTTTCATCTGGTCAAAGAGATCATCAATCCGCGGCAAAGGATACTTGTTCTTGATGGTCACATCATTTAAGCTTCTATAATCAATACACATTCTCTTGGTTCCATCTTTCTTCTCGACGAAAATAACTGGGGCTCCCCAGGGTGATGAACTGAGTCTGACATAACCTCTCTTGCAACTCCTGTATCTGCTTCTTCATTTCAGCTAGCTCACTTGCTGCCATACGATATGGTCGCTTGGATATAGGTGATGTTGCTGGGACTAGATTAATGACAAACTCAATGTCCCTATGTGGTGGCATGCCTAGTAACTCTTCCGGGAAGACATCTGGACATTCTCTAACAATAGGTGCATTTTGTAGCTCAGAAACTTCCATGTGGTGCACTAGGGCTCCTTTCCAAGGGGGATTAATTATGGCTTTGAATTTGACTTTCTCTCCTTTAGAGTTTTCTTAGGTGATAGATCTACTTCCACAATCTAACACGGTCTTGCTGCTGTGCAACCAATCCATCCCTAGGATAACATCAAGCTGAGGTGTATCTAACATAATTAGGTTGGCAAAGAACTCTACACCCTCTATTTCAATCTTCACTCTAGGACAACCAGTCTGGGTTCTCATCTCTGATCCCGGTGTTTGAATAAGCCAAGAACACTTAAGAGGAATAGTAGGAAACTTATGTTGAAAAGCAAAAGACCACAAAACAAATGAATGCGAAGCTCCAGAATCCAATAAAACTGTTGCAGGTATTGAGTTAACCAGGAACTTACCTAGAACAACGTCCGTAGAGGTCTGAGCTTCCTCTGCAGTGACATGGATCACACGTCCCCTAACGATAGTCTGCTGAGTTGTTGGTGCAGTTTGTGGTGCTGCTCCTGGTGTTGGTGTCTTGACCGGGGTATTTCCCAAGTTGAACTTCACTGGAGTAATGTTCTTGGGATGAGGACAGTTGTTGGCGAGGTGACCAGAGTCTTTGCAGTTGTAACAACGATGAATGAAAGATTGACTTCCTTGACCTTGCACGGACTGATTAGGAGTTGCCTGACGAGGTGTCTAAGTCACTGGAAGTGGTGCCTGTGGAACAGTTCTGAACTGTGCAGCAGCTGGCGGACGGTTCTTATACTGCTGGAATGCTCCACGCGGCCTCTGGCTTGGACCACTTGCTTGTTGGTTCATCTTGCGCTTGCGATCTTCACCAAGCTTCCTGCGTTCTTCTTCTAACAGCAGGGTCTTGTTCACTAGGCTCTGGAAACTGCTAAAGTCATGAGCAACAAGTCCCACCTTGAGACTAGAATTGAGACCTTTCAGGAAATGCCTCTGACGATCTGCATCTCTAGCAACATCTTCGGGTGCATAGCGGGCAAGAGAAGTGAACTGGGTCAGGTACTGTTGCACTATCTTGTTATCCCGCTGAAGGGTACGGAATTCTTCCTTCTTCAGCTCCTTGATACCAGCGGGGATATAGTAATCACGGAAAGCTGTACGGAATTCCTCAAAAGTCAAGGCTTCAGGGTCATCCAAGCCTCCCCTAAGGTTCTCATACCAGTCGAGGGCAGCTCCTTCCAAAAGTTGGACAGTGAAACAAACTTTCTCTCCATCTGAGCACTGAGTGACCTCTAGCTTGCGTTCCATGGTATGAATCCAGTCTTCTGCATCAAGCGGAGTACGTAATCCCTTGAAGGTTGGTGGCTTGGTGCGCAGAAACTCAAACATCTTGCTCTGTTGAGGTGGAGCGCCTTGGGGTTGTTGTTGCTGTTGTCGCTGTTGGTTCTGAAGTTGTTGCATCATCATCCTCATGAGCTCAGTCTGGGCCTGCATGAAGACTTTAAAGTTCTGTTGGTTCACTTGGGGTGCTTGAGGCGGTTGCTGACCAGTGGCGTGACCATCGTTGATCTCATTCTCTCCATCATGAGCTCTAGTCCTAGTGTTCACCATCTGTTCAACATATGGCTTGTCAGAAAAGGTATTAAGGAGAAAAGAACAACTCTAAGAAAAAGGCGACTAAAAGGGGTAGTCTGAACATCCTGACAGAACGCTCATACGACTGTTTAGGTGCCGGAGGGCTACAAACAGACCATACGACAAGCCGGAAGAACCAAGAAGTAAAAACAAGCAACGCTTCTAGCACACAAGCTTAACATCTTACTAACGTGAGCTACTTACTAAAGGCAAAGCGGCACAAGGAGAAAAACCACTTCTAGGAGTAAATCCTGGTTCGCGACGAATCTTCTTGAAGACTCCATGAGTAAATCCTTTTAACGACCATGTGCAAATGTCACACTTCAGGTTGTGTGCGGCCAAGGAAGTACCCATGAGACAACTTTCCCCATGAGACAACTTTCCCTCGCACAGACAAGAAAGTACCCATGGCTAACCTTAACACCTATCATCTAGCCACCTGTGCCGACAGTGCTAAGACTCGGAATCCTACTAGGCCAGGTTCTTCCCATGAGAACTGTGGTTGCACGTTGGGCTCAGATCAATGGCTTATGAACTGAAGTCCTTAATTGACTAGGGCAACTTACCAACTACATTAGCACACAGCTCAGCACTAGGCTCACACAGAGACCATACCCGATAATGATCACATAGATACATTATCACCTAACTAGGTTCACAAAGAACCACCCATCACCCCAGTCCAAATCATTTTATCCGCCCGTTGTTTACTACACGGTGCACACTTGCTACCGGAAAGATAGCACATAGCCACACAGGTCTTATCAAATCAGCTATAAGTATAAGATTAATCGAAATTAAATCAACTATAAGTATAAGATTAATCGAAATTATATTTTGCTTGTAAAACAACCTTGAGGGGGGTAAGCATAACTACTCTACCTTGTGTTGAGCCCAATATTCAACTTACAAAGACTAGGGTGACAAGGTATCATAGGTAATCAACAATTATCAAAGGTAGGATATAAAAATAATTAGGTAACACTACCCATCGATAGTTTATAAAAAAAATAATGCATGAATTGAAACAAAATATTTTATAAAATGGGATCAATATGTTCAAAGAGTGCACTTGCCTTGCCCCCAATACTGTCCTTGCATTGCGTCTTCTGAAACGAACTGTTCCTCTGCTCCGACGTTTACACGATTGCAAACGAGAAACAAATAAACAAAATAAAAAGCTAAATAAATAACATCAAATGAAATAACCATTTGAACCAAGAGGTAGAGCTCGATTTTAGAGAAATTTAGGAAGAAGAACGGATTGAATCGGAGTTCAAACGGAAAAGTTATGACCTCCGGAACTTTGAATTTAGAGAAAATCCGAGGATAAAAGAAAAAAGAATATTTCGAGAATATTCTCTGAATATTTAATTACGAAATTGAATTATTCTTTGAATAAGGAAAATATGGTGGGGCCCACTGGTCAGTGGCTAGGTGTATGATGGACTTGGTGTATGTGGACTCGATGACATGGACTGCCACGTGGCGACACATAGGCAAAAGAGGATGACATGGTGATGATGTGGTGTTGACATGGGTAGATCTAGGGTTGACGTGGCATAGACTAGAGTTTATGTAGATCTAATGGCTGAGATTGAATTTAGGGATTTGGATGGCTTAGATTGGTTTGGAGTGTTTGCAAAGTGGGGCCCACATGTCATTGGCACAAAGGGAAAGAAGAGGAGGAGACAGCAGCAGTTGCTCCACACGGCAGAGCCATGGCCGTGGCAGGACCACGGCTGCGCGACGGTGTCCTTCGGCGACGGCGCACGGCGACTGCGGCAAGCGGCGGTGCCGAAAGGAGGAGGTGGAGGCAGCTCCGGTGGCGCAGCATGGGACTCTGGGACGACAAGGAGATGGCGCATGGGCTCGCCGAAGTTGGGGGAGAGAGAGAAAAGCGGCACGGCAGCGTAGCAAGGTCAAAGGGCTCGGCCTCGGGCTCACCGGTGGCGGTGGTGCGGGAGGAAGGCGGCGACGTCCACAGCGGCTCGGCTGCCGGTGCAGCTCCACGCAGCGGCGGCGATGAAAAAGAAACGGCGACGGCGGCTGTGCTGATGGCGGCGGCTAAGGGCACACACGGGGCTTGGAGTTTTGAAAAGCGGCGGCGTTCGAGGCGATGGCGACGCGGCGTACGGCATGCCGCGGCTTGCGGCGCGGTGGCAGCGTGGATGTTGGCTGAGGGCGATGCGAGGGAGGAGAGCGCTGGGCCGAGGGCACAGCACGGGCTCGGGGTTGGCCTCCCCAGGCCTGCAACTCGTGAGGAGGAGAGAGAGAGCTGGAGGTGAAGAAGGTGGAGGGAGGAAGAAAAAGAAAGAAAGGGAGGGGCTTTTCTGCAAAAGTAACATAAAAGAGAAAGAGAGGAAGGAAAAAGGGAAATAGATAGGGTCTTTTCTGGAAAATTCCAAACATAAAGTATGTGGAATTTTCGGAGGATTTAGGATATTTAGGAAATAAATTGAATAGCAATATGGAACATATTGGATTTGGGTGGAATTTAATTAGAGATTTGAGCTCCACTTCCAAAACACAAATTAAAGCCAAATAACTCCAATTAAAATACGATAAAGCCAATGGTGTAATTAATTAATTAATTAATAACATTAAAACCTCTTTATTTAATGAAATTTTCATTAAGCTATTTTAGACAGTTAAACCAAATGTGAATTTTCGCAATCAGACGAAAAGAACAGAAATGAAAAAATCAGGATGTGACAACTCGACGATGCAACACAAAACTCAAGAAAGCAAAAACTGAAAACAACAATGCAATGGCACAAATATGGCTAGGTAAACGATGTAATTCTTTTTTTATGGCCACTTGATAAACCCTGAGCATCACTCAATGCGCTCAAGGCTATGATTGATATTTTTTTAGTTTTTTCTAGTTATAGGTTGATAAAACTCATCGAGCAACAAAAGCTCTGATATCACTTGATAAATTCTGAGCTCCACTCGATGCGCACAAGGCTATGATTGGCCCGATCTTTTGGTGAGTTGAGATAACTACGATTTGGGAGGCACGTTGACGATCGGACTACAACCGTACTAGACATTGTGTTGCGCCTTAGCGATCGATATACCTCTCCGTTGGTTGTTGATCTTGCAGTGTAGATTAACCTTATTCCTGCAAGCAAATCGAAGAAATAAGCAAGAGAAAGACAAAAGCAATTTGATATTGCAAATAAGAATTGAGTACACACGATAGGTTGGGTTCCGAAGACAAGCAGACGGGCGTTCTAGTTGACGCGCGCGCTGCAAGCAAGTAGCAATGGCTAAACTTTAATCTAACACAACCCGAGAAACCCTGAAGGGGTAGCTAGCTATTTAAGGAGGTGGGAGGACGACGAAGGGGTCCCTAGGGTCGTGCTCCACCTGGTTGGGGTGCACCCCACATTGGCCCCACTTGGGCCAGGGTCCCAAATGAAGTTGCAAGCCCGTAGGCCCATTATAGGTGATGCAACACCTTGTTTTTGTAATTGCGGCCAACTGAGATGGAATTTGGAGATGGGGCTAGATCCGTTGGAAAGAGGACTTTGAGAGATTTCCATCAAGTACTCACAGACTGAAAGCGGAGCTCGTATACAGATTTGATGGCCGTTTGGAGTCAACGCTGCTGCAGATGGCCGATTGGATTTCAGAACTTGGATTGTTCGATCTTGATATCTTCCGGTTGAACTATGATGTGAGCAATGGTTATATCCATTGTAGCCGTGGTCACACCATATTTTTATTCTTGTTGGTTGTAGGATCAAACCAATTGGCACGCCCTGAACTCGAAGGTCAAGATTTGGATTTGTACTTAGCCGATGTAATGGCACAAATATGGCTAAGTATACGATGTAATTCTTTTTCTTATGGCCACTTGATAAACCCTGAGCATCACTCGATGCGCTCAAGGCTATAGTTAAGCCAATCTCGTAGGTCAGCGTGTGTTTTACTTTTTCCATCAAGACACCTATGTCTACTTAGCCGATGTAAAACCTTAGCCTAACTTCTCTATTTCATCAAAATTTTCTATGGTCTCACCAATATTGTTATTTGTAGACCGATATTCTTGCACCCTCTTTTGCAACCACTCCAAATTGGCGTCCTTGTTCACAATACATGGTTGCATTACCTAGTCGTGCTAAATTAGTCGGCTTTACAGAGATGGGTACAAAGTCTCTTTAGAAGCACTAACGAAATCATAGCTAGAAAGATCTAACCCGATAAACGTTGAATATTCCCATGTTGCCATTCAACTGAAGCATCAGTCATTGCAACCTCGGCCGATGTATCCGCTTGAATAATCTCAATCTCATCGCCGTCTCATTGAATTAAACATTGGTGCAAGGTAGAAAGAATGCAACAATTGGCATGAATCCAACAACGACCCAAAATAACACTATAGTTATCTTGCACGTCAATAATGAAGAAAGTGGTTGGGAATGTCTTGTTTCCCACGGTAAGCTCCACCGAGAATATACCTCTCGCCTCCGTAGGTTCACCATTGAAGCCGTTGAGATTCATGTTGGTCTTCTTCAACTCCTCATCTACACGCTCCAACTTCTTGAATAGCGAGTATGTCATCAAATTTACAGCGGGACTTCCATCTACCAACATCCTAGAGATCGGTTTCCCATCAATATCCCCTTTGAGATAGAGTGGTCCTATGTGGTGATTGGACATATCGAGCTTCTCAAAAACCGCATTTCTTGGTCCTAGTGTGAGTTGGGCAATTCCGGCCTCATCAACAGCACAAAATTCCATAGGCAATGCAAATACCATGTTGATATCCATGTCCCCTCTTAGTGGTGAATCATTGCTAATAACCGGCGACTCACATTCATCTAAGTCTTCTTCCTCACCCTCTTCTTGATCAATCATCGGATTCTCATCCTCCATTGGCTTAGGCCTTCACTCTTGTTTTGGCGGTGGCCGCAACTTGTTGAATCTCCTATCTCTCTACTCTTCGGCTTCTTTTCTCTCAATTCTTGAGCCTGAAGATGTTGCAACCTCTTCTTTTGTAAAGCCGTTAAATTCTCAGGCATCCACCTTGAATTCGGCTTTGTTCCAAGAGCAATATAATGTCCTTTGTTAATCCTACCCGTCGAAGATGAAGCTCCCGAACTACTCACTGGATGAGCCGGGTCAGACCGGCTGTGGTAGCCGGTCAAACCAGCCAAAGGTTGTCGGTCAGACCGGCCTGGGGTCGCCTGTCTGTAACGTCCCGCCTCTCCAAGGCCGGGCCCACTTACTTCTGGCAGCTTTCCTAGGAAAGCCTCCTTAATTTTGTAAAGATAAGGAGGCAAGAGTATAGAGGAAAACACATTTTGCTTTATAGACATAAGGTTTTTATTTCTCAAAATAATCCTAGGTGGGGATTTCTCCCTTTAGCCAACTATAATGGGGTGGGGCGCTGTTTGGTCTTCCCTACGGTCGTATGGCTCTGATACCAGCTCTGTAGACCCCCATTTTCATAACGGGAGTCACTCGTGTTCATAGTACCATTTCCCTGGATCAAGTAGTTTGGTACCCACGAATACATTGCCAATAATCAAGAGTGCATACATAGTTATCTACGCAAAATATTACAATGATAGGCCCGAAGGCAATAGTCTAGAATAAAGGACCAACCGGTCCGGAATACAACCAAAAGCAGAAATTAGGTAAGGCAGCGGAGATAAGGCGGCGGCACGCCATTGCCACAGGCAACGACCGAATCTAAGACCTACTGGGCTCCATCGTCTTCCGTACCCTCCTGGTAGTACTCATACGGATCTTCGGGAACCTCATCGCCCACATCTGAATGTTTTATTTATAGCAAGGGTGAGTACCAACCGTACCCAGCAAGCCACCACAGCAACAATGCATATGATAGGGGAAATATCAAGGGCGGCTGTGGCACTTTTGCATAAAGCCAGTTTCGCAATTCCTTTCACAAGCCTAAGACCTAGCTTATACTGATCAAATTTTAATACCATAGTTCATTATTCAACGGCGGTTCTGTCCACCATCCATTGTCATCCAAGGATAGCTTCCCGCCATTGAGTCGTCATGATTTTCTGTGGTCTACCCCTTCTCGCTTTTCGAGAAGTTGAGCCACCAGCACATAAAAGTCATTATGCATACCCATCCCATTCAGTTTAAGAATTTAGAGTCTAGCCAAGTGTAATACATGTCCCGGTGCTCATTATCCGCGAGCACGGCTATTCGAATAGATTTGATTACTCACACTGCAGTGGATGTACACTTTACCCGTACTCCGTAACTTGCCCAACAAATGAGCCGAAGTCCCAACGAATGAGACGCGTCACGGCAAAGCCTTTCAATAACCTCACATTGGCAGTACCCGCTCCATGAACTTACATCCTCATGCACTCTAGGCGTACACGGTTTCTAGCAGTGAGAGGAGTTCTGGCGCTCCCGGGAAGGGAAAAACTCACACATGCATTAAGTTATATTAAAATTTAGGTTCACACGTGACGGTCCTACCGGTGGCTACCCCACCGTAGGCCCCGCCCCTCATACACACTAAGAAAACCACTATGCAGGGATACTGCCTCCGCTCGGTTACTTACTCTGCTAGGTCTATACCCATCCGAGAAGTACGGTTGTACGAGGGTCGTTTCATGCTTAGCTTCATGGCTCGGTCCTTAATTGACCGGGGACGGTGCTAGCCTTTTCCGGATACCACCCAAATCCACCATCCGCCCCAGTCAAAAACAATTGTTTTAATTTTTATCTTCCTTTCACAATCATGTCATCAATGTCATGGCAATGTGGCGCTCATGTCTCCACATGCCGCATCTCAATTACCTTCCCAAGGTAATTGCCCAAGCATATAGCATTTTGATAAATATGAGTATGCAAAGTTCTAAGATAGCATTGCTAAGCATCTGTCATAATTGACTAGGGACTCATACGTAACATGGTTACAAGGGGATATGGGGTAAACAACATTCAAGGCATGGCATAACAGCAAGTAGGATGTTTATCATTGCATGCATCTTTATTTGTAAACAAAGTAATTTCGCAATTGGGATCAACATGTTCAAGGGATAGTGATGACTTGCCTTGCTCGTAGCCTTGCGGGTCTTGATCCTCAGTCGGACTCGCAACTCCCTCGGTGTCTAACATTACGTGCGAAAGAAATTGAATTCATTTAGAATTCAATTAAAATCCAACAAAATTCAATTAACAAAAGATCGAGCGCGAGCGTTTGAATGTTGATATCGAATTCCATTTTATTTATGAAGTAGACCTATTTTGATTTTTAATACCGTTGTCTTAAAATATTAGTGCTAGCCGATCAAAAATATTAACCCGATTTAATTTACGCGTCTCGAATAAATTAGATACCGATAATGAAAGGTAACCCTATCCGGTGAGTAGTCGGCTAAAATAATCGCGACGGTTATTTTAGCGATAACCTAACTATTGAGTGAGCACTATCTAAATACTGACGAAATAAATTTTTAAATAGATATCGAACGATCGCGGACCTACGATAGCCATTTAAAAACGACCGGTAATTAATCTTCCGATTATATCTACATATAAATGACTAGCGAAATTTAACTAATAAAATCTACATAATCGGCTAAGTACATTGCTAAAGATTGATAATTTAAACGAACAATCGATTAGGTGAAAAATTTAAATTTTAATTAAATATCCGTTTTAATTTACTCGTGTTTCTAAAATAATCGACGGCGACGACTATATCGATTTCCTAAACTAGTATTTTATATTAATCTAGTACGTGTGCTCATAAATTTGAGATGAATAAAAATTAAATTCCTAATCCCCAATTTTATCTCTCCATATTTTATTATTATTATTTTTTTTATTATTATTATTATTTTTCTCTCTCTCTTTTCTATCTTTTCCTTTCTTTTTCTTTTTCCCCTTTTTTTTTCCTTCTTCTTCCTCTGCCTGCTCTTCTCTGTTGTTTCTCTGCCTGCTTCTCTCCTCTCTCTCTCTTTGTGTACAGCCGGCAGGGAGGGGGGGGGGAAGAGGGAGGAAAGGGGGGGCACCTACCTGCGGCGGCGGCGGCTGAGGGCGGCGAGCCTCGGCGGCGGCCGGCGGCAGCCCAGCGGCGGCGGCGAGCTAACGGCGACGGCGGCGCAAAACGACGACGGCGGCAGGCGCTTGGCAGCGGCGGCAGCTGTCGGCAGGGGGGAGGAGGAGGGGTGGGGGAGAAGGGGCTCGGCCGGGGGCTTTATAGCCGGCCGGGGAGGGAGGGGAGGTGGCCGGCGCGGGGCTCGACGGTGATGGCGACGGCGGCCAGCGGCGATGGGACGGCGGCCAGCGGCGATGGGACGGCGGCCAGCGGCAACGGGGCTCGAGGGTGGTGCGGCGATGGCGACCGGCGGGTGGAGCTCGAGGAGGGAGGGAGCGGGGCTCCAAGCGCCCGCGGCGCACGGCGCGTCACAGACCTAGGGTTAGGTCTAGCTGTTCATCGGGGAAGATAAACAGTGCATTTTTTTTAATTTATTTATTTTATTGTAATTTTTATTATTATCCTTATATTGTATTTGTACAAATTTATAACTCATTCGCACGAATGAAATAAACCCGGTATTGGAACTATTCCGCCCTAAATCTTTTCCTCATATTTTATATTGTCTATATTCATTATGCCTATCCATATGCGTGGACGATTATAAAATTTTTATTAACTAAATATATTCATGACATTAATACGAAATACGTTATTCGCTAAAATTTTATCTAGAACTTTATTTTAATTTATGCGCAGTGATTATTCCTTCTCGTCGGTTTCCGTTCTAGGGTTTGCGCCGAAATAATTTCGATAAATTCAACATCCGCAAAATAAAGATTCAAATAAACAAGTCATAAAATGCGGCATGATGCAAATTAAATTTTTAATGTTTTAAACTTCGTATTTTTAGGGTTTCAATTTCGACGGTCGAATTTTCAGGACGTTACAAACCTACCCCCTTAAATAAATCTCGTCCCGAGATTTCTTACCGGTTGTCGAATAGATGCGGGTACTCGGCCTTCAGAAAGTCTTCGCTCTCCCAGGTAGCCTCATCCACGGTGTGATTGCTCCATTGCACCTTGTACATGCGCCATGTTTTGGTCCTGGTCTTCTTTTCTGCCTCGCCCAATATCTTTACCGGATGTTCGGGATATGTGAGGTCACTACTGAGGTGGATATTCTCTAGGGGTGTTTGCTCTTCCGGCACACGCAGACACTTCTTCAATTGTGACACATGAAACACAGGATGCACGTCGGAGATGTTTGCTGGTAGTTCTAGCTGATAGGCCACTTCACCTCTTCTGGTAGTTATAGGGAATGGTCCCACGTATCTTGGCGCAAGCTTTCCTTTTACCTTAAACCTCTTGGTACCTCGCAGCGGGGAGACCTTCAGGTACACATAATCACCAACATTAAACTCCAGATCTCTTCTGCGAGTATCCGCGTAGCTTTTCTGTCTAGACTGGGCTACCTGTAATCGATCCCGAATCAGTCGGACCTTTTCTTCGGCTTCCTGGATTATGTTGGGTCCGAACACAGCTCGTTCACCGGTTTCAGACCACATCAATGGGGTTCGGCATCGCCGTCCAAATAGTGCTTCATTCGGCGACATTTTTAGACTTGATTGGTAGCTGTTGTTGTAGGAAAACTCGGCGTAGGGTAAGCATCTCTCCCAATCCTTGGTGAAATCCAATGCGCAGGCTCTCAGCATATCCTCAAGAACTTGATTCATTCTTTCCGTCTGCCCGTCGGTCTGTGGGTGGTAGGCGGTACTAAAGGCAAGGTGACTTCCAAGTGCCTCGTGAACCTTACCCCAGAAGTGAGACGTAAACTGAGTACCGCGATCCGATATAATCCTTTTTGGTACCCCATGTAGGCATACGATCCGGGACATGTATAACTCTGCCAGCTTAGCGCTGCTGTAATTGGTCTTGACGGGAATAAATCTGGCCGTTTTGGTAAGTCGGTCCACGATTACCCAAATGGAGTCATAACCTGTTATGGTTTTAGGTAATCCAACAATAAAATCCATACCGATCTCATCCCATTTCCATTCGGGAATTTTGAGAGGTTGTAGTAAACCTGCTGGCCGCTGATGTTCCGCCTTTACCCTTTGGCACACGTCGCACATGGCCACGTATTCAGCTACGTCCCTTTTCATATTTGGCCACCAGTATTCCTCTTTCAAATCCTGGTACATCTTCGTGCTCCCAGGGTGTAGTGAGTATGCAGACTCGTGAGCCTCCTTCAAAATCAAGCCTCTCAATTCTCCTTGCTCGGGTACATATATCCTTTTCTTAAATCGCAAGATGCCTTTGTTGTCCGTCGAGAACTCGTTCGCATGTCCAGCGGCCATGCGCTTCTGAATGGTTTGGACTTCTTCATTATCCTTTTGAGCTTCTTCTATCTGGGCTTTCAGAAGCGGTTGAATTTCCAGCGAGTTTAATTCTCCGCGTGGAATTAGGTGCAAGTTGAGTCGAGCCATTTCTTCTCGGAGCTCATCGGCCATGCCTTCCAAGTCCATATGGTTGCACTGGGCCTTGCGGCTCAAGGCGTCGGCCACTACATTGGCCTTACCGGGGTGGTAATGGATTCCCAAATCGTAATCCTTAATCAGTTCCAACCACCTTCTCTGTCGCAGGTTGAGGTTAGTCTGGGTGAAGACGTATTTCAAACTCTTGTGGTCAGTATATACATCGCAGTGATTCCCAATCAAATAGTGTCTCCAAATTTTTAATGCATGAACTACTGCTGCCAATTCCAAATCATGCGTGGGGTAGTTCGCCTCATGGGATCGTAGTTGCCTCGAAGCGTATGCTACAACCTTTCTATCCTGCATCAGTACTCCTCCTAGTCCTTGTCTGGACGCATCACAGTATATCACGAAGTCCTTCCGATTGTCCGGTAAGACTAGAATTGGGGCAGTGGTTAACTTTTCTTTCAACTGCTCAAAGCTTCGTTGACACTTTTCGGTCCAGGCGAATTTCTTCTCTTTCTTTAGGAGTTGGGTCATTGGTCTGGCCAGGGTGGAAAATCCTTCAATAAACCTTCGGTAATACCCGGCCAATCCCAGAAAACTCCGAACCTCTGTTACCGTCTTCGGTGCCTTCCATTCCGTCACGGCTTCGACCTTGGCAGGGTCTACTGCCACTCCTCCGGCTGAGATTACGTGGCCAAGAAACGCAACTTCCTTAAGCCAAAACTCACATTTGCTGAACTTTGCGTACAGCCGGTGCTCCCGTAGCTTCTCCAATACCGAGCGTAGATGTTTGGCATGCTCTTCATCGTCCTTGGAAAAGATGAGAATGTCGTCGATAAACACAACTACGAACTTATCCAGGTATTCCATAAATACTTTGTTCATCAGATTCATAAAATATGCTGGGGCATTGGTCAATCCGAACGACATCACCGTGAACTCGTACAATCCATAGCGTGTAGAAAACGCTGTCTTGGAAATGTCTTCGGCCTTAATCTTCAATTGGTGGTATCCTGACCGGAGATCGATCTTCGAAAATACTTTGGCACCCTTGAGCTGATCAAATAAATCGTCAATTCGGGGAAGTGGATACTTATTTTTGATGGTCACTTCGTTCAGGGATCGATAGTCTACGCACATCCGCATACTTCCATCTTTCTTCTTGACGAACAATACTGGGGCTCCCCAAGGAGAAGAACTAGGGCGTACGAATCCCTTCTCCTGTAGTTCCTTAATCTGCTTCTTGAGTTCTTCTAGTTCGTTGGCCGGCATCCTATACGGCCTCTTGGATATGGGGGCGGTACCAGGCATTAAGTCAATGATGAATTCTATATCCCGATCAGGGGGCATTCCGGGCAAATCCTCGGGGAATACATCCGGGTACTCCTGTACTATTGGCATCCCACTCATGGGTAGCATGGTAAACACTCCCGCGGCACGTTCACACAACATCGGATCCCGATCCATGGCTATGTTCATTGGAGACCCCCATGGGGTGGACACAGTGACCTCTCTTCGGGCACAATCTATGACTCCCTTGTTCTTAGTTAACCAATCCATTCCTAGTATGACGTCGAGGGTTTGGGGTGGTAGTACCATAAGGTTTGAGAGAATTACCACATCCCCAATGCGGATGGGCACGTTGATGCAAGCATGAGGTATGGTTATGTTTCCCCCAGGTGAGTGTACTATCATAGGTCTCTTGAGTTCCACACGATGTAGGTTATGTTGGTTGCTTACTTTTGATGATATGAACGAATGCGATGCTCCGGAATCAAATAAGATCTTAACTGGGGTAGAGTTGATAGAAAACATACCCATTAAGACATTCTGATCTCCCTGCGCCTCTTCAGCACGCACATGATTCACTTGTCCGCGACGGAACCCGGTGGCAGATTCGTTGGGTCGCGGCGTCCTGAACAGACCGCGTCCAGTAGCAGGGGTAGTAGTTCCGCGTACGGCCGTTGCGTTGGCACCAGTACGAACGGGGGTGTTGCGAGGCTTGGGGCAGTTGTTGGCGTAGTGCCCAAATTCCCCGCAGTTGAAGCAGTCCACATTCTTCCTTCCCGGTGCGGCCAGTGTCGGTGCCGGAGTACGGTACTGAGGTGTAGCCGGCCTATTGATATTGCTTGGTGCAACAGGACGGTGGGTTGCCACAGCAGTTGGCTTCCATCCCGATGAAGAGGCTCCTTTAGTGCGCTGAGGTGCTCCTTGAAGTGGGCGAGACATAGCGAGTCTTCTCTTACGGTTATTTTCTACCGTCTTCTGGTCGTGCTCTAGCCTCACAACCTTGTTGATTAAGTTCTGGAAGTTGGCATGATCCTGCCCTATCATTGGTCCTCTCAGTTCATCATTCAGTCCTTCAATAAATTTGTCGATCTTTTCATCCTCATCCACTAGGTCACCGGTCGCGTAGCGAGCAAGCTGAGTGAACCGGTTTAGGTATTCTTGCACCGAGGTGTTCCCTTGGCGTAGCCGCCTGAATTCATTCTTCTTCATCCGCATTACTGCAGCGGGCACGAAGTGTTCGCGGAAAGCTGTTGTGAATTCCTCCCATGTGGGTTCTGCAGCGTCCTCTGCTCGTGTTTCCTTGTAAGTGTCCCACCAATCCCCAGCGGGTCCTTCCAGCTGGTTAGCGGCAAAGATTACTTTATCCGCCTCGCGTACGCGCACCAAAGTCAGCTTTTTCTCTATGACGCGTAGCCAATCCTCCGCATCCATAGGTTCTTCCGCCGTGGCGAAGGTGGGTGGCTTAGCCCTCATGAACTCGCCGAGGCTTGAGCTTCCACGGCTTCCTTGATTATTGACGATGGCCTGCAATAACTGGGTTTGCGCTGCCATGACTTCGGCCAGGGTGAGCGGATTAGGCTCTGGTGGGTCCTCGTTGTTGGTCGTTGCCCGACGTCGGTGAACCATCTGTAGAGATCGTTTGGGTAAGTACCCCGGTATCTAACTAGCCCTATGGTTTTATTCGGGAGTAGTTTTGACGTGATCTTCTTTATGGTAAGCTTGGTGGAATAAACTCATTTCAACATAACAACACAATATCATAAAACATCACATAGTTCACAAACAGTACATAATAATGATGCATGAGACTGCCCACATAAGCAGTCCGGCATAGAACATAGTTGAACATAGTTCAGGGTTCATCATCGAGCGACATGCTACCTACTCATTACTAATATATGGGGGGGGGCGTGTGTCTCGCAATCCCAAAAGCTATCCCAGGCAAGATTGGTGCAGTAATGGGTCTCCAGGCTAGTCATCCAACCAGCCGCAGGAACCGGGTGCAGGAAGTGGGTGGTCCCTGGCGGACGCGAACCCGAGTCTCCACGGCTCGGAAGTAATAGCGGCCTCCGGGTCGGACTTGGGCTTCTTTCCTGGCGGTCGTGTCCTCTTGCGAGCCGTACTGAGGGTGCGGGGACCTCCAGCGAAGGTGACGCGGCAAGTGGGGGCCTCGTCCTCCGAAGTATCGGTGACGTGTGGCTCGATCTCCTCAGGCTCTGTCTCCTCCTCCGGGTCGGTGTCAATCAGGATCAGGGTCTCCACTCCAGAACTGGGCTCGGTCGAGGTAACTGTAGCTATCGGTGTGGGCTCCGTCTCCGCAGCAGCAGGCTCCACCAGGTACGATCCGGACTGCGTACCCATCATGCCAGCCTCCCCCAGTAGGGTGTGGAAGGTGGCCATGCACGGTGGAGTGAGGGAGTAGTAGTGGTCGCGGACTGGTGCAGGAGGTGGTGGTGCGGTGGAAGTAGAGGCAGCGGTAACCGAGACTGCGCGGAGCTGCTCCTCCAGCTGACTGACCTGCCTCTGACTCTTCCTCAGCTGTTCCTCGTAGGTGGCCATGGCCTCGCCACGGGCGTAGTACCGGTCCGAGAGCTGCTCGAACTGCTCGCTGTGATCCAGGATCTGGGCCTTCAACGAATCAACCTCGTGGCTACGAGCGTGATGCTCCTCCTCTAGCTCGCCGATGCGTCCTAGTAGCTCGTCAATCTCCAGCAGTGCCTCCTCATAGCAGTCATCCACGGCCTCAGCCCACCGGGACAAACGGGTCACCGCGGGGTTGTAGCAACACGGGGTAGCTTGCACCGTGCAGACGGAGTTGCCCTCCACCCGATACGGGTGGTGCGCAAACTCGGTCCTCTCCACTTCCGCTCTGTGGATGGCGTTGAGGCGGAGAAATGCCTCTCGGGCGACGTCCTGGATCGCCGAATCCACTGAGTCACGTCGGTAGCGCGTCCGGAAGCAGAACTCTGGCTCGCTCGCAATGCGGGACTTGATGGCAATGGTGGCCTCCCACTCGGAACGGTGTCCGGTACCGAACCTCTTCTTCTTGAAGACAGGCGACTCCGAGTATCTCAGACTCCACATCAGCTGGCGTAACTGGGAGACGTATCCATCCTCTCGGGGAACCTCATTCTCCCAACCTTGTCCTGCCATCTATATTTTAAGTGAAACCAGAGTTAGGGAGTAGTGAAGGTAAAACGAATTTTGTAAAGATAAGGAGGCAAGAGTATAGAGGAAAACACATTTTGCTTTATAGACATAAGGTTTTTATTTCTCAAAATAATCCTAGGTGGGGATTTCTCCCTTTAGCCAACTATAATGGGGTGGGGCGCTGTTTGGTCTTCCCTACGGTCGTATGGCTCTGATACCAGCTCTGTAGACCCCCATTTTCATAACGGGAGTCACTCGTGTTCATAGTACCATTTCCCTGGATCAAGTAGTTTGGTACCCACGAATACATTGCCAATAATCAAGAGTGCATACATAGTTATCTACGCAAAATATTACAATGATAGGCCCGAAGGCAATAGTCTAGAATAAAGGACCAACCGGTCCGGAATACAACCAAAAGCAGAAATTAGGTAAGGCAGCGGAGATAAGGCGGCGGCACGCCATTGCCACAGGCAACGACCGAATCTAAGACCTACTGGGCTCCATCGTCTTCCGTACCCTCCTGGTAGTACTCATACGGATCTTCGGGAACCTCATCGCCCACATCTGAATGTTTTATTTATAGCAAGGGTGAGTACCAACCGTACCCAGCAAGCCACCACAGCAACAATGCATATGATAGGGGAAATATCAAGGGCGGCTGTGGCACTTTTGCATAAAGCCAGTTTTGCAATTCCTTTCACAAGCCTAAGACCTAGCTTATACTGATCAAATTTTAATACCATAGTTCATTATTCAACGGCGGTTCTGTCCACCATCCATTGTCATCCAAGGATAGCTTCCCGCCATTGAGTCGTCATGATTTTCTGTGGTCTACCCCTTCTCGCTTTTCGAGAAGTTGAGCCACCAGCACATAAAAGTCATTATGCATACCCATCCCATTCAGTTTAAGAATTTAGAGTCTAGCCAAGTGTAATACATGTCCCGGTGCTCATTATCCGCGAGCACGGCTATTCGAATAGATTTGATTACTCACACTGCAGTGGATGTACACTTTACCCGTACTCCGTAACTTGCCCAACAAATGAGCCGAAGTCCCAACGAATGAGACGCGTCACGGCAAAGCCTTTCAATAACCTCACATTAGCAGTACCCGCTCCATGAACTTACATCCTCATGCACTCTAGGCGTACACGGTTTCTAGCAGTGAGAGGAGTTCTGGCGCTCCCGGGAAGGGAAAAACTCACACATGCATTAAGTTATATTAAAATTTAGGTTCACACGTGACGGTCCTACCGGTGGCTACCCCACCGTAGGCCCCGCCCCTCATACACACTAAGAAAACCACTATGCAGGGATACTGCCTCCGCTCGGTTACTTACTCCGCTAGGTCTATACCCATCCGAGAAGTACGGTTGTACGAGGGTCGTTTCATGCTTAGCTTCATGGCTCGGTCCTTAATTGACCGGGGACGGTGCTAGCCTTTTCCGGATACCACCCAAATCCACCATCCGCCCCAGTCAAAAACAATTGTTTTAATTTTTATCTTCCTTTCACAATCATGTCATCAATGTCATGGCAATGTGGCGCTCATGTCTCCACATGCCGCATCTCAATTACCTTCCCAAGGTAATTGCCCAAGCATATAGCATTTTGATAAATATGAGTATGCAAAGTTCTAAGATAGCATTGCTAAGCATCTGTCATAATTGACTAGGGACTCATACGTAACATGGTTACAAGGGGATATGGGGTAAACAACATTCAAGGCATGGCATAACAGCAAGTAGGATGTTTATCATTGCATGCATCTTTATTTGTAAACAAAGTAATTTCGCAATTGGGATCAACATGTTCAAGGGATAGTGATGACTTGCCTTGCTCGTAGCCTTGCGGGTCTTGATCCTCAGTCGGACTCGCAACTCCCTCGGTGTCTAACATTACGTGCGAAAGAAATTGAATTCATTTAGAATTCAATTAAAATCCAACAAAATTCAATTAAGAAAAGATCGAGCGCGAGCGTTTGAATGTTGATATCGAATTCCATTTTATTTATGAAGTAGACCTATTTTGATTTTTAATACCGTTGTCTTAAAATATTAGTGCTAGCCGATCAAAAATATTAACCCGATTTAATTTACGCGTCTCGAATAAATTAGATACCGATAATGAAAGGTAACCCTATCCGGTGAGTAGTCGGCTAAAATAATCGCGACGGTTATTTTAGCGATAACCTAACTATTGAGTGAGCACTATCTAAATACTGACGAAATAAATTTTTAAATAGATATCGAACGATCGCGGACCTACGATAGTCATTTAAAAACGACCGGTAATTAATCTTCCGATTATATCTACATATAAATGACTAGCGAAATTTAACTAATAAAATCTACATAATCGGCTAAGTACATTGCTAAAGATTGATAATTTAAACGAACAATCGATTAGGTGAAAAATTTAAATTTTAATTAAATATCCGTTTTAATTTACTCGTGTTTCTAAAATAATCGACGGCGACGACTATATCGATTTCCTAAACTAGTATTTTATATTAATCTAGTACGTGTGCTCATAAATTTGAGATGAATAAAAATTAAATTCCTAATCCCCAATTTTATCTCTCCATATTTTATTATTATTATTATTTTTATTATTATTTTTATTTTTCTCTCTCTCTTTTCTATCTTTTCCTTTCTTTTTCTTTTTCCCCTTTTTTTTTTCCTTCTTCTTCCTCTGCCTGCTCTTCTCTGTTGTTTCTCTGCCTGCTTCTCTCCTCTCTCTCTCTTTGTGTACAGCTGGCAGGGAGGGGGGAAGAGGGAGGAAAGGGGGGGGGCGGCACCTACCTGCGGCGGCGGCGGCTGAGGGCGGCGAGCCTCGGCGGCGGCCGGCGGCAGCCCAGCAGCGGCGGCGAGCTAACGGCGACGGCGGCGCAAAACGACGACGGCGGCAGGCGCTTGGCAGCGGCGGCAGCTGTCGGCAGGGGGGAGGAGGAGGGGTGGGGGAGAAGGGGCTCGGCCGGGGGCTTTATAGCCGGCCGGGGAGGGAGGGGAGGTGGCCGGCGCGGGGCTCGACGGTGATGGCGACGGCGGCCAGCGGCGATGGGACGGCGGCCAGCGGCAACGGGGCTCGAGGGTGGTGCGGCGATGGCGACCGGCGGGTGGAGCTCGAGGAGGGAGGGAGCGGGGCTCCAAGCGCCCGCGGCGCACGGCGCGTCACAGACCTAGGGTTAGGTCTAGCTGTTCATCGGGGAAGATGAACAGTGCATTTTTTTTTTATTTATTTATTTTATTGTAATTTTTATTATTATCCTTATATTGTATTTGTACAAATTTATAACTCATTCGCACGAATGAAATAAACCCGGTATTGGAACTATTCCGCCCTAAATCTTTTCCTGATATTTTATATTGTCTATATTCATTATGCCTATCCATATGCGTGGACGATTATAAAATTTTTATTAACTAAATATATTCATGACATTAATACGAAATACGTTATTCGCTAAAATTTTATCTAGAACTTTATTTTAATTTATGCGCAGTGATTATTCCTTCTCGTCGGTTTCCGTTCTAGGGTTTGCGCCGAAATAATTTCGATAAATTCAACATCCGCAAAATAAAGATTCAAATAAACAAGTCATAAAATGCGGCATGATGCAAATTAAATTTTTAATGTTTTAAACTTCGTATTTTTAGGGTTTCAATTTCGACGGTCGAATTTTCAGGACGTTACACTGTCAGACCGGCCAGAGCGCACGGTCAGACTGTGTTGATGCAAAAAACACACACTGGCCTGAGAGGTTTGCTTTACTCTAGTGCAGGTCCAAAATTAGGGTTTTAGGTTCAAGGGCGTGCCAGTTGATTTGATCCTGCAATCAACAAGAAAAACATGCAAAGAATATCAGTAAACGATAGACAATCGGCCATAGGGCCGATTTCATATCGTATGTGACCTAGCCGATGCAATAAAGCATGAATTGGCTGTGAGGTATAATCAATGATAGAACTAACCCTAAAACTAGATATCGGCTATGACATCAATCTGTTTAATCATTATTTCATGTTATCTTTAGACTTGGGCAATTTATACTGTCTCGGTTCAGTCCGATCTATCCCAATTGCTTATTTCTAAAGCAATATTGATTTATTGATTATATAACATTGATCTTTACAGCCGATATACTAGTTTTAGGGTTAGTTCTATCATTGATTATACCTCACACCGATTCATGCTTTATTGCATCGTCTAGGTCACATACGATATGAAATCGGCCCTATGGCCGATTGTCTATCGTTTACTGATATTCTTTGCATGTTTTTTCTTGTTGATTGCAGGATCAAATCAACTGGCACGCCCTTGAACCTAAAACCCTAATTTTAGACCTGCACTAGAGTAAAGCAAACCTCTCAGGCCAGTGTGTGTTTTTTGCATCAACACGCTTTTGGCACGCCCGGTGGGACAAAGTGTCATCATTTCTCCAAACATCACTGAAGTTTCGGAGGACAACATCATCGCGGTCACACCCGAGCAGCTGAGTGACGAGCAGAAGGAAGAGTTGCAACAAATGCTGAATCAACTCCAGAACCAATATCTACACTCATTCACGGTCACTCGGCAAGGTACGGTTATTCAAAGAACTAAAGTCCAAGTGCCGACGATCGTAAAGCAAGATCCAAGTACTTCCGGATCAGGAGAAGAAAAAGATAAACAAGCTAGAGTCGAATCAAGTGATCAAGAACTCCACACATTACAAGATCGCATTAATTCGGCTGTACATCACGCTCTGGTCAACCAATCCGGAGTGCTTGTGAACACGTTAACAAATATGATCAAGACGGTAGTTGATGGAACGATAGCCCAGGAAAAGGCTAAAGGACCCATATATTTACCGGACGGCACGTTCCCAGGATACAGAACTGTGAAGACAGACATCGGCGGGAGTCAAGGAAATCACCAAGTGCTTCAAACCCAGGCTCCATCGGCTCCTTTCTCAAGTTCAAATATTCCTTCAATTTTGACTAGATCACGGCCGATCACTGGGGGGCAAACATCAACTCAGTTAATACCAGAGCAATTGATCAGTATTCTTCATCCGAAACCGCCAGCTGTTGACACATCTTACCAAATTCCTTCGGTTCCACAACAGCCGATCGGAATTACTCAGCCGATTAGCCAGCAGTACAGTACAGAACAACTCTCATATGTACCACCTCAAGGCATATCGGCCGGTTTTAATCATCTTTATCAGCCTCACTCACCACATCCTCAACCAATCCAATACGGCCATATGGATTCCCTACAACAGCAGTATGGTGGAGCAACACCTCATCAACCCTGGGCCGATATGATCGCTGACGTCATGAGGGAGCAATTTGGACTTAAACCGAAGGACAATGGCAACATGTATCGGCACCCATATCCAGAATACATTGATCGAGTTCCACTACCAAACCGATACAAGGTGCCAGACTTCTCCAAGTTTTCAGGACAAGACAATGTATCATCCTATGAGCATGTTAGCCGATTTCTAGCTCAGTGTGGTGAGGCATCGGCTACAGAGGCTCTCAGAGTTCGCTTGTTTCCACTCTCACTATCTGGATCGGCATTCACTTGGTTTTCATGCCTGCCATATAATTCGATCAGGAGTTGGGCCGATATGGAGAAACAATTTCACAAATACTTCTTCAGTGGAGTTCAAGAGATGAAGTTATCGGACCTCACGATGATCAGGCAAAAGTCAGATGAATCAGTTCCAGATTATATTCAATGATTTCGAGATGTGAGGAACAGATGTTACAGCCTATGTTTGACAGATTCTCAGCTAGCCGATTTGGCCTTCCAAGGCTTGTTGGCGCCGATAAGGGAAAGATTTTCAGCTCAGGACTTTGAGAGTTTAGCTCACTTGGCTCAGAAGATATCGGCTCACGAGACAAGATTCCAGGAAGCAAGAAAATTCATTAAAAAGGCAAACAATGTAAACAATGTCTTTAATTATGACTCTGACTCCGAAGACGATGACCCAGAAGTCAATGCAGCCGAGTGGGCTAGAAACAAGAAGACTGTAGTCTGTCAATGGGTTAAGAATGCAGGAAAAGAGGAAAGATTTGACTTTGACATTACCAAAGCCGATAAGATTTTTAACCTTCTTCTCCAGGAAAAACAAATTCAACTGCCAGTAGGACATGTCATTCCATCGGCCGAGGAGTTAAAAAAGAGGAAATATTGCAAGTGGCATAACACAGGATCCCATAGTACCAATGATTGCAAGATTTTCAGGCAACAGATCCAATCGGCTATTGAACAAGGAAAGATTAAGATTGATGATTCCAAGAGGCCGATGAAGATAGATGGACACCCTTTTCCAGTCAACATGGTGTACCCTGGATATAATCGAAATACAGCCGGTGGAGATAAAAACTACACAAGGAATATCAGATCGGCTAGCATGATCAACAAATATCAAAACAGGCGCCAAAGGGAAGAGGAGTTATATAGTCAGGAAAGTGAAACATATTTTGATTCTCATTGGAGTTGCGAGTTTTTCAGATTCTGTTGGAATGAGGGTATGTGGTTGCCATCTATCCAAGATTGCCCTGGATGCAGCAATCCCGATGCACAGTTCATCAGGAGTTCAAGCCGACAAGGTGCAGCTACACATCGGTCAAGCCAATCAAGGTTGCCAGTTCATGAGAGACTTGGGCCGATGCAGCAAGACAATAGCGAAGATGACTCACTTGGAGAATCCAAGCCAATGCATCCTCAACGGTGCCCTTCTGGAATATTCACCAAAAATCAAAAGAGAAGAGTTCAAAGGATGAGAAATAGGGAACAGTTCCAAGAGGTTGAAGGGGAAATCGAGCATCGGCTGAGGCAGAGAACAAAGAAAGTCTGGCGCGTTAAGAGCAAAATGGTGCCAGCCGATGAAGTCAGAGCCGATCATAACAAAAAACAACAGAACAAAGGAAAGGAAGTGATGTCATCTGAAATAAACATGGTTTTCATGCTGCCAGCCGAATACGCAGTAGAGCAAGTCGTCGAGCAAGAAGAAGATCTGCCATCTGCCAAATTGATGTTATCTCCGCAGCAAGCCGTTTTTGAGAAACCTGAGGGAACTGATCATCGGCACCTCAAGCCACTCTATGTTAAGGGATTTGTCAATGGTAAGCCGATGTCAAAGATGTTAGTCGATGGAGGAGCAGTTGTTAATTTAATGCCTTACACAACATTCAGAAAGCTTGGGAAGAATTCAGAGGACTTGATCAAGACTAACATGGTTCTGAAAGATTTTGGCGGGAATCCATCTGAAACCAAGGGAGTTTTGAATGTAGAGTTAACCATCGGCAGTAAAACAATTCCAACCACGTTCTTTGTTATTGACGGGAAGGGTACCTACAGTCTGTTGTTGGGAAGAGATTGGATCCATGCTAATTGTTGCATCCCTTCAACAATGCATCAAAGCTTGATTCAATGGCAAGGAGACCAAATCGAAATCATGCCAGCCGATAGGTCAGTCAACGTAGCTTGTGCCGATTTATCTATTTGGGAGATGGAAGGAATTGATTGTTTATCCGGCAAAGTTTGGCAAGGAGATTACTTAAAGATTTCTGATGATGCCATACAGACAACAGGAGATGGAGAGCCCCAATTCTTGTTTTGAGGGCACCATGGAGGGTTCCAAGTTCTACACAGAGGATACTATAGATGATCTTGATGGCAAGCTTGGGCAAGGTTTTATGTCGGCCGATGAACTAGAAGAAATCGATATTGGACCAGGTGATAGGCCTAGGCCGATATATATTAGTAAGGGTTTACCAAAAGAATTTAAATGTAAATTAATTGCACTCTTAAAGGAGTATAGAGATTGTTTTGTCTGGGAATACTATGAGATGCCAGGACTTAGCTGATCGATAGTTGAACATCGGCTCCCTATAAAACCAAGATATCGGCCATACAAGCAACCCCCAAGACATTGCAAAACTGCAATGTACGATGTTATCAAGGCCGAAATTACAAGACTTTATGATGCTAACTTCATCAGACCATGCCGATATGCTGAGTGGATTTCTAACATAGTATCAGTTATCAAGAAAAACGGCAAGCTCAGGGTTTGTATTGATTTCAGAGACCTAAACAAAGCTACATCGAAAGATGAATACCCAATGCCGGTAGCCGATCAACTCGTAGACGCAGCATCTGGGCATAAAATCATCAGTTTCATGGATGGCAATGCTGGTTATAATTAGATTTTTATGGCTGAAGAAGATATCCACAAGACTGCTTTTAGATGTCCTGGTGCTATCGGCTTATATGAGTGGGTAGTTATGACTTTCGGCTTAAGAAGTGCTGGTGCTACATATCAAAGAGCCATGAATTATATTTTTCATGATCTGATCGGCAGACTGGTGGAGATATATATTGATGATGTGGTGGTTAAATCGAAGGAAGTTGATGATCATATAGCCGATTTGAAACAGGTCTTAGAAAGAGCAAGAAAATATGGGTTGAAGATGAATCCTACCAAGTGTGCTTTTGGTGTATCGGCTGGTCAATTTCTTGGATTTCTCGTTCATGAGAGAGGGATTGAAATTCCTCAGAGGAGTATTGAAGCAATTAAGGATATCAAACCCCCAGACGACAAAACCAAGTTACAATCATTGATCGGCAAGATAAATTTTGTTCGGCGTTTCATATCAAATCTGTCTGGCCGAATAGAGCCGTTTACTCCTTTGCTGAGGTTAAAGGCCGATCAAGAATTTTTTTGGGGAGAGAAGAAGCAGCAGGCTCTAGATTATATCAAGGAATATCTGAGTACTCCTCCAGTTCTTATACCACCACAGAAAGGGATTCCATTCAAGTTATATTTGTCAGCCGATCAAAACTCCATCGGCTCAGTCTTGATCCAGGAGGTTGAGGGGAAAGAGAGAGTTATATTCTATATTAGTAGACGCCTGTTGGATGCAGAAACAAGGTATTCACCAGTGGAGAAATTATGCCCGTGTTTGTATTTTTCCTGTACGAAGTTGAGACATTATCTACTGTCCAATGAATGTGTTATAGTATGCAAAGCCGATGTGGTGCGATATATGCTATCGGCTCCAGTTTTGAAAGGACGAATCGGGAAGTGGATCTTTGCTTTGTCAGAATTTGATCTCAGATATGAATCGGCTAAGGCAGTTAAAGGGCAAGCGATAGCCGATTTCATAGTTGAACACAGGGACACAAGCATTGGTAATATTGCATTATGCCATGGACTTTATTCTTTGATGGATCTGTTTGTACTCATGGTTGTGGTATCGGCTTGGTAATCATATCACCTAGGGGGGCAAGTTTTCAGTTTGCTTTTACTATTAAACCATATTATACAAATAATCAAGCAGAATATGAAGCTGTTCTCAAAGGACTACAGTTATTAAGGGAAGTTGAAGCCGATGCCGTTGAGATCATGGGCGACTCATTGTTGGTTATAAGTTAGCTATCTGGAGAATATGAATGCAAAAATGATATCTTGATGATCTATAATGAGAAATGCCAAGAGCTGATAAGGACATTCAAGATGGTTACTTTGAAACATATTCCTAGGGAGCAAAACATTGAAGCCAATGATCTAGCTCAAGGTGCATCAGGATACAAGCCGATATTACAAGGGATCGAAGTTGAAGTAGCCTGCATTCCAGCCGATGATTGGAGGTTCGATGTTTTTGAGTATCTAAAGAATCCTTCAAGATCAGTTTCAAGGAAATTGCGATATAAAGCTCTCAAATATGTCCTGTTGGATGATACATTGTACTATCGGACGATTGATGGAGTTCTTTTGAAATGTCTAAGTACGGAAGAAGCCAAAGTTGTCATGTGTGAAGTTCATGAGGGTATTTGTGGAACACATCAATCGGCTCACAAGATGAAGTGGTTAATTCGAAGGGTTGGATATTTTTGGCCGACAATGCTGGAGGATTGTTTCAGATATTACAAGAGTTCTCAAGATTGTGAGAAATTTGGAGCAATTCAGAGAGCACCAGCATTGGCTATGAACCCTATTATCAAGCCATGGCCGTTCAAAGGTTGGGGTATTGATATGATCGGCCAGATCAATCCACCATCAAGCAAAGGACATAAGTTCATATTGGTTGCAACTGATTATGTCACTAAATGGGTTGAGGCAACTCCTTTGAAGAAGGGTGACAGTCAAGATGCAATCAATTTTGTTAAAGAGCATATTATATACAGATTTGGTTTGCCACAGATAATAACGACTGATCAAGGTTCTATATTTGTGTCTGATGAGTTTGTTCAGTTTGCTGATAGCATGGGAATTAAGTTGTTGAATTCATCACCATATTATGCACAAGCCAATGGACAAGCTGAAGCATCTAACAAGAGTTTGGTTAAGTTGGTCAAAAGAAAAATAGCCGAATATCCCAAGAAGTGGCACACTATTCTGGCTGAGTCATTATGGTCCTATCGGATGGCGTGTCATGGTGCAATTCAGGTGCCTCCTTATCAACTGGTTTATGGGCATGAGGCTGTGCTGCCATGGGAAACCAATATCGGCTCTAGGAGGATTTCTTTACAAGATGAGTTGACAGCCTATGATTATCATAATTTGATGGTTGATGAGTCCGAAGATTTGGTTCAAACTAGGTTGCGAGCTCTAGAGAAAGTTAGAAAGGACAAGGAGAGAGTTGCAAGATATTATAACAAAAAGGTTGTGCCCAAGTCTTTTGAGGAAGGGGAACTTGTTTGGAAGTTGGTATTGCCGATAGGGGCCAGAGATAATAAATTCGGCAAGTGGTCACCGAATTGGGAAGGGCCGTTTCAAATCCATAAATGTGTTTCTAAAGGGGCCTATATGTTAAAAGGGCTTGATGGAGAAGTGTTTGGCAGAGCGCTTAATGGAAAATATTTGAAGAAATACTACCCAAGTGTTTGGATTGGTTCATAATCGGCTATGGTTTGCCGATTTGTGGTTGATAGCCGATGTGATTACATCACCTTTAGATGGCCGAAATTTTAATTGCCCGTAGCCATATAAGTTTGCAGCATTGTGTTCCCTACTACAAACTTGGGGGGTATGGAGGATGAAAATTTAAAGTTGGAAATTTTTGAGCAAAATTTTATACAATCGGCTCGATGGCCGACACATATATTACAGCAAAATAATGTTTCAGATGATTGTTAAAATATTACATCAACCCAGAAAGTTTTGGATTGCCGTAATCGCACGCAGGCGAATTTGCTCGACTTCATCAATCATTTTGGCGTCTGCGGCATCAGTTCCTGGTATAGGCTTGAGGGATTTGTTGAGAGAGGCCAGATGCTTAATGGAGGACTTCAGTTTGGATTTTTGTTCTTCAATGGCTTGAGGCAGATCGGCTATTCTTTTCTCTGCCTCAGCAATCTTCACTCGGCATTGACGAAGTTGGACTAAGAGATCAGATTCTTCTTGCTTAAGTTTGTCTAACTCTTGTCGAGTTGATTCTGGACCAGCCTTCAATTCATCTAGCTTTGATTTCTCTTCATTTACTTGCTGTCGGCTGACTTGGATAGTTGCTTCAAGGGCTTTGTGTTCTAGCCGATCAGACATCCTTTGCTTTGCTCTCTCAAGTTTGAATCTATATTGTTCTAAGAAGACAGCAGGTGAGATAGAATCAATCAGATCTTCTGGGAGTTGGTCTTGAATTTCTTGGAACCTAGATCTGATTGAGCCGCAATCTGCAACTAGGCTATCTAGTGATGCATTCAGCCGATCTGCAATATCGGCTATTCTTGTTTTCAGTTCATCAGCCACTGGAGATTTTGCTCTGCTTGCGGTTTCTTCTTCTTCCTCATCCATGAACTGCCTTATGTCAAAGGAGAAAATATCGGCTAAAGCCTAAAGAAAAGAAATGTGGGTAAGATTCATGAAGTTGGCCGATATAAGTTATGTTTGATAGGTGATCTTACAGGAATTGGAGGAGAAGGGATTATAGCAGCTGTGTCCTCTAGATGATGACTTCTTGCAGCCGATGCTGTGTGTTCGCTTGAGGCTTGTTCAGGAGGTGATATCGCTCAAGCTGGAAATTTTACAAGTATCATAGACAATGGATAAAAGCTGAGACAAATAAAATTGAAGAGAGTTTGTGTACCTGAGTTTTTCGAGGTCGACGTCTGGGAGTTGGGGATTTGGCTGGGCTTGATGGATTGACTTGAGGTGAATCGGCTCGAGAGGTTTGACTGGAGATGTGGCCAGATTCACTAATTCCAGCAGCAGCTTCGTCTATTTCTTCCTCGATAATTGCTTCATCAAGGAATTCTTCCACAGAAGGGTCAAGTGAAGCATCATCGGCTGAGGATTTTTGCTTTTTGGAAGGCATCTTCTTCTTTGGTGCAGTTGGCTTGATGGCAGGTTTCTTGGTTCTTTCCCTCTTGCCAGTTGTAGCAATCGGCTGCCTAGTTTGACCTTGGAGTAGATCTTTGATGGCTGGGGCATTGAAGCCGATTGAAGAAGGAATCAAATCCTTGCCAGATGACATCTTGATAGCAGCATAGTTTATGTCTTTGCCACTGTTGCTTTTAATTGGAGGAGGTGAGCCAAGACTCTGAAAAAATACAAAAGAAAATATTTAAAAGATAAAGAGGAAAATGATGAGGATTGTCATAAGGGGTGTAAGAATTTACCTGCGGGCTGATAGATGGATTCATGGTTGTTAAATAGAAGCCGGCTGGCATGGACAAGAATAGATGTGTTTTCCATTCACCCCACCATCTGTCAAAAAGTTGACTTCTTTGTATGATCAAGGATATCCGGTTGATGGATCCTAGAGGAGGAACTTCAAGGCTTAGGAGTCTGTCCATTACTATAGCCGATGGAACAATACCCCTTGTTTGGATTTTGTCTGAGAAATAAAGACCAATGGGCAATTGTCCCATGCCAAGTTGCCTAGCAGCAATCATTGGATGGTAGAATTCATAAGAGGACTGTATGTATCGGCCTTGAGATATTCCTGTTGGCAGTATACAAGGGGTAATGGCCGATACAAAGGTATCTCTGTAGCCTGGGAAGTCCTCATTGTTTAGTTCATCAAGTCTGAGGTTGGTTGGTAGCTCATAGTTGCTGTAATCTTCGTAAGGGAACCAAACTCGAGACTCATGAGGGAATCCATCATAGAATCTTTTGAACCACTCATAGAACTGATCAGCCGATGTGCCCATGCCAGGGTAGGACGATGCTGCCTCTCCAAAAGATAGACATCAGCGCGTTGAATCATCATCGGCTAAAGATGGGAAGGATAGATCGTCTAGAGGGGTTCTATCGGCAACCTTGATGGTATACATATTGAGCCATATTTGAACAAACCACCAGGGGCCTCCATAATTGGTGGAAGTATCCATGAGGAGTTTGGCTGATGTATGGCTTAGGGTCTGGTATACTGCTCCCAAGAGATATTTGCCCAATGGGATGGACTTTTTGGATACTAAGGCTTCTGCTAGGTGTTGCCAATTGGCTGTTGGTCCACAGGTTGAGCCACAAAACAAGAACTTGTCTAGCCACATCATTAGAAAAGTTGTGTGCTCTCTGGGTGAGACAGATCCTGTACCCATGTTTTCAGTTATAAAACCAGACCATCCTCCAATATTTTTGGTTTGAAATTTGTGGTCACATTTGATTTTGAAGCTAAAGGGGTTGGCTGATGAAGAGGTATCTAGGCCTGTCAGCATTTGAATGTCTAATAGTGTGGGGTTCATAGGACCATGGCTGAACAGGAAGGCATTCAAAGTATCGGACCAAAAATAGGGAGCAGCCGATAGCATGGGTTCATCTTTCTTAATATCGGCTAGAGAAAGTGAGAGGCATTGAGAAATACCTATCTCATCCCAGTGAGATTGCTTGCTGGCCGACATCCTCTTATACCAGGCTTTCCATCCGTCCACCGCCGATGGCCAAGATCTGAAGATGTTGGGCCAATGAGTGGAACTGGGCTTGGATTCTTTGAATGGGATTCGGTTGGTCTCGGAGTTGATGAACGCAGTGGGGTCTTCATCGCCCATCGGCCCAAGGAAATAATGGTCTGGTTCTTTTTCGATGGGGATTGCGATCAAATTCCTTAGGTGCTGAAAAAGGGAGAAAGGAAATTAAGGTAAAAGGTGATTTGAGTTCAAAGATTGGATAAAAATGATGGGTGATATAAGCGGGACAAAGAGGAATGAAGTACCTGGGGGATGCTTGCGGTGGTCGCCATTGGGTCGAAGAGCTGTTGTTGCTGCTGGGAAAGATGGTCGCCGGTGAGTTTGCCGGAGTGGAGAAAGAAGATGTTTGCCGGAGTTCACGGGGAGATTTGGTGGTTTGAGCGGTGAAAACGGAGTTAACGCCGTGAAATATCCGGGAGAGCGGTTAGTATTTAAAGAATTAGGTGCGTAACGGTCACAGGGTAACCTAGAATTTTGCGGTTGAGAAAAGATAATTCCGTTGCATTATAAATACTTCGGAATTCGGGGGCATGTGTTGACGATGAAATTTGGTAAGCAAATCTAATCTACAAGGATCGGAAACACAGTATAGTCCGAAGCGGATTTGAAAATGTGCAAGGATATCGGAAACAGAGTGCGCATCGGCTGATGTCCGAATCGGCTGTGAACTGGATCGGCAGAGTCAGAGTCAGAGTTGGACAAGGTTAGCCGATGAAGCCGATTTCATTAATATGACTTGGTATTCGTTATCAGGTTGTGTTAACGTGTTCTATATGGATTGCCATGCACGGATAGAGTCCTGAGGAGACAATTGTTTCTATTAATTAGGATATTCTATGTAATTTCTTTATAGATATTCTCAGTAAGAGTCTGCCTAAGGGACTTGTTTGTTAGTTGGATTTGTATTAGGTTAATATGAGTCGTGTCCGTGATGGACAATGTTTGTATTTTCGGGTATAAATATAATCCCGAGGTCTTGTAAATAACAACAACACACGTTCAATCAATCTCGGCGCATCGCCACCTTTATTCTCTACTTTCGACAAGTTTGTGCTTTCGAGTCGTGCTGCATCAATTTGATCTTTGACAAAAAGGTATATCTTGTCATGGCGAGTTACATCATTAGGGCTAGTGCTTACATCTTTATGACACTCTAGTTCTTCGTTGTGATTCTCCGAGTTATCATATATGTTATATAACTTAGATCGACAATGCAATCTACTTATATCGGCCAAGTTCTTTTAGGGTTTTGTCGATGTCGGCTAGATCACTTTGTTAATCTAGGTTATATAATGTATTCACCATCCCAAAAAAGCAACCATCGGCTTGATTCTTTAGATCTCATGCTTCTATTTATACTTAATGCTGCATTGGTTAAGTCCAACCTATTAAGTCGTATTTAGAATCATGATATCTAACCTGCTTTACGGTTGTTAACAAGGATAGCATCGGGGTTTCAGCCGATCTTACCTGATATAGATGTTTTACATTGTTTTATGCTTTGTTTAATGTTCTGCATCTGCCCCTTATATCAAGATATAATTTAATATAAACATGTTAAGCTTGATTCCAATCTAATTGGTTATAGTTTAATATATTTATTACTAGAGAATATCCTGGTATAAGGTTGTATCGGAGCTATAGCCGATACATACTTAAACCTAGATATCGGCTATGACATCAATCTGTTTAATCATTATTTCATGTTATCTTTAGACTTGGGCAATTTATACTGTCTCGGTTCAGTCCGATCTATCCCAATTGCTTATTTCTAATGCAATATTGATTTATTGATTATATAGAATTGATCTTTACAGCCGATATACTAGTTTTAGGGTTAGTTCTATCTTTGATTATACCTCACAGCCGATTCATGCTTTATTGCATCAGCTAGGTCACATACGATATGAAATCGGCCCTATGGCCGATTGTCTATCGTTTACTGATATTCTTTGCATGTTTTTCTTGTTGATTGCAGGATCAAATCAACTGGCACGCCCTTGAACCTAAAACCCTAATTTTGGACCTGCACTAGAGTAAAGCAAACCTCTCAGGTCAGTGTGTGTTTTTTTGCATCAACCTCTCAGTTGGGACTTGTTCTAAAGCATCTCAAATGACACCGTCAACTTTCGCGGTGCTCTAGAGCTCGAAGCGTCACTCCTATTTTCTTTCCAAACAGCAACCTCTAGAGTTTTTGGAACATTCATCTTTGGTCAAGATTCTCCAATCACTACCTTCTTCCCTTTCGTGGATCCGGCTTGCTTCGGCCGAATCAACACTTTGTTGTTGTCAAATTTCAATTGTCCTTCTTCTATGGCTGATTGAACCTGTCGTCGAAACACATTACAATCATTAGTAGTATGATAATGAGAATCATGCCACTTACAATAAGCACGGCGTTTCAATTCTTCCGGAGTTTGGATGATATGGCCTTTAGGTAATCTAATTTGTTTTTCTTGCAAAAGATAATCAAAGATTTTATCACACTTGGCCACATCAAAACTATACTTAATCTCACTTTGCCGACCTTTGCGAGTAGGAATTAAACTAGAGCAAACAAATGGTCTGTTTTTGTTTTATTAGTACATGACCATTCAGCTACATATATATCATGATCAAATCATTATCATCATCAGAGTCATCATCAGGACAATCAAAAATGTTAACATTGGGGTTCTTATCATTAGACCTAGCAAGCCTCTTAGTCTCTTTAACCCGACTTTCTTGAGCCAGAGCCTTTTGCATAATCTGACTAACATCAAGAAATTGTCGGCCTTCTAATCTTTCTTTAATAGGAGCAAGTAAACCATTGTAAGCAAGATCAGCCAAGTCTCTCTCAGTTATATTCAAAGTGAAACACCGGTTTCTAGTATCTCTAAATCTCTTGATATAATCAACAACATATTCATTATACTTTTGCCTAACCGATGTCAACTCATATAACCTAAGCTCAGTTTCACCAGTGCAAAAGTAACCATGGAATGTTTTTCTAATTGAGCCCAAGTAAAAATAAAATTTGCTAGTAAAGAAGTAAACCATGTAAAAGCAGTACCGGATAATGATAAAGAAAACAAGCGCAATTTTAAAGCAACCACATTACTAGCTTCTCCACATTGTGCTTGGTCCTCCCATCCTCACCATTGAACTTAATAAATTCGGGGACCCTAAAACCACGAGGATATGGCATATTACCAAAATGGTCAAGATACAGCTTTTGGTACACCCTAGCACAATTTCTTGGCTCAATTCCAAATGCTTCTCTAAGAATATACCTCAAATGTTCTTCTAAATTATCAGGCCTTGGTTGTGGGTTTTGTGGCTAAATAGGAGGTGGTGGCACAATATGATTATATTGGCCATATCAAACATCTTGTTGATAAGCGCCATAAATTTGATTAGGATCATTGTATAGATTAGGCATAGGCGTAGAAATCGGTGGATTAGCATTAGTAACAAGAAGCATAGAAATCGGTGGATTAGCATTAGTAACAAGAAGCGTAGAAATCGGTGGATTAGCATTAGTAACAGGAGCTACTGGTGTATTAGGTACAGGGTAATGGTATAAAATACCATTTTTAGTGATAGGGTCAACTTTTTGTACTGGGATAATTGTGTCGATCTGACCGGACCAGGGCCTAGTCTGACCGGCGTTCAGTGCCACGGTCGGACCTCCTAGATGGCCGGTCAGACTGGTGGCGGGCAGTGGCGTCAGACCGGCCTGAGGGCCGGTTTGGCCTGAGGGCCAGAGGCACGGTCAAACCGGTCAGAGAGCTAGGGTTTACCTCGCTCCCAACGTATTGTGGAGTTGCTCCATCGGTTTTGCTAAATACGTGATGAACAGGTGCTTTACTAGTACATGGGATAGAACTAGGTGACAAACTGGCTATAAAAGCTCAATTTATCCTCTACAGCAGAATTAACTCTCTTATCAAAATACGAACTCATAACAGTCTCAAGTTAATTATTAAAAGTAACAGTAATAGATTCATCTACAGAACTTGCTACAAGCTTTTGAACAGGGAGAGCAATATCATCGGGATTTACCTCATCAAAGACGATTCAGGGTAGAGGACCGAGCTTTTGAGAAACTCCTTGACGCGTCTTCTTGTAGCTTCCCAAGACTGCATCCTCCATCTCCTTCTTCCGCCTCTCAAGATCTTAACGCTGCTCCTCGGACAAATCCTCCACAGTGATAGGGAGGATGTTGCTTGGATCCACTTCACGCTTGGTCATGATGTTAACGAAGTCGTTCCCCAGCAGAGTCACCAAAAATTGTGTTGGTAACTTTTTTGGCAAGAAGACAAACACGATCGGGATACCTAAACACCTTACAGTGATATGGAGTCACCAACCACCTTGATCTAGCAAAAAGCCAAATCTAGATGGGTTTTGTAAAAACTAGATTGGCTAGCGGAGACGATCTAGGTGGAGCAAAGGATAACCACCCGTCTCGTGGGTGAACGGAAGGTTTACGGGACAAACCTACAAAGGGGTATCGCACTCTCGCAGCGACAATGGATGATTTATGACACAAATCGACAAAAATGAATGAACTAGGCTAGAACTAGGTGAAAAGTAGATGCAATATTGAAAATACGATTCAGTTGGCTAATTGCGTTGGGAGTAGATTGGTGCCTCAATTGAATCGGCCTTGTCCCTTATATAGGGGTTGGTCTTGCCTCCTACTGGTCCTCCTCCATGTTCAACTCGGGGTAGAAACCAATGGAAACCCGAAACATACCTTCCCAAGGAAGGAAACCCAAGACCCGACGAAATTCACTTCGGACTCGGACTCTGCCGGTCTGACCGGCCACATGTCTGTGGTTAGACCGGCCTTATTCGCCAGTTAGACCGGTCATACACATGCGGTCTAACCGGCCCCAAGAAGAAAACCCGACGCCTTCGAAACTTGGCAATTTTTCCCTATTTCGTCCATAGGTGCAAAATTTAGGTGTAAACAATAATAACGTCTCAGAATCTGCCACCAACTTACGGAACTTCTTGAAATCTCTCTCATTTTGATCTGGGTCTTCATCATCACGCAACAGTTCGGACAGAGTTTGTGGGTCCAAATATATGGCATCTCCCCCTGATGGAGAAGGGACGAAAATATCATCTCGAACTGTTGGGTCGTTCCGTACATCCGGCACTTCATCAGCTGCTACCTCCTGTGCCTTTTACTCTCCATGTTTGCTCCAACATCTGTAGTGCTCCATGAATCCTCTAACAATAAGATGAGAATGAACCCATGAACTATTCTCGAACGTCTTCTCATTCTTACGATCTACACATGGACACAACATATATTTTCTCATCCTATTTTTCTATCATTATCCGCAAAATGTACGAATCTAGTGATCCCCTATACTCTGTGGTTGAACGGTGAATATCGTACATCCAACTTCGGTCCATCTACAATCAATCAATAACATAACAAGTTTAAAACATAATATGTAATAAAAGTGTAAACTATTATTTACCAAAATTTTTTTTACCTCCAATTTGCACCAAAAATTCACCCTCTTACTCTCCGACCTGAAATGTGAACAGTGCATTGGGTTAGGAAAGAAAACAGTTAGCAGTTGGGGGGTATATATAGGCCATGGACTCATCTCAAATGTCTCAGGACTGCAGCCCATTTGAGGTGGGCCAACCTCATCTCTAATGGATGGCAACTTCCTAGCTCGTCACAGGTATCAAGTCACCTGTGATGGGCCAGAACTGGCACACGTCAGAGGTGTGGTGGGGTGGTGATGGGTGAAAGGAGAGGATAGCGGAGGTGTGGATGAGATAAGTTTGGGATTGGTTTTAGAAATTTTCACAGCCAGGCCATTTTCCAGATGGGCTTCTTAAGGAGGCGCCCGTGAAAATAAGAACATACTCCTCCTTAAGAGGCCCGCTTACGAAAATATCCCTATTTTCATATATGGTCATCATAAAATGACCACCTGTGAAAATCGACTTTCGTAACCGAGCCTTGATTCACGAGTTCTGTTCATGTTTACACATGGATATTATTTTTGTCCGCTTGTAAAACTAAAGGAGGGGTGTTTGTAAAAAATGTTTTCACAGTAGTGAATCTTGAGCCCAATGCTCCACAGATGAGAAAGTGGAAAGCGGAAAAATTGTATGTGCTAGAGGGAGTGAAAAATGGAAAACCGCGCAAGCACGATAGGGAGTGCTCTGTGAGGCGCTCTGTTTATTACTACGTACTATGAAGAACGCTGATTAGCGTGACTGACTAGTTTATAAAATTTAAACATTTTGCAATATCTTACACTACAACGGTAACCAACATCTCAATCGGGCGGCAACCCACATCTGTGTCGGGTATAGCGCCCGACACAGCGTAGAAGTCAGTGATGTGAGAACTCATCTCAAACAGGCATAAGTCCATTATGGATGAAGTTATCTCAATCGGGACTCTACTAATGCCCGTCACCGATAGCTTTGACCTATATGACCAGTCAAACAGAGCCCGTCACGGATGACCTATCTCAATCGGGCTACAACTAGCACCCGTCACGGATGACTGTCTCTCTCAAACGGGCCTAAACAGAAGCCCATCACAGATGACTATTATTCTCAATCGGGCCCCAACTATAGCCTGTCACAGATAACTATATTCTCAATCGGGCCTTAAATTACAGCCCATCACGGTTGACTATAAATCAATCGGGCATTAACTTATAGCCCGTCACCGATGAGTATGACAAAAAAAAAATAAATATTGTTTTTTGGCTAGCCTCGGGCCTTTGCTAGCCATGCTCGCTGCAAAATAACAGAAACAGATATATTCACATATATTCCCAACATCCCCATTCACATATTCCATTCACATATATTTACAGAAATAATATCCATATTGCTCACATATTTCACACATGCATACTGCTCAAGTGGTAAGCATCATAACCTGTAATATTTACCTAGGAATAATTTACATAGAGATAACAAATACAATAAACATCAATATTACATAATAACATGTGTTTGACAATTCAATTAGGATGTTAAAAAATGTTCATCAATTAATCTTAACCCTAAACTTTCCTTTAGGGTGAATAATTTCACGGAGGATGAAGTCCGCTATCTCCTCACGAATATCCTCAAAACTGCTACCCGGATCCTTTGAAAATTTATCCTACATGTACATAATTCGAAATTAGTCGATGATCTTTACATATATATATATATACACACACACTTCAATTTAGTTAGAACATGTCACGAATGAGACCACAAACCTCCAATTCAGCCAAAGTCTTCACCTTAGCTTTGCACAAAAGGCGCATGTTGTGGCAGACATGAAATCCGCACTGGTCGCCTATTTGTTGTTTTACTGGGAAGTCCTTCTTGTGGATAAGTGTGTCATGCCCTGTCTTTCAAAGGCCTCCTTTTTGCACATATCGGCCCCATGCTTCATCTATCACTAGTTGAATCGAGGTCCAATCGTATGCTTTGTTATCAATTCTGGAGTTTAAGTAGTGGCATGTACTCCACTTATGCGTTATTACCAGTAGGATCCAATGTCCACTGCGGCAACAAAATAGTTAAAGTTAATACTTAAGCTAGACATGTAATGCAATGTATTTAGGGAACACACTTACTATTGATTATAGGCGCACATGATGTACTCCTTGTCTTGTCGGACCGAGAAGGTGTCAAACAAGTAGTTTGCCATTCCTTGACGGTCCCCTTGAAGATTTGTGACATTGACTACCTGAGGATCAAGGAAGGCAACTTCCGGTGCATTCTTGAGACACCACTTTCAACTATACCTACACGCAAGACAAACGCTCTTATAAGCATGTTACACGGATTGAGATGACTAATTTTCGTGAGCAAGAGTACTTACAAGGAGTAGCACTTAAGGAGGGTTGTGTCCATCGAGCGGAGCCTGTAGAGGTTGAATAGATCCTTGAAGTCTACCACGATAAAATTTGGTGGCCCAAGGAATGGAGCTCTGGCGTGTTCACCTATTATATCATTCTCTCTATTCTTCCTCCTCACGTTAGATCTCTCCATGTAGTACATGTGAAGCTCCTTGCAAGCGGTGTCCATCGTTGCTAGCACGTCGTCTCCAACCAATGGCATGCCTAGTTGGAAGGACGATGGAGGAACGGTCTTCCTATGTACTACCAGCCCCTTGCTCATATCTAGCTTTGTTGGAGCAAGACGTGAGACCTGCAGCTTTCCTTTACCTCGCCCCCTTGCAGAAGGTTTTTGGATAGCTATTCTCTGGGGGAAGAATGCGCCTTCCTGCTCTTCTTCATGGGTGGGGGTTTAGTGATCGCCATGCTGTCGGCCTCCATATGCTCATCCCCAAAGTCTGTGTCGTACTGTAACTTGATATCATCAATATGTTCATGACGAGCGGGAGTTGGAGGGGCTGAAGGAGCAGGGGCAGGTTGTACTGGCGGACGACCGCTTGGTGCAGTGGTTGGCCTCAGGATCACCCTTATCTCAATGAGGTCCTTGGGCCATTGGATGAAGGTTCCACGTGCATTTCCTAGGGTTAGGACCTCGTCGTTCAGTGGATGCTTGAGTGGGAAATGATCGAATTCGGGCTTCACCGAGTCGACTTGCACTTTCGCACAATCAGCCCTAAGTTGTGCCCCATGCACTCTTGTCTCTAGGATCGGCTTGAAAGCAAGGCCCTCGGTTGCAGAAACCGAGAAGGTCGGCATCACCATTACTGTCAGGGTGCAGCTAGTTGGTTCCCGTGATAGATTCATCCATATTTTTAGAATATTACTTACCATATGGTTTCGTTAAGACTTCTATGCGTTGCGGACGAGAGATGTACCGTTATTTGGTCGACAGCGGTGGGGACCGATGGCGGAATTTCCCCCACCTCAGTTGATGCGCAACTGCTGCGACTCTGCGTGGGACTTGCTAAATCTTATTGCATAGCAGCAGCGGCAGCCTCCGGGATATGTTGCTCTTCTCGAATCTCCTGCCTGATACGGGCCCTCATCGATTCAAGCTTCTTGTCGAATTCAGAGCTCAAGGATCTGGGCGGCAAGGCGTGCATCTTTCTGCGCCTTTGTAACTGTCCGCTTCTTATGCTGCCACGCATAGTCCGGAAATCCAACTTTCCACGGCACGTTGGCGCCAAGCCCCCTTGTTCGTCCACGGTGTTCCTTGTTGCCCAATGCTTTAGTGAGGATGTCGTCCTCGCGTCTTTGAGACCTGGCCTCTTGCGAGGCTTCTTGGTCGGCAACCAACTCCTTCTACAGTACAATTGAGTTCGGATTCAATGAACAGTTCAGTGGAAACAATGCTTTGGAAATATTGAGATTAGGCACTTACTATATTATGGTACACTTGTTGATCATGGGGATTTGGAAGCGAAATTGTCCCATCTTCATTCTTCTGGTAACTCGCCCAAGCCCAGTTCCTTGCTCGTGGGTGTGGGTTATCGGCAAACACCAGCGGTGTGTTCGCTGCCGCTGCCGCTTCATCCTCCTCCTGCCATTTCTCTTGCTTCCCGACATATCCTGCGGGTGCCTAGCCAGTGCGGGTGCACGTTCCTGGCCTGCAGTGCTCGATAAGCCTCGCTTCTGGCCCGGGATTCGGGGGTCGACTTCTTCTCGTAGAATTGCTCCCAGGCGTCAGCCGTGATGAAAAGCTATTGCTCAGTTGGATCCGGGGTCATCGGATTTAAGACAAACTCCGTGACCAGCCTGCTCTTGAAGTTCTTCCAAGCATTGCCCATAATATTGAAAGCAGCCTGCTTGAGCCTGGCCTCGTCGGCTAGAGGATACTCGAAGCTTTCCTTGAGTTTGAGCCAAGCTGCGTGTTGACATAGAAACACGACGCCCTGGGAGATCTGCTTAGCTCCCGTGCAGGTCCAGAATAATGATGAGATGCGGGCGTGCCAGTCAGTTTAATCCTGCAACTGACAAGATATATAAATAGAATATCAAAGAGCCGATCGGCTGACAAGCCGATTTAGTAATTCTAGCCGATGCCGATACCAGTCAATATCCAGTATAGACCTTGACACTTGAGTAAATAATGACATAGATAATCGGCTGATGATAATGTAATAAAACAATAATATAATCCAGTAGAAATCAATCGTCTAGTAATGATAGATTGAATAAGCGATGATCCGAAGGTTAAAGCACTCATCGGCTGGAGGTCCGTTTTCATTAAATCCAAACAATTAGATAAACATTGAAACCTTTGTTGTCATCGGTTAAAACCAACCTGTATGTAATCCTTGTAAGCCGATGCAATGTCCAGATAAGTCATCGGCTGAAACCCCGATGAAACCCTTATTGGCAATCAAGAAGCAGGCTATAGATTATGGTTCTAAGCATGACTTAGTAGATCAAACTTAACTGATGCAGCACTAAGTATGAAAAGAAATATAATATCTAGACAATCAAGCCTTTGACTTATTTTCAGGGTGGTGGACACATTATATAATCCAAACCAACAAAGTAATCTAGCCGATATCGACAAAACCTTAGATGGAGATCGGCCGATGCAAGTAGAAAACATTGTCAATCTGGATTATATAATGTATATGATAACTTGATGACTTACATGGACAAGATTAGAGTGTCGAAGCGATGGAAGCACTAATCCCGACAATGCAAGCCATCTTAACAAGCCTTACCCCTCGTCGGAGATAGTCGATGCAGCCCAACTTGAAACAAGAACTTGTCGAAAGATAAAGTAAAATGGGTGGCGATGCACCGAAGTTGTATTGATCGAGAGATAATTTACATGGACCCCGGGTGTACATATTTATACCCATGGGTAGATACTAGTCCATATCGGACACGACTCAAACTTTCCTAAAGATAAAAGGAAAACATAAAGTCCTTATTGGACACTAAACACACTTTCCTAAAGATAAAAGAAAACTAACAGACTCTTCCTAATTAATCGATAAACTTGCCATGCCGCATTCTTCTTGAACTCGGACTTTTCTGGATAAGCTTGATCTATCTCCTTAACCGAATCCATCAAGAACACAACTGTTGGCGATCTGATAATGCCCATCGGCCGATTCCAGAACTCTGAAGTCGATACTAACTCTAGGCAGATGATGACTTCGAGGCTTACCAAATTTCGTCGTCAACACTGCGTTCTTCTCCGCTTGGGGCACATGCTTGATGTCATCCACGAGAATTGTGATGTTTTCCCTCGCTACGACACCGCAGGTCGACCTAAACTTGGCCAGAACATTCCAAGGACGCGTCGGCAGTCCAACCAGGTTCACCTCTGCTATGGTGTATTGTTCCTTAGGGATTTTGTTCCCTGTCCTACGACTCCGTGCCCTTGAGGACCCACTAGTTGTCGTCGATATTGGTTCACCTTGCTGAGACATCGTCTAAATAACTTACAAAATAACAAAATTAATTAATTTTGTAAACAAATTACGTATGTACGTACTAACTTTAATGTATAGACCATTGGCACCTGAAGCACATAAGTCCGTAAATCACTAAGTCCTAAAATCACTAAGTACTAACATTGCTCACAACCCAAAGTCCTAAAATCACTCGCTCGAAATGAACTATTCTACTTTACTTGATTCCTTGCTCGACCTCGCTTCTTTTTGCACGTTTCTTAATTATCAAAAAATGACAAATTACGAAGTGCTCTGGTTGCCAAGATGTCTTGGATGGTTCTGTACATGTACTGACCCAACCAAACCAACTTGGCACCCGGAGCACCTTGTATTCTATGATGATTTGATAACCTAGGAACAAAGTCCTTACATAAATGAGTAATTATCAAAAAATGACAGAAACCGAGGTACACTGGGGTCTGAAGGTGTCTTAATCGGTTTTGAGAATGCACTAACTCGATCGAACTACCTTCAGACCCTAGGCACCTCGAATTCTGCGATGATTTGATAACATTCGTACTATCTACACTAAAATCAGTCCGCCATTTCGAACTTCACATATATTTCACATATTACGTATGTACGTACTAACTTTAATATTATAGATGACTAATTACCAAAAAATGATAGAAACCGAGGTGCACTGGGGTCTAAAGGTGTCTTAATCGGTGTTGTGAGTGCACTAATTCGATCGAACTAACTTCAAACCCTAGGCACCTTGGATTCTGCGATCATTTGATAACGTTTGTACTATCTACACTAAAATCAGTCCGCCATTTCGAACTTCACATATATTTCACATACTACGTATGTACGTACTAACTTTAATATTATAGATGACTAATTACCAAAAATTGATAGAAACCGAGGTGCACTGGGTCTGATGGTGTCTTAATCGGTTTTGTGAATTCACATATAACTCAATCAAACCAACGTCAGACCATACGCACCTCGGATTCTACGATGATTTGGTAATGTATATATCTAACATTTCAATTATTGCACATGTATATATGTAATATTTCAAATTTCACATATATTTCGCATATTACAACTATTGCACATATATATATAGAACATTTCAACTATTGCACATATATATATCTCATATTTGAAACTTGACATATAATTCACATATTTCAACTATTGCACATATATATATATGTAACATTACAACTTTTGCACATATATATATCTAATATTTCAAACTTTACATATAACTCGCATATTTCAACTATTGCACATATATATATCACATATACCAAACTTTACATATATTTCGCATATTTCAACTATTGCACATATATATCACATATACCAAACTTCACATTTATTTCACATATTTCAACTATTGCACATATATATATCACATATTTCAAACATTACATATAACTCGCATATTTGAACTATTGCACATATATATATCTAACAATTCCAAAATTTACATATATATATATATATCTAATAATTTCATTATTAGAAACTTACCGGCTTGGAGAGGAGGCCGGCGGCGGCGACTAGGTGAGGAGGTGGCCGGCTGCGGCGGCTTGGCGAGGAGGAGGCCGGCGGCGGCGCTTGGCGAGGAGGTGGCCGGCTGCGGCGGCTTGGCGAGGAGGATGCCAGTTGCGGCGACTTGCCGAGGAGGAGGTCGGCGGCGGCGCTTGGCGAGGAGGTGGCCGGCTGCGGCGGCTTGGCGAGGAGGAGGCCTGCGGCGGCGCTTGGCGAGGAGTATGCCGCCGGCGGTGACTTGGCGAGGAGGAGGCCGGCGGCGGCGACTTGGCGAGGAGGTGGCCGGCTGCGGCGGCTTCACTACGAGGGGCGTGGCGGCGACCTAGCGAGGAGGAGGCGGTTGAATGCGGTGGCAGTGGCTTGGGGAAGAGTTGGCCAGCGTCTTGGTCGTCGGCGGCGCTAGGGTTCTGACTTAGAAAAATTTTCGATCCAGATCCAGATCCATATCCAGCGTGGTTATCTTAGTACAGGCAGTAAACATCTCAAACGGGCGTAAACTAGAGCCCGTCACGGATGACTCATCTGTGACGGGCTCTAGTATAGGCCCGATATAAATGACGCAATCTCTATCGGGCCTACACTACAGCCCGCCACAGATGACAACATCCGTGACAGGCCCTATTTTAATGCCCGATAGAGATGACATCATCTGTATCGGGCTGTAAACCAGGGCCCATCACGAATGCTGTCATCTGTGATGGGCTGTAGTGTAGGCCCGAAAGAGATTGAGTCATCTATATCGGGCCTACACTAGAGCCCGTCACAGATGACATTTGACTCCTGTTCATTGTTGACCTGAACTGAAAATAAATAACTGCAATAAAATACTTCACAATGAAAATTCACTAATTTTACTAAATTCACAATAATTAACTTATTATCCCAAATAATTAAGCGAAGTACAATAATTCACTAAATTTACTAAATTCACAATAAAAATTATTACAAGTTGCACCAATTTACCTAAGTTTTTTTACTAATACAAAATACTTCACTAGTATCCAAAAACAACATAACAAATAAGCACAACGGGATCGGTCACAAGGTTATGTCTTCCGTATGATCTGATCGAGTATATGCCACAGGCTCTTGTGGATCATTGTCAAGGTCAATTTGAGGTCGTACATGAAGATTCTGGTTGTATTCTTCTTCGTCGACGACGTTGTCAACACCAACAATTCGGTGCTTGCCATCTCTCATGATATGCATCTTCTTGTTTGCGGGGTCTTTTATGTCAAAAATCTGCTCGACTTGTTCCGCAAGTACGAATGGTTCGTCGGTGTATCCAACCTTGGATAGATCTAATAAAGTGAAACATTCCTTATCGACTTTAACACCAGTGCATATATTCACCCAATGGCATCGAAACAAAGGAACCTTGAACTTCACGTAGTTCAGCTCCTAGATCTGCTCAATGCGGTCGTAGTATGTGTTCGACCCAACTTGATCCTGGAGGCATCTATACGGACTCCGCTGTTTTGCACTGTGGTTTTGTCATCTTGCTGGACGGTGTAAAATGTGTATCCATTAATATCGTATCCTTGCCATATGTCTATGGCCCAACACGGTCCCATCCCCAACAACTGTACTGTCTCATTTGGGATATCCGTCAACATTGTGGCACGATTCTTGAACCATGCATTGAACCGAGAGTTATGTTCTCTGTTAATCCACGTCTCAGATCGACCCAAGTTCTCCTGCCGGATTTTGGCTAAGTGCTCCTCAAAGTATGGGCCAACTTCTGCCATATTTTGGAGCAAAGCAAAATGAGCCTGCGCGTAGGAAGCTTGATCGGGCCTAATTCTTTTCCTCCCTATTGTGCCAGCACCTGACAACCTTACTTCGTGATGAGACGCTGAAACTCCGATAGGTTCGGCCTCGGACATGTAATCCACGCAGAACTCAATAACCTCATTGGTCGTGTAGCCTTCAATGATGCTCCCCTCCGGTTTTGCTCTGTTCCGAACGTATGCCTTCAGAACTTCCATGTACCTCTCGAAAAGGTACATTTCTCTTAGAAAAGCTAGGCCACATAGTTTTGTTTGCTTCACAAGATGAACAGGGAGATGAACCATGATATCAAAGAAAGACAGTGGAAAAAACATCTCCATGTGGCAGAGGGTATTGACAATATCGGTCTGCAACCCATCTAGATCTTCGGGATCTATAACTTTCCGTCCGATTGCATTGAAAAAGGCACACAGACGTTGGGTCGTATGACGGACTTTGGGTGGAAGAATGCCTCTGATAGCAACTGGCAAGATTTGTGTGATTAGCACGTGGCAATCGTGCGACTTCATTCCAACCAGTTTTAGGTCTTCCGATTTGACGTACTTACTAATCCTCGCTGAATAGCCCAATAGAACTTTAATATCTTTCAGGCATGATAACATTACGATCTTCTCATCCTTCGACAGTGTGTGGCAGGCTGGAGGGAGGTACACTCTACCTGTCTGTGCATCTGTTACGGGCTAGAGTTCACTGCGAATGTTCATTTCCTGTAGATCAAGGCGCGCGTTCAACCCGTCCTTTGTTTTGCCAGGAATATTCAGCAGCAGGCCAACCAAACTCTCACACACATTCTTTTCTACATGCATGAGATCAATGCAATGACGGACCTCAAGATCTTTCCAGTAAGGTAATCGCTAAAATATGAACTTTTTCTTCCACATACCCTTGTCCTTTGCCTGAATACGTTTTCTTTTCTTCCCAAACTCGTTGGTTATGTTCTTGACCAAGTTGTGGACCTCATCTCCGGACAAATCCTTGGGAGCAGGCTGAAGTTCTCTCTTACCGTTTAAACTTTTCTTCTTCCTTCGAAATAAGTGACGTAGCGGGAGCCACTTACTATGACCCATATAAATCATCTTTCGTGATTTCTTCAACCACCGGCTGCATGTATGTTCCATGTAGTCGGAGCAAGCCTTCTTTCCTTTCACGGTTTGGCCGGAAAGATTACCGAGGGCGGGATAGTCGTTAATGGTGCGGAATAGTAGAACTCGTAGCTTGAAATTCTTTAAACCATATGCATCCCAAGTTTCCACACCTTGTTTCCAGAGCATCTCAAGATCGTCCATAACAGGCTCCAAGAACACATCGATATCATTGCCCGGTTGTTTCGGTCCTTGGATCAGCAAGCACAGCATAATATATTTCCTTTTAAAGCACAACCATGGCAGTAGGTTAAAGTTTGAAATAAGAACTGGCCAGGTGCTGTGAGTACTACTCATGTCTCCAAAAGGATTCATGCCATCTGTAAACAGATATAGCCTCATGTTTTTGGGGTCGGCAGCAAAGTCTTTGTGTTTTCGATCGATATTCCTCCATTGAATCGAATCCGCTGGGTATCTTAGCATACCGTCATTCCTTCTCTCCGTGGCATGCCAACGTACTAACTTCGCTTCCTTGGGGTTGGCAAATATTCCTTTGAAACGATCAATGATAGGTACATACCACACAACCTTCGTGGACTTTTTTCCTTCGTTAGGACTTTTCTTTCGCTTGTATCGAGAAGCCGTGCGGACAGGACAAGCATCTAACTCCGCATATTGCTTGTAGTACAATATGCAGTCATTTGGACAAGCGTGAATTCTACGGACCTCTAACCCCAGGTGACACAAAACCTGCTTTGCTTCATATGTCGTCTCGGGTAATGTGTTCCCATCAGGCAGCATGGCCTTCAAAATTCCCAAAAGCTCTGTGAAACTCTTGTCTGTCCATCCACTACTTGCCTTCAGGTTCATTAGGTCCAAGGTAGCTGATAATTTGGTGTGCTTTGCTTTGCATCCGGCGTATAGAGGCGTCTGCGATTCACTGACCAACCTACTGAACTTTATGGAATCTCTCTCATTGTAAGCTAGATCCTCAACGTCACGTAACATGTCTTACAACAGATCATGATCAACATCAACCATTTCACCGCCCAGTGGAGAAGGTACAAATATGTCATGCTCATCTTCATCTTCCTGATTTTGCGCACCACTACTGTCTGCAGCTGCACCACTTCCTGATTCTTGCTCTCCATGCTTGACCCAACATGTGTAGCCCTCCATAATCCTCGTTGTATTAGATGAGCGTGTACGTCCACTCGGCTATCAAACATATTCTCATTCTTGCAATCTGCACATGGACAACACATGTAAACGTTGTTTCTTCTTTTCCTATCCTTCTCCGTGGCGTTTATAAAATTTAATACCCCATTTCTATACTCTTGACTATGACGTTTCACAGATTTCGCATACATCCAACTTCGATCCATCGCTATAGAAATGAAAAAAGAATCAGAGAAATATCTTATAAGATAAATACTGCTAAATTAATGAGAATTGAAGAATTTTCTAAATTACTGATTACTATTTGTTACTTACCTTTATGAATTTACTGTTTTCTTTAGGAAAAAAATTAAAATTTCACCCCCTCCAACCTCCGACCAAAATTATGAATAGTGGGATACAGTTAAACTGGCGGTTGCGGCTATTTATGTGCAATAACTATCTGTAACGGTCCAAAAAATAACTTCTCTGTCGGGCATATAAGTTATCTTTATTGGACCTAAATAAAAGCCCATCACCGAGGAGTGTCATCTATGACGGGCTTTGTTGTTATCTCAAACGGGCCTCAAGTTGGGGCCATCATAGATGATTGTCATCTGTGACGGGCTCCAACTACAGCCCGATTGAGATATTTAAGGTTATCTCAATCGGGCCTAAACTAGGGCCCGTCAAAGATATGTGTCATCCGTGACGGGCTTCAGTTCTACGCATATTCAACATGTCTCTCCGACCATATCTCAATCGGCCTCTTTTTAGGCCCGTTTGAGATGTATTCGTTGTGATGGCCCGCAAAATCCAGTTATGTTACAGGCCGTCACATATAAGAGGATCTGCACTAGTGTTATCTCCTCGCTAGCTATTTATTTACAAATTTAAGAAAATTTATCGTTGCGTTTTTAATAGCGAGTACACTATAAGTCAAACTTTAAGAAAATTAAGTGTACAAATTAAACCTTTTTTTTCTTAAAGATATGTACACTTTTCGTATGAATGTACGCATTTTACACAATTATTATCTAGAAAATATATATTTGTGGTTGGCTGACGACGTACTGCCTCAAATACTACATAATTAATCTGCCATATATTTATATATATATGTATGTATATTTATGTATGTATATATATATATATGTATGTATATATATATGTATTATATGTGTATGTATATGTATATGTATATATGTGTATGTGTATGTGTATGTATATGTATATATATATGTATGTATACATGTATATGTATATATGTATATATATACAACATATATATAAATAAATATATATATATACATATGTATACATCTATATATATGTACATATGCATATGTACATATGTATATATCTATATATATATATATACATGTAAATAGAATATATTCAAAAATAAAAAAGGCTAAAGGAAAGAAGGCTCCAGAAATACCCTTTAAAATATCTGTAAAAGAAGAAGGGTCTTCTAGGAAACCCACATACCCACATACAAGGAATGCCTCACAAAAGGAGTGGATCCCTTAGATGGGAAATATATTGAATGAAAGACAATAGAAAAATCGAAGAAGCCACCCCACAATTGAAGAAGGAATTAAAAGAAGAAATACTTAAAGAACTAAAACAAGAAATGGATGAAAATTTTGAACAAATAAAGAAAGCAGTGGATGAGAAGTTAGAAGTTTCTCTTTCTAATTTAATTTAGATACAATGGATCTTGGTGGCTATGGGCAACCAGATCAATAGATTAATATGATTAACTATGTCTCTTAATATATTGATCATAAAATATCAAAAATTCGGGCGTGGAAGACCACCGATCCCAAGATAAAAGAAATAAGAATTTACCTACGACAAGAAGGAAGCAGGAAGGACACCCTATAGAGCATAAAGAAACAATATAGGGCGCGGTGAATGACATATCCCTGTGGAAGAATAAAACTTTCGGTGGTGGAATCTCATCTTTAGCCAGCTCGTGAAGCTACAGCAGCGAGAAGATAAGCAAGAGGCACAGGCGAAGCTACCCCTGGCCTCTATGAAAGGAGACGCCTGCCTTCACCCCTGACCACACAAAAACAACAACAACACCATTTAGAGCAAAGCTATCAGCACACTCCCATCTTCCACTCCACCTCTCTTTGTAGTAGTTTCTCTAGACTTCCTCGCAAAGTATATTAAAGGAAGGAGTGTAATATAACTTGAAGGTAAGAAGAACATAACTTGTTGTATCTTCCTTCAGGGTTCTCGAGAGGGAAAACCGTATATAAGCCTACCTGTTTAATATGAAGTAATTTTTCTTAAGTATCCCTGTTTGCTTGTTCTACACTAGCGTTTACGCTAAGGACCCTATAGAAGAAACCTCTTCGGTTGTTCTCATTTTTAGCCTGCATCCTGCATAGGCGTGTAGAGAATCTTGTGTCCGTAAAGAAGTGTTCCGTTCGGGTGGAACTGCCTAGGGAGACGGTAAAATCTTAGCTAGATCAAATATGACTAGGGATACCTAATTAAGTTGCTTCTAAAAAGATAGATAGGTGAGGCATACGGTGAGTACTGAGTAGGACTTTAAATCTTCTGAATCAAGCGACCGGCTGTTTAGGATTCGCCATCTTGCAAAGATCCTGAAATATTAAGATAATTTTAAGCAAGAAATTAAGTGAATAGTAACAAAAAAGCGGCTGTGAACAGTAATTCAGCACTAAAGAATAGTGGTGAATAGTGTTTCAGCACTAAGGAATAGTGAAATAATTAAGCAAAGCAAACCTAACCTTTACAAGGTTAATTTTAAGCAAACTTAAAGTGCAAGGTTAAATTTAAGCAAACTTAAAAGGTGTAAGAGATAATAAGTGGTATCAGCACTATGGGAACAATGGGTTGAAAAGAATCCTAACAATTACGAAGAATTGAAAAGAACTGGTAGTAGGCACCCAATCTTGACCGTAGAGAAAAAAATAATGAATGTGAGCTTAGTGAAAATATAGACGAATTTTATATTTCAAATTCCAATATAGAGTGCATAGGACTATAATCATTCTTTCCTATGTTATTTCATAGGGATTTCTCCTATAATTTGGATATCCTCTAATCTTTGAACAATCTTTTCTATATCCTTTTTAGACTTAATATCCCTATACCAATTTGGTGCAAATGATTGTAGTCCTATGCACTCTATATTGGAATTTTAAATGTAAAATTTGTCTATATTTTCACTAAGCTCACATTCATTATTTCTAATATTTGGCCAATCAATGGGGTCATGTGCGGCTAAATTTAATATAGCACCACCACTCCTTTGATTTTGAAATTTTATGGGTTTCTCAAAATCTCTTCTCTTAGTGCCCATATGCCTATATTATCCTGGGATATAATTATATGAAAATTCCTCTCTATCTGGGGGCTATTTCCCTACTGCCCTAGCTGGTCTTTCTCAGAACAAATAAAATAGAACAAATAAAACAGAAAGAACAACCTGATCATGACAAAGGAAAGCAAAAGCTTGGTAAAGATTTAAGTGAAGAAGAGCAATGGGAAGAAAATGAAAAACTTTTTATTGAAAGTTTTGAAGAAGAAATCAATTTGATAAAGAGATGGAAGAATTAGAAAATGAAGTAGATAACGCGGAACAATACAATGATTTTATAAACTCCTTGGATGATCCTGAAACTTAATATTTCAGGATGTATATATGTATACATGTACATATATACAACATATATATATACACACAATATATATATAGTAAATTTGCTTGGCGTTCTATGGTGCCTGGGCTTTATGTTTCAAATTGAGTATATACCTAATTCAAATAAGTATGATTTTTTTTGAATGTTTAGGTATTAACATTAACTATTTTACTAACTGGTTCAACATAAGTTTGAACTGAATTTGAACTTGTTTTGGTTAGGTTTTGATCCTAGGTATAACATCCAAACATATAATTAGTTAGTTAGGTATGTAATAATGTATGATCAAATAAAGCTGAATTTGAGTTGTTTTATTACTAGGTATAGGTATGAATCAAATTCTTATACCTAGATATATACTTACAATTTAAAATTTTTTTAAAAATTTGAATAAACTTGTGCATTTCACACCATGGAGCCCGGGCACCATGGTGCCCCACATATATATATATATGTGTGGATGCGCTAAAACGCACCCTGAGTGCGTAATAACTAAAACGCGCCCCTCATATAGTAATTGGTTTACTTATAATGTTGTCAAATACCTGATAGTAATAATTATACTATTAGGCTTAATTCAGGGATTTGTCATGATTGCACTGCTAGTAACAAAATTACTAATGTTGGGGTGTGTTTTAATTATAGCGCACCCCGGGTGCAGTATAGTATAGTATGTCTGTGTCTATGTGTGTATATATATATAATCCAACAGATCCAACAGATGAGTTGTCTCCTTGTTGCTTGAAGTGAAACAAAACAAATAGAGCTTAGTAGTTGCACCAGAAAGCACTTCCTTTTGTTCTTTTTGTGGGAAATCCTATCCATCTGACACCTAAACGTCGTTGACCTATAATCAATCTCCAATTTTTCTAACTAGATAGTTGTAGATAGGAGATTAGGCAGGAGTGAACAAATGAGCGACCAGCTGGCGATATATTTTGATGTAGAGTATAGTATTAATATTTCGTTGGTTTGGTGGTTCACTTAGAAAATGGGCTTGTCATATATAAGAAGAGTGTTGTCTGGGTAAGCTAAAACATGATTATATTAAGAACGCCTTCGTACAATTAATTAACCTGATCCATCTCATCCAAACAACCGAACTAAAATAAAGGGAAAACGTTATTACATCCTTTTAAGCTCATAGCCAAACATAAATTTGTGCCAAAAAAATGTTTCAAGATTTTAAACTATGGCCAAATAGGCTTTCCCTCCCGCTATATTGTTGAATTTTCACAGTCATTCATGTACAAATATATTCAACAATGAGTTCAGGCCTATAAACTTATTAAACAACTATTTCGATCTTGAGGTGTACTCTGGTACAGAAATCCACTGACTGAAGGTCGAGAACGGAAAAAAAATGTATAGAACTTGGGGAATGAAAAGAGTCAAATTATGAGGTTTGTGGTCAATTTGATACCACCGGAGACATGTCAACAATGAGCAAAGTGTGATTACATTGGCTCAATCAAGTGGTCATTGGAGCTTAGGGACAAAAAAGGAGCACCTCTCTAGCTAACTAGTTGCTACTGGATTAAAGTGTTTTGAATCCATATGCCGTTACTGAAGCGAGAAGGTTTTTATACGTGCAAGCAGAACAAGCAAATTATAGCTGCACAATTGTATTTTATTTTAGGACGAAAAAAATATAGTAACTCCCATTGAATAGTTGCATGACAGCGTAACTTCACCAAAACCAATTCATGCGAGAAAAAATATAGTCACTCACATTGAAAAAACAAATTCATGTGTGTATCCTAATCCATTATTAGATACATGTACTGTATTTAATCAAAAAGAAAAAAAAAGCTGCAGTTGGAGAGTCCTTTTCTCTTGACAAGGCATTATGCAACTCATTCTCGATAATCCTCTCTTCAGTAAGCATGATTAATAGTACTACCATCTTATCATACGAAGTCTAAGGCTATGATATCATGCAATAGATGAGGTAGTACTAATAAACATATATAAGTAAAAGTTCATGACGTTGACACTATATACAACCCGCATTAAGTTGCCAAATTTTTTTTAGCAAATCTAAAAATAGTTAAAAGTACATATACTAGCAAATCTTTTAAGAGTCCAAATAGTGAAGTAACTGTATCACTTATGTTGTGAAAACTACGTCTTCCATGATAAACGCTACTTAATTAGGGCATGTAACTAATATGATCTTTAATAGAAAAAAATTGATCTTGATCATGGCTCATACTAGCCACATGCATATTCATGCAATTAATATGATCTTGCCTCTATCTAACCGTCCATGATAGTGGTTAATTTAGAACAAGCTAGCAGCCTTTGCTTTTCTTCAGAAAAAAACCAGTAGGACATTGGTTTGCTTTCTTCACAGCTTGTTGCTTCCTTAATTTAATGGAACCAGTAGAATATATTCCTATATGGGTTGCTTAATTTCAATAGGATGCAATTCCAAGACAGTCTAGCACAGTGTCTAGATCTCATTTTTTTCAGGTACTTTATGTAGGGCGCAAAATTAACCTAAAATCTCGACCTGAATAAGACCTTTCCAATACAGAATGGATAAAGCATTGAGTACAACTCTAATTTTTTGACGACTCATTCAGGTATCACTGTACAAACACCACTACAAAAACCTACATAGGTGTCAGCCATATAGGTACCGGTTCACGAAAAACCGGTACCTATAAGATATTTCCCGCCCACGATCCATATGACTAGTACCTATACGATAGGTGTCGGTTTTTTACACAAACCGAAACCTACAATTTTGGTTATATAGACTAGGGAGGGGAATAGGTGCTGGTGTTTAACCCGAACAGGCACCTATTATCCTCCGCCGACGTCAGCAAAGACTAAAGGTGCCGATTTGGGTTAAAAACGATAGATATTGCCCCTGTAGCCTATACATACCCCCACCACACTAGCTCACGGTTTGAGAGATCTTGTTCTTGCTCATCCCGGGGGGAGGTTTTGCCCAAAAAATTCAAAAACATCAAGAGATCTATGTGTTTGCATATTTAACGGTTAGTTTTTTTTATTTTGTATGTAATTTTTCTTTTTTTGTGTGATTCTCGATGTATTTTTCCCTAAAAAAACATCAAGAGATTTACAATGTAGATGGTAGTGCTAGCTATTTTTGTAACTTTTCTTGTTGAATTCGATTGATATTTTGAATCTTAATTTGTTTTGAGAGGTGATTTGAGAAAGCATGATGACTTATCTATGAGTAACTTACATATATTATTATTATTTGAATTTCAATAGATATAGAGAATGTTAATTTTCAATTTGAGTAATGTATAGAGTATTAAATCATCGAGCATTTGAGATATAAAAGATTAGTACTAGTGATTTTTAATTGATATATGTATGTTAGCGATTAATTTAAGAATTTTTGTAAGACCGATGGATGAAGGAGGGATGAACGTTACGAAGCGCAGTATGTTGGAGGATGCCAGGAGTGTAACCAACTTCTTGATCGGGAGATCGTTGAGCATGACGGAACACTTGCTTTGTCCATGAGCTGATTGCATGAACGAGAGATAATTTTCTGGAAATCAAGTTCACGATCATCTCCTAACAAGAGGTTTTATGCGAAATTACGCATGTCAGTATAATCATGGGGAAGATGAGAATGACAATGTGGACTATCATGGTGATGTAATGGAATGAGAGAATGCGGAGTTGCCTGCCGATGAAGGTGGATATGATAGTGATGAATCAGATGGTGTCGATCAGATGTTACGTGATGGGGAGACAACCTACAACAATGAAAGGCAATATGAGAAGTTCATGTCCATGCTGGAGGACTCAAAAACCGCGCTTTATCCAGGATGCAACGAGGAGCACACCAAGTTACATGTCGTCCTCTCATTGCTTCAGATGAAATCAACCAACAGATGGAGTGACAAGAGCTTCATAGACCTTCTATAGCTGATTGGAGACCTCGTTCCAGCGGGTCATGTACTGCTAGAAACAACATACAAAGCGAAAAAGGTTGTCTGCCCACTCGGACTGGAAGTGCAAAAAATTCACGCATGTCGAAATGACTGTGTCCTATATCGAGGTGACTATGCAGACTTGGATACGTGTCTAGTTTACAAAGCACCGCGGTATAAGGGTGGAGATAATGATGATGATGTTGATGATGACAGTGGTGGCCCCATCCGGAAGAAGAGGAAAGTGCCCGTTAAGGTTGCATGGTATTTTCCTATAATCCCTTGAATTGAACGCATGTATGCAAACAAAAAGCATGCAAAGATGATGCATTGGCACCACGAGGAGTGTAAGAAGGATGGGATGATAAGACACCCTGCCGATGGATCTCAATGGAGAAAGATAGATAAAAAGTACAAAAAGCGTTTTGCACAAGAGATTAAGAATATAAGGTTTGGGCTGAGCAGAGACGGGATGAATCCTTTCAAAGACATGAGCAACCGGCATAGCATGTGACCAGTGGCACTTGTTATCTACAACCTTCCTTCATGGTTGTGCATAAAGCGCAAGTATATAATGATGTCACCTCTAATCCAAGGGCCGAAGCAACCTGGCAACGACATCGATGTCTACTTCAGGCCATTAGCGGACGATCTTAAGTTACTATGGGACCAGGGTGTGCAGATTTGGAATGCGTACAAAAGAGAGTACTTCACCTTAAGGGCAATGTTGTTCGTTACCATCCAAGATTACCTTGCGGATGGCAACACATCAGGGCAAACAGTGAAAGGTGGTTGTGCATGTGTGTAGTGTATGCGGGAAACAGCGAGCAGGTGGCTGAGGTACTCCGGAAAGACTGTGTACATGCACCATCGGAGGTTTCTTCCAGCCGGCCACCATTACCGCCGCAATACAAGAGATTTCGATGGCACAATGGAGGAGGGTATATCTCCAACACACCATAATGGCAGAGATATTTTTGCAAAGGTAAAAGATATTAAATGTATATTTGGTAAGGGGCATGGCAACACAAGCGTGACGGGTAAGGGTGGTGAGAAGCCTCTTTGAAAGAAGAAATCTATCTTTTGGGAACTTCCGTATTGGAAAGATTTAAATGTCCACCACGCAATCGACGTGATGCACGTTGAGAAGAATGTGTGTGAGAGTTTGATAGGAGTCCTGCTAAACATACCCAGCAAGACAAAGGATACGTTGAAAGCCCGAAGAGATCTCGCAGACATGAACATCAGGTCCGAGCTCCATCCTCAAGAACGTCCCAATGGCCGCCAATACCTACCTCTCGCGTGCTACACTCTTAGTGCCGTGGAGAAAATAAGCCTGTTGGAGTGCTAGCAGAGTGTCCGAGTCCCGTCTGGTTACTCTATGAACATTAAAAGACTTGTCAATATGAAAGAGAAGAAATTAATGGGCATGAAGTCACATGATTGCCACGTGTTGATGACACCACTGCTTCCTGTTGCGGTTAGAGGCATCTTGCCAGATAAGGTTCGAAACCCAATAATACAGTTGTGCTCGTTCTTCAACGCTGTGTATCAAAAGGTGATTGATCCTAGCACGCTAGACAAGCTCCCAGCAGATGCAATTATTACCCTTTGCCAACTCGAGATGTGCTTTCCACCATCAATTTTTTGATATAATGGTTCATCTCATGTCACATATCGTGAAAGAGATAAAGATTCTGGGCCCAGTGTATCTACATAACATGTGGGCTTTCAAGAGGTTCATGGGGATCATAGAGAAGTATCTGCGTAACAGAGCTCGACTAGAAGGCAGTATCATAGAGGGTTATGCAACAGAGGAGTTGGTTGAGTTTTGTATCGAATACATGGATTTGCCTCCCATTGGTGTGTCGGTGTCCCGACATGAGGGAAGGCTACTAGGGAAGGGGACACTAGGGCATAAAGCAATATTCGCTCCTAGCCTTGAAACATTACGACAAGCACATTTTGCAGTGCTCCAGCAGTCAGTCTTGGTGGCTACATTTATCGACGTGCATTACAACACACTCCGTACCGAGAACCCAAGCAAATCAGAGGCATGGATCGTAAGCAGCATAGGTTGCATTTTGGCGATTGGTTACAGAAGCATATCATGGCTACGAATCCTGATAGTGACCAATTGTACGTTTTGTCTCGGGTTCCTGCGAGCACAATTCATTCATTCCAAGAGTATGACATTAATGGGTATACATTTTACATGAAAACCTAGGATGACAAGAGCTCGTACTAAAACAGTGGTGTCCGCAAAGATGTCTTCGATGGTAATGGTGTAGAACAAACGTACTATGGCTATATAGAGGCAATCTGGGAGCTTGAGTATTGACCACTCAAGGTACCACTTGTACGGTGCCAAATGGGTCAAAATTCCAAGTGGTTTGAAGATTGACAAATACGAAATGTTAATCGTGAACCTAAACAATGTGGGTTATCAAGACGAACCATTTGTGCTCGCAAACTCCATAACACAAGTATTCTATGTCAAAGACCCTTCTTCGATGACCGATCGCTACGTGGTTCTCCATGGAAAGCGGAGCATTGTCGGAGTTGAGAATATCGTCGACGAGGAAGGCTACGATCAAATCGACGAGCTACCTCCATCCGCAATAGTTGTCGAAGAAGGTGAAGAAAGTCAAGTTGTCGAAGAAGGTGAAGAAAGTCAAGAAGACGAAGACGAACATATGGAGGAAGCCCCTCATGAAGAAGGAGTAATTGTGATCGACTTGCATATTTGATTTTTATTGTAAAAAACATGAATGTGTACTTTTGGTACGAAATGTTTGTCTATAATTATAATTATAGACCAAATGAATGTGTTGTAATTTGCAAGGAACATTTCGCCCTCACCCTCGCCCTCCACCGCCGTCTTCCACAGTCACCCTCCACCGCCACCCTCGCCCTCCACCACCGCCGATTGAATCCTGCAACCTCCACCACCGCAGTCCTCAAACACCGCCGCCGTCCACCACCGACGCCACCTTCCACCACTGACGCCGCCCTCCACCGCTGACATAGGTAAGATTTAAAAATTTTGTAAAAAAATGTGTAAAACTTTGTAAATTTTGTGTACTAATAGACCCCATAGGCTTAGTTTGGTAATACTAAATAGTTTAAAATGTCTGTAGTTTAAATAGATGCAACTTCTTAACTTCTTAAAGTATGTTTAATCTACATCGTTGCTATTGTGTGTGGTTTGAAATGGGGAAATTTTGGTAAATTTTTTGTTCTGAAATGTATGCTGAACTTGATCTTTTCAGGAACGATAGTAATTGTAAATTATGAGTTGTTGTGTTGATGGATAAGAGTAGCAGAAGATGAGTTGTGAATAGGGTATGTTTTTGCTAAATAAAAGTTGGACTGCTGCCCTATTGGTGAAGTCTGGAATCTGAAATTTTGTCCATAGGGAATATTAATTATAGTACTATATAGTTGCACACAATCTCTGTCTATAGGGAATGGCTTACTATTGGTTTACATTTTTTTCTCCAACAAAAAGCTTTTTTAATCCTGGATCAAATTTTAATCATGTGGACTGACATTAATGGGTATAATAAGTGGCTGTGGCTCAGCCCTTCATCACACCCCTAGGTTACCATTATAATAAGAAGCTTTATCATTTTTAGCAATAACATACCTACTGTAAATGAAAGTTTTATCATTTTTGTTATTTTATCGTCAATCTTTAGAAAATGTCACGGGAAGATGAAAACAATAGGCCTGAAAATTCTAGAGAAAGCGACGGTAGTAGTGCTAGCCCAAGTGCGTTTCTAAACTTGAACCAGCCCGGTGATGACCCCGATAACGTGGAGGTAAATTCACCCATCCGAAAAAAAATATAACCTTAACCGTACATATATCCATTTTGAATAACTAATTTCCACCGTTCTTTAAAGGATGTTAATCCTTCGGCCACTGTGCACTCTAGGGATACTGCCAGCTCATCGATAAGAAGGGGTAGAGGTCCAACTAAGATGCTCTCAGGCCTTTACACTATCACAGCGTTAGATGAATATGTGAACCCTACAGCTCCTGTATCGGCACTCACCCCATATTCCAATGCTATAGGTGTCATCGCAAACGATGTCATCCCCATCAAGTACCGGTATTGGAAGACCAATGATCCAGATCAATTGGAGTGGAAGGTACCAGACAGAGACAAGGACCTTGCTTGGGACATGTTGAAGTGGACATTCCAGTTCCCCGCGGGTTTAGAAGACCTCGCAAAGCCGAGGGCCCTTGAGAGGATGAGCATCAGCTTCAGGAAGTTCAAGACGGACCTTACCAAGACGTTTCTGAAGCGGGGGCTAACACCGAATTATCGAAGGTGTTGCCTTTTCTGGGATGACTTTGTGGTGTATAGAACATCAGATGAGGCAAAGGAGGTTAGCGAAAGGAACCAGGCCAATGCGGCCAAAAATCTGTACCCTCACCATCTTGGCCCTAGCGGATATGCTAAGAACATAGGTAAATGGCAAGCGAGGGAAGATGAGCTGTTGCAAAAGGGAATCGAGATCGAGACGAAGGACTGGTGCCAACGAGGAAAGAATTACCAATACGCCCCAGGGGAAACACTCTCGGATACCGGCAAGTTGGTACACAAGGGTCCACAATCACAAGAAGTGTCCCACAGGCTCCTTAATGCCCATAAAAAGTCCTCAGAGGGTTCTTTTGTTCTGAACAGGGAGAAAGAACAACTCACACTTGCATCGCAGAACGCTGAGCATCCGGGACGAACAAGAGAAGTAGGCCTAGTTCCATGGAGAGAAGGTTTTCCTGAAGACAGACATAGGTACCGGTCTCGGAGACATACAAATTCCGGAGACCAATCAAAAGAGAAGGCAACTGAAGAAACAAATGGCGAGGAGGAGGCACTAGTAATGGGGAGGCTGAAAAGATAGGATGGAGGCAATGATGGCCATGTAACCAGTCCAACTGGTAGGAAAAGCAGTTGCGCTTCAACTGCGGTTCCTCAAGAACTGGACACGACTCATCACCCTGTGACGACATCACTGTACATACTGCATGCAGGTTGCAAGTGCCAGTTCAGAACATCACTGTAGAGGTGGCACGCGGTATGGCACATCCCGTAGTGGAGGAGGGAAGGATACACAGTAATCCGATACACACTAGCTACTCAAGGGTCGAAGTGGAGGACGTGTCAAGCAGATACAAGGCAATCCAATTTGATTTTTGTCCTGAGGAGGGGTTGAAAACTCTTGGAGAAGCCGTCCACAATATTATCCTGTGGTGCAAGCGTTTCATTGTCTTCCCTTCAGGAAATGGTGATGACGAGCCAAGCGATGGCGGGTCTAGCTCTGAAGGGCTTGTTGTCTCCCCCCTAGGATGCCAACTCCACCACAGTTACCACGTAAGAGACTATCTCCTCCATCGGCACAACGATCTCCTCCCCAGGCAGCACATCAGAGCCTAGCTTCTTTGGACCAGACTAAAAAGAGGGGGCACCTGTGTAAAACTTTCCAGATATCTGAACCAACATCTCTGAAGAAGACTAAGAAGGCGTCATTTCCCAACATGTCGGAGCTATCTTTAAATGAAAAAAAGGAGATGAGTGGGAGCATAACATCACTTCTTAGACATAAAGGGGACAAAACAAAGGAGCCGACAAATGTGAAAGTGCTAGTTGCAATACAGGACCACTTCATTTGCATGGCAAGGCCACCTGCCCCGAAGCAACCTATTTCGGACTTCCGACGCACAGTCGCAAAAAGACATTGCAAGCATATTCTAAGAACAAATTCGAGAAATATGAGGCCGTGAAGAAAACACAAGAATTTGTAGAAGGTGCAGGACTGAAGAGTTTGTCTAATGTGGACAATGTTCCAAAGGCCCCGTTGGCAGCTCAGTTCAAGTTCGGTGAATTCTTGACTACCGACGAATATCGCAACATCATTGGCAATTGTACTCAGATGAGAAGAGTAGAAGAGTGGTACTTACAGATGGCCAAGGATGGTAAGGAGATGTTCCCTGTCTTTTACAGGGATGAGAACTTTCATCACTCTGATGGTATAATTTGGGTCCCATTAAAAGAACTATTTCAGCTATACAATCTAAGGGAGCTAGATTTATCGCTACTTCAGTTATGGGCATTGTAAGTATACTCGACTCCTCGCTAGTTTTTCTAAATAGATATCCCTGTTGCATGTCTAATTTTTTTCCTTTCGTAGAATGGGGGCACTTTAATGTACAGCGACCCATAACAAACTAGGATTCTTCGATCCACAAGTTGTCAATTCCACTAATATTCATGGAGGCCCAAAGATGGAAAAAGTTGTGTTGGACTACCAGTACAACTCCTTCGTCAAACTTCAGAACATGAATACGATCCTTTTGCCCTACCACTTTAAGTAAGTGTGGCATAGAATGTTGTACATCTCATTTGTACTTTGAGATGTTAATTGCTCTTTCGATTTGTATGTAGGACACCTCATTGGATCCTTCTTGCGATCCATTTAAACGATTCTAAGATTATCATCATGGATGGATTGATGAAACCGTGAGAAGCTTTTGAATACGTTATTGACATCCTAAATGAGGCACCTTTGAAGTATAAGAAGAAGCGTGTTCGACACGCCCGTGTGCAAATACATTCCGGGTTGTCTGCCACCCTTGGTGCTCACGCCAGGATGAGGGCACGAGCACATGTGGGTTCTACGTGATGAAACTTATGTGGATTTTCATGGAGGACTCCAAGTGGAACCTTATAGATGTCGAGGTTCGCTAATTTTGTTAAGACGTAAATCCACATTTCTAAACACATAATACGTTTTCACATCTTCAATACTTCAATTTGCAAAAATTAAAGTTACCGACAAGTAAATTGCTACCACATGTTTGTTTGTCCCTCGCTGAACAACTTTATGGATTCATCGTCAACCATATCATCTCATCGAATGGTGCGTATCACGTTTCAAGATCTCCTACTGGGCTAGAGGGTTTCATTGAGGCTGTAGGCTCTAGTGACACTTTAGATAGCCGTTCAACGACAAAGGATACGCAGACTTAGAATTAGTGGGCAAAATGTACTCTTTAAGCATTTTCTAAGTTTCTTGTACCTTAGTTATTTGGATTGATGTTGTTTTCTTATGTCTTGAACATGAATTTAGTTTATCTATTTGTTAATATTTATCTATTTGTTTTCTTGAACACTTACCTGATCATGTATTAACTTTCTCTACTTATATTTTTATCCCTCAAAGCAACAAGTGATCCCACTTGGTGGATGAGGCTCGCATCATCGTTGTTGCCTCTGTAAGGAACCAGGTGAGTATGTGTAACTAAAATTTTCATATTAGAGCATTTGAGATATTGTAGAGCTCAAGCAAATTTTTGTCAAGTCTCCTGAGATGTGTAACACATCTGGTCACCACTTTCGTGTGGTTTGACGGGCACGTCTTAGGCTGAAATTGAGTGGCACGCTGAGTCCCAGCAATATCTCCTATGCAATTTAGTGATGAAATTGTATTCGTGTATATGTTTGTACAATATTGTGTCTATATGTTTGGAGATTTTGGGATGTGGGTGACATGAATTGTTATGGGATTTTAAAATGAGTCTTGTTGGGAATGTGGTGGATGTGGATGTGCAAGATGTGAATGCGATATTGTGGAGGATGTGGATGTGGAGGATGTGAATGTAATATTATGTCATTTTTGTGATTTCTGTGTTTCAGGAAATGTTCTGTACATTTCATATAATTTATTTTTTTGGGCTTTACAATTATAGAGAACCGGCACCTACGTGGTGACTGCCTGCGACCCTAAAACCTTATAGGTGCCGATTGTTTACAGGAACCGGCACCTATAATATAGAATAGGTGCCAGTTCTAGGTGTACAACTAGCACCTATAATGTTATAGGTGCCGGTTTCGGAACCGGTACCAATGAATTTAATTATTGGTGCCGACCAAAGGGTGTCGTGCTCAAAAACGGTACCTATAGGTCTTACGAACCGGTACTAATGGGTATTTTTGTAGTAGTGAAATTTCTAACGATCCTTATTACATTGTCCAAATGTTACTACTATAGGTATGCTTTTTTCAGTTGGCCAGAAACCTTTTTCACAGTTGGGACGATGAGCCACCTAGAGCCAAGTATCTAAAAATAGAAAATTCTCACATGGAGATCACAACCGCATGCAACAACGAATTTTTGCAGACAGGCACATTACATTACGATGCCCGATCACAAAAAGATTCTTGACGAAAAAATTATTCCAAAAAAACATTCTAGAAATCTTTGCATGATCCCAGCTAAAATCCATTACCGCCATGGGCCTCCTCTTCCCGCTGTCGGATCCGCCATTATTGAGCTTCCCAATGTCGGCTCCGCGTCGTCGAGCTCCCAACACCGGATACACCGCTCTGGTAAGTGATCGCCGCCTGAAGCCCGACGAGCCTCCGTCTCTGATGTAGACTAGGGTTCCCAATCTTCCGAAAGGTTCTGATAATCAACGATTTTGGTGGAGGCGCAACACAAATCGATCCGGCTTCTTGAACGAGCACGTTCCTGAACCCCGCAATCGCAGCACCACATCTCCTCTGGTTATCAACCGTGCCGAAACCCGGTTGACCTCGACAAGAAGGCTAATCCCTGCTTGCAAATCGAAGAACACAAACAAGAACAAAGAAGATTGCAACCAAAATTGCAGATGAATGATTTAGCTCACAAATTGGGGTCTTACAAACCGATCTAGCGGCGAAACTGTTCGTGACAGATTAATCTAAGCAAAACCCCAAAAACTAAAGATAGCGACGGCTGCTGATATATGGAGTTTAGGGTCGTGCAAACACCCCTGGACGCAACCCTAATGGGCTCCAACAAGATACACGGCCCAAAGACCCAAATACGGCGTCGCAGCGCCGGAACAGATTCTGAAGGTCAAGTTGTTCGGTCAATTCCTGATGACTCGTAATGAATTTGGACATGGAACTAGAACCATTGGAAAGATTATCTTCTTAGCTTTCCATCCATATAAAGAACGCCCCAATCGAAGCACGTATGCAACCTGGGCGCCCGTTTTAATGCAGACTGGTCCTGGACTCCGAAACAGACTCGAAGTCGACTTGGTTTAACCCTCCACCTTGATTTGAACGTCCTCGCTGACCTTCCACAACTCTAAGTCCTTCTCTAAGTATTTCCTTGTCCTCTCCATTATTCCTAATCATAATATAATCATTAGGTAGCAATCTATTCTCAAAATCATATAAAGAAGAACTTAGGAACGAACTCACCTCTAAATTCAATTGTCGTGCACGAGCTCTTGTGATTGGACCTTGAATTACCAATGGAGGCTTGTTGTGTATATCCGACGGAGTGATGTCCGCATCATCCTCCCCCTCTTGAATTGAAGTCGTCCTCGACTCAAGCTCATCTTCCTCTCCCAAGTATGGCTTCAAATCTGAAATGTTAAACGTGGGACTAACCCCAAACTCGGAAGGCAACTCAAGTTTATATGCATTATCATTAATCTTCTCAACAATTTTAAAAGGACCATCAGCTCTAGGCATCAATTTAGACTTTCGCAATTCTGGAAATCTATCCTTTCGCAAGTGCAACCAAACTAAATCACCCGGTTCAAGCTTCACTTCTTGCCTACCTTTGCTACCAGCAATTCTATACTTTTCATTCATCTTTTCAATGTTGTGCTTAGTTGTTTCATGCATTTTCAAAATAAAATCAGCACGTGCGTTAGCATCACTGTGAACCCTCTCACTAGTAGGTAAAGATAAAATATCAATAGGAGCACGGGGGTTGAAACCATACACTACCTGGAAAGGACTTACCTTGGTAGTAGAATGTGTTGCCCGATTATATGCAAATTCCACATGTGGCAAACATTCCTCCCACATCTTCAAATTTTTCTTCAAAATAGCCCTCAACATTGTACCCAAAGTGCGGTTAACTACCTCCGTTTATCCATCTGTTTGTGGGTGACATGTAGTAGAAAACAATAACTTTGTACCCAACTTGTTCCATAGCGTGCGCCAAAAATGACTAAGGAATTTTGCATCACGATCTGAAACAATAGTAGAAGGCATACCATGCAAACGAACAATCTCATGGAAAAAGAGGTCAGCAATATGAATAGCATCATCACTTTTATGACATGGTATAAAGTGTGCCATCTTAGAAAATCGATCGACCACAACAAAAATACTATCCCTCCCCCTCTTAGTCCTAGGCAATCCCAAAACAAAGTCTATAGAAATATCTACCCAAGAAGTAGAAGGAACAGGAAGAGGCATATACAAACCATGTGGATTCAAACGAGACTTAGCTTTTTGACAAGTAGTGCAGCGTGCCACAAACCTCTCAACATCTCTCCTCATCTTTGGCCAAAAGAAATGTGAAGCCAAAACATCCTCCGTCTTCTTAGCTCCAAAATGTCCCATCAATCCTCCTCCATGCGCTTCCTGTATCAACAAAAGACGAACGGACCCAACTGGAACACATAGACGGTTAGCTCGAAACACAAATCCATCATTGATCACAAATTTATTCCAAGTGCGTCCTTCTTTACAATTCAACATCACGTCTTTAAATTCAGGATCAAGTGCATATTGTTCTTTAATTGATTCAAGACCAAAAATCCGACAATCAAGTTGGGACAACAAAGTATAACGTCTGGACAAAGCATCAGCAATCACATTATCTTTTCCTTTCTTGTGCTTGATGACATAAGGAAAAGATTCAATAAACTCAACCCATTTAGCATGTCTACGATTCAAATTATTTTGAGAGCAAAGATACTTAATGATCAGAATGAATAACAAATTCTTTAGGCCACAAATAATGACGCCACGTCTCTAAAGAACGTACAAGAGCATACAATTCCTTATCATACGTGGAATAATTCAAAACAGGGCCATGCAACTTCTCGCTAAAGTATGCAACAGGTTTATCATCTTGCATCAAAACACCTCCTATGCCAACTCCACTAGCATCACATTCTAACTGAAAAGTCTTACCAAAGTTTGGAAGTTGGAGCAAAGGTGCGTGTGTAAGCTTGTCCTTCAAAGTGACAAAAGACTCCTCCTGTGTTTTTCCCCAATGAAAGACCACCCCTTTCTTCGTCAACTCATTCAAGGGTGCAGCAAAGGTGCTGAAATCTTTGACGAAACGGTGATAGAATCCTGCAAGACCAAGAAAACTTCTCACCTGTGTGATGGTTTGGGGAACCGGCCAACTCTTAATGGCTTCAATTTTTGTCTCATCCACCTCAATTCCCTGTGGAGTAACAACATAGCCAAGAAAAGAGACTCGTTCCGTGCAAAACGTGCACTTATCAAGGTTAGCAAACAAACGTGCATTACGTAAGACATGAAAAACAGCACGTAAATGATCCAAGTGTTCATCCAAAGACTTGCTGTAAATCAAGATGTCATCAAAGTAGACTACCACAAATCGTCCAATAAAAGGCCTTAAAACCTCATTCATTAAGCGCATGAAAGTACTAGGGGCATTAGTCAAACCAAAAGGCATTACTAACCACTCATACAATCCAAATTTGGTTTTGAAAGCTGTTTTCCATTCATCTCCAAGTTTCATTCTAATTTGATGGTATCCACTACGCAAGTCAATCTTTGTGAAAATTATTGAACCACACAACTCATCAAGCATATCGTCTAACCGAGGAATAGGATGACGATACCGAATAGTAATATTATTAATGGCTCTACAATCAACACACATTCGCCAAGACCCATCTTTCTTAGGAACCAAAATTACAGGCACTGCACAAGGACTAAGACTTTCATGTACATACCCGCGGTCCAAAAGATCTTGGACCTGTCGCTGAATTTCCTTAGTCTCCTCGGGATTGGTTCGATAAGCAGCACGGTTTGGTAATGTTGCTCCCGGGATCAAATCAATTTGGTGCTCACTTGATGTAGACTAGGGTTCCCAATCTTCCGAAAGGTTCTGCTAATCAACGATTTTGGTGGAGGCGCAACACAAATCGATCCGGCTTCTTGAACGAGCACGTTCCTGAACCCCGCAATCGCAGCACCACGTCTCCTCTGGTTATCAACCGTGCCGAAACCCGATTGACCTCGCCAAGAAGGCTAATCCCTATTTGCAAATCGAAGAACACAAACAAGAACAAAGAAGATTGCAACCAAAATTGCAGATGAATGATTTAGCTCACAAATTGGGGTCTTACATACCGATCTAGCGGCGAAACTATTCTTGACAGATTAATCTAAGCAAAACCCCAAAAACTAAAGATAGCGACGGCTACTGATATATGGAGTTTAGGGTCGTGCAAACACCCCTGGACGCAACCCTAATGGGCTCCAATACGATACACGGCCCAAAGATCCAAATACGGCGTCGCAGCGCCAGAACAGATTCTGAAGGTCAACTTGTTCGGTCAATTCCCGATGACTCGTAATGAATTTGGACATGGAACCAGAACCATTGGAAAGATTATCTTCTTAGCTTTCCATCCATATAAAGAATGCCCCAATCCAAGCATGTATGCAACCTGGGCGTCCGTTTTAATGCAGACTAGTCCTGGACTCCGAAACAGACTCGAAGTCGACTTGGTTTAAGCCTCCACCTTGATTTGAACGTCCTCGCTGACCTTCCACAACTCTAAGTCCTTCTCTAAGTATTTCTTTGTCCTCTCTATTGTTTCTAATCATAATATAATCATTAGGTAGCAATCTATTCTGAAAATCATATAAAGAAGAACTTAGGAACGAACTCACCTCTAAATTCAATTGTCGTGCGCGAGCTCTTTTGATTGGACCTTGAATGACCAATGGAGGCTTATTGTGTATATCCGACGGAGTGTTGTCTGCATCAGTCTCTACGAACTGAAGTAGCAGCCCGAAGCCTAGCGCCTCCGTTCCCATAGCCTGAAGTGACTGCCCCCACCGCTAGAAGCCCGCGGTGCGACAGAAAGGGGGAGAGTCAAAAGAAGGGGAGAAGGGTGCCGACCGGGAAAGAGGAGGCGATGGGAGAGAGGGAAAGGAGGGTATAGAAAATGAGACTTAGTCCCTACTGATCAGTTTCTACACATATTTTCGAAAGCGGGTCTCTGAGAACACTGCATCTTAAAAATTGCTCACCTATAAAAATTAGATTCTAAAATTGGAATTAATCGGAAGTTCTAATAAGAACCGTAATCATGGAGTCGGACACATAAAAATTATAAAATCGTAGATATATACTAATATAGAATCGTAGAATCAAATAGCTTAATCATACGTGATCGTAAAGTCGAATCGAGATTTTGACAATGTTGATCTCGTCCCCGTTTATAAATACCCGTCTCTTGTGTGCTCAAAACCACACACACGCACAACGCCCAAAGTGGTGCGCACACACAGCTACGCACGCGCGCACAGCACAGACACGGACGTACACTTTGCATCTCTCTCCCCGCACGTAGTCGCCATGGTGACTGTCACCGTGACGAGGAAGTCCCGGAACTTCGTCGGGCCGTCTCCTCCGGCGCCGCCGGCCGAGATCACGGCGACGCTGGAGCTGTCGGCCATCGACCGCGTGCCCGGTCTGCGCCACAACGTGCGGTCCCTGCACGTGTTCCGCCGCCACAACAACGGCGGGCCCGACGATGACAGCAGAAGGCCGGCCGCCGTGATCTGCGCGGCGCTCGCCCGGGCGCTGGCGGACTACCCGGCGTTCGCCGGCCGATTCGTCGGCTCCCTGCTGGCCGGCGACGCCTGCGTAGCGTGCACCGGTGAGGGCGCGTGGTTCGTGGAGGCAGCCGCGGACTGCAGCCTCGACGACGTGAACGGCCTGGAGTACCCGATCATGATCTCCGAGGAGAAGCTGCTGCCTGCCCCCGACGATGGCGTCGACCCTACCAGTATTCCAGTCATGATGCAGGTATACACATGTCATTCTCTTCTTAATTAACTTGATGAAAACGTTGCCTTTCAAACAAGTTTATTCAACTATATATATATTGCTGAAAAAACAAAAAAAGTTTAAGCTAGTGGCTAATGATGAGAAATACTCGGTTTATGTATTAACAGCTTTCATTCTTGCACAAATGTACGCATCATGATTTTCTCGTCATGTGTTAATTAGTACTTAATTACGTGATACGTATACTTTCACTGTGACATATAAAATTTGATGGAAACTTTTTGGTGGTTTATGCATACCGTTTTTCTACTTGCATGTGGTCAATCTGTGAGATTCTCTACTACTATACTTTGGCCAAAGTATTATCTAATATTATATTCAATGTGGATTTAGTAACACATTCTATTCCTTTGTTACGGCAGTGTTTTGTGAGTCTGCTTTACATAATTACATCATTAGTTTTCCAACAATAGTAGTAATTAAAGATTTATTGGAAATATAAATGAACGTATGAAATACACAAATTTAATCTAGTGATGTATTCTTATCATGATAAATAAACATGAGTTATTTTCAACAATTCAGTAGTTGCACTTCACAGCTAAAACCATAAAGTAGCGATGTTGTTTCTAGCAAAACTTGGGGTGAAACAAATACATTCTTAACTTGAAATTGAAAAAAAAAATACATGGTGTGGATCCTTACAAATATGAAATAAAATATTTTGATCTTAATAAGCATAACAACCAATTAACACTATCAGACAGACTTGAGAGCTACCCTGTGAGTGGGGATATTTTCTGACGGCCCCCGCAGTATTCCGAAAAATAAATTTTTGTGACGGTACTAATTAAACTCACAGAAAAAAATGATATTATTCTGTCGGTTTTGCAAAAACCTACTGAACAATCTATTTTTGTGTGGGTTCGGCCCTACAGCAAAAATTGTAGTACGAACGATCTATGTATATGAATCTACATGGTGATTGCCTTTGTTTGTTTAATATCTGCACGGTGAGTATTTCTTGGGTCATGACGTGACATACACGTTGTTAGTTGGCGGAAGCTTGTCACAGCACATACATCTATACGATTATCCATATATTTAATTTCAGGCTTTATGCCAACCTTGAAACTTATTGAAATATATTGACACCATTGCACACATCTAACAAAAATCAGGCAATTAAAAAAACATCCCTCCTTCTGTGCTTAAATAAATGATATATTGAATGCATAAATTAAAGCTAGCCAAACCTAGAAATGTTAACTCACTACAAATTAAAATTTTTTTTATCAAGATGTGATATGTGAAAATGCGCATTAGTAAATAATTATATGTTTTAAATTATTTTCAGCAGATATGAATGAAATAATAATAATAGTCAAAGAATATTGAAGGCTACATATACATTGATCGATGTCGATAAACATCATCTTAAAATGGAACAGATCCTTATATAGAAGCTCGGTTTGCGTTTTTCAAGAGACAAACCATTTTCTTGACGGATAGAATACGCCAGGGAAATTTTCATTTCTTGTTAGTGCTCACATGCCCGTCACAAACAACTAAATCCGTCAGGAGAAAATGCATTTGGGGTTAATGCATGGATTTTAGATAAAGGAAGAATACTACCGCAGTCAAGAATAGGATGTACACTTTGTTTTTTGTGTGAAGAACTGAAGAAAGAACAAAACCAGCGCTGATCTCGGTAGGTAAACTCAATAGGAATCTTCGTGGTTGTAAGTGTGACTGATGATATACTTCCCTATTCTATGGAGGGAGTATATTTTTTCGGAGATTGAGCGCATGATCAAAGTCATTAATTGCTATTGTCTAATCATACATCTTTATCCTCAAGTTCAGTTTATTAATTGTGGAGGCCCCTGCTAAGTATTAATTGGTGTGCATATGCCATGGTTTTCTTTCTGATCAGTTCTGCAACTTGCATCTCTGAGGGGAAAAAACTGGTCAGAGTGACCTAGACGTTTGACATAGCTACATATTTTATCTTTCATAGGAGGCAATCACGGTTAAAAGGACAACGAATTAACTAGTTAAATATTTTCCATCTTAATTTTGCAGAATAGAGTAGATTTTTCAAACGTGAAAGTGAAAGGTGTCGGTCGATTTTCAGACCCGAGCCCTACATTATCGTGGTTGTGCGTGTGTTTTCAGAAAGAATCAATCCTCACGCCGTCAAGATAACAAAATATTCGTTCTTATTTTTTCCGCTGACTATAAATTAAAAAGGCAATAGAGAATTCAAAGCTTTATGTATGTCGTCGTGCATACGCTGCGTGAGGATGTGTTTTACTATTAATTGGACCGCAAGAATTTGTTTCTATTTTGGATGTAAGATTAATTCGTGTCCAGTTATTACCCCGGCCCGGTCAAAAATTTGTCTGGCTTCAATTATTTTTTTGCTTTAACTCAGTATATATAGTACTCCTGTAAGATAATACATGTACAACTTGCATTAATCATATCTCTTAATTAACGGATGAGCTGTGGCATACTGGCATGACCGCATGACGTTGTTGATCAGGAGTCAGGATTTAGTCAACTAGAAAAATATTTAAATTAATCAATTTGTTGCTTAACAATGGATGTTTTCTAATCCCTCCATGTATGCATGATTGCAACAAGAGCCAGGACAAAAAAAGTGGTTGAGCTAAAATCATGGACCTAACAAACTATGATAAATCGCAAGTAACTATCCCCACACACACATATATTATATATATATATATATATATATATATATATATATATATATATATATATATATATATATGATGTACTACCTCCGTTTTATATTATAAGTCGTTTAACTTTTTTTCAGTTAAATTTTATTAAATTTGATCAAATTTATAGAAAAAATTATCAAAATCTAAAATATCAAATTAGTTTTATTTAATTTGATATTAAATATATTTTCATAATATATTTAGTTTGAGTTGAAAATACTAATATATTTTTCTATAAACTTCATAGTTTGATGAAAAAATTTTCCTATAAACTTCATCAAATCTAAAGAAGTTTGATGAAAAAAGTATTAGACCGAATGAAATGGAGGGAGTATTAGACCAAATCCTTGGATTGAGAAAATTATTCCAAAGTGCATGTGTACTTGTCATGATAGTGCGGTGGAGAAAATTAAGTACGCAGTACGAGCCAACGGCGCATGTTTCCAACCACCGAAGCACCGGTCTTCCACAAAGACGTCGCTTTAGGTACCTACTGTTCTAGTTGTGACTGTTCTAGCTAGCTCGCTTAGACTGGGTTCGGAAGATAAGCTTAGAAACTCACCATCTACGTACGTAAAACGGAGCTGCATTTTCTTATAATTAATTAAATATTAACTAATTTTTTAAAAAATGAATTAATATGATTTTTTAAAATAACTTTCGTATATAATACTTTTACAAAAATGTACCGTCTAACAATTTGAAAAACGTGCGTACGGAACATGAGGAAATTGAGTTAGGAAAGTTGGGGAAAGAAACAAGCCTAATCAAATTCCACACAACAAATGCATATCTATCTAATCCATGTCCCATCCAACGTTTTGAGAGTCGTTCAACACTCCAAGCATGCTTGTTGATTATTTCGTCCTCCATCTTAAAATAAACCAACCTACCCATCCAGATGAATGTACTAGGTAATTTTCCATCATATATAGGTTTATTTTAGGATAGAAGTAATACTTTTCTGCAACCTTATCATCCTAATATTTAATTTGTTTGGTATACTATATAAATTTATTTCTGAATCTTACTTCCTGTGTTTCAAAATACAAGGAATTTTAATTGGATGGGTGATATCCTAGTACTACAAATCTGGGTAGACCGTATACCTAGATTTGTAGTATAAGGATGTATCTTATCCAATAAAAATACTTATATTTTGGAATAGAGGGAGTACCCCATTACATATTATTGTATACCTCACGTAACTAATGTCTGAGGCTGAGTTAATTAATTTTAACAATGTACTAGGTGACTGAATTCACTTGTGGAGGATTTATCTTGGGCCTTGTGGCAGTCCACACCCTTGCTGATGGGCTTGGAGCAGCACAATTCATCACTGCCATAGCTGAATTTGCTCGTGGCATGGAAAAGCCCAGGGTGGCTCCCGTGTGGGATCGTACGCTGATACCGAACCCACCAAAGCTCCCTCCTGGGCCACCACCATCGTTTCAGTCCTTTGGTTTCCAGCATTTCTCCACGGATGTCACCTCTGACCGTATAGCTCATGTGAAGGCTGAGTATTTCCAGACCTTTGGCCAATATTGTTCCACCTTTGATATTGCCACTGCTAAGGTTTGGCAGGCCAGGACCCGGGCCATCGGGTACAATCCGGAGATCCAGGTCCATGTGTGTTTCTTCGCAAACACGCGTCACCTGCTCACACAGGTTCTCCCAAAAGATGGAGGATACTATGGCAACTGCTTTTATCCAGTGACCGTGACAGCAATAGCTGAGGATGTTGCCACTAAAGAGTTGCTTGATGTGATCAAGATAATTCGGGATGGAAAGGCGAGGCTCCCCATGGAGTTTGCAAAGTGGGCTTCAGGAGATGTGAAATTTGATCCCTACGCATTGACATTCGAACACAATGTGCTTTTTGTGTCTGATTGGACGAGGTTAGGATTCTTCGAGGTAGACTATGGGTGGGGCACACCTAGTCATATCATACCATTCACTTATGCAGACTACATGGCAGTCGCAGTGCTTGGTGCTCCACCAATGCCAAAGAAGGGAACCCGGATTATGACACAGTGTGTGGAGGATAAGTGTATCAAGGAGTTCCAAGATGAGATGAAGGCCTTCGTTTAGTATATACTATATGTGTAGTAGGTTGGAATAAATTTGCTATTTATGAGTAGTATTTGCAGGTCCAATGAATACCACGCTTATCGTATTGTTCGTATTGTGTTAAATATATATGGAAAATTATATATACGTGTGTCAATTAAGTTATAAGAAGTTTAGCTGGTGAAGTGCACCATTAATTATTTGATATTATGTGCTAAAGTAATCCATGGAATACATATGTCCTTATATCTTTGGTAAAGTATATTTTAATCTATTTATAGAACATATAACTAATGGATCAGTATATAAACTATGCACACTAATGAATAAAAAAATAATTTAATGAATAAAGAAGATAATTTCTTTATTGCAACTATAGGTTTACAAGAAGAGTAAAGTAGTAAAGACAGCGCACAGATACCGAAGTAGCACTTCCGCTTAGAGTAACCTCATTTCTGAGTCTTTCGCCTTCGCCTATATATAGGACTAGGACATAAGGCGCGCTTCGTGGCGCCCTATTATCTGAAGAGGAATATTAACTTTGGATAATTTAAATCGAACATTCAATAGCACTGAAAAGCAAAAGAGATAGTACTGATAAAACAATCCAAAAGATAGCCTATATGGTCCACCTGATGGAATTACATATTGGGAATAAGAAAAGCACATAGGGCTTTCATATTGTACCAAAAAATAGTTGACAGGGGAGCAGGATAAGCAATTGATAACATAAGTGGTCATGTTTTGTGGTTCCTATCAGAATATGTGAAAGAAACTATGCTGTTATGGAGATTCATCAAATTAGTGGTGCCTACGACGCTCAGGAGGAAGACAACGTGCTGGCATTACTGGTGATCCACCTTCAACAGGTCCACTATCTGTGTTTATTTGGTGAGATACCTACTGGAATGTCTTTATAACTGGCAGTCGAGGATTGTTTTTCTCATATTGCTTCAGAATCTCTCCATCGGTCTCACTATCACTATCTTCATCAGTGTAATCAAAGAGTTTCTCAATGTGAATTAATATGTTTGATAAATCTGCGTTGTGTTTCCAGGCATACTCAGATGATTGCTGATCCTTTTCAGCTGTCACAATATTCCAATCCATTAGCTTGGGGATAAGATTGCAATCTGTTGTCCATGCAGCTAATCTGAAAACTGAAAGATCTTGTATATGGTGCTCTCCATATAGCTCCTCAACCATACAACTACCATCCAGTAATTCTTTCATGGCTTGCTTGTTCCATGATTCCGGTGGTACACCTTAGTGCAAGTATGACTCTTTGACGCAATGGATTTGGAACACTATGTAGATTCATCTTGAAAGGCTCAAATCCTAGGCAAGTTGTTTGGAATGTAAACCATTTCTGGTTAAATGCCTTTTGAGATCTTTCATACTGCTTGTCTGAGTCCATGAATAGGACGATGTACATTTTGTGCTTGAATGGCAGTAAGGCAAAATCATCAACCTGGCAGTTACACACGAAGCCTACCATAGCTGATACTTTGGTTGTGCTTGGATTGCCAGCCCCAAGTACTTTGACAATTACAGCATCCTGGTAAATGACATTGGCAAGTAGTTGTGAAATCTCTCCACGGTTTGAAAACTTTGTCGTTAACGGTGGACGGTTAGTTCCATAGGATGATGGTTGTGGTTGTCTTCGATTAGGGTGGCTACCTTGATTGGCCTCCATTCTGTTCTAACAAACAAATAAGATAGATGCAGGTTAATATGTACCCATTTTCAGATGAAAAAGATGTGTTGTTCTTTGTTCTAGTAAGTTCGTAGTTGCTCCGTTCAGTAAGGTGGGATCTGGTTTATTTCTATCTATGAAGAGTAGCGAGAGAACAGAGAGAAGGAGATTGGTGAAGAAAATATGTTCTAGTTGTTACCTGGAGAGGGAGGCGAAGGAGCTTGTAGAAGCTGTTCTTGTTCACAGGAAGACGAAGAGAGCAAGATGAGTGGGGGAGAGATAGAAGGAAGGCGATGCGCTCTACGACATCTCAGTCCAACCCTATCTTGTTACTTCAAAGGTAGCAGGTGTGGGTATGGGGTGCTGTGAATATATGGAGTATAAACAATGTGTATGCTGTGGTTTCACTGTGGAGGAGTAGGTAGGTGGGTGATTTTTTTGGTATTCAATTCAATTCAACACCTGGTTATGGATAGTACAAAATGATGGGTTATCTTCTATATACAATTTCTGGTCGAATACAGTATTTTATGGTTAAGTGCCGGTGTGGACTGAATACAGAAGTTCCTGAAGAGTTAGTGATGTTCAGGTGATTTTTTGTAAGACTACTCACGACCGGTAAGAAAAATAAATAATGTATATGTATCCTGCATCGATGAACGGTGATTAAACTGGAATGTATGAATAGCCCTGGTAATCTTTAGGGAAATTAAATATTGCGAAATAACAACCAGTATTCAGGATTATCACAGTACAACCATGATAATGCAGAATCCTAGCTACATGGATCAGTAGCAGTTTGCATGAACTTTTTTTTTGCAAAAGAATAAGTCTAGCACAGTTGGCGTCAGAGATAGGACACCAATATAATAGTAGCAAAGTTTGCAAAAACACTACACAACTGCATATATTCTTCTCCTCTTATTGAAGAGCCGAGTCGATGTAGGCAGCAACTGTGGCATCCAAAAGTAAGCAGGCTTTGTCCATAACATATTAGACCTGGTTGATGGCACTGCAAATATGGAAACAAAATGAATGAATGATGGACCAAAGACTTAAACTGTAAATGCCTGATTATAGAACCAAAAGATCAAAACTCATAATACCTGCCACCAGTATCATTGTCACCATTGTCTTTGAACAACCTCTCAGCAGCACCTGTGGCAGGAGATGGCCTAGGCCTTTTTTGGTAGGTAGTAATAAGCTCATTGAACAATTGTCTGTTGAGCAATATAAATACTGGGCAGAAAAGTATTTACCTTTTTTTCTAGCTCTTAGAAGTGCTCTGTTTAGTGGTAGGAGGAGCTTTCTGTGTGAGGCTAACATGATCACATCCTACCCCATACCATAGAAGCTTAGATTGACAATTTCAAATATGTGTTTAAAAGGAAATTATGGAAAAGCCTAACCTCGTCTTCTATTTCCTCTTCATCTTGAACCTCTGTAGGGGTCTTTGAAGCATATTGTATGTCCAAGTCCTTGTCTTTTTCTTTTGATATAGCAGTGGATGGGCTAATTAGTCCAGTCTGTGCATCACTAAGCCCAACTGATGGAGTTGGTGATAGAGCTATGGAAGCTAGGAGAGAAGATGCCTGAGATGCAGATGGGGACTGCAACAGGGCAAGGCTGTTGTTGGTTCCACCTCCAAGAATCCTATTCACCTGGAATGCAATATTACCAGTCGAAACAGTGTTTTCAGTGATACTGACATTCCAGGAAAATTATTTTTCAAGCAGGTCAGTGATCTCCTTTGGTATGTAATTAGTGTTAGTTGGATTCTGTTGCAATAGTGTCTCAACTGAACGACCAATGAGGCGTTGTGCCAAACGATCGAAGATAATGAATGAAGTATCGGCTGTGTGGTCGCCTACCAGCACATTGAGTTTGAACCTGGGAAATGCATCATGATGGTAGTTTTAGTACAGTAATATGTACTCAATAGTTTGAATGGTGGAGTTTATGTCAACTGACCTAGGTGAAGCTGAAACAACTGGTGGGCATGTTGGATCTCCACATCTGTATCCGCTCCCTAATCGTTTTGCTGTTTTGTTGCATGTGTCACAAGCAGTGTACCACCAAGAGCTATCCATATTAACTTTTTTTATGACGATAGCAACTAAGAACTGATGCTTCTGTTCATACAAATAGGATCCTAATTAGTACACTGTATCACATGATTTTAAACGTAACAATGAGTATCGATAATACGAAGGAATTACCTTGAACTTAAAAGGGTGCAGGTCTTTAATCTCAATGATTGTCTTCTGTTCTGCATTGTTTGGAGCATTAGCTGAGGCGGGCAGTTCAATATATTTTATTGGCTCATAATTTCCTTTGATGCTGCATAGAACCAAAAAGTTGATGTCCTAACTGGAGATAGAAAGGGAAGATAAGAGGATATGTCTCGCTAAGAAAGTATTCACAATAAACCTGTTTTTCAAGGCAGCCACCTCTGGTTTGTCAAGGTTTATGTACCATTTGCAAGCAGAGTTACCTGACAAAGAAACATTCCCTGCATCCATACCATATATAAGCAACCCAGAACATTTTTCAAAAGCCATTATAGAACACATGTAAGGTGTTTAATGGACCTACTGCCATAGCCCCTCACAAGCGTGCCAACAAAGATCACTATCTGTGGAATTTTTTTGCCAGCTTCAACCACCTCATTTGCAGGGAAGCTTGTAGCTCGATCACCCCATAGTGCAACATTTATTGTCACATTGCTATGTAGCACGTATAGTATCATTGCATAAAAAGTTTATGGCATGGTAAGCAACTGTTTGGTGATGTTAGTAAAAAAACAAATGTGCAAAGGATGTATATTGAAAGGGGACGAATATTTGGTGGTAGTTAGTCCGTGTTGCTGATACACTGTTGATAGAAGTATAAGAGAAATGAAGTAAATATTTTTTGGCAGTTATAAAAAACTGAGAAGAAGGGCTAACTCGGCATCACGGATGTAGATGCTCCTCTTCATACTTTCACCATCTTTGATGCGTGTTTGGATAGTTGTCACTGATGTTATCTCAGTAATGATTCCAATGGTATCTATTGTTGTCCAGATTGTAATAAAGAACACATTAGCAATGCAATGAAAAGAGTGATAATCTATAAGGATATGACTGCAATTACAGTACCTGTGAAAGAGTCTTTCCTGTTCACTCGAGCCCTTAGCTGATCATATGGCGTTAGAGAGTAAACATAGTTAGGAAAATCCTCTAGCACCGCGGGCTAACCGCTCATCAGGGAGTAAAGAACTTGCTCATTGTACCGCGGGCTAACCACTCATCAGGGAGACAAAGTTCAACGCCCGCTAGCAGCACTCCGTCACCATCTACCTCCCAAAGGTATGACACCCAAGGTAGACAGCAATGGGAAGCAGCAGCGTTCAACAAAGAAACATAGGAAACACCAACCGCAACCATCCCGCCGAGAGCACTGCGAATCACAGAGAGAGTTTTCAAATAGGGGCAAAGAGGGATAAAAATGTAGAGGAGAGATTTGAGCTGAGAGTAGGTAAGATATATATATAAGAAAAATAGTAGGAAGAGAAAGGTACTATAAAGTAGCTACACTGCCATCTGGGTTTTGACGACCAAATTTGGTAATTCAAATATCGGAAATCAAGATGGAATCGAAGAGGATTGAAGAGATAAGATCGTATCGGAAAGCAGAGTGAGAATCGGCTGTGGTCCGAATCGGCTGTGGACTGGATCGGCAGAGTCAGAGTCGGACTAGATTAGCCGATTGAGCCGATTTCGGTAATGTGACTCGGTATACATCATCGGGTTGTGTTAGTGTGCTTCGTATGGATTGCCATGCACGGATAGAGTACTGAGGAGACGATTGTATCTATTAATTAGGATATTTTATGTAATTTTCTTATAGATATTCTTCGTAAGAGTCCACCTAAGTGACTTGTTGGTTAGTTGGATTTGTATTAGGATAATGTGAGTCGTGTCCGTGATGGACAATGTTTGTAATTTCGGGTATAAATATAATCCCGAGGTCTTGTAAAGAATAACAACACACGTTCAATCAATCTCGGCGCATCGCCAAACCTTTGTTTTCTGTTCTCGGCAAGTTTATGCTTTCGAGTCGTGCTGCATCAATTTGATCTTCGGCGAAAAGGTACATCTTGTCATGGCGAATTACATCATTAGGACTAGTGCTTACATCTCTATGACACTCTAGTTCTTTGTTGTGATTCTCCGAGTTATCATATATGTTATATAACTTAGATCGACAATGCAATCTACTTGTATCGGCTAGATCCTTTCTAGGGTTTCATCGATATCGGCTAGATTACTTTGTTAATCTAGGTTATATAATGTATCTACCATCCCGAAAAGGCAACCATCGGCTTGATTCTTTAGATCTCATGTTTCTATTTATACTTAATGCTGCATTGGTTCAGTCCAACCTATTAAGTCGTATTTAGAATCATGATATCTAACTTGCTTCATGGTTGTTAATAAGGATAGTATCGGGGTTTCAGCCGATCTTACCTGATATAGATGTTTTACATTGTGTTATGCTTTGTTTAATGTTCTATATCTGCCCCTTATATCAGGATATAATCTAATGTAAATATATTAAGCTTGATATCAATCTAATTGGTTATAGTTTAATATATTTATTACTAGAAAATATCCTAGCATAAGGTTGTATCGGAGCTATAGCCGATACGTACTTAAACCTAGATATCGGCTATGACATCAATCTACATAATCATTATGTCATGTTATCTTTAGACTTGGGCAATTTATATTGTCTCGGTTCAGTCCGATCTATCACAATTGCTTATCTCTAAAGTAATATAGACTCATTGATCATGTAACGTTGGTCTTTACAGCCGATATACTAGTTTTAGGGTTAATTCTATCATTGACTATACCTTACAGCCGATCCATGCTTTATTGCATCGGCTAGGTCACATACGATATGAAATCAGCCCTATGGCCGATTGTCTATCGTTTACTGATATTCTTTGCATGTTTTTCTTGTTGATTGCAGGATCAAATCAACTGGCACGCCCTTGAATCTGAAACCCTAATTTTGGACCTGCACTAGAGTAAAGCAAACCTCTTAGGCCAGTGTGTGTTTTTTGCATCAACACGTTTTTGGTACGCCCAGTGGGACTCGTGTCATCATGTCTCCAAACATCACTGAAGTCGCGGAGGATAACATCATCGCGGTTACACCCGAGCAGCTGAATGATGAACAAAAGGAAGAATTGCGACAACTGCTGGATCAACTCCAAAACCAGTATTTGCATTCCTTCACAGTCACTCGGCAAGGTACGGTCGTCCAAAGAGCTATAGTCCAAGTACCGACGATCGTGAATCAAGAACCAAGTACTTCTGGACCAAGAGAAGAAAAGGATAAACAAGTGAAAACCGAATCGAGTAACGAAGAATTGCACACATTACAAGATCGCATCGATTCGGTTGTACATCATGCGCTAGTCAACCAGTCCAGAGTACTTGTCAATACCTTAACAAACATGATCAAGTCGGTGGTCGATGGAACGATAGCCGAGGAAAAGGCTAAAGGACCTATTTATCTACCAGACGGCGCGTTCCCAGCATATAGAACCGTGAAGACAGAGATCGGTGGAAATCAAGGAAATCAACAACTGCTTCAAACCCAGGCTCCATCGGCTCCTTTCTCAAGTTCAAATATTCCATCAATTCTAACCAGATCACAGCCGATCACTGGGGGGCAAGCATCAACTCAATTAACACCAGAACAATTGATGAGTATTCTTCATCCAAAACCGCCAGCTGTTGACACATCTTACCAAATTCCTTCGGTTCCACAACAGCCGATTGGAATTACTCAGCCGATAAGCCAGCAATATGGTACAGAACAACGTCCTTATGTGCCACCACAAGGCATATCGGCTGGCTTCAATAATCTTTATCAGCCTCACTCACCACGTCCTCAACCGATCCAATATGGCCAGACGGATCCAGTACAACAGCAGTATGGTGGAGCAACACCTCATCAACCCTGGGCCGATATGATCGCTGACGTCATGAGGGAGCAATTTGGACTTAAACCGAAAGATAATGGCAACATGTATCGGCATCCATATCCAGAATACTTTGATCGGGTTCCGTTGCCAAACCGATACAAGGTGCCAGACTTCTCTAAGTTCTCAGGACAGGACAATATATCAACCTATGAGCACATTAGCCGATTTCTAGCTCAGTGTGGTGAGGCATCGGCTACAGAAGCTCTCAGAGTTCGCTTATTCCCACTCTCGTTATCTGGATCAGCATTCACTTGGTTTTCATCATTGCCATATAATTCAATCAGGAGCTAGGCCGATTTGGAGAAACAATTCCACAAGTACTTTTTCAGTGGAGTTCAAGAGATGAAGCTATCAGACCTCACAGCTATTAGACAGAAATCAGACGAATCAGTTCCAGATTATATTCAACGATTCAGAGACGTGAGAAATAGATGTTACAGCCTATCTTTATCGGATTCTCAACTAGCCGATTTAGCCTTTCAAGGTTTGCTGGTGCCGATCAGAGAAAGGTTCTCGGCTCAGGACTTTGACAGTTTAGCACACTTAGCTCAGAAGGTATCGGCTCATGAGACAAGATTTCAAGAGGCTAGGAAATTCATGAAAAAGGCTAATAATGTAAACAATGTCTACAATTATGATTCTGACTCTGAAGATGAAGACCCAGATATCAATGCAGCCGAGTGGGCTAGGAACAAGAAGACGGTGGTCTGTCAATGGGCTAAGAATTCGGCAACAGAGGAAAGGTTTGACTTTGACATTACCAAGGCGATAGGATCTTCGATCTCCTTCTTCAGGAAAAACAGATTCAACTGCCGGCAGGACATGTCATCCCATCGGCTGAAGAGTTGAAGAAAAGGAAATACTGCAAATGGCACAACACAGGGTCTCATCACACTAATGATTGCAAGATTTTCAGACAACAGATCCATTCGGCTATCGAACAAGGAAAAAATAAGATTGATGGATCCAACATGGTAAAGAGGCCGATGAAGATAGATGGACACCCTTTTCCAGTTAACATGGTGCATCCTGGATACAACAGGAATACAACCGATGCAAATAAAAACTATACTAGGAGTATCAGATCGGCTGGTATGATCGGCAAGTATCAAAACAGGCGCCAGGAGGAGGAGGAGTCATATCCCAATGAAGAAGAGAGATATTTTGATCCCCATTGGAGTTGTGAATTTTTCAGATTCTGCTGGAACGAAGGTATGAGGCTACCATCTATCGAAAATTGTCCTGGCTGCAGTGATCCTGATGTCCAATTCATCCAAGAACCAAGCCGACGACATGCAATTACACATCGGCCAAGACAATCAAGGCTGTCAGTGCATGAAAGACTTGGGCCGATGCACCAAGACGATGATGAAGATGACTTACATAGAGAATCCAAGCCAATGCATCCCCAATGGTGTCCTTCTGGGATATTCACCAAAAATCAAAAGAGAAGAGTTCAACGAATGAGGAACAGGGAGCAATTCCAGGAGGTCGAGGGTGCAATTAAGCATCGGCTGTGGCAGAAAACGAAGAAAGTATGGCGCATGAAGAGCAAAGTGGTGCCAGCCGATGAAGTCGAAGCCGATCGCAGCAAAAATCAACAACGCAAGGGTAAGGAAGTGATGTCATCTGAGATAAATATGGTCTTTATGTTGCTAGCCGAATATGCAGTAGAGCAAGTTGTCGAGCAAGAAGAAGACATGCCATCGACTAAATTGATGTTATCTCCATAACAAGCTGTTTTTGAGAAGCCCGAAGGAACAGATCATCGGCACCTCAAGCCACTCTATGTTAAAGGATTTGTCAATGGTAAGCCGATGTCAAAGATGCTAGTCAATGGAAGGGCAGCTGTTAATTTAATGCCTTATACAACATTAAGAAAGCTTGGGAAGAATTCAGAGGACTTGATCAAAACCAACATGGTTCTGAAGGATTTTGGCGGGAACCCATCTGAGACCAAGGGAGTTTTGAATGTGGAGCTAACTATCAGCAGTAAAACAATTCCAACCACGTTCTTTGTTATTGATGGGAAGGGTTCCTACAGTCTGTTGTTGGGAAGAGATTGGATCCATGCCAACTGTTGCATCCCTTCAACAATGCATCAAAGCTTGATTCAATGGCAAGGAGACCAAATCGAAATCGTGCCAGCCGACAGGTCAGTCAATGTAGCTTATGCCGATTTGTCTATTTGGGAGATGGAAGGAATTGATTGTTTATCTGGCAAAGTTTGGCAAGGAGATTACTTAAAGATTTCTGATGATGCTATACAGACAACAGGAGATGGAGAGCCCCAATTCTTGTTTTGAGGGCGCCGTGGAGGGTTCCAACCTATACACAGAAGACACTATTGATGATCTCGACGGCAAGCTTGGGCAAGGTTTTATGTCGGCCGATGAATTAGAGGAAATTGACATTGGACCAGGTGATAGGCCTAGGCCGACATATATTAGTAAAGGTTTACCAAAAGAATTTAAATGTAAATTAATTGCACTCTTAAAAGAGAATAGAGATTGTTTTGCCTCGGAATACTATGAGATGCTAGGACTTAGCCGATCGATAGTTGAACATCGGCTCCCTATCAAACCAGGCTATCGGCCATACAAGCAACCCCCAAGACGTTGTAAAGCTACGATGTATGATGCTATTAAGGCTGAAATTACAAGACTTTATGATGCTGGCTTCATCAGACCATGCCGATACGCTGAGTGGATTTCCAATATAGTACCGGTTATCAAGAAAAACGGCAAGCTCAGGGTTTGTATTGATTTCAGAGATCTGAACAAGGCTACACCGAAAGATGAATATCCAATGCCAGTAGCCGATCAACTTGTAGATGCAGCATCTGGACATAAGATTATCAGTTTCATGGATGGCAATGCTGGTTATAATCAGATTTTTATGGCTGAGGAGGATATTCACAAGACTGCTTTTAGGTGTCCTGGTGCTATCGGCTTGTATGAGTGGGTAGTTATGACTTTCGGCTTGAGGAGTGCTGGTGCTACATATCAGAGAGCCATGAACTATATTTTTCACGATCTCATCGGCGCATTGGTAGAGATATATATAGATGATGTGGTGGTTAAATCCAAGGAAGTTGATGATCACATAGCCAATTTGAAACAGGTCTTAGAACGAGCAAGGAAGTATGGGTTGAAGATGAATCCTACCAAGTGTGCTTTTGGTGTATCGGCTGGTCAGTTTCTTGGATTTCTGGTTCATGAGAGAGGGATTGAAATTCCTCAGAGGAGCATTGAAGCAATTAAAGATATTAAACCCCAAAAGATAAAACCAAGCTACAATCATTGATCGGCAAGATTAATTTTTTTCGACGTTTTATATCAAATCTGTCTGGCCGAATAGAACCATTTACTCCTTTGCTAAGGTTGAAAGCTGATCAAGAATTTGTCTGGGGAGAGAAACAGCAGCGGGCTCTGGATAATATCAAGGAATATTTGAGTACCCCTCCAGTTCTTATACCACCACAGAAAGGGATTCCATTTAAACTTTATCTGTCAGCCAATCAAAATTCTATCGGCTCAGTCTTGATTCAAGAGGTTGAAGGAAAAGAAAGAGTTATATTCTATCTCAGTAGACGCCTGTTGGATGCAGAAACAAGGTATTCACCTGTGGAGAAGTTATGCTTATGCTTATATTTTCTTGCACGAAGTTGAGGCATTATCTATTATCCAATGAATACATTATAGTTTGCAAGGCCGATGTAATAAGATACATGCTATCGGCTCCAGTGTTAAAAGGACGAATTGGGAAGTGGATCTTTGCTTTGTCAGAATTTGATCTTAGATATGAATCGGCTAAGGCAGTTAAAGGGCAAGCGATAACCGATTTCATAGTTGAACACAGGGATACCAGTGTTGATAATATTGACATCATGCCATGGACTTTATTCTTTGATGGATCAGTTTGTACTCATGGTTGTGGTATCGGCTTGGTGATAATATCACCTAGGGGAGCAAGTTTTCAGTTTGCTTTTACTATTAAACCATATTCAACAAATAATCAAGCGGAATATGAAGCTATTCTCAAAGGGTTGCAGTTATTAAGAGAAGTCGAAGCCGATGCTATTGAGATCATGGGTGACTCGTTGTTGGTGATAAGTCAATTATCTGGGGAATATGAATGTAAGAATGATACCTTAATAATCTATAATGAGAAATGCAAGGAGTTGATGAAGACATTCAAGATGGTTACTTTGAAGCATATTCCTAGGGAGCAAAACGTTGAAGCCAATGATTTAGCTCAAGGTGCATCAGGATATAGGCCGATGTTACAAGGGATTGAGGTAGAAGTGGCCTGTATTCCAGCCGATGATTGGAGGTTTGATGTTTTTGAGTATTTAAAGGACCCTTCCAAATCGGTTTCGAGGAAATTAAGGTATAAAGCTCTCAAGTATGTTCTTTTGGATGATGTATTATATTATCGGACGATTGATGGAGTTCTCTTGAAATGCCTGAGTATGGAGGAAGCAAAAGTTGTCATGTGTGAGGTTCATGAAGGTATTTGTGGGACACATCAATCGGCTCATAAGATGAAGTGGTTACTTCGGAGAGTTGGATATTTTTGGCCGACCATGCTGGAAGATTGTTTCAGATATTACAAGGGTTGTCAAGGTTGTCAGAAGTTTGGAGCAATTCAGAGAGCACCAGCATCGGCTATGAACCCTATTATCAAGCCATGGCCATTCAGAGGTTGGGGTATTGATATGATCGGCCAAATCAATCCACCATCAAGCAAAGGACATAAGTTCATATTGGTTGCAACTGATTATTTCACTAAGTGGGTTGAGGCCATTCCTTTGAAGAAAGTTGACAGTCAAGATGCGATCAATTTTGTTAAAGAGCATATTATATACAGATTTGGTTTGCCACAAACAATCACAACTGATCAGGGTTCTATATTTGTATCGGACGAGTTTGTTCAGTTTGCTGATAGCATGGGAATTAAGTTGTTGAATTCATCACCATATTATGCACAAGCCAATGAATAAGCTGAGGCATCTAATAAGAGTTTGATTAAGTTGGTCAAGAGAAAGATAGCTGAATACCCTAAGAAGTGGCATACTATTCTGGCTGAGTCATTATGGTCCTATCGGATGGCTTGCCATGGTGCAATTCAGGTACCTCCTTATCAACTGGTTTATGGGTATGAGGCTGTATTACCATGGGAAACCAACATCGGCTCTAGGAGGATTTCTTTACAGGATGAGTTAACAGCCGATGATTATCATAATATGATGGTTGATGAATCAGAAGATTTGTATCAAGCAAGACTGCGAGCTCTTGAGAAAGTTAGGAAAGATAAGGAGAGAGTTGCCAGGCATTATAACAAGAAGGTTGTACCCAAATCTTTTGAGGAAGGCGAGTTGGTTTGGAAATTAGTGCTGCCGATAGGGGCCAGAGACAATAAATTCGGCAAGTGGTCACCGAATTGGGAAGGACCGTTTCAAGTTCATAAATGTGTTTCTAAAGTGGCTTATATGTTAAAAGGACTCGATGGAGAAGTATTTGGAAGAGCACTTAATGGAAAATACTTAAAGAAATATTACCCAAGTGTTTCGATTGGTTCATAATCGGCTATGGTTTGCCGGTTGATGGTTGATAGCCGATGTGTTTACATCACCTTTCGATGGCCGATATTTTTATCGCCCTTAGACATATAAGTTTGCAGCATTGTGTTCCCTACTACAAACTTGGGGGGCATGGAAGATGTTGGAAATTTTTGGGCAAAATTTAGTATACGTTGGAATACAGTCGAGTTTGCTAGATATAAAATTGGTTTCTATGAAAGCAACAGTATCAATCGGCATAAGGAAGTTTAAAGGTTATGTTACAAAATAAATGTTTTAGCCGATTACAGAATTAGTTACAAAATTCTTCTAAGTCCCTATTACAGGAAATCATTGAGCAAGATATTTCTGGATTGCTGACAATGCCTGTTGCCGGATTTCTTCAACGTCTGCAATGGCTTGGGCATCTTGGGCATCAGTTCCAGGAATTACCTTCAAGGACTTAGTCATGGTGGCCACATTCTTTATAGCCGATTTCAGTTTTGCTTTCTGTTCTCCAATGGCTTTAGGGAGATCGGCTAATTTCTGCTTTTCCAATGCAATTTTGGCATTACATTCTTCAAGCTTGGCTAGCAGATCTATTCTTTCGGCCTCTAGTTGATTTATCGAAGCTTTAATTGGCTCTTCGGCTAGTTGATCGAGCTTGATTTTCTCATCATGAACTAATTGCCGATTGGTTTGAATGGTGGCCTCGATATCCTTTTTCTCTCGTCTATCGGCTATCCTTTGTCTTGCTTTCTCCAGCTTAAATTGGTGCTGCTCAAGATACATAGCTGGGTTGACTATATTGGATAATTCATCTGGTAGAAAAGCTTGGATTTCTTGGAATCTGGTCCGGAGAGTGCTGCAGTTAACTACCAGGCTGTACAGGGATGCTTCTAGCCGATGTGCAATATCTTCAAGATTCCTCTTCACATCATCGGCTAGAGGAGCTAAGGATTTGCTTGATACTTCTCCTTCTGCTTCTTCATCAAAGTAGTCCTTTATATCAAAAGAAAATAAATCGGCTAAGACCTGCAAGTAGGAAAGATGAAAAGACTACAAGTAAGAGGATATTTTTATATAATCGATTTGAGAGGTTTTAAGAATGAGACTTACAGGGATTGCAGGAGCAGCGATTTCTTCTTCTTCGACATGATGGCTGCCTACAGCCGATGCGGTATGTTCACTGGAGATTGGTTGTGCTACAGGCCATGGAGGGGAAAGAGGCTGAAAATATTCATGCAAGTGTTAGATAGTATCGGCTAATGAAGTACTCAGAGGATTAGAAGGTTGAAACTTACCAGAGGAACTTGAATGGATGGTTTAGCCGATGTTTGTGCTGGTTTCTTTCTCTCGGCTGGTCTTTTCTTCTACAAAATGTAAGAGTTGGAGGATTAAGTTGAGGGTGAGTAAAGAAAATTTGTATTAAAGAAGATGAGTTTACCCTGGGTTGCCGAGTGAAGACAGCTGGAATAGGAGTTGTGGGGGTTTGTTTTGGAGAGGCTGGAGGTGTTTCTTTTCCCACATCGCTAGATTCAGCTGCAGCTTCATCTATTGCCCGTTCAATGGATGTTTCTTTTAGGGCTTCATCTGCATCATCGGTTGTTGGGGGTAGTTGTTTCTTGGCCTTTTTCTTCGTAGCTGGTGGCACAGCAGTTGATGTTCTGGTTCTCCTTTTCCTGCCTGCATCGGCTGTTTCTTTCGTTTGTCCTTGGAGCAGGCTTGATGTCTTGGGGGCATGATAGCCGATGACAGGAGGAGTCATGCCACATCCGTTAGGAAATAGTCCTGCAGCGTATTCGATTTCTTTGCCACTTTTGCTGGTATGAGGAGGAGATGAGTCTGTGGTCTGAAAGAACAAAGATAGTTCATGAGTTATAAATAGAATCGGCTGATATGTTTAAAACAGGAATAAAAGAAGAGAAGTTACCTGAGGGATCATGTCAGGGAAGAGGTCTGTCATGTAGATGGTAGCCGATTGGTGAAAAAGATGTTGTTTCCATTCAGCCCACCATGAGGTGAAGACTTTGCTCCTGAACATAGCTAGTTCAATATCATTAATATTGCCAAGAGAGGGGCCTGGAATGTTCAGTAGCCGATCCATCATCAGACTTGAAGATATTTCTCCTCGGCATTCAATCTTGTCAGCAAACCACAAGCCGATTGGGAGTTGTCCCATACCAAATTGTTTTGCTGAGCTCATGGGATGATAGAACTCATATGAGACTTTAATATTCCTACCCTGATGGATGCCAACAGGAAGGATGTATGGGCTGATGGCTGTGGTATATACTTCTCTAGACTTCTGGAATTTGTCATGGTTTATTTCTTCAAATCTGAAGTCCAATGGCAGCTCAAAGTTGACTGATTCATCGTAGAAGAACCAGATTCTGGCATCTTTTTGAAAGCCGTCATAAAAGCTGAAGAACCAGTCCTTGAGTAGTTCTGCTGATAATTTTGCTCCTGCATCGGCTGGGGTGCTGGCATATTCTCCAAAGGACATACATCTTCGATGGGTTATTTCTTCACCATCGTCATTGGTGATCGGCTCTAGTCTTGGAAACTCTGCCTCAGTTAGGGGTGGTCGATTGACAGCTTTCATTGCGACTAAGTTTAGCCAAGATTGGAGTAACCACCATGGGCCACCTGCATTGACTGTTGAGCCGATAGCTAGCTTGGTTGTTGCATTGTTCAGAGTTTGATACAAATAGCCAAGCAGAATCTTTCCTAAAGGGAATTGTCTTTTTTCTTCAAGTGCTTCGGCTATATGCTGCCAATTTGAGGTTGGGCCACAACTTGATCCACAAAACAGAAATTTTTCTAACCACATCAGCAAGAAGGCAGTATGCTTTCTAGGGGAGACTGAGCCTTGACCCATGTTAGCCGAAATAAAACCAGACCATCCTCCTATGCTCTTGGTTTTAAAGTCAAATCTATTCTTCGAGTTCAAGATCATTGGATTGGCAGATGAGGTAATATCGAGTCCGGTTAACATGGTTATGTCCAGGAGTGTTGGAGTCATCGGTCCTTGATTGAACATGAAGGCAATAATGGTGTTGGACCAGAAGTAGCTAGCAGAGGCCATCAGTGGTTCATCTTTAGCCGAATTAGCCAAAGTAAGGGCTAGGGCTTGGCCGATTCCGAGTTTATCCCAGTGGTTCTGCTTGCTAGCCGATATGCGTTTATACCATGCGGGGCAGCTTTTCTCTAGGGATGGCCAAGACTTAAAAGTATTTTTCCAATGTCCTAGGTTCGGATTTGCTAGTCTGAAGGGAATCCTGTTTGTTTCGGCGGTGATAAATTCAGTTGGGTCCAAATTGCCGATTGGTCCAAGGAAGTAATTATTCTCATGGTTCAGACTAGGGACAACAACTAGGTTTGCGAGGTGCTACATCAACAAAGCAAAAGAGAAGAGAAGCGGACTAAGATTATGGAAAAATGAGATTTAATGAGCAAAAAGGAGATCTAGCCGATGGGACTTACCTCAGCGTATTCGGCTGATGGGGCAGCGGATGGAGCGGATGACGAAGACATCTTCTCACCGGCGGAAGTTGGATGAGCGAAGGATTGCTTGAAGTTGACTGCTTGCGCCGAGGGTATCGCCGGAGTTGGGAGAGACGGAGATTGCGAAAGTGGTGGCAACAGTAATAACGGTGTGAAGTTTTTCAGGGGCCGTCAGTTAGGTATTTAAAGTGATGTGGTAACGGTCAAAAACGGAAAGAGCGAGATTATTTCGGAGATAAGATTTGGCAAATCCGAAACATTACCAAATATTCCGGACTTGGGGAGCATGTGTTGACGACCAAATTTGGTATTTCAAATATCGGAAATCAAGATGGAATCGAAGAGGATTGAAGAGATAAGATCGTATCGGAAAGCAGAGTGAGAATCGGCTGTGGACTGGATCGGCAGAGTCAGAGTCGGACTAGATTAGCCGATTGAGCCAATTTCGGTAATGTGACTCGGTATACATCATCGGGTTGTGTTAGTGTGCTTTGTATGGATTGCCATGCACGGATAGAGTCCTGAGAAGGCGATTGTATCTATTAATTAGGATGTTTTATGTAATTTTCTTATAAATATTCTTCGTAAGAGTCCGCCTAAGTGACTTGTTGGTTAGTTGGATTTGTATTAGGATAATGTGAGTCGTGTCCGTGATGGACAATGTTTGTAATTTCGGGTATAAATATAATCCCGAGGTCTTGTAAATAATAACAACACACGTTCAATCAATCTCGGCGCATCGCCAAACCTTTGTTTTCTATTCTCGGCAAGTTTATGCTTTCGAGTCGTGCTGCATCAATTTGATCTTCGGCGAAAAGGTACATCTTGTCATGGCGAATTACATCATTAGGGCTAGTGCTTACATCTCTATGACACTCTAGTTCTTTGTTGTGATTCTCCGAGTTATCATATATGTTATATAACTTAGATCGACAATGCAATCTACTTGTATCGGCTAGATCCTTTCTAGGGTTTCATCGATATCGGCTAGATTACTTTGTTAATTTAGGTTATATAATGTATCTACCATCCCAAAAAGGCAACCATCGGTTTGATTCTTTAGATCTCATGTTTCTATTTATACTTAATGCTGCATTGGTTCAGTCCAACCTATTAAGTCGTATTTAGAATCATGATATCTAACTTGCTTCATGGTTGTAAATAAGGATAGTATCGGGGTTTCAGCCGATCTTACCTGATATAGATGTTTTACATTGTGCTATGCTTTGTTTAATGTTCTATATCTGCCCCTTATATCAGGATATAATCTAATGTAAATATATTAAGCTTGATATCAATCTAATTGGTTATAGTTTAATATATTTATTACTAGAAAATATCCTAGCATAAGGTTGTATCGGAGCTATAGCCGATACGTACTTAAACCTAGATATCGGCTATGACATCAATCTACATAATCATTATGTCATGTTATCTTTAGACTTGGGCAATTTATACTGTCTCGGTTCAATCCGATATATCCCAATTGCTTATCTCTAAAATAATATAGACTCATTGATCATGTAACGTTGGTCTTTACAGCCGATATACTAGTTTTAGGGTTAATTCTATCATTGACTATACCTTACAGCCGATCCATGCTTTATTGCATCGGCTAGGTCACATACGATATGAAATCAGCCCTATGGCCAATTGTCTATCGTTTACTGATATTCTTTGCATGTTTTTCTTGTTGATTGCAGGATCAAATCAACTGGCACGCCCTTTAATCTAAAACCCTAATTTTGGACCTGCACTAGAGTAAAGCAAACCTCTCAGGCCAGTGTTTGTTTTTTGCATCAACACTGGGTCCAAATACACCAGTGGGTCCAAACACACCAGTATAGCACTAAGTTCGTATATATATTTCGGAAAAATAACCTACACACGTTATCTACAGAGCATCTCACACTCGAGAACCATCTTTGAAAAGGACAAAAAGTAAGTTTGACCTACAAAACATTTACTACACGGCGCCGGTCCCCTCCCAACCAAACCAAACGATAAAGGTGGTAATAAAAGGACAAAGAACAACACATAGCAATCTGGGTGATGTAAGGAGAACAACTCTACCTTGCTGGTACCAGAGAGGCAACACCGAAAGAAGCCAGGCAGCCGTCAAGAACTGAGGAGCACGGACGGAGAGAGAGCAGGAGACCAGTGCACAGTGGCAGCCGTCAAGAACTGAGGAGCACGGACGGAGAGAGAGCAGGACACCTGCATGCGGTGGTTGTTTTCCTGCAGCGGAAAAGAAAGTTAAATCCGGCATGAGGCCTCACTACTGAACGGAAGAAACCAACGGGGCCCTACCTCTTCCACAGCATTCGATCTGCAGATGACGTCAAACTCGATCCCTACACGGAGACGACGATGGATCCTGAAAGGGAATCACTGAAAGGAACACGCAGGAGGTGAGGACCGCCGCTAATCCCAGAAGAACACACATCAGTGAGGGGAATCACCTAGCCATCTCCATCGGAGCGGAAGATCACAAACGGAGAAAAGGGCCACTCCACAGACTGAAGAGAAGGAAGTAAAAATGAGAGGAAAGGTAAAAAGGAGAGCCGGCCGTTCGGCGGTATTGATGGGGCGAAGGACAACACAGGGAAACGTGTGAGCCGCTGTCGATTTCCTATTGGCCGTGTAGAACGCACAGGGTGAATCCACCCAACAGCCAAAGGCACCCACCGACTAATCTGTGGGACCATCCCAATGTGGAGGACCACATCTCAGCAGCAAGGGGCCCTGTGTGAATAGAAAGTGCCTCGATCAGATCAGAACAGTGGACTGAGTAGCATCATGGACCAAGCCCATACACAACATACATACACGTTCTCTACTTCCACATGTGTAGACCATGGACCAAGCCCATCGAAACAAAGCAGCAATACATTTTCACAGGGGATAACAGGCCGGCATAACAGCCATTCTTCGCAGGTCGTCGCCTGTACCCATCGGAAGAAGGTCACTCGAGGACGTGGATAGTAGCAGGAGTGGACACGCCATGCCGAAGTCGCGCGAAACGCTGTGGTGCAAGCACTTTGCCCCTATCTTTAACTACCCCGATAGTGCACTAAAACCAACCAACAAGTTCTTCAAACATCCCTCCGGGAATTTAATAGAAGGATTTGGGATCGTACGGAACGTCCCTATCAAATACGACAACACTGAGACTATCCTGCATTTCCACATCTTTGAAATCCATGACTTCGACGTCGTGTTTGGGGACACTATCGAGAAATTTCTCATAGACGCCCCATCTTTAGGAAGCCTCAAAATAACATTAGGAGGGGATGAGTTTATCGTCCCATTCTCGCGATCACGAAATACTTTGACCGACTCTCATCTCGATGAAGAATCAGCGGAGGAAGTGACGATTGTTATTCACTTTGACCATCCTGAATCCTCTCTCGAAGATGATATTCCTGATTTCATTCAGGAAGAAGAGGACTCCAGTTAAACCCTTGAGCTGTTGTCCTTTGAACCACCTCATCGCCCTCCGATCGAACGAAAACCTCTTCCACAAGGCCTACGTTATGCTTTTCTACATAGCAACAAGGAAGCCCCTATCATCATAAGTGACAAGCTTTCAAAAGATGAAACCTCTCGTCTTCTTGCCGTGCTAAAAAAGATAAATCTATTCTGGATTACTCTCTTCAAGATCTCAAAGGAATTAGTCACGTTCTTTCCACCCATCGCATTCCTATTGAGCCCAAAAGCAATGCATCCAGGGAACCCCAAAGATGGCTTAACAACGCTATGAGGGAAGTCATTAAAAAAGAGGTCTTGAAACTCCCGCATGTCGAGATCATCTATCATGTTCCGTACAACGAGTGAGTTAGCCCTGTTCTTGTGTTGCCTAAGAAGGGAGGTATGACGGTCGTTGAAAATACCATAAACGAGCTTATCTCTCAACGTACTGTCAAGGCATGGAGGATGTGCATCGACTACAGAAAACTCAACAAGGCAACTAAGAAGGATCATTTTCCGCTTCCCTTCATTAATGAAATATTGGAACGGCTAGCAAATCATTCCTTCTTCTATTTCCTTGATGGGTATTCTGGTTATCATAAAATCCCCATCCATCCTGATCATCAGAGCAAGACCGCGTTCACATACCCTTTATGGTACCTACGCCTACCGTAGGATGTCCTTTGAGCTATGTAACGCACCTACCTCATTCTAGAGGTGTATGATGTCTATTTTTCTGACATGATCGAGGATATCATGGAAGTTTTCATGGACGATTTATCTGTCTATGGTAAAACTTTCGGTCATTGTCTTCAAAATCTACACAAGGTCTTGTAGAGGTGCCAAGAAATGCCATTTTATGGTACGTGAGGGCATAGTCGTTAGGCTAAGATAGAAGTAACTGAATAGCTTCCGCCTCCTGTCAGTATCAAGGGAATACGTAGCTTTCTGGGTCATGCAGGGTTCTACAGGCGTTTTATCAAAGACTTTTCTATGATCGCTAGACTCCTCACTAATCTGCTAGCTAAAGATGCACCTTTTGAATTTGATGACAAATCCTTAAAATCTTTTGAAATACTCAAAAAGGCGTTTGTCTCTGCTCCAATCATTCAACCCCCGGTTGGATGCTTCCTTTCGAAATAATGTGTGATGCTAGTGATTATGCTGTTGGTGCAGTCTTAGGACAAACCAAAGATAAAAAACATCACACAATCTGCTATGCTAGCAAGACTTTGATAGGAGCTCAATTAAATTATGCAACTACTGAGAAGGAGCTCCTAGCCGTAGTTTTTGCTATAGATAAGTTTAGATCTTACTTGGTAGGAGCAAAGGTGATCGTCTATACAGATCATGTTGCTCTAAAATATTTGCTCACCAAGAAAGATGCTAAACCCCGTCTTTTAAGATGGATACTTCTGCTCCAAGAATTTGACTTAGAGATTAAAGACAAAAAGGGAGTAGAAAACTCAGTAGCAGATCATTTGTCGTGCTTGCAAATAACTAACATACAGGAACCATCGATAAATGACTTCCTACGAGATGACATGCCGATGACGGTTACATACTCCAAACCATGGTACGCAAATATCATGAAATTTATGGTTTCAGGCTTCGTACCACTAGGAGAGAACAAAAGAAAGTTGAAATATGAAAGCCGCCATCATCTATGGGATGAACCGTACCTATACAGAGTCTGTTCTGATGGATTACTAAGAAAGTGCGTGCCAATAGAGGAAGGCCTGAAAATCATTGAGAGATGCCACTCGTCGCCGTATGAAAATCATTCCGCACATAAGCCAAAATTTGGCAGAGCGGATTCTATTGGCCGACTATGTATGAAGACTCCAAAGAGTTTGTTCGACGGTGCCAGAGTTGCCAGCGGCACGGAGGGACAATTGCTCGGAACACAATGCCCCTCACTTTCCTGAAGTTCCGAGACAGCGAGTACATCCTAGTGGCAGTCGACTATGTATCGAAATGGGTAGAAGCAATGCCGTGTTGAGCAGCAGATGCCAAACACGCCAAAAAGATGTTCACTGAAATAATATTCCCTTGCTTTGGTACCCCAAGAATGGTTATAAGCAACGGAGGATAACACTTCATCGATAAAACTTTCAGAGGACTTTTAAGGGAGATGGGCGCGAAGCACAACATTGCCACACCATACCATCCTCAAACAAGCGGGCAGGCTGAAACCTCAAATAAACCAATCAAAAACATCCTACAGAAGACAATTCTCAAGATGGGTACAGGATGGAAGGATAAACTCCCTAATGCTTTGTTGGCGTACCGGACAACGCATAAAATGCCGCTTTGTATGTCACCATACCAAATAGTCTACGGGAAATCATGTCGACTTCGCGTGGAACTAGAACATAGAGCATATAGGCGATCAGAAACTGGAACATGGATTTTGAAGGAGCAAGAGAATGGAGGAAAATGCAGCTATCAGAATGAGAAGAATGGATAGAAAAGGTGTATCATAATTCAAGGCTCTACAAGGAGAAAACCAAACGCTAGCATGACTAGGGATAAAATCAAAAAATTCAAACCAGGGGACAAGGTACTAATGTTTAATTCCAGAGTGAAATTATTCGGGCAGGGAAAACTCCGAAGTAAATGAGAAGGGTCCTTTGATGTCATCAACACTTCATCACACGGAGCCGTCACACTTTGAGATGATGCATGTAACATCTTTAAGCTAAACGGCCAACGTTTAAAAGTTTTCCTAGGACCAAAAGAAATTTTGGATGAAGAAATGGATGTTATATATTTAATTGATTATCAACCACAATGAATTTCTCTAAACAAATCAAAAACCCTGTAAATTATTTTCTCTCCACTTGGTAGTTTTTGCTTAAAATTTTGGAGGATTTATGGTCCCAACTGGGTTCAGCCGAACGAGAGTTTTGATCAATTCCCCCAGAATTTGAATAGTAGTTTATCCCACTCATGCTAAGCTTATCCCCTTGGTCTATCATGCGATTATCGGGGTAGATCAATCCAGAAATTGCCTTTAAATTTTGAGCCTCTCTCTTCCGTTCTTCCTATCACATTTTCTTCTTCTAAATTCTCCCCAAATCCTTGAACTCTCATCGCTTTCATTGCCTCCACCTCAATTACCACCTTCATTCTTGAGGGTGATCCTACACCGGCAAACCAATTAATCCCCGCTGAAGAATACACCATGGAGGGGGTGAATGCGGTGTTCATCGAACCCATCTCCTCCATGCCAAGCTCCTCTGCCAAGATGGGCCGATCGGTGAATTCCCTGGTTCGGCCAAACTGGTGGTTCGGCTGAATCCTTCTCAGCCCACATCGACGCCCTGTTCTGCTACGCAATCTCTTTTGCCGTGCCGAACGCAGAAGACCAAGATCCGGGAGATTCCCCCGCCAGAAGGCCGATGATAGGTGACTTAGGCCCATTGAAGATGGCGCGGAAACTATTTCAAGAGCAGTTGAAGGCCACACCTCCGCCCGCTGAGAAGTACGTGGGCATGCTGGTCACCAAGGTCAGAGATGAGGTGCTACACGAGTACAAGGCACCCACCGCCACACCAATGACGCTGCAAGGAGAAATATTCAGAATCATGGGGATTAGAACACCCAGCGGTGGGTATGCTAAAGGTCTCTATCGGCCCTGGACTCCGGAGTAGAAGGAAGATGCGTTGGAGTTAGTGGATTCATTACCCGCAAAGGTGAGGCATCATTTGACACCGCCATCTATCATCCGGGAGCTAGGAAAATTTCAGGGTAGTGACGAGAAGTCACCAAAGCCCTCGGTCATTGAAGCTCGTAAACCTTGTGAAGAAACTCCATGCGGAGAACAACGAGTTACGTGACCGCAGAATGTGCACAAAAATCAAGCGCACATTGAATGAGATGGGAAAAGAAGATTGATACTATGCTAATTACATGCTTTCCCATCTAAGTAATAATTTTAGGCGCTTTTTAGTTTACTTTCTTTTCTTTCATGTTTAGTTCTTCAATATAAGCACCTCATCATGCTAGATTAAATAATGTTTGGCTCACAAGTATTTACCCTAGTGGACACCCTTTGTGGTTTATATGGTTATGTTGAATGAAGTACATGTGCAAAAATAAGTGTGTGGGAGTGCTTCGGACTCCTGACGTGCAACAAATGCGAACGAGTGCATAAACGCAAATACCAGAACTCCACCGCTGAGCATAGCTAAATGCAGTAGGATTGGAGCCAAGAGGGGTTCGGCTGAACAATGGGTTCAGTCAAACCGGCCTCAGCCCCTCCTCTCTCAGTTTTTACTAGTGGGATGGTATGCACGTCTCATTCACCCCCTATACGAGTTAAATTAGATTATACATTGAAATATAATTAAATTTGAGTCCAAGATAAAATGGAATTGTTAATTCTCAACAAATAAAATTTTCTCATGGCAAACTTGTATACTTGTTATTCTTTGCTGACACTTGTCAGTTGTGAACATACATCTATCATAGGGATCCTTACTTATCTAGGTAAGTTATATGGTTATAACAAACAAAAGTCCTATCTAACTGTCATGATGCTTGGGAATTTATAGTTGCTAAATCTAAAATTTTTCAAGCAATACTCCTCAATGACTTTATGATTACCTACCAAGGCCAAAGATGATACTTATTACAAACTTTATATTTTTGGCTGCTTGACATTACATTGAGTCTTGTCAAAATTTTGTGACTTGTTTGAGATATTTTTCGTACTTTCATGATTAAGATCACGTACACTACACATACATACACAAATGCTAAACTTGTATACTAGAAGCTAGCGTCTCTCATTATTTAGGTCAATCATCATCCACAAAATAAATAATCCATATCATTTGTGCCTCTTTCTCCAAAGATCATTTAAAGGAAAAAGAGAGGCATGTCTATGCAAAAGAGAGAAATAAAGGTCTTGCTCATAAAAGTATGGGGCAATTATCCTAAAAAAATAAAGAAAAAGAAGCAAAAGAAAAAATAGCCATGTACTCTCTCCAATTTTCCAAAAAGAAATGGAGGAAGAGGTACACAAAAGGAGTTATCAAATTTTCTTTATCCATAATCAAACCACACACATGCACATTCTTGATCAAAAGTATGACTTGCTATCTCCTTGAGTCCGATACTTTTGCTTGGGAACACATGTAATGCAGGTCCGCCCCGTTTGATCCCTATCAAGCTCCACAAAAAAATAGCCATGTAGAGTAGGGACAAATCAGCAATACATGTCTTGGTAAGGATCTAAAAATTAAAAAAAAAGAGTGATTCGAGAGAGAGTCATTTGAGGAGTATAGCGAATTTGTGAAAAGTATATGAAAAACCCAAGTACGTGATAGAAAGAAAAGGAGTGACTTGAGTCTTGACCATTCCATTCATCAATTACTCAAGATGGTCAATTAGACATTACAAAAGTTCACAAGTACATGTATGGTTCAGAATAGATTGTATGCATGTATCTACCATTGGGAAATTTTACTCCACGATAATCATTAATCTTTACTCGGGAGTCGCAAAGAGCTAAGTGTGGGGGTTTCTTGATGGCTATTAACCGTCATATGAAGGCTATATAAGAACCTCAATGCTTCATTGCAATACATACCAAGTTTGAGCTAAATTGTAAGAGGCTCTTTGTACACTTATTGTATATTTAGAATACGGAGAGAGTAAGGGCGAAGGATTGGAGGAACTCCAGAGTTGTCGGTACTTTCCTCTAAGTCGTTTTGTACCTTGTCGATTACTTTAATGTAATTGATATTATCCTATACAAGCAATTAAGATTTATCTATGAAGTATATTTCTTAGTTAGTTCTTATTAGCATACTAAAATATTGTTAAGTAGAAATAGTGTTTACTTTAGTGTTTGATCAACATTAAAGTAGTATTTTAATAGTGTAAACGTGGTGTCTACATTGTTAAATACCAATATTTGTTGCGTATCCCACAGTTTGTTAGAGGTTGGTGTAGAGGTGGTGACAACCCTCGAGATCACTCTAGTCCTCCCTGTCCGGGTGCGTAGTAGAGCGAGTCCTAATCGCAGCGAGCAAGCTAGTGCCTGAAGAATTGCGATAGGATTAAATTAAGCTTTCTAAATGACCCTGTGCTTCACTAGAAAATACTCTCTACCCTCTGCCTAAATTAACTTGTGTCCTTGGATGAACCTATCGAAGAGTTGAACACCCTCTTTCCCTGTGGAAATTCGATACCTTGGAATACTTCCGGGTAAAGTGCTACAACGGTATATCCGTGCACTTGCGGATTTTATCTACCATCATCAGAAATAGCAACAGCAGCATGGTTAGTGTAAACAATCACCTTTACTCCTACCAAGTAAGATCTAAAGTTATCTATAGCAAAAAAAAAACAGCCAAGAGCTCCTTCTCAGTTGAAGCATAATTTAATTGAGCACCTATCAATGTTTTGCTAGCATAGAAAATTGCCTGATGCTTTTTATCCCTGGTTTGGCCTAAGACTGCACCAACAGCATAATCACTTGCATCACACATTATTTCAAAGGGGAGCGTCCAATCAGGGGGTTGAATAATTGGAGCTGAGATAAGTGCCTTTTTAAGGATATCAAAGGATTTTAAGCACTCATCATTAAAATCAAAAGGCGCATCTTTGGCTAACAGGGTTTGTCAGGAATCTGGTGATCAAAGGAAAATCCTTGATGAAGCGCCTATAGAACCCTGCTGTTGATGCAAAAAACACACACTGGCCTGAGAGATCTGCTTAACTCTAGTGCAGGTCCAAATCTTGATTTTCGGGTTCAGGGCATGCCAGTTGGTTTGATCCTGCAACCAACAAGAACAAAGATAGATAATTAAACCAAGAAACGATAGCTGATCGACTAGAGAGCCGATGACATATCGTCTTTAACCTAGCCGATGTTGTTTGATAAGGGTCGGTTGTCAGGTGTATTTATTAAAATAACATAAAGTAGATGAACTATCTCGTATCAGCTAAACATACAAGAGTTGCTTAAGTTATAGCCGATAACGCAATATAGAATGCATCAGCTATTGCTCTGATGCATCCTTATATATATATATATCGATCGAAATAAATATATTTGATGCATGCCAAGTATATTTATATAGAGTGATATATCTATATAAGGGGTAGATATAGTATGTAAAGCATGATTAGATAAATTAAACATATTAAAGCATCTATATCATGTAAGATCAGCTGAAACCCCGATTCTACCCTTATTATAATCAAAGACATGTTAGTTTCTATGATTCTAAGCACGACTTAGGATGGTGCATCACAAAGTATGCAAATAAACATAAAGCCTAAACAATCAAGTCTTAGATTAATTTTAGGGGTGGTGGATGCCTTAACTAATCTATATCAACAAAACAATTTAGCTGATCTCGGCAAAACAGTAAAAAAGATCCGGCCGATATAGATAAATTGAAACATTGATACAAACATTGATACTGGGAAAACGGAAAGAAAAATTTATGCCCTCCTAAAGAGATTTTGAGGCTTCCTAAAGGTGGGGTGTTGATGAGAATTTTCTCTATCGGATGGCCTATTAGAACGTCAAAGTCTTGGATTTCAAAAAGTGGAAATCCAGGATAACTTCTTTTGTTGTGTTGGATAGGTATGTCTTGTATGATCCCAAATCTTTCCATTAATCGTCTTGCTGGGTGTTTGAAGAATTTGTTGGTCAGTGTCAGCGCTCTGTCGCCTAAATATGAAAAGCGAATGATTCAGAGATAAGATTAGCACCAGCCATTGAACTGTACAGAATGTCTACTGTATTCCCTCCTGCTTGGCAAGGAATGGTGCGAGGAGAGGAGTTTATCCGAATCACTTCGGAAGAGAACTCTACTTCATTCAACCATCCATTGCTCATGATTGTGGTTAACTCCCAAAAAGTTTCTTTAAGATATTCATCTTCGATTAGATCGGGAGGCGGAGTAAGAATAGGTGGATTCTTTTTGCTGAAATAATTTAGGGTGTTTCTATAATCTTCATGAAAAACATTCCTCAAGTCACGAGCGCATCCTGGAGTTCGAATTTCTTCGTTCTCTGGAGATGATGGCTCGGGGATGACTCTTTAGTCGAATCCAATGATGTGGGAAGGTCGGGTTCAGATTCGACTACAGTAGGTTCCTCCTGACTTGACACAAATGCTTTCTGGAGGGGTTCAAAATATTACTCAACGAAGGAAGTATTATCCGAGATTCGATCTGGAATTTCCTTGCCTTCGGATTGGTTTTATACATAAATGACCCACTAGCAGTGATGTTGAGATGAAATGCAGACTCCTTATCTAAACCCGTATGAAATTATTGCAGCAAAGCATAATCGGGTATAGACAATTTTGGTCCAGATCATACTAATGAAGTAAATCTGGCCCATGTTGCACCGATCGGTTCTTTCTCGATCTGCTGAAAGCTGAGGATTTCTACTCACAGGGCCGTAATATGGGTGACAGGGGAAGAAGGCAAGGGAGAACCTATCTCGCAACTTGCTCCAGTTACCCTTTACATTCCTGATGGTATATGTGTGTTAACGCCAAAATTTGGTAAGCACCGAAGTAATCATCGACTTCAGAGTCTTGTAATCGGTCGTGGGCATTATCTGTCACTAGCAGTCGGATTCTTGATGGGTTCAGTTAAGGAAATTAATCAATTAAAGGAAGCTTATCCAAAAGAGATCGAGTTCAAGGAGGATGCGGCATGACAGTTTATCTATTAATTAGGAAGAGTCTGTTAGTTTCCTTTTATCTTTAGGAAAGTTTGTATCATGTCCAACAAGGTTAGTATCTACCCCAAGATATATATATATGTACACCCAGGGTCCCTGTAAACTATTAACAGTAGTTTCTACTGATAGTTTCCGATTGGTTTCCCTGTAAACTATATATGTACACCCAGGGTCCCTGTTAGTTTCCGATTGGTTTCTTCGGGTCAACGGTTATTCTATCATATCACTATTAACCGATTGGTTTCTACTGGATTATATTATTGTTTTATTGCATTATCATCAGCTCATTGTCTTTATAGCCGATGTCAGAATCTACATTGGATATATAGCCGATTGTTCAAAACTCTATCGACATCGGCTGGAATTACTCCATCAGCTTATCAGCCAATCGACTCTTTGGCCTGTTGTTTATATATCTTGTCAGTTCCAAGATCAAACTGACTAGCACGCCCGCATCTCATCACTATTTTGGACCTACACTGGAGCTAAGTAGATATCCCAGGCCGTTGTGTTCGTCAACTTAGTTCGCGCCAACACATATCTGACACCATCGGCTGAGCGTAGATTATTCATCAACATAGATTTGGCATGCCCGGTGGGACACAAATTTTATACCTACATGTCTGAAGATGTTAACGCCAATATGTTGGTTGCAATAGAGGATTTGACGAAGGAACATAGGCAAGAGATGGAGATATTCAAGGCCGACTTTCAAAAACGTTATCTTCAATCTTTCGTCATGACATCGCAAGGGTCAATTCAGAAGACTCATCTTTCATGTCGATAGTTGAAACACTTCAAGATAAAGTTGATGAAGTAGTTCAACGTGCTTTGTTTAATCAATCTAGAGTTTTGGCAAACATGTTGCGAAATTTGATCAAAGGAAAAGTTGACGAGTTGTCACGCCCAGAAATTTATCCCAAATTTCCAGACCATTTTGTGTATAAATCCCTGTCCAGGAATCAAGACAGGGTACACAAAATGACAAATTAATAAACAGATCCAAACGTAAATAAAGCGTAAATACTTACAAAAGAGGCACTTAGTCCTCACACCGAAAAGAAAAACAGCAGCGGAAAAAGACGACGATCCTAGCGGGGCTTCAGCTCCACTCCACAGGCAAAATTCAACTGGGGTATAAGCCTTGATCTTCTAACTCCATCTTCAGCTCAGAAGCACTACACTTCTGAAAAGGGGAATAATAGCAAGGCTGAGTACAACCACCGTACTCAATAAGCCACACCAACGATGCATTCGTGCAAGGGAAGACAAGGAGGGTTTGTGGCTATTTGCATAAAGGCGGTTGTAAACATTTATAGTTGAAAATAATAAAACAGTTGATTAATTGAAGCAAAATTAAACATCTCCACTGAACAACGCTACACAACGTTGAACAGGCCCAACCAATCCACCTGAACTAAACCAGTTCATCGAATCATGTTAATTAATAAAGTGGGACTAATCACGGTGAATCTGGTTGATCGCCCATAACCGTGGGCACGGCTATTCGAATAGTTTTACTCTGGCCAGAGGTGCGCAACTGTACCCACAAGACATGATTCCACACATGTTGCCATGCCCCGAAATACCACCATGGTACTGCAAAGGGGGAAATCGTGACAAGACCCTTCGCATAACTCGCCCTAACCAAGCGCACCGCACCTCAGGTTTTGCCCCCACCTTTAAAGCCAAGGTAGGCAGCCCCCTCTCGTGCCTTGGTGAATCCGGAAGCCGATCGATGGGTAAACCCCCACCGACCCAACTCCATCACGCCCACCCTTGCCTAGATGCGTCAGCTAGGGAAAAGCTACACTACAAGTCCAACAGTTGCCCATGCCTGCTTGTGCTAAGCACTGTTAGTCTTGCAGGGTTTCCCGAGAACCAGTCCTTAATTGCCATGGGTGCGACTAGCAAAACCATACACCCACAACCCACCATTATGCCATATTTTAGTTGGTTAATTACGACCAACGAAACATGGCCGACATGTCTCGAGCTCGCAGCCCAACAGGAAACTAGAAATAGATAATGTATTTGTCCCATTATGTGAGCTAGTGGTATTAAGCATGGCTAAGCATAATATAATTCTAGCTAGGTCAACATGAGACACAAGCTAGTCAAATTATCACCTAGTTTGACAAAGAAAGGATGTCAAATAAATAGGGCACAAACGAGCGGATAGGTAAACCCTATTCCCGTGTAACTAGCAAAACATGCAATTTATTTGTAAACGGTAAAACATTTTATAAATTGGGCTCAAAATGCTCAAGGGGAATGTGTGACTTGCCTTGCTTCTTCGATTGATCTTCCGAACTCTTTTCCTCGCGACCGCGATCGTCCGAAACGGCGGAATCTACACGTTGGCACGCAAAACGAGGAAAAACTCTAATAAAAACCAAATAAACAGTACATAAAAAGTAAACAAACATGTAGAGCTTAATTTTAGATGAATTTTAGAATATTAGCTATGTAATTACTATTAACCGAAAAGCCTTAATTAATTGATAGGTTAAACGCCCGCGAACGGACAAGGTTAACGGAAAGCAACCCCCGGTTAGCGAGCCTCATGGGTCAGCGACTCAACGAGTCGACCTACCATGGCACGGGACCACACAAACGGTCAACCAAACCAACGAACAAAACCGGTGGCTCAAAACGGCTCTAGGGTTTTAGAACGACTCGGTACGACCAAACCGATATGGCACTACGCCACACTACACACGAGCGTAGGCAGCGAGTGGCGAGTGTATGCATACGTACCACGGCGAGGGCACGGCTGCGGCTATGGCTAGGTGTGGCGGTAGCGAAGTCGGTATACCGACACGGCTAGGCGGCTGCTAGGTAGCTAGGGTTTTAGGCGGCTAACGACGCGGCAAGCGACACGGTAACGGGTCGGGAGCACGACTACCGACTCGGCAACGCAGCTAGGGTTAGGGCAGCGGCACGACAAAGCGGCGGCGGTGGCACCCGGCATGGCAGTGGCAACACAGTAGCGGCGCAGTAGCAGCTAGGGCAACGGCAGCGATGCAGCGGGTGCGTGTGGTAACGGCAGCTGCGCGGCACCGGCAGCGACGCAGCGGCTGCGGCTGCGGCGCGGTTAGGGTAGCAGCGGCACGCGGCGTCGGCGAGGCAGCGCGGCAGCGACGCAACACGGCAACAACGCAGCAACGGCGGCGTGTGGTATAGCCGCGGCGGCGACATGGTAGTGATGCGGCGGCAGCGTGCGGCATGGCAGCGGCGCGGCAGCGGCAGGAGCAGCGACACAGTGGCTGCGTGCGGTAGCGAGGCAGCGCGCCGGCGGCAGCGTGGCAGCGGCACGCGGCTGCAGCGAGGCAGCGCGGCGGCAGCAGCGGCAGCGGCAGCGACGGCAACGGCGGCATGCGGCTGCAGCGAGGCAACATCGCGGCACGGCGTAGCAACACAGCAGCGATACGGCAGCAGCGGCAGCGGTGGCGACATGCGCACAGCGGTGGCGGCACGCGGTGAAGGCACGGCAGCGGCAGCGACACACGACTGCGGCGAGGCAGCGCGGTGGTGGCACGGCAGCGCCAACGGCACACGGCTGGGGCAGGGCAGCGGCAGCGGCACGCGGCCGTGGCGCGGCAGCAACAGCGGCAGCGGCATGGTAGCGACACGGCAGCAGCAGCAGCGACAGCGGCAGCGGCACGGCAGCGACACGGCAGCAGCAGCAGCGGCAGCGACTCGCGGCAGCGCACAGCGGCGGCGGCACGCGGCTGCAGCGGCACGCTGCGGCTAGGCAGCGCAGCGGTGGCACGGCAGCAGCGGCTAGCGGCGGCGAGGCGATGCAGCAGCGACGTGCAGCGGTGGCGGCGCGGCTGCGGTGCCGCAGGCAGTGGCGGCTAGGGTTAGGGCAGCGCAGGGGAGGGGTAGGGTGGCTTTTATAGAGGTGGAGGAGGGGGTGCGGGTTGGGCCGGCCCAAGGAAAGGGGGGGCGCACGGCAGGGGGTGGAAGTAGCGCTCGGCAAGGGGAGGGGGAAAAGAATACGGGAGAAAAGGAAGCCCAGAAAGGAAAGGTGGGGAAACAAATGCGGTGCCATTTTGGGAAAGAAACAAGAAACTGAACCGGAATAGGAGTAGGACTTGGCTCGTCATACAAAACGAAACCGTGGCGACAAAAGGGGTCTGCGGATGCAACGAACCGCGAACAGGGAGAGTGAACCGGTAACGGTTCACGACCAAAGGAGGGGAAGGAAGGAATTATTAATTCAAATCCTGACATTTTAAATTAACATTATTACTTTCTCTGCTCTGAATATTCCACTGAAAGTCCTGTTAATGATTTGAAGCAAAGAGAATTCGAAAAAAGAATTCTCCCCGACGATTTCGATTATTACGCACATTGTTAATTTAGGGTTTTCTCCTGGTTAAAAGAACAATTTCTTCTAGGCAATTTATTTTATGAATTTAGAGCTAGAAGGGGAAACTCCAGGGTGTGACACGAGTTAATTGTTCAAAGAGGCTAGCTCAGGGGGTAGATTGAAGAACAACAATAATATCGGCTAGAGGAACTTCAAGAGCATCGTTCTGGACAAGAACAATGCCATCAGAGGAACATGGATGGGCCGATAGAATTGCGAAGTTAGTAGAGGAGCAGTTTGGACTGAGACCTAAGGAGCAGATCCACATGTATCAGAAGCCACATCCTGAATGGTTCGATAGAGTTACATTGCCATATCGATACAAGGTTCTAGACTTCTTCATGTTTTCAGGACAAGATGATATATCTACAGTGGAACAAATCAGCCGATTCTTAGCACAATGTGGGGAGGCATCGGCTGAAGGGGCTTTGAAAGTTAGACTTTTTCCACTATCTTTGGCTGGATCAGCTTTCACGTGGTTTTCATCATTACCATCAAATCTATCAGAGGATGGGCCGATCTTCAGAGGCAATTTCACCATACTTCTTTGGTGGTATCGATCAGATGGAGCTTTCAGACTTGATATCGGTTCAGCAGCAAGAGGGAGAATCGGCTATAGAATATATTCAAAGATTTTGTAATGTTCGTAGTTGATGCTATAGTTTGAGCCTAAGTGATGGGCAACTAGCAAATCCTGCATTCCAAGGATTGTCAGTACCTATCAGAAACATATTCTTTTGCCATCAGTTTGACGATCTAGCTCATCTAGTGCATATAGTATTGGCTTATGAGAGCCAATTGCGAGATATAGAGAAGGATCAGTTTTGAAGTTATCAAGACCATAAAGAAGATAATTTTGAAGCATCAGTTCTCATAGTCCAAATTTGGGGGGCATGTTTTAACGCCAAAATTTGGTATGCCCCAAAGTTATTGTTGACGGCTATTAATTGTGCAATCTACGCCGTCATTGCTTGCATGAATCTGAAATATAAAACATCCAACGTAGTGGTAGGGTTTAATTATAACAATTTTCACAACGTTTGTGTATATTTGGATGCAGGTAACAAATGAACAAAGTTGAGATGAAATATACATAAAGGAGGAGAATCAAACTCATATTTAAACCTATGGAGTTTTAGGCCCACAAACCTAACGAAACACATTCAAATGGGCCCATTCACCATACATATGGAGTAAGGAACTCTCCATCAAAGCCCAGGAGGAAGAGCTAGGCTGGAGGTGCCAGCCAGGGTTCGGCCGAACCCTGCGATTATCTATTAGAGCAAAGTAATTGACAAGGTACAAAAGGAAACCGACAACTCCGGAATTCCTCCAAATCATTCTCCCTCACTCTCTCCCTATTGTAAGTATACATAAAGAATACAAAGAGCCTCTTATAATTCAGCTCAAGCTTGGTGTGTGTTGAAATGGAGTAGGTGCCCTTTTATAGCTTCATGAAGTCGGTTGGAGCGTAGGAACCGATCGCAACCGCCACATAAAGGTTGGTAGTAACTGCTAAAGCTGGTTGTGGTTGGGCTAGGCTGAGCTTGGGTCGACCGACCCTAGGCTGGCTCCCCTGGCCTAATCCTTCCTCTTGGGCCCTAATAGTTTGGTCCCTAGTCCATTGGCTTGGTGGTTGGTCCCAGTTGCAGTTATTTCGTTTGTTTTGTTGGCCCAAGACTCCATGGACCTGGATGTGAATGCAATTCTTCCCCTCCTTTATATATATTTTATCTCCAGTTTGATAGTTTGCCACCTGCATCCAAATATACACCAACACTCGTGGAATTTGTTAGAAATAAACCCTACTACTATATTGGATGTTTTATATTTTCAGATTTATGTAGGTATTGATGGCATAAATTTGGTATTTAATAGCTGTCAGCAGCTACAACCGCCTTTGGCAGTTACTACAGACCTTCCTATGGTGGTTGTGGCTAGTTCCCACGCTCCAACCGCCTTCACGAAGCTATAAAAGGCCTCCTCCTCCTTCATTTCAACACACACCAAGAATTGAGCTGGATTATAATAGGCTCTTTGTTTTCATTTTATGTATACATGGAATAAGCGAGAGAGTGAGGAAGAAAGAGTTGGAGGTGTACCGCAATTGTCGATATTTTTCTCTATTTCTTTTGTACCTTAGCAAATACTTTGCTCTACTTGAGAATATTTTAATTAAGTAATTGAGATTTATCTTGTGTGGTATACTTCTTAGTTATTTCCTATTTAACTTGCTAGGTCATTGTTCACTATGTTCATTAAGAAATAGTGATTACTTTAGTGTTTAGCTAATGCTAGAGTAGTAATCAATTGCATAGATATGGTGTCTAGGTAGTTAATTGCTAGTGTTTGTTGCGTATCCCACAGTACATTAGACGTTGTAGAGGTGGTGACAGCCCACGAGATCACCATAGTCCTCCCTGTCCGGGTAAAGAGTAGAGCGCGTTCTAGTAGTAGCGAGCAAGCCAGTGCCTGAAGTATAGCGATAGGATTAAAGTTAAACTTTCTAAACAACCCTGTACCACATTAGAAGATCATCCCTACCCTTTGGCTTATATTTATCTTGTGTCCTTGGATGAACTTGAAGAAGAGCTAAACACACATGTTCCCTGTGGAAATTCGATACCTCGGAATACTTCCAGGTGAAGTGCTACAGCGGTAACCTCGTGCGCTTGCGGATTTTATCGATGAACGTAAGAAATACCAACAATGTGCCTTGTTTGTTTAACTTCTCGTTGATTCTGCCCAAGTGCATAAGGATTGAAAATTTTTTCAAATGCTTAATGAAGTTTTAGGCTTGATTTAAGTTGAAGAGAAATTTTTAGGAAATTAAAAGCGAGATGCAATACTCCGGATATGGCATAAATAACTTAATATTTTAACAAGTCAATTTAGCAGACAGGCTTCATACATAGATGCATGCATTCTCGGAAATTTTTAAGTACATCTACAGCAATCTTGCAAGCAGACTCTTGTGCCTCATTAATTAAGTCTAGAGCCTGCTTGTTCGAAATGCCATCCGCAAAGCCATCTCCAACAGCGGTTGTATCTACTCGGGGGTACAAGGATTTTGTCATTGCAAGTGCTTGACTCGCCTCCATAGCGGCTGCTTTGGAGATGTTCTTAAAATTTCATTCCGGAGCCTTGCGGAGCTTCTCAAAAATCTCAGCGGCATCTTCAGAGCTCGTGCCCAAGTTGTTCTGGAACATGGCGTTTATGATTGGGGCAGTTGTTTTGATGATGTCATCCTGAATGGTTTCGGCTCACTTCATTCGGTCAACGAAGACATCGAATTGTGTCTTGGATTTTAATTTTTGTTCTGCAAAAATTGGTCGAGATGCTGAGATTAGAGAAGATCAAGTCAGTTAAAATGATTTCTAAAGTTTGCTTAAGTTTACCTTCGAGATCCGACAGAGCTTGAGCCTTGTCCTTCTCTATTTGAGCATTGTTGTTCTCTGTTTTCTTCAATTGGGCTTTCAAAGACTCAATCTCACATAGGAGGGCTAAGGCATGATGCTTTCAAGATCAATAAGGAAGAATCTATTTCAGGATAATATTACAGTCAGAAGAATTTTTTGCTTACCTCCAATAGTGCCATGATAAAATAGATTCAAGTCCCTCAGTTTGCCTATTTCTGTCCAGAGAGTCTTCTCCCTGGATTTGGCAGCTTCCCCGGGTTTCTTTTAGTTCTTGTTGGAGTGCTTCCAGGGTATTCAGATGTGGCACCAACTTCGCCAGGGTCTCAGACTTGGCTTGAGATTGGCGATATATTCTCTACATATATACAGACCCTCAGATGTTGCGAGGATTAAGCGACAACTAGAAAATGAGCTAATACTTACATTCAGGAGCCGGGTTGATTCACTTAGCTAGGCTACCAAGAGGTCCTGTTCTTCTACTTCTTCTTGCTTAGAACCATCCTATGTGCGTAGCTGTCAGCATCGTGCCATTGGATCTTGATCGGTATGAGTTAGTCCTCTGATAACTTTATGCAAAGGATTTCTTCATATTCCCCGACCATGGGTTCTAGGAGACAAATTTGTCAAATTACAAGATGGGGGACACAAGACTTGAGGAGTTGAGTTATGGGGAGTTACCAGTAATTATTTCTGGGAATCTTCTTAAGGGTCCTTCGTCCTTTTCAGCAGCGCCCGATGATGTTTCTCTTTCTTCTCCTCGGGCTGTGCTATATCCAGATGGTTCATTATGTTTCTCTTTCTTCTCCTCGGGCTGTGCTATATCCAGATGGTTCATTATTTTTCAGGTGCCTCATCATCTATGGTGTGGTAGGTGCCATAAGCTTCTTGGATGTCTTCAGCGGATTTCTATTGTTCCGACTGGTTTCCAATCGGGGGCTCTTGATTGGCGATCGGCTCTGTAGTTCCCGACTGGTACCCAGTTGGGGGCTCTTGGCTTGCTGACTCGTTTGCTGCACCCGATTGCGTTTGGAGAGTTTCTTGAGTGTCCGGGTTGGTAGTCTCTTAGCTGGTAGTCTCCGGGTCAGTAGTTGGGGTGTCAGATCAACTAGTCGGATCGATGTTTTGTGGTTTCCTGTGAAGTATCAAGAAATCTGGTGTATTGGCTGAAAGATATCTAATCCCTCTTGAGATGTCACCAAAAAGGCGTCGACAATGGAATGGATCGTACCTAGAGGATTTCCTTATTTTGGGGGCTTACCTAGTCGGCTGAGTTCTGGACGGAGTATTTTCAGTATTTGGGGCTAGGACGTTCTCCTCTTCTTCATCAGAAAAATCAACGATGAGTCTTCTGCTCTTGCTAGATCTTTTGCTTTTTTTGCCCAGTTGCGGCCCTCTTGTTCTTCTGCTGTGGGTCGATCGTTGGACCCCTGGTCGGCTGACTCCCGCCGACTGAATTATTACGAGGTGGAGGCTTAGAGTCAAGAAGGGTGTTCTCCTGCAAGGAAAGATTTTTAGTGTTTTAATGGTAGTTTGGAGAGGAATCACAGATTATAAGTCGGGCATATGGGCAAAGCAACTTACCACAGGAGGAGGTCGATATAGACTGTATGGGGTAACCGTTAGCTTGTGGTTGTAGTCGACAGCGATGCCTGATGAAAAGATTTTGTACAGCTGAGAACACATGAGTTGGTAACCCAGTGACTCGGGGTCAATCTAGTCTTCATATTCAAAGGCTGGCTTAGACCATTCCTTTATAGGAGCCAGTTGACACTTTACGAAGTGCCGAGTGACTTGTTCCCCTAGCAATCCCTGATTCTTTATCTCCATGATTTTCGCCAGCAAGACATTGGCTTCAATTAGTTTTTCACCGTCAGGCATGGAGCTCCAATGAGCTTGGTGTACAGGAGAGAGGCCAACAAAACTGGGAAGACTGGGTTCTGGGTTTGAGATATAAAACCGGATTGAATGCTAACCTTTATTTGAAGATTTCAAAGGAACAGAGAAGTATTCTCTATGGAGTGTTCTGCATAGTTGAAATCCAAATCCACCGACCACGTAGGGATTTTCTTCGGTGGGGTGGGCTTTGAGATAGGACATATGGTGGAACAATGCGAAATGTGGTTTGATTCCCACAAAGGCTTCGCACAGACGGATAAAGATAGAATATGAAGAATAGAGTTTGGGTTGAGATGAGAAATCTTAATACCATAGAAATCAAGATGACCACTTAAGAAATCTGAGGTAGGAAGAGCGAAGCCAGAATATAATAAGAGGGTGAAAACAACGATCTCACCGGTGTTTGGAGTGAGATATTCTTCACCCGCTGTCATGCGCCATCTAATGTTTTCCTTCCCCAGAAGCACGCCGTCCTTCACCGTTTCTTTTAGGATGGATTCCTTCATATCGGAGACAGCCCATTGCTCAAAAAGGATTTCTTTCTCCGGCGCGATGGTTGAGGTTGGGGGAAGAGATCTCAGGGGCTTTTTTACCGCTAGATTTTTCGACGAGGATTGATGTGACCATGGCTACTATGGATACAACCGTTTTTCACATCATGGATCAAAGAGAAGACAGCAAGATCAAGTCCTCCAAGTGCTGGAATCCAATTCGGCCACCTGCAACAGCATTGACTTCAAACGGCCGCCAAATCTGCATACGAGCTCCGTTTTCGGCCCGTGAGTACTATGGAAAGCTCTCAGAGTCCACTTTTCAATGGATCCAGGCTCATTTCCAAATTCCATCTTAGTTGGCTGCAATTACAGAAACAAGGTGCTGCGTCACCTGTAATGGGCCTATGGGCTTGTAACTTCATCTGGGAACCCGGCCCATGTGGGGCCCATGTGGGGTGCGCCCCAATTAGGTGGAGCATGACCCTAGGGCTCCCTTGGTTGTCCTCCCACCCCTTTAAATAGCTAGGTATCCCTTTAGGATTTCTGGGGTTTTGTTAGATTAAAGTTTAGCCATTGCTACTTGCTTGCAGTGCGCGTTTTGGCTAGACCGTCCATCTGCTTGTTCTTCGGAACCCCAACTTATCATTAGTATTGAATTCCTATTTGCAATTCAGATTGCTTTTATCTTGTTCTTACTTGTTTCTTCGATTTGCTTGCAGGAATAAGGTTGATCTGCACCGGCAGGATCAACAACCCACGGAGAGGTGTATCGATCGCTAAGGCGCAACACAACAACGTCTCGTACGGTTGTAGTCGGATCGTCAACGTTTCTCTCAAATCGTAGTTATCACAAACTCACCGCTAGATCGGGCCAAACATCAGCCGTGAGCATATCGAGTAGAGCTCAGGGTTTATCAAGGATGGGTTGCGGAGTGCTCACAATGGATTTCTGTGGAGAATGAATCAGATCGGTGGCTGTGAGCATGGTGGATTCTAACCCTAGCTCTTGCGCCGGAAGTTGTGAACAGGAGCGTGAAATGGGGATTTTTGGAAAGACGAAGCGACGAGGAAGAAGACAGACATTTTGGCGATTTTTTGTTGTGTATCGGTAGGCATTTTAAATGGGCCTCGACTGACGATATGTTTACAACCTGTATTACTTGTGTGGCCCATCATGCGTCTCTACGGACTTAAGCACAAATATTTTTATATCCTTTTATATCGCTGTTACACAACTTATAGGAGTTGGTGCATTGCAATTTTATAACTGTTCTGTTAACTTTTTTATAAGCTAAAGACACTGTTTGGGTTTTATACAACAGTTGACTTATATTATATCACTGTTTTTGCCACATATGTATGCATCTTTTATAAACCAATACTATGGCCTAGGCTTATTATATATATATATTGGTATTTTTCTAGCAGTTGGTAGGTCTATTTATGAGTATTACATTACTTGGATCTTATATCACAAATGCCATTTATTTTTGGCTATGATGAAAATAGTGTCTTTTAGGGACTTCAGCATATATGCCTTCGCGATATGTGCACAGTTTGATGCCAACACCTATTAGATGTTATGCAATAAACTTTATTATTAAAGTTATTTGCTATATGATTTTTTATGCATTTTGTCTTAGGTTGTGCATATTGTATATTTGAATCTGTATATATAGATGAATTATATTTCCTTGACAATATGCTTAGTTTGTTCAACTAAACTCATAGTCGGGGTGTGGGGGGCACAGTACCTGGGTGCAACCAAGAGAGGCCATTGGGCCGTACTGCATGGGTGGGCCCAGTGCTGTAGGCTATGCGGTTAACATGTACTTAAAGAGAATACCAGATAAGGAAGTCAATCCTATCCGTTGTAGATAGATTGTAGGTACTCGGATTATAAGGGCCACCTTGCCTTCTACTGTCGGTGGTCCTAGCTCTACATAAGGGACGCCGGCGGAAACCATAGGGGCTGGGGTTACTGGCTCTCACATTATTCTCCACATACGCGTTGTTGGCAAGCCAATTGCCGACTTGTGCACTTGGACACAGATCCAATCTGCACCAACTGGACTAGGATATTACCTCTCATCGAGGGCCTGAACCAGTATAAATCTGTGTCACCATCTCCTTGATCCAGCGCACCCCATAGAATATATTATCGATCCTAGAAATCGATAGTTGGCGCACTAGGTAGGGGGCACTAGCTCAATCTTCGAGAGGAGATGGCTCCGATCTCCAACTTCCTCGATGTTGCCAGCTCTTCAAATCACCTACCTGCGCTGGCCGACGTGGTCCGATGATCATGACCATTGTTGCGCCGCCTTGCCGATCGTATGCTCAGGGCACGAACGCACGTGACCCGACTACTCCCAGGGCAGGCACGCACGGGGCACAACGCTGCAAGCCCGAGGGCCACACCGCTTTCGCATGGCTGACGTGACCTGTCTGCACCCACAGCATGCACGCCTCGAGGCATGACGCCGCACGCCCGAGGGCAAGGCCGCCTTCACCGCATGCTCGGGGGTTTCGGCCCCGCGCAGCTCATGCGGATCCGGCTATGCCTCTCCGGTTATTATCGAACATGGAATGCCACACAAGCTAAGTCGCTTTTCATATGGTGTTTAAATTTGAGTAGTTTATTTTCCTTTTGACTTACTATTTAGTTGGTCACCCAACTAAGCAGAAAGTCAGGGGGGCTACACCTTTTAGGTGCTCATACTACTCATACTACACGTTCGTTCGGCTCCTCCTCTTAACTGTTGCAAAAGTACCTGAGTAGCACAAACTCTGATTCGTGAAGCTCTGTTTCCTTGTAACAGCTCACACGGTCAAGGCTACGCCCCGCTGCCATCTTGGCTATGCCCTAACCGACTGCGCTCCCTCGCCGACATGGCCACGCCCCAACTAGCTACGCCCCCTCGCCGACCTGGCTACGCCCCTCCGCCGACTTGGCTACACCCTAAATGGCTACACCCCACCACCGACGTGGCTACGCCCCAAACCGTACGCCCGAGATAGAGTGTTTAAACGTAAGGAGTCAACTAAGGGAAATTAATTCTGATATGAGGAGGACCGAATGTTTGCATGCACTTAAACATACTTGTATGCTTCTCGAGTGGATATTTTCTATACGATATCCTGCTCTTTTTGTATGTTTTATAATGCAGAGGCCCATGCCTAGGTATGCGTACTCGGGGCCCCATGCCGTACCGCTGAGAGAGATGTGCCCCGGAGGTCTGTCTTACTCAGCCACTACTTCGTCATCGACCGGGGGCTTACACCTCTAGGCCGGCTACCTACGCCGCCACCGAGAGACATCCTCCCTGTGCAGGACGGCTACTTCGTCGCCGACTGGGGGCTCACACCTATAGGCCAGCCGCCTATGCTGTTGCCGGGTGACATTGACCCCGTGTGTCACATCCAAAGTTCTCCCCTTTTCCGTAGTTCATAACTCGTATATAAATCATTTGAAGAAAGTACTTCGTTTAGCCAAGAGCAAACCCTAAATTAACAATGTGCTTAACAATAGGAATTGTTAGGGAGAATTTATTTTCGAATTCTCTTTGCTTCAAATCATTAACAGGACTTTCAATGGAATATTTAGAGCAGAGGAAGTAATAATGTTAATTTAAAATGTTAGCATTTGAATTAATAATTGTTTCATTTCCCTCCTTTGGTCGTGAACCGTTCCCGGTTCACTCTCCTTGTTCGCGGTTCGGTTCATTGTATCCGCCAACCCCTTTGCCACCGCGGTTTCGTTTTGTATGACGAGCCGAGTCCTACTCCTATTCCTGTTCGGTTTCTTTTTCCTTTCCCGAAACGGCACCGCATTTGTTTCCCCCACCATTCCTTTTTAGGTTCGCCCTCCTCCTGTATACTTTCCCTCCCGCTTTCCCCCACCGTGCACCACTCCCCCTTTTCCCCCTGCCGTGCACCCCTCCTCTCCCATCCGCACAACGCCACCAGCCCCACCTAAAACCCACCACCACCTATATAAGTCCCTTGACCCCCTCTTTTCTTCTTTTTTTTATCGTGCCGTAGCCCTAGCCGCCCCCTTGCCCCCGCCCCTCCCCTAGCCACCACCCCCTGCCCCTCCCCTACCTGCCGCCGCACGTCCCCTAGCCGCGCAGGCGCCGCCTTCCCGTTGCAGTGCCGCTGCCGTCGTCATCTTCTCCGGTAAGATTCACCCCGGTAATTGTCTCCTTTTTTTCTATCTAACCTATCTAATCTACTCCGCGTGTTGCACCCTAGCCGCCACTGTCATGCCCGTGCCGTGTGCTGCCTTGCCGTGCCGCTACCGTGTGCTGTGCCGCCGCTGCCCGAGTTGCTGCCGTGCGCCGCCATTGCCGCGTCGCTGTCCCGCCGCCGCTTCTGTGTGCTGTGCCGCCGCTACACTAGCCTCAGCCACGCGCTGTCGCTGCGGTGCCGCCGCCGCTGCCCTAGCCGCAGCCGCGTGCCGCCGTTGCCACGCTGCTGCCGTGCCGCGTGCCGCCGCTGCCCTTACCGTGTAACCGCCGTGCCCTAGCCGCCGTGTGCCGCAGCAGCGCTTGCTGTGCCGCTGCTGCTTTGCCGCGCCGCCGCCCTAACCCTAGACACGCGCCGCTGCCACCGTTGCGCCTTCCCACCCGCGTGTTCGTCGTGCCGAGCCGTGCCGTGCCGCTGCCATCGCCCTAGCGCCGCACTCGCAGCCACCGCTGCCAAGCTGGCTGCCGCGCTGCCGCTTTGCCACGGCCCTACCGAGCTGCAGTCGCCGCCACCGTAACTTTTGGTCGCTAGCCGTGTTGCCGGTTGTGCCTACCGGCTGTGTGGCATGCGTTTGCTAGCTGTTTGCTGCGTACATTTGCACATAGTGTGGCATAGTGTCATGTCGGTTTGGTCGTACCGAGTCGTTTTAAAGCCCTAGAGCCGTTCTGAGCTGCTGGTTCCATTCGTTGGTTTGGTTCACCGTTTGCATGGTCCCGTGTCATGGTTGGTTGACTCATTGAGTCGCTAACCCGTGAGGCTCGCCTATCGGAGTCCGTTTTCCATTGATCAAGTTCGCCCTCGGGCATTAATGTGTAAATAATTGACTAAGGATTTTCGGTTAATACTAATTACACAGTTCATATTCTATAATTCATATCTTAATCATCCAAGCTCCTTTTTAATCCATTCAAGTTTTAGTGGATTTAATAAAATGTCTAGAATACATTAAAATTGGTTTGTTTGCTGTTTCAATAGACTTATTGCATGTATTGCTTGTGTGTTTTGTTTGTCGTTTAGAATCCGGCAGTTCCGATGCTCCGGTGTATTACGAAGTGGTCACCGAAGTTCTGTCAGTTCAAGAGCAAGCCAAGTCATACATACAACATTGATCATGTTGAATCGCTTTACAAAATCGCCGCTTTTCTATTAAATTGCATTGGTTTTATAATGTCATGTGGGATGGATGCCGATTGTACTCAGTCGTTGTTACCTTGTATCATTGATAACTTGGGTTATAAAATGACTGGATAATTGGTTTAGGAATGCTTAACCATGCTTAGATCAATTAGCACACTATGGGATTCATTCTAATTTAGTCCTTAATTATATGACGATGTACCGTTATGGTATTAATTTAATTAAAATAAAATACGTTTAAATGGTGGATTGTGGGTGCATGGTTTTGATAGTCGTGCCCATGACAATTAAGGACCGGTTCTCAGGAATCCCTGGAAGATATTTCCGTACAAACCACAAGCCAGCGTGGGCTCCAGGCTGAATTTAGAGTGTAACCTAACCTAACCGACGTAGCAAGACAAGGGTGAGCGTGATGAAGTATGGATGGACCTAGGCTCGGGAGGGGACTGCCCGCTACCTTTCTAAGGAGTGGGGGTGAAAACTGAGGTGGGTATGTTTGGTTAGGGAGGGTTGTGCAAAGGGTTTTGTCAGAGTCTCTTTTCGGTATGTCGTGGTGACATGTCGGCGCATAGTAACATGTTGTGAGGCTGTATCTTGTAGGTATAGTTGTACATTTCTTATCAGAGTAAAACTATTCGAATAGTCGTGCTCGTGGTTATTGGGCGGTCAACCAGCTCACCGTGATTAGTCTCATTCTAATAATATGACTTAATGAACTGGTGGTGTAGTTCAGGTGGTTTGGTTGGACCTGTTGCAACATGGTTTAGCGTTGGGCAGTGATACTTAATATTGCTTAACTATATCTATTGTTTTACTGTATTCAAATTATGATTTATAAATGCTGCTTTCATGCAAATATCCTGTTGCCATTCCTTTGGGAATACTTTGCATCATACCTTTCCATTGGTATGACTTGTTGAGTACAGTGGTTGGTACTCAGTCTTGCTTTGTTTTTCCCCAACCCCAGAAGCAGAGAATTATTCAGATGGAGAATATTTTGAAGATTAGGCTTGTTCCGGACGTTTAGGATGCCTGTGGTTATGGAGGATGCTACGTTTTAATGAAGATCTTAGTTTAGATTATTTAATAATTTATCTCCGCTGTGTATGTAAGACTTTTGTTTTTGTTATTTTTATAAGACGCAGATCTGTGTATCAATTTATCGTTTGTGTACTCTGGCTGGTCCTGGACAGAGATTCAATATACATTCTGCTTGAAATTCGGGTTAGCGAATTTTTGGGCTTGACACCGTGCAGGATGGCTACTTCGTCACCAACTAGGGGCTCACACCTCCAGGATGGCCGCCTACACTGTCGCCTGGTGACTTGCTCCCAATGCAGGACAGCTACTTCGTCACCGACTAGGGGCTTACACCTCCAGGCCGGCCACCTACGCCACTGCCAGGTGACATTGTCCCTGTGCAGGATGGCAACTTCATTGTTCACTGGGGCTACACCTCCACGCCGACTCCCTACGCCGCTGCCGGGTGACTTCCTTCCTGTGCAGGACGGCTACCTCACTGCCATTAACCGAGGGTTGCGCCCTTCGATGGGTGGGACTTTTGCTTGATGAGATGACCATGTGGCTGCAATAGTTTTCACTCGGCAATGCTGGGGAGAGTACTCGGCCAGTCTCGCACCTATCGCACATACTTCATGAACTCCAGATCTTCATCAAGCCAAGTACTCGGGAGCTACTATGGGGGCATGGTACCCGGGTGCCCCAAGAGAGGCCTTTGGGCCATACTGTATAGGGTGGGTTGAGTGCCCTAGGGCCATGCGGTTAACTTGTATTTAAACAAAGGAGTACCGGATAGGGAAGCCAATCCTATCCCTTGTAAATATATGGTAGGTACCCGGATTATAAGGGTTACCTTGCCATCTACTATCGACAGTCCTAGCTCTATATAAGGGGCACCAACGGAAACCATGAGGGGGTTACTAACTCTCGCATTATTCTCCACATACGCACCATCGGCTACTCCATTGCTGACTTGCACACTCAGACACAGATCCAACCTACACCAACTGGACTAGGGTATTACCTCTCATCGAGGGCCTGAATGGTAATAAATCTGTTTCACCATCTCTCCTTATATAGCGCACCCCATAAAATATATTGTCGATCCTAGAAATATTTGTGGCATATATCACCACATAATGATATTAAATAATCTAAGCACTACACTTACATTACTAAATATTACTCTACATCTCTATAGATAACATAGAGCAATCATACAAATGAACACTAAACCGATATCACAGCATATCTCCAGAAAGCTAGCCATATAATTAATACAAAATGGGTCTAGACTAAAGTTGGTGCTCAAATAATTGTGTGAATAAAGTAAAGGACCAAAACTATATACAGAAGAATAATTCATTATAGAATAAAGTTTTATAAGAGGGATATAAGCTACTAGAACAATACTCGGATTCTCCCAGAAGACTTGAAGAACTCAAGAGCTATTCTATTTCTAACTCCACTAGCACTAAAATAAAATATAAATCACTAAGGAGAGCATCTTCTTCTTCTTGTACTTCTTGGTATGTTTTGAAATCAAGGAGGAGGAGGACTTTTATAGCTTCATGAAGGCATTGGAGCATGGGAACCGGCCACAACAGCCATCGGAAGGTCGATAGTAAATGCCAAAGGCGGTTATGGCTGGGCTGGGTGTTGATGGCTGTTAAATACCAAATTTATGCCATCAATACCTACATAAATTGGAAAATATAAAACATCCAACATAGTGGTAGGGTTTAATTATAGCAATTTCCACGAGTGTTGGTGTATATTTGGATGTAGGTGACAAACTACCAAAGTTGAGATGAAATATATATAAAAAGAATTACATTCATATCCAAGCCCATGGAATATTGGCCCACAGACTCAACCACCATGCCACTGGGCTAAGCACTCACCTGCCAAGGCCCAAGAGAAAGCCCAGGACCAGACGAGCTAGCCAGGAGTCAGCCGACCTAGCCCTCAATTCTCACAGGTCAGTAGTTACCGACTATCCAAGGCAGTTGTGACCGTTTCTACCGGAATAAATTGCCATGGAGGACAATTGATAGCTCAAGAGTGAAGATGCTCTCTAAATGCTTATGATCCTGTTGATGCAAAAAACACACTAGCCTAGGAGATTTGCTTAGCTCTAGTGCAGGTCTAAATATATTTATGAGATACGGGTGTACCAGTCAGTTTGATCCTGCAACTGACAAGATATATAAATTGAATATCAAAGAGCCGATCGGCTGACAAGCCGATATAGTAATTCCAACCGATGCTGATACCAGCCAATATCCAGTATAGATGTTGATACTTGAGTAAATAATGACATAAAGATAGTCGGCTGATGATAATGTAATAAAAAATAATATAATCCAGTAGCAACCAATCCGCTAGTAATGATAAATTGAATAAGCACTGATCGGAAGGTTAAATCATACATCGGCTAGAGATCCAATGTCATTAAATCCAAATGATTAGATAAATTGTGAAACCTTTGTTGTCATCGGCTATAACCAACTTGTAAGTAATCCTTATAAGCTGATTCAATGCCTAGATAATTCATCAGCTGAAACCCCGATGAAACCCTTATTGGCAATCAAGAAGCACGCTAGAGATTATGGGTCTAAGAATGACTTAGTAGATCAAACTTAACTGATGCAGCAGTAAGTATGAAAAGAAACATAATATCTAGACAATCAAGTTTTTGATTGATTTTCAGGGTGGTGGATACATTATATAGTCTAAGCCAACAAAGTAATCTAGCCGATATCGACAAAACCCTAGATGGAGATCGGCCGATGCAAGTAGAAAACATTGTCAATCTGGATTATATAATGTATATGATAACTCGATGACTTACATAAACAAGATTAGAGTGTCGAAGTGATGGAAGCACTAATCCCGATAACGCAAGCCGCCATAACAAGCCTTACCCCTCGTCGGAGATCGAAGTCGATGCAGCCCAACTTGAAACAAGAACTGGTCGAAAGTAAAAGGATAAAAGGTGGCGATGCGCCGAAGTTGAATTGATCGAGAGATAATTTACAGGGACCCTGGGTGTACATATTTATACCCATGGGTAGATACTAGTCCATAGCGGACACGACTCACACTTTCCTAACTTTAACCGACGAACAAGTCCCAAGGCGGACTCTTGCCAAAAATATCTCTAAGGAAATTACATAATATACTAATTACTAGATAACTTGCCATGCCGCATCCTTCTTGTACTCGGGCTCTTCTGGATAAGTTTCCTTTAATTAGTTAATTTCCTTAACCAAATCCATGAAAAATACAACTGCTGGCGATTGATAATGCCTATCGGCCGATTCCAAGACTCTGAAGCTGATACTCACTCTAGGCCGATAATGACTTCGAGGCTTACCAAATTTCATCATCAATAGATCCCCACATTTCCAAGCCATCTTTTGGCCTACAAATACCCCTCTCTTCCCTCATTCACAACAAACCAAGATGTGAGCTGAATTCTAAGAGGCTCTTTGTTGTCTTATATGTATAAGGGAGAGAGTGAGAAAGAAAGAGTTGGAGGATTTCCGAAATTATCGATATCTCTCTCTATTTCTTTTGTACCTTAGCAATTACTTTGCTATTGCGGTATATCTGTGCACTTTTGGATTTTACCAACAAGCATTTCTAGTGCTGTTGCCGGTGAGCGGTTGTTGTTTATCTCCGAACCTTGTTCATCCTCATATCTTTTTATTTTTTCTTAAATTCTACCTTTACCCCTGCTACCCAATAGAAGCCTTATCGTAAAAACTTCTTTACCTTGGAGCAACAACCTATCTTTAGATTGTCTGCTCCCACGGGCGAATACTATGAGCCGCCTCCGTCTTCGGAGCCAATTCTATCCACTAGCTATGAATTCCGCCCTAACTTTATAGCCATGGTTCGAGAACGATCCTTCTCGGGTCTTGAACACGAGAACCCATACCACCACTTGCGAGAGTTCGAGCAGCTGTGCTCATGATCCGAGGCATGGCACTGGAAACCATCCGGTGGAAGTTGTTTCCCTTTTCTCTTTTAGGGAGAGCGAAGCAATGGTGCACCCTTACCATCGGGAGCATACACAGTAATTGAGGTGAATTGCGAGATAGATTCTGCCTTGCCTTCTTCGCTTTATCTCATGTTGCCTCCTTGCGAGTAGAAATTCTCAGCTTTCAGCAGCGTGAGGAGTCGTTAGGAGCAGCCTGGGCCAGATTTATCTTTCTACTACAATTTGGTCCTAACTTATCGTTATCCGAGCATGTATTGTTACAATATTTTCATGTGGGTTTAGATAAGGAATCTGCACTTTACCTCGACATTACCGTCAGACGTTCGTTCGCACACCAAACTCCATCCGAACCAAAGGAAATCCTGGATCGCATCTGGGAGAATACTCCATGGATAGCCTTACCTATCTGTAACATACCCAAAACTTTGAATTTCCAATTTTGCATCTAAAACCTTGGAGATGCTTTTCATGAATATAAATCCTAAAATTTTCTATCTAAACCTAGATGAGGTTAGTTTAACTAGTGCATATATGAAAATTTGAGAACAATTTAAAACTTTTTTCTTTCCTAGTCTAGGATAAAAGTGCAAACCTAGTGAGAGCATGCATATGCATATAGAGCATGGTTCGGTTTGAGTTCTTGTGTGCATGTTGGGTATGAAACTAAGCTTAACAATATCACCTCAGGTCAAGAAGTGTTCAAATATAAATTTTATAAATACTCAAATGCATTTATAAATGAAAACACATATAAAGAGTAGACTAGATGAAATTCTAAAAATCTTTAGAAAAAGATTTAATCTTGAAAAATTCACATGAATACTATCCAATGATTAAAACTCACTGTAATTTTTGTCAAATTTTATTACTCGAGTTGATGCCTCAAATAAATCAGTCAAACCAGTCAAATAGTAGATTAACTATACACCTTAATTGGTTAAAATCTTACCTCACCAAAATGTGCATTAAACTACATGGAAGAATATATGGGAAATAATTTATTCAAATAATAGGTTAGTTATCAGGCATAAATATAATTTTTGAAGAATTTATTTTCTTTGTTTAGACCTCCTGAAAATTCAATCTAGATTCTACCGAGCTCATTTTCTCTATTTTCCTGAGAGAAAATTACACATAATTTTTGAATGCAACCAAAGAAAATAGAATCTAGGTACTTACATGTACCTCCAGAAAAAAAATCCACACTAATTTATGTGGCCTACAAATTAAACTATCGTATTAAAAGCAGAGAAATTATTTAAAACCTACATCTACACTTCTCTGACCCATACCCCTCACCCTAACGTTGATCTCATCGGCTTGGGCTCACTCATCAGTGACTGCGGCTTGCTCCCTCTCTGTTCCTTTGCTCCAACCGACCCCTTTGCTCCAACCGACCAGACCCAGGGAGGAGCGGCACTGACTGCAAGCAGGAAGCTGGCAACGCGTGTGCACGACGTGTCAGTGACCTCAAAATGCCAAGATCGCTCTCTACCTCTCTCAACTGGCACGTCTCCACTTCACTCGCACACCGAGCGATCCACTCTCCCTCTCCCTCTCCACCATTTCTTTGTCGCCGGCCGTAGGGATGATAGTCATGGCCATTGTCGCTCGTTCTCTGTCGGATCCTCTCTTCTAGCGTTCCATCACCTCCTCATGATGCCGAATCCATCCCCTATGACCACATCCTCTATCTTGCAGCGACAACGCCGGAACGCGACCGTGCCCATGGGAACTCCGGAGCTCTGCCATTTTGGCATCATCGACGTTTGACCATCCTCGTCCATCCCGGAGCAAACCGGCGCTGGCAACAACCCCGTGATCCCAGGAGCCCACCGACCAAAGCAATCGAGCTAGGAGGCTGCCTACCGCGAGATCAAGGTCTTCTTCCCCAACACCGGCCACCGGGTGCCATTGTCAATTCCCACTACCTCGGTGAGTTAGAATTCGATTCCTTACGTGTTATTTATGGGCTAACTTTAGCCAATTAAGTTATTTAATGTCTAGCCTTGCGTATGGACACCGTAGTAGAATGAATTAGTCTTAGTGATGACTCAGAGGAACTATGAGCGTCTAAATGTGTCATATTCAACGGTACAGTGCCTCGTGGGGAATAAATTTGTTCGCTACCACGGTGTTAGGTTTAAGGCGTGCATCCGCCACCTACCGGTTCTAGGTCATATGACTAGGATAGAGGCACACTTGCTGTCACTGATTCAAGGCTAGGCATTAGGTAGTGTAAAGACTTCGTTGTGACCTTTAGACCTCACTTAACGTGTAGAGTGGAGTTGCGGGGGATATGTTACCCGGATATCCTACAGGAGGCCTTCGGGCCATGACGTAGGGGGTAGGCTGAATTGCCTATGCCCATGCGACCTCTTGTAATATATAGGAAGAGACAATAGGTGAGAAAGTTTATCCCGTATCTTGTGACAGATGGTATGCACCCGGATTATAAGGATACCATATCGTACATGCTGCCGGACGCCCTAATGCTATAAAAAGGGCATCGACAGAAACCCTAGGGGTTAGCACTCTGTTATTGGTGCTCGACATAGATTCAATCTATAAACAACTGGATGTAGGGTATTACCTTGTATTGAGGGTCTGATCCAGTATAAACATTGGTGTCACCATCTCGCCTTCATCTAACTCTGAGTGCACACCCTATAAATTATATTACCGATCATAAAAACTGACAGCTGGCGTGCCAGGTAGGGGTGCGCTAGATCCTTTTTTCGCAAGGAGGAGATGGCATCGCAGGGAGTTATCTTCACGAATCCTACCACCCTCCCAACCGCCACGATGTCCTCCTTCGACACCTTCGACTTCATCTATGATGTCTCCGGCCAACTTCAGTAGATCAGCCCTGGCGTGGTCGGGCCTGTTCAAGACATCCGATTCCCAGCCGGAGCCAGGTTTCGTTTTGGAACACTTGACTTTATCACCAACAAGGCTAGCGCACTACGACCCATGACCACCAGCACTTCCTCCCTAGCAGCGTCTGCGGACATTACGAAATCTTTGAATATAATCCATGGCCGATTCTCTCTTTTGCTGCTGAACCAATATCAAGTCTGCTAGCTCTATCTCATCAATTCCAGCAAAGAAATAATCATGAAATTGGATCTCAAGATCGGCCCATCCTCTGATCGAATTTGTTGGTAACGATAAAAACCATGAAAAAGCCGATCCAGTCAAAGACAATGGAAAAAATCTAACTTTCAGAGCCTCTTCAGTCGATGCTTCCCCATATTGCAGTAAGAATCGGCTGACATGTTCCATTGTAGATATATCATCTTGCCTTGAATACTTGGAGAAGTCTGGAATCTTGTATCGGTATGGAAGCGGAACTCTATCGAACCATTCAGGATATGGATGATTATACATATGGATCTGCTCTTTAGGTCTAATTCCAAACTGCTCCTCTACTAACTTTGCAATTCTATCGGCCCAACCATGCTCTTCTGACGGCATCGTTCTTCTCCACATTGATACTCTTGAATTTCTTCTGGCCGATATTGTTGATATGGATGGTCATGTCGGTACTGATGTGCTTGCCCCCTAGTCAATACTATTGACGTTCTTCAGTGAGCTGACCTCTTTGAACAATTAATTCGTCAATTATTCTCTTGATCAAATTTTGCAATGTACTCACGAAAACTCCAGATTGATTGAACAAGTCATGATAAACTACTTCATCAACTTTATCTTGAAGTGTTTGAACCATCGGCTTGGGAAGTTGAGTCGTCTGAATTGGCCCTTGTTGCGTCATGACGAAAGATTGAAGACAACAATTTTGAAAATCAGCCATAGATTGCTCCACCTGTTGCTTCTGTTCCTCCATCAAATTCTCCATTGTGAGCACGATCTTGGCGTCGACTTCTTCAGACATATAGGTATAAAATTCATCGTCCCACTGGGCGTGCCAAAATGTGTTGACGTAAAAACACGATGGCCTGGGAGATCTGCTTAGCTCCAGTGCAGGTCCAAAATAGTGATGAGATGTGAGTGTGCCAGTCAGTTTGATCCTGCAACTGACGATATATCAATTGAATATCAAAGAGCTGATCGGCTGACAAGCCGATATAGTAATTCCAGCCGATGCCGATACCAGCCGATATCCAGTATAGATCTTGATACTTGAGTAAATAATGACATAAAGATAGGCGGCTGACGATAATGTAATATGACAATAAAATAATCCAGTAGCAACCAATCGGCTAGTAATGATATATTAAATAAGCATTGATCCGAAGGTTAAAGCATACATCGGCTGGCGATCCGTTGTCATTAAATCCAAACGATTAGATAAACGGTGAAATCTTTGTCATCATCGGCTAAAACCAACTTGTAGGTAACCTTTGCAAGCCGATACAACGTCCAGATAACTCATCGGCTTAAACTTCGATGAAACCCTTATTGGCAATCAAGAAGCACGCTAGAGATTATGGTTCTAAGCACGACTTAGTAGATGAAACTTAACTGATGCAGCACTAAGTATGAAAAGAAACATAATATCTAGACAATCAAGCCATTAACTGATTTTCAGGGTGGTGGATACATTATATAATCTAAGCCAACAAAGTAATCTAGCCGATATCGACGAAACCCTAGATGGAGATCGGCCGATCCAAGTAGAAAACATTGTCAATCTGGATTATATAATGTATATGATAACTCGACGACTTACATGAACAAGATTAGAGTGTCGAAGCGATGGAAGCACTAATCCTGATAACGCAAGCCACCATAACAAGCCTTATCCCTCATCGGAGATCGAAGCCGATGCAGCCCAACTTGAAACAAGAACTCGTCAAAAGTAAAAAGGTAAAAGGTGGCGATGCGCAGAAGTTGAATTGATCGAGAGATAATTTACATGCACCCCAGGTGTACATATTTATACCCATGGGTAGATATTAGTCCATATCGGAGACGACTAAAACTTTCCTCAAGATAAAAGGAAAAACATAAAGTCCTTATTGGACAATAAACACACTTTCCTAAAGATATAAGAAAACTAATGGACTCTTCCTAATTAATGGATAAACTGCCATGCTGTATCCTCCTTGAACTCGGTCTCTTTTGGATAAGCTTCCTTTAATTGATTAATTTCCTTAACCGAATTTGGCAAGAATCCGACTGTTGGCGATTAATAGCTTCCATCGGTTGATTTTAGGACTCTGAAAAGCCGATACTGACTCTTGGCCATTGATGACTTCGAGGCTTACCAAATTTCGTCGTTAACACTTTGTTGTCGTCCCGGTTTCGCATTGTGTTGGCGAGCCGAGTCCCTCTCCTAATCCTTCTCTGTTTTCTTTTCCTTTCCCAAAATAGCACCATAAAACCCTTCCCCTCTCCTTTTTTGGCACCGCATCCTACTGGGACTACCACCCCTCCCTCTTTTCCCCCACCGTGCGCCACCCCTCCCCCTTTTCCCCAGCCATGCGCCACCCCTCCTCTCCCATCCTCACAACACAACCGGCCCCACCTAAAATCTCTACACCACCCATATAAGCCCCTGTACCCCCTCTTTTCTTTTCCTTTTTCCTACCTCCCCTAGCCACCACCCCCTGCCCCTGCCCCTCCCCTAGCCCTAGCCGCCACCCCCTGCCCCTCCCCTAGCTGGTGCCACCTTCTCATTGTCGTGCCGCTGCCACCGTCAACTTCTCCGGTGAGCCCCTCTCCTCTCTTGTCTCTCACCGGTAAGATTCACCGTGGTAATCATCTCCTTTGTTTCTACCTAACCTATCTAATCTACTCGGCATGTTGTAGCCTAGTCTACGTCTCCGTCCGTGCCGTGTGTCGCTGCCGCGCCGCTGTCGTAGCCACGCGCCGCCATTGCCCTAACGACGCCGCTGGTGTGCCGTGTGCTGCTGCCGTGCCATAGCCATCGCGTCGCCGTAGCCACCGCCGTGGTGCCTTGCTGTGCTGCCGCTGCTTTGCCGCGCTACCGCCCAAACCCTAGCCACGCTACCACTTTGCCACGGCCCTACCGAGCCGCAGTCGCCGCTTGCCGCGCCACCGCAATTGCTTTGGCCGCTTGCCGTGTGGTCGGTTCTGCCTACCGGCTGTGCCGCATGCGCTTGCTAGCTGTTTGCCGCAAACGTTCGCACGTTGTGTGGCATAGTGTCATGTCGGTTTGGTTGTACCGAGTCGTTCTAAAGCCCTACAGCCATTCTGAGCCACCGATTCCGTTCGCCGGTTCTGTTGACCGTTTGCGTGGTCCCGTGCCACTGTAGGTTCACTCATCAAGTCGCTGACTCGTAAGGCTCGCTAACCGGAGTTTGTTTTCCGTTAATCTTGTCCGTTCGCGGGTGTTAAAACATATGAATTAATTAAGGACTTTTGGTTAATAGTAATTACACAGTTCATATTCTAAAATTCATATCTTAATCACCCAAGCTCCGTTTTAATCAATTCAAGTTTCTGTGGATTCATTAAAATGTCTGGAATTCATTAAAATTGGTTTATTTTTCTATTTCAGTAGACTTATTGCATGTATTGCTTGTGTGCTTTGTTTGTTGTATCGAATCCGGCAGTTCCGACGCTCCGGTGCATTACGAAGTGGTCGCCGAAGTTCCGTCAGTTCAAGAGCAAAGCAAGTCATACATACAACATTGATCATGTTGAACCGCTTTACAAAATCCCTCCACTTTTCTATTAAATTGTCATGTGGGATGGATGCCTATTGTACTCAGCCCATTGTTACCTTGTGCCATTGATAACTTGGGTTATAAAATGACTAGATAATTGGTTTAGGAATGCTTAGCTATGCTTAGATCAATTAGCACACTATGGGATTCATTCTAATTCAGTCCTTAATTATATGATGATGTACTGTCATGGTATTGATTTAATTAAACTAAAATATGTTTAAATAGTGGGTTGTGGGTGCATGGCTTTGACAGTCGTGCCCATGACAATTAAGGACCGGTTCTCGGGAATCCCTAGATGATATTTCCATACAAACCACAGGCCAGCGTGGGCTCCTGGCTAAACTTGGAGTGTAGCTTTTCCAAGCCAAGGGTGAGCGTGATGGAGTATGGATGGACCTAGCTTTGGTCTATGCTGCTTCTGGATTAACCTAGGCACGAGAGGGGACTGCCCGCTGTCTTTCTAAGAAGTAGGGGTGAAACCTGAGGTGAGTATTCTTGGTTAGGGAGGGTTATGCAAAGGGTTCTATCACAGTCTCTTTTCGGTATGTCGTGGTGGCCATGTCGGCGCATGGTAACAAGTTCTGGGGCTGTATCTTATGGGTACAGTTGTACATCTCTGATCAGAGTAAAACTATTCGAATAGTTGTGTCCGCGGTTATTGGGCGGTCAACCAGCTCACCATGATTAGTCTCATTCTATTAATATGACTTTATAAACTGGTGTAGTTCAAGTGGTATGGTTGGGCCTGTTGCAATGTGGTTTAGTGTTGGGCAATGATGTTTAACATTAGTTCATTTATATGAACTATTTTACTGGAGTTAAATTATGTTTTATAGATATTGCTTTTATGCAAATACCCTATAGCTATTTCCTTTGATATTATCTTACATCATACTTCTCTATTGGTATGAGGTATGACTTGTTGAGTACAGTGGGTGGTACTCAGTCTTGCTTAATTTTTCCAACCTTAAAGGCAGAGAGTTATACAGATGATGAGTATTTTGAAGATTAGGCTTGTTCCGGACATTGAGGATGCCTGTGGTTATGGAGAATACTACGCTTTAATGAAGATCTTAGTCTAGATTATTTGATAATTTATTTCTACTGCGTATGTAAGACTTTTGAATTTATTATTTTTTGTAACACGTGGATCTGTGTTTCAATTTGTCGTTTCTATACTCTGGCTGGTCCTGGACAAAGATTTAATACACATTCTGCTTGAAATTTGGGTTAGCGAATTTTTGGGCGTGACACTAACCCAGGCAAGATAGCTGCTATCCACTCCATGGAGCCGCCGCCTGACTTGAAGAAGCTACAGAAGCTGACGGGGTGCAGGGCATCACTTAGCCGCTTCACCTCCCGGCTGGGCAAGCGCGGCATGCCATTCTTCAAGTTACTCAACAAAGTAGACAACTTTACCTGGACGGACGATGCCCAAGCCGCCTTCGATGATTTCAAGCACTACCTCACCAACCCACCCGTCTTAACGGCTCCCCTCTCGGAAGAACCAATTCTCCTCTACATAGCGGCCAAATGTCGTCAGCATAGTGTTGGTGGTGGAAAGAGACGAGGAAGGCTCAGTACAGAAAATTCAATGACTGGTATACTTCATCAGCGAGGTCCTCAGTGATTCAAAAACAAGATACACTCGGATCAAGAAGATGCTATATGCAAATATTCATCACTGCACCCAAGCTGAGCCACTACTTCCAATCCCACCCGATATCTGTCGTCACAGTCTTCCCACTCAAGGATGTCATGTTCAACAAGGAGGCCACTGGGCGCATCACCAAGTGGGCATTCGAGCTGATGGCCTTCAACATCTCTTTTCAGCCAAGAGTAGCAATCAAGTCTCAAGCCATGTCCCACTTCATCGCCGAATGGACTGAAGAATAGGAACCAGGAGCCCCAACCGACCTTACGCATTGGCAGCTTTACTTCGATGGCTCCACCATGACAACCGGCGCTGGAGCAGGCGTCCTGCTCATATCTCCCAAAGGAGAAAAACTGTGCTACGTGCTCCAGCTACACTTCCCCGCCTCCAACAATGCCACCGAGTACGAGGCAGTTCTCCATGGGCTACGTGTCGCCACAGCACTCAGCGTTCGCCGAGTAATGGCAACGGGCGACTCTCCACTCGTCGTTTGCCAAGTCATGAAAGAATGGAACTGCACCGACGACAAGATTGCCTCGTACTACCAAGAAATCCGCAAGCACTTCACCTTCGGCTAACCCCGAAAGGATATCGAACTCAGGGAACGTGTGTAATCGACCTAAGGCTAAGACAATCCAAGGACAACAACTATTGGTAGACTAACTAGGCTAGAGAGGACTTTCTATGTGTTTTAATTATGTAAGCTAAGTTAAAGGTAAATTCCTATCTGTTGCTTCGGGCGCCGACCTGTGCTAGTCTGCCAGCGTGCTTCCGGCTGCAGCTCTATGATGTATCTGAACATGGTGGATTACTAGGACGGGATTCAGGGTTGTCACCACCTATCGTCTACCTCTGACAAATCCATGGGATACACAACAAACAAAGATAATCTCTAATTTAGACACCACGCGTAAGCTACTAATTACTATTCTAATTCTTGCGCAGGAAGTTCCTTCTTTATCCGGAGTCCTAGTACTAGAGCACTTAGTACGAATACTAAACAATGAACACGCAAAGATGGAAATCTATCTCACTTAGACTAAGTAATTAAATAACATAAGAAAGGATCTCGAATGCTTACTTTATAGAAGAAATTTCTCCAAACCCGGAGCTGAGTGTACCGACAGCTCCGGTACTCCTGCAGAATTCCTCCTAGAAAGTTACATTCGCCGAGGTAGAAGTCGGAGAGAGCGCAAAACTTACGGGCACTCCTCCAGGGCTTCCCCTCACTCTCTACCTATTTTCTAGTGTATAAAAGATACAATAGAGCCTCTTGTAATTCAGCTCAAAGAGTTGTGTGTCGAAAATGACTTATGCTCCTCCTTTTATAGCCTTCAAATGACGGTTTTGGTAATTGGAAATGTCGGAAACACCCCTCCACCTTAATTGAGGAGTCATCAGGAGCGTAAACATGGAAAATGGCGATCAACGGCTCCAATGTTGGTTCGGCCGAACTGGGAGTTCGACCGAACTTCTGGGCCGCCTCCCGGCGTCCCCTTTGGCTAGGAGGTAGCTTGATGGCCCCCAACAACTTGTACAATGGTTGGGCTCTATTCTAACTTGTTTTGATTGACATATGTGCCCTCCAATCCGTGTAATCGCGTCCTGATTGTCCGAAGGTGTATTTTGTCGCATGGAGGGTGTATTTTCTCCTTATAATACCTGCGTACACATATTTCACCAACACTAGTGGAAATGATTTGTAATAATCCTTACCACTAAGTTGAATACCATATTTTATTTCATTGTATGCAGGTATTGATGGTCAGATGTTATGATTTAAGGACCGTCAACAAGACCCCACACTTAACCTTTGCTCGTCCCGAGTTAAGGCTATGGACTCTATCAAAGAGTTATGACTTCCTTACTAATAATCATGCAAACAAATTATTCAAAGCCATACGTGTACTTGTGGGTTCTTTGTAGTATCTACCATGCGATCCTGGGCAATTGAGAAATGGAACAATCTTGACTCAAGTGACCCTAACTTATCATGAAGAACAACATGGGGTTTTCAAGTAACACAAAATTATAACTTTTCTTTGCTCCTCAATTGATTCTCTCAATCACTCAAGGTGTATGATTCCTCACAAAGGCATCTACTGTGCCATTTCTTTTCCTACCAACTAATAAGGCTTATGTGGAGCTCAGGGTATGGAAAAGAGTAAAGCATTACTTGCATCACATATATTGCAAAGTCAAATAATGGATCCACGGAAATACAAGACATACCAAATTGATCAAGGCTTGCACATGGGTGGATATATGGTGGATAGGTGGCACTCCAGTTTCGGCGCTCTCTTTTGAGCTTTATTTTGGGGCAAACTATTTTTGGTATGATTGATCTTAGAGTGGTTGCATCTCTTTTTGGATTAGAATGCATTCCCTCTATGTCAAAGTGCTTGGAGAGATATTTGGATCACCTGTTTTGGGATAGGCATTTGCATTTGTATAGCTATCCTTTTTTAAAAAGCTTTTTGGAGAGGCTTTTTTGGTAGAGTTTTTATTTTGTGGATGGATGGGATGAAATGGAATAGAACGCTAACCTCCAGTGTAGAAGTCAACCATCAGTGCGTGTATTTGGAGTGTGTGTGATCTTGACCATGAAAGTATGAAAAGCATCTCGCACGGGTCACAGTATTTTGAAAAAGCTCAATGTAATAACAAGCAGCGTATGTGGAAAACTAATCATGAATGATCAACCTATGGCTCCAGTGGGAATAAAAAATATCAGTTAGGAGTTAGGATCGTTATTTATTTTTTATAAAATTCCCAAATGTGCAACATGAAGAGCAGGATTTTCTATCGTCGGACTATATCACATTCATCAATTACCTAGATGGCATGGGGTCCCTATTGGATATATCACTAGAAGTAGCAAGTAGTGAACTAAGAATAATAGGCATGCCTGTTATTTTCAGGGAGACAAGAAACTCTAATTGTACCATTCCTAGCTTGAGTTTAATTACCTTCTGTTGACGTAAAAACACGACACTCAAGGAGATGTGCTTAGCTCCAGTGCAGGTCCAAAATATTAATGAGATGCGGGCGTGCTAGTCAGTTTGATCCTGCAACTGACAAGATATGTAAACAATAGATAAAATTGCCAATTGGCTGACAAGCCGATGGAGTGATTCTAGCCGATACCGATAAATGATATGATAGAATAAGCATTGATCCGAAGGTTAAAGCATACATCCGCTACAGGTCCGATGTCAATAAATCCAAATAATTAGATAAACAGTGAAACATTTGTTGCGATCGGCTTAAGTTAACTTATATGTGATCCTTATAAGCCGATGCAACGTCCCGATAACTCATCGGCTAAAACCTCGATGAAACCCTTATTAGCAATCAAGAAGCAGGCTAGAGATTATGGTTCTAAGCACGACTTAGTAGATCAAAATTAACTGATGCAGCACTAAGTATGAAAAGAAGCACAATATCTAGACAATCATGCCTTTGACTGATTTTCAACTTGGTGGATACAATATATAATCTAAGCCAACAAAGTAATCTAACCGATATCGATAAAACCCTAGATAGAGATCGGCCGATACAAGTAGAAAACACTGTCAATCTAGATTATATAACATATATGATAACTCATCGGCTAGCACTCCGATAAAACATTACTATGAACCTATCGGCTTAACAAGATTTATATTATCAACAACAATCTAGTAGGTCGAACCTAACTGATGCAGCACGAGATTGTATATGATAATCTAATACTTGATGAACCGATAGGTCTGTCTAATGTTATGGATATCACAAATCTATTTAAAACTACATTGTGATTGTAGAGACATATCAGCTAAGATAGATGATCAGACCTAATCGAGACAGTTCCAACTAAACCGATGCGTCTCTAAACACAATGCAATTAAAATAGAACTGAAATATCAGGTAGGTAAATATATCAACCGAACCAGAGTGATCCAAGAGATCGAAGCGATGCAGCGTTGAACAACACCAATGTAGCCGATAAATTCACCGGGGCTCGACGGAACATAGGGCTTACCCCTTTGCCGGAGATGGAAAACCGATGCAGCCCCGCGTCAGCTGCCAAATTCCGCCGGTTGATAAGTAAAAACCACAGAAAAGAGGGTGGCGATGCGCCAAGAGTAGTTGTATTGATCGAGAAATAATTTACATGGACCCTGGGTGTACATATTTATACCCATGGGTAGATACTAGTTCATATCTGACACGACTCAAACTTTCCTAAAGATAAAAGGAAAAAACATAAAGTTCTTATCAGACACTAAACACACTTTCCAAAAGATAAAAGGAAACTAACAGACTCTTTGTAATTAATAGATAAACTACCATGCCACATCCTCCTTGAACTCGGTCTCTTTTGGATAAGCTTCATTTAATAGATTAATTTCCTTACCAAATTTGGTAAGAATCCGAGTATTAGCGATTGATAGCTTCCATCGGCCGATTCTAGGGCTCTGAAGCCGATACTCACTCCAGGCCGATGATGACTTCAAGGCTTACCAAATTTCGTCATTAACACCTTCGATATTTTTAGAATTGATAATCAAATTAAACTCAAGATAGACTGTATGTCCAAAGGGAAAAATTGTGCAAAACTACGCTTTGTATAAAAGAGAGGACGATCTATGGTAGAGGTGGTTCAGCTGAACTGGATGTTTGGCTGACCCTCATTGGGTCTTACTGCATCAATTTTCCCTTGTGTGGTTTGTCGTGGCTCATCACTTCTGGGCTGATCTTGCTTTTTTTACGGCATTGATGTGCAAGATCACCCCCACACTTGTCTTTGTACCTTAAAGATGTTACCTTCGTTGTGGCGCAACGTGACGGCTCCATGTGATGAAGTGTCGACGATAGTATATGAGCCCATTCATTCACTCCGAAGTTTTCCATGTCCGAAAAGCTTTACCTTTGAGTTGAACGGAAGCACCTTGTCCCTTGCCTTGAACTCCTTGTACTTGATCCGCCTATCATGCCATCTTTTTGTTGTGTCTTTGTAGATCTTAGCATTGTGGTAGGCTTTGTCCCTCCATTCCTCCAGCTCAGATAGCTGCATCTCCTGTGTTGTCCGACTCCCTTTAGGTCCATATTCCAAGTCCAGATAACCCAGTGCGCCCTGTGTTCCAACTCTACCGGAAGGTGACAAGTCTTCCCATAGAAAAGTTGGTACAGTGACATGAGGATGGGCATCTTATAAGCAGTCCTATATGCCCAAAGTGCGTCAGGTGGCTAGTTCGTCCATGCCTTCCCCATCTTGTTGATAGTTTTCCGCAGAATATTCTTGATTTGTTTGTTTCTCGTTTCAGCCTCTCCACTTGTCTAGGGATGATATGGAGAGGTAATATTGTGCTGAGCCCCAAGTTCTTGCAAAAAAACTTCAGAAGGTCTTATCGATGAAATGAGACCCTCCGTCCACGGAGTTCCAAAACGAGGGAAGATAATGTCATGGAACATCCGGTGGGCGTGCTTGGCATTTGAGATTGAGGGTAAAGAGAAAGTTATATTCTACTTGAGTAGAAGACTTTTGGATACCGAGAAAAGATATACACCGGTGGAAAAGTTATGTTTGTGTTTGTATTTTTCTTGTACAAAGTTAAGACATTATTTACTTTCCAATGAGAAATATAGTTTGTAAAGCTGATGTGGTAAAATACATGCTATCGGCTCCGGTCTTCAAGGGATTGATTGGGAAGTGGATTTTTGCCTTAACAGAATTTGACCTGAGGTATGAATCGGCTTGAGGTATGAATCGGCTAAGGCGATTAAAGGGCAAGCGATAGCTGATTTCATAGTTGACACAGGAATGATTCCATTGAATATGTTGAGATTGTACCATGGACTTTGTTTGTTGATGGGTCAGTTTGTACTCACGGATGTTGTATCGGCTTAGTAATTATATTGCCTAGGGGGCAAGTTTTGAATTTGCTTTTACAATTAAACGGTATTATACCAATAATCAGGCTGCGTATGAAGCGGTTTTGAAAGGTTTGCAATTACTAAAAGAGGTAGAAGCCAATGCTATTGAAATTATGAGTGTCGGTGTCATGGGCCCAGGGGTATGTCGATTTAGGGCTTGGGGTGGCCCCCTGTGCCCATGTGGCCCTCCCCCGAGGGGGGTCGGGCCCGAGGGTGAGTTGGTAGTCGCCCCCTCTAATTCCCGGCTCCCCTAAACCGCGCACTATAGCATGGGTCGGGCTGTCCCGACCAATGCGTGCTTCCGCCACGTGTACAGAGTTAGGTGGGCGTTCCCAACACTCACCTAACTCCATTAATTGCGGCACAGGCAAGTGCGTCCGAGCCGCGCACCATGTCACATTTAATGCGGTTAGGAACGCGCGTGACGCGTCGATTCCGGTCACGCCGGCTGACCGGTATGTGGCCGGTCAGAATGACTGATAGGACGGTGGTGCAGTGTCAGTGCACCGGTTGCACGTTCGATAGTGTACCGCATGCCCCGTCAGGTCTCGTCGGAATCATGAGAGCCGTCCTGCCCTCTTATCCAACCGGAGTTGGTAAGTCAAGTCCGGTCATGTGGTGCGCATAGCCTGGTACGGACGGAACACAAAAGTTTCCGCCCATTTAATGAGGAATGATGCGCGGCGTCGCACGCGGTCGGATAAGCGGCTTGACAGGAGTCACATCGCCACTATTATCATATGACTTCTGCGCCAAGCAACAAGACTGCTCTTAAATGTAAAAGAATATTTCTCCTTTTCTCTAAAAAAAATAGCCTGATGGCCCATGTGGTATCCCCTTGAAAGTATAAAAGGAGGCCCAGGCCTAGTGTCACGCCCGGAAATTCACTAGTAATTCCCGAACTAATTTGTGCATTAAATCCTCATCCAGGAATCAGCCGAGGTACACAAATCGACCATTTAATAAACAGATTCATCATAATACAACGTTACATACTTACATAAGAAAAGAAAACAGCAGCGGATAAACGGTCTAGCGATAGCTCCAGCTCCATTCCCACAGGCAGCTCAACTGGGATATAAGCCAAACGTCTTCTTCTTCGGAAACATTCTTCAACTGAGATTGATTGATTATTGCAAGGGTGAGTACATGGAATACTCAGCAAGCCGCACAACAAGTATGCAAGTGCACAATGATACCAATGGATGGCATAATATATAGGCTCATTTGCAAAAACAGCATTTAGCAAACATTTGAGAATCGTAAAACAGTAGAGAAATTATAATCATCAATATTAACCAACACTGAACAGTACACCAATACTGCACAGGCCCAACCAAACCTGAACAACCAACCCCGGTCGTACAGATCAAACCTCCAAACCAGGAAATAACCATTCCAAACCAGGAGTTAAACTGAAGTATCATCACTTATCACATGATTATTATTAATGAGTAGTGTGGGACTAATCACGAAAAACATTGTTAGACCCGCCCAAACCCGCGGGCACGGCTATTCGAATAGTTTTACTTTGGCCAGAGCTGTACCACTGTACCCACAAGACACAGCCCTATAACATGTTACCATGCCCTCGGTACCACCACGGTACCTCAAAATAGGACTGTGATAGGACACACAACATAACCCAACTCTGACGGTACATCAAATGTCAAGCCGTTGCCCACGCTGGCTTGTGGTTGGTACGGTTAATGTTTCACAACAGTAGCTCGCGAACCGGTCCTTAATTGTCATGAGCACAACCATCCAAATATCATCTCCAACCATGTGCTCACAACCCACCATTAGTTAAGTTTTAGTTGACAATTAATTAATTTATCAATCACGATTGACCATCGTGAGCTTCCATTAAATATCCATCATTAAGATTTAAGTGAAACATTAATTATCCCATATGAAATGATACTAAAGTTTCTAAGCATGACTAAGCAATTATATCTAATATCTAGTTGAACCAATATATAAAATCCAACTAGTCAAATTTATAACCCAAGGTATTAAGAAATAGGGTAATCAATGCAAATTGGCCATAACAAAGGAATATGTTCACACCACCCGGTGATATTCGAAAATAAATGCAGATTTGAAATAAATAGAGAATTTAAATATAGGATCAACGTGCTCAAAGGATTGAGTTTGGGATCTGTATGACTTTCCTTGCAATAATCGGTCTTCAATTAGTCTTCTGGAATACTTCCGACGCACTCACAAACCTTCGAAACGACGGAAACGACAAACTAACACGCAAAAAAGAGGAAAAAGACTAAGAAACTCCAAATAAACAGTACATAAAAACTAAACAAACATGTAGATCATGATTTTAGAGGCTTGAACGGCCTCATTCCGATTTCAAATGAATTAATTATGAATTTTACAACATTTAATCCAATTAAACCTATTAAAGAAAGGACTATTCCAAATTAATTAAATAATATACAAATGATTTATAACTGGGAGAAAAGATTAAAAACATCCTTCGGTACAAAGATTGGATCAAATTTGGTAGATGATATATAGTAGAAAGACTAATATATCATTGAAAAGAGAGGGGAAATAATCTATACTGATTTGGATGGCGGAGATCGGTTGACCGGATTTTGACCTAGAGTGGATGACAACGCGACGACGGACACAGGGGACACCTGGAGAGAGAGCACGATGAGAGGAGCTCACCGAGGGGCGGCGCGACGACGGACGACGAAGGATGACGACCGGCGGCAACGTAGATGGTGATGTGGCAGCGACGTCGGGTTGACGGTTATGACAGCGTTGCGGCGAACTTCGGCGGCAACGGAGGGGTGGACGGTGTTCTCCTCGTAGCTGCGAATCCAACGGAGGCGGCGGCGACCGAAGGCGACGACAGGAGAAGCAATTGGGCTTCGCCGGAGATCAAAAAAACGATGGGGAACTCCGCCTACACGGTGAGAATGGAAACCAACGGGTTTTGGTGGAGGAGAATGTGTGGCCGGGGTAGAGCTCGGCCTTGCGAAGCCGGGGGAGATGGTGGCACCGGACGGCGTCGGCCGAGAGGATGGGAAAAGGTGACCGGAGGCGAGGCCAGCGATGGAGAGAGAAGGAACTCGCGGGGAGAGGCGGCTAGGTCACGAGAAAACTCGGGAAAAGATGGGAAATGGAGGAGTGGACCGAGGGGGTGATATTTATAGGCAAAGGAGGAAGAATCCGGGCCCAAAACGAGAGGATTTAGTGACGGAAAATTTGATTTATCCCGAGTGCACCGGATAAGAACAAGGCTGAAATTCGTGGGATTTAGCACGAATTTGATGAGGATTTCTTAGGGATAAGGTGGAGGAGATTGAGGGGAATCTGTTCCCACAACTAATTTTGGAAGGGAAGCAATGGGGAGGTCAGATTTGTGAAGGGAATTTGCGCTGCGGGGACGTTAAGCAGACTTTCTGGTAAAAGGCAAAGCAGACTTAGGGGAGGGAAAGAAATGGGCTGCAACAAAGAAGAGAAAAGGGAGAGAAAGCAGACTTTTCCAGATTCGGCCCAAACCTGGAAATGGGGAATTTTAATTACTTTTCTAATTAAATTAATCACTGAAATGATCTTTGAATTTTCAAAAATACTTCCAATACTCAAATAATTTCAAGAAAAATCCTGCAAATACTTGAACAATCAAAGTATTTAACAAAATGATAACCAGATCATTTCATGATTAATTTACCATTTAAATAATTACTGAAATGTTCTTTGTATGTTTAAAATTAGTAATTGAGCTCTGAAAAATCCGAGAAAATTCCAGAGAGTAGAATTAACCATGGAGAATTTAATAAAAATTAAATCCAGCCATGTTTACTTAGGAAATTTTATTTCACACATTTAAATTCACTTTTAAATTAATGAACATTTAATATAAATTCTAGGAATAATTTATTTAATATTTTATAAATCCCTGAAACGAAAATCAGGGTGTGACACCTAGAGAAATGGGGTTCAATCCCTGAGAAAATCATCTCTAATCAACCACACACAGAGGAGTAGGGTATTACGCCTCGCTGGTGGTCTGAACCTGTATAACTCCTCGTGTCACGATCTCTCTTGATTTTTACTCTCTTTATCCCTTGTAAATCCGAATGCCGATTCACGCCCTGTGCCCCTGGCCGAACTCACAAAGGGGGCCCTCACTGTCCCCCGTTGAGGACCTCACGCTCCGTCAATGGGGGATTCATTATTAGTAATTAATCAATTATCTGGAACATATGAGTGTAAGAATGATGTCCTAATGGTTTACAATGAGAAATGTCAAGAGTTGATAAAGACCTTCAAGACAGTCACTTTGAAGCATATTCCTTAAGAACAAAATGTTGAGGCCAATGACTTAGCTCAGGGTGCATCGGGATATAAGCCGATGTTAAAAGATGTGGAAGTAGAGGTCGCATATATGCAAGCCGATGACTGGAGATTTGAGATTGTTGAATATTTAAAAGATCCTTCTAGGTCGGCATCGAGGAAGTTAAAGTACAAAGCTCTCAAGTATGTTTTGTTACATAATGATCTTTATTATCGGACGATCGATGTGGTTCTATTAAAGTGTTTGAATATTGAAGAAGCCACGGTTGTCTCGTGTGAAGTGCATGAGGGAATTTGTGGTACCCATCAATTAGCTCATAAGATGAGATGGTTGATTAGAAGGGTTGGATATTTTTGGCCGACGATGTTGGAAGATAGCTTTAGATATTATAAGGGTTGCCAAGATTGCCAGAAATTTAGAGCTATTCAGACGGCACCAGCATCGGCTATGAACCCAATTGTTAAGCCGTGGCCGTTCAGAGGTTCGGGAATTGATGTGATCGGCCAAATCAATCCACTCCTCGAGCAAAGGACATAAGTTTATATTGGTAGCTACAGATTACTTTACGAAGTGGGTGGAAGCTATTCCTCTCAAGAAGGTGGATACTAGAGATGCAATTGAATTTTTAAAGGAACATATTATATATCGATTTGGTTTGCCATAGATGATAATAACTGATCAGGGATCTATTTTCGTGTCCGATGAGTTTGTACAGTTTGCTGATAGCATGGGAATTAAATTGTTGAATTCATCACCATATTACCCACAAGCTAATGGGCAGGCTGAGGCATCCAACAAGAGTTTGATCAAGTTGGTTAAGAGAAAGATTGCTGAATATCCAAAAAGGTGGCATACCATATTAGCCGAAGCATTATGGTCTTATCAGATGACGTGTCATGGTGCTATAATGTCACACCTTGATTTTCGTTTCAGGGGTTTATAAATTATTTAATAAATTATTCCTAGAATTTATATTAAATGTTCATTAATTTACAAGTGAAATTAATGTGGGAAATAAAATTTTCTAAATAAAACATGGCTGGATTTAAGTTTTATTAAATTCTCCATGATTAATTCTACCCTCTGGAATTTTCTCGGATTTTTCAGAGCTCAATTACTATTTTTTAATCATACAAAGAACATTTTAGTAATTATTTAAATAAAAAATAATCATTAAATGGTCTGGTTATAATTTTGTTAAATACTTTGATTGTTCAAGTATTTGCAGGATTTTTCTTGGAATTATTTGAACATTAGAAGTATTTTTAACAATTCAAAGATCATTTCAGTGATTAATTTAATTAGAAAAGTAATTAAAAATCCTCTTTTTCCAGGTTTAGGCCGAATCTGAAAAAATCTGTTGTCTCCCTTTGGTTCCTCTCTGTTGCAGCCTGTTTCTTTCCCTTCACTAAGTCTGTTTACCTCCCTTTCTTCCTTTTCCTTTTCTTTTTTGGGCTAGCCCTTTTAGCAGAAAGTCTGCTTTACGTCCCTCTCGCTACAGTAGCTTCTTCCTCCTCGAGGCAGACAGCCAGCCGAGTCCTGTGCACAGTGCAGCCACCCCTTCCTCCACCAAATCCGGCCTCCCCGTTGCTCCCCTTCTAAAATTAGTTGCGGGAATGGATTCCCCTCAATCTCCTCCTCCCTATCCCCAAGAAAGCCCCATCAAATTCGTGCTAAATCCCACGAATTTCGGCCTCGTTCTTATCCGGTGAACTCGGGATAAATCCTAATTTCCGTCGCCAAATCCTCTCGTTTTGGGCCCGGATTCTTCCTCCCGTGCCTATAAATAGAGGCCCCTTCCTCTCCTCTTTCGGAAGCCACCCCTCCCTCTCTCCGCCGTGCCCTAGCCGCCTCTCCCCACGAGTTCTCTCTCTCCGTCACCGGCCTCGCCTCCAGTCGCCTTTTCCTACCGCCTCAGTCGACGCCATCCAGCGCCACCACCTCCCCCGGCTTCGCAAGGCCGAGCTCTACCCCGGCCACCCCTTCTCCTCCACCAAAACCCGCCGGTGTCCATTGTCACCGTGTAGGCCGAGTTCGCCGTCATTTTTTTATCTCCGGCGAAGCCCTATTGCTTCTCCCGTCGCCATCTTCGGTCGTCACCGCCTCCGTTGGATTCGCAACTGCGAGGAGAACACCGTCCACCCCTTCGTTGCCACCGAAGTTCGCCGCAACGCTGTCATCACCGTCAACCCGACGTCGCTGCCGCATCTACGTTGCCGCCGGTCGTCGTCCTTCATCGTCCGTCGTCGGGCCACCCCTCGATGAGCTCCTCTCATCGTGCTCTCTCTCCCGGTGTCCCCTGTGTCCATCGTCGCGTTGCCGTCCGCTCTAGGTCAAAATCCGGTCAACCGATCTCCGTCATCCAAATCAGTATAGATTATTTCCCCTCTCTTTTCAATGATATATTAGTCTTTCTACTATATATCATCTACCAAATTTGATCCAATCTTTGTACCGGAGGATGTTTTTAATCTTTTCTCCCAGTTATAAATCATTTGTATATTATTTAATTAATTTGGAATAGTCCTTTCTTTAATAGGTTTAATTGGATTAAATGTTGTAAATTTCATAATTAATTCATTTGAAATCGGAATGAGGCCGTTCAAGCCTCTAAATTCATCTAAAATCATGATCTACATGTTTGTTTAGTTTTTATGTACTGTTTATTTGGAGTTTCTTAGTCTTTTTCCTCGTTTTTGCGTGTTAGCTTGTCGTTTCCGTCGTTTCGAAGGTTCGTGACTGCGTCGGAAGTATTCCAGAAGACTAATTGAAGACCGATTATTGCAAGGAAAGTCAGACAGATCCCAAACTTAATCCTTTGAGCATGTTGATCCTATATTTAAATTCTCTATTTATTTCAAATCTGCATTTATTTTCGAATATCACCGGGTGGTGTGAACATATTCCTTTGTTATGGCCAATTTGCATTGATTACCCTATTTCTTAATACCTTGGGTTATAAATTTGACTAGTTGGATTTTATATATTGGTTTAACTAGATATTAGATATAATTGCTTAGTCATGCTTATAAACTTTAGTATCATTTCATATGGGATAATTAATGTTTCACTTAAATATTAATGAAAGATATTTAATGGAAGCTCACGATGGTCAATCGTGATTGATAAATTAATTAATTGTCAACTAAAACTTGACTAATGGTGGGTTGTGAGCACATGGTTGGAGATGATATTTGGATGGTTGTGCTCATGACAATTAAGGACCGGTTCGCGAGCTGCTGTTGTGAAACATTAACCGTACCAACCACAAGCCAGCGTGGGCAACGGCTTGACATTTGATGTAGCACGATTCAATGTGGAGTGCCAGACTGTGAAGTGGCGGAGATAAGCCCACGGGGGTTCAGTGGGGAGTCCATACCTTGGCTAAAAGGGGTGACTATGATCCGGGAGCGGTGCACTGCATTGAGTTGGGTTATGTTGGGTGTCCTATCACAGTCCCGTTTCGAGGTACCGTGGTGGTACTGAGGGCATGGTAACATGTTATGGGGCTGTGTCTTGTGGGTACAATGGTACACCTCTGGCTAGAGTAAAACTATTCGAATAGCTATGCCAGCGGTTATGGGTAGGTCTAACAATGTTTTTCGTGATTAGTCCCACACTACACATTAATAATAATAATGTGATAAGTGATGATACTTCAGTTTAACTCCTGGTTTGGAATGGTTTTTTCCTGGTTTGGAGGTTTGATCTGTACGACCGGGGTTGGTTGTTCAGGTTTGGTTGGGCCTGTGCAGCATTGATGTGCTGTTCAGTGTTGATTAATATTGATGATTATAATCACTCTACTGTTTGACAATTCTCAAATGTTTGCTAAATGCTGCTTTTGCAAATGAGCCTATATTTTGTGCCATCCTTTGGTATCCTTGTGCACTTGCATATTTGTTGTGCGGTTTGCTGAGTATTCCATGTACTCACCCTTGCAATAATCAATCAACCTCAGTTGAAGAAAGTTGCGAAGAAGAAGACATTTGGCTTATACCCTAGTTGAGCTGCCTGTGGGAGTGGAGCTGGAGCCTTCGCTAGATCATTTTTCCGCTGCTGTTTTCTTTCTTATGTAAGTATGTAACGTTGTATTATGATGAATCTGTTTATTAAATTGTCGATTTGTGTACCTCGGCTGATTCCTGAACGAGGATTTTTAATGCACAAATTAGTTCGGAAATTACTAGTGAATTTCCGGGCGTGATATATACAAGTTTCACCATATCAATTGGTTTGTGGGCATGAAGTTGTTTTGCCATGGGAGACTAACATCTGCTCGAGAAGAATTTCTTTTCAAGATGAGTTGACAGTCGATGATTACCATGATTTGATGGTTGATGAGTCAGAAGAGTTAGTTCAATCAAGATTACGAGCCCTTGAAAAGGTTCAAAGAGATAAAGAAAGGGTTGCTAGGCATTATATAAAAAGGTTGTGCCAAAATCATTTGAAGCAGGGAACTTGTATCGAAGTTGGTGTTGCCAATAGGGACACGAGATAATAAATTTGGGAAGTGGTCACCAAACTGGGAAGGACCTTTTCAGATTCTTAAATGCATTTCGATGTTGGTTGCATCGCCTTTAAAAGGCCGATATGACATTATCACCCTTGGAAATTTTCTATGTTTGCAGCATGTTGTTCCCTACTATAAGCTTGGGGGGCATGAAGGATATTTTTTCACAGCCTAAGACCAAATCAGCTCGATGGCTAATACAGATATATATTACAGCAAATGTATAAGGAGTTTTTGTCTTTCATACTAAGCCTATTACATTTGTCCAAATATTTATGGATAGCTGGTATTGCCTATTGATGTATTTGTTCTACTTCATATATTGCTTGGGCATCGGCAGCATCAGTTCCAGGAATTGGTTTGAGAGATTTATTGAGGCATGCTAAATGCTTGATGGAGGACTTCAACTTTAATTTTTGCTTTTCAATAGTTTGTAGCAGATTGGTTAACTTGTGTTCCTCAAAAGCAAGTTCAGCTCTGCATTTTTCCAACTCTGCTATCAGATCGGCTTCTTTCTTTTTAAATTGGCAATGCTTTGCTGAGTTGAGTCTGGACCAGCCATCAGTTCATCTAATTTGGCCTTTTCATCATTTACTTTTTGATGGCTGGTTTGGATGTTGGCTTCAAGAGTTGTTCGTTCCAGCCGATCAGCAATCCTTTGTCTAGCTCTCTCAAGCTTGAATAGATGTTGTTCAAGGAAAACTCTCGGGGATATCATATCAATAAGTTCATCAGGGATCTGATCTTTAATTTCTTGGAACCCTACTCTAGTCGGTCCACAGTCAGCAACTAAGCCATCTATTGAAGCTCCCAACCGATCGGCTATGTCAGCTAGCCTTGTCTTCAAGTTTTCAGACACTGGAGGTTTTTCCTTACTTGTTGTATCCTCTTCCTCCTCATCTAGGAACTGCCCTATATCAAAAGAAAACATATCGGCTAAAGCTTGCAGTCAAAGAGAGAAATTATGAATAATGGGTTCAAGTTGGCCGATATATAGGAATTCGTATGTATACTTACAGGGACTTGAGGAGTTGGAATTATGGCAGCTTCTTCGTGATGGGTTCCTTGAGCCGATGGCGTATGTTCAGTTGAATGCTGAAGTTGAGGAGGTGATGGCACTGGAGGAGGCTGAAAAGGATATGACAAAATAAGTTTTTGGCATCGGCTAATAGGAGATTAGAATGCGAAATTAGAAAGAGTTTTAGGAGTACCGATGCAGGTGGAGTCGGTTGTTTCTTTTTGACTAACTTCTTCTTTGGCTGAAAAGGGATTCTCTGTCAGTTCTTCTGCATAGATTATAATCAAATCATAAGGGCAAGGGTAAGTACATGTCTTTACGAGAATGTTGCTTTGGAGGACTCGGAGTTCTCGTTGGGCTATATGGATTTGCTGGAGGAGTATCGGTTCGAGGGAATTCAATTGTAGCCTCTTCTGTTTCACTCATTTTAGCCGCTACTGCATCCACAACTTCTTCCATCTCAATTCCTTTCATATATTCCTCAACATCTGGATCTAAGGTCATATCTTCATCCATTGATGTTTTGGACTTCTTACTGGTGGGTTTCTTTTTAGTAACAGCAGGCTTGATAGCAACTTATTTAGTCCTTTTGCATTTTCCACCATATGATATTGACTCTCCGACTTAGCCATGAAGTAGAGAGGCCACCTTTGGAGCATTGTAGCCGATGATGGAAGGGGCTATGTCACAGCCATTTGGGAGTATTACAGCGGCATATTCAATCGGCTGGCCACTTCGACTAACATGAGGGGGAGGTGAATCAGATACCTACAAGCATAAGTAGGAATTTATAAACATCCGAGGATTGTTGGTATTAAAGTATGATGAAAGGTGTTAGAGAAGGTAACTTACTTGAGGGATTAAATCAGGTAATATCTTTATCAAGTATGTTTGAGCCGATAGATGGAAGATGTGTGTTTTCCATTCGGACCACCATCTATCAAAGAGGATGCTTCTCATCAAGATTATGTTAAATCTATCAATGCTGCCGAGAGGGGGTCCAGGAATGTTTAAGAGCTTGTCCATGATTAAAGCCGATGCAATTTCCCCTCTAGTTTGGATCTTGTCAGAAAAGTATAGGCCGATTGGGAGTTGACCCATGCCAAGTTGACGAGCAGTAATCATTGGATGGTAAAACTCATACTATGGCTGCACATATCCACCTTAAGAGATGCCTATGGGGAGGATGCAAGGAGAGATAGTTACAGTCAAGACTTCTCTTGGTTTCTCAAATCTTTCGTCGTTGATTTCATCAAGTCTGAAATCGGCTGGCAGTTCATATTCAGAAAAGGACTCATATGCAAACCAAATACTGTTGTCCCTTTGAAATCCATCATAGAAATTTCTGAACCAATTCTGAAAGTGTTCAGCCGATGGTCCTAAACCAATATAAGTTGAGGCTGCCTCTCTATTGATGCAAAAAACACACACTGGCCTGAGAGATTTGCTTTACTCTAGTGCAGGTCCAAAATTAGCTCTTTAGGTTCGAGGGCGTGCCAGTTGATTTGATCCTGCAATCAACAAGAAAAATATGCAAAGAATATTAGTAAACGATAGTCCATCGGCCAGATAGCCGATTTCATATCGTATATGACCTAGCTTATGCAATAAAGCATGAATCGGCTGTAAGGTATAATTAAGGATGAAACTAACCCTAAAACTAGTCTATCGGCTGTAGATATCAGTGTTATGTAATCAAGAAATCAATATTACTTTAGAAACAAGCAATTGGGATAGATCGGACTGAACCGAGACAGTATAAATTGCCCAAGTCTATTGTAACATGAAATAATGACTACATAAACTCATGTCATAGCCGATATCTAGATTTAAGTACGTATCAGCTATAGTTCCGATACCACCTTATAATAAAGCATAAGAGGTAGATATAGAACATTAAATAAAGCATAAAACCATGTATAACATCTATATCAGATAAGATCGGCTGAAACCCCGATACTATCCCTATTAACAACCGTAAAGCAAGCTAGAGATCATTATTCTAAAACAACTTAATAGATTGGACTTAACCAATGCAGCATCAAGTATAAAATAAGCATAACATCTAGAAAAACAAGCCAATAGTTGCCTTTTCGGGATGGTGGATACATCATATAACCTAAATCAACAAAGTAAACTAGCCGATACCGGCGAAACCCTAGAGAGAATCCAGCCGATGCAAGAAGATAGCATTGTTGATCTAAATTATATGACATATATGATAACTCGGAAGTTTACAAGATAGAACTAGAGTGTCATAAAGATGTAAGCACTAGTTCCGATAATGCAAACCGCCATAACAAGATATACCTTTTCGTCGAAGATCAAACTGATGCAGCACTACTCGAAAGCACAAGCTTGTCGAAAAGTAGAAAATAAAGGTGGCGATGCGCCGAGATTGATTGAACTTATGTTGTTATTATTTACAAGACCTCGGGATTATATTTATACCCAAAAATACAAACATTGTCCATCACAGACACGACTCATATTAACCTAATACAAATCCAACTAACAACAAGTCCCTTAGACGGACTCTTACCGGCAATATCTATAAGGAAATTACATAAAATATCCTAATTAATAGATACAATTGCCTCCCCAGAACTCTATCCGTGCATGACAATCCGTATGAAGCACTCTAACTCAACCCGATGACGTGTACTGAGTTGTATTTCCAAAACGGGCTCAATCGGCTAACCCTGTCCGACTCTGATTCTGCCGATCCTATCCGCAGCCGATTCAGACTACAGCCGATTCTCACTCTGTTTCCGATACAATCTAATCTCTTGTATTTTCTTTGATTCTATCCTTATCTCCGATACTTGAATTACCAAATTTGGTCGTCAACACATGCCCCCCAAGTCCGGAATATTTGGTAATGTTTCGGATTTGCCAAATCTTATCTCCGAGAGAATATCGCACTTTCCGTTTTTGACCGTTACCGCACTGCTTTAAATACTAACTGACGGCCCCGAGAAGCTTCACATCGTTGTATTGTTTCACCGCTCTAGCGACTTACATCTTCTCTGACTCCGGCGATCTCCTCGGCACTTCAACGCAATCTCCAGGCAACCCCTTCTCTATTCAACTTCCATCAGCGAGAATGTCGTCTTCATCCGCTCCGTCCGTCGCTCCATCGGCCGAGTACGCAAAGGTAAGTTCTCATTGGCTAAATCCCCTTTTAAAGCAATAGATTTAGTTTTCTGCAATCTTAGTCCATTTTCTTGTTCCTCTTGCTTCTTTGTTGTAGCATCTCGCCAATTTGATTGCAATCCCCAGTCTAAACCATAAGAACCACTATTTTCTTGGTCCAATCGGCAACCCTGACCCTACTGAGTTCATTACTGCCGAAACCAACAGAATTTCGTTCAGATTAGCGAACCCAACTCTAGGGCATTGGAAAAATACTTTCAAGTCTTGGCCATCCCTAGAGAAAAGCTGGCCTTCATGGTATAAGCGCATATCGGCTAGCAAGCAGAACCATTGGGACAAGATAGGAATCGGCCAAGCCCTTGCTCTAACAATAGCAAATTCGGCTAAGGATGAGCCCCTGATGGCTTCTTTTGTTGATATGACTGGAAAAATATCTCTTTTGTGGATCTAGCTGTGGTCCAACCTCCAACTGGCAGCACATAGCCGAAGCCCTCGAGGAGAAGAAACAGTTCCCCTTAGGAAAAATCCTGCTCGGCTATCTTTACCAAACTCTGAGCAATGCATCAGCTAAGTTAGCTATCGGCTCTGTAGTTAGTGCAGGTGGTCCTTGGTGGCTACTGCAATCTTGGCTAAACCTCGTGGCCATGAAAGCCGTCAATAGACCAACCCTGTAAGAGGCAGAATTCCCAAGGTTGGAGCCGATTACTGATGAAGATGGAGAAGAAATCACCCGTAGGAGGTGTACATCTTTTGGAGAATATGCATCCACACCAGCCGATGCTGGAGCAAAGCTGTCAGCTGAATTACTAAAGGATTGGTTCTTCAGCTTCTATGACGGCTTTCAGAAAAATTCCAGAGTCTGGTTCTTCTATGAGGACTCAATCAGCTTTGAATTGCCATCAGACTTCAGATTCGAGGAAATCAACCATGAAAAATTCCAGAAGTCCAGAGAAGTCTTTGCTGCAGCCATTAACCCATTTATTCTCCCTGTCGGTATCCATCAAGGCAGAAACATCAAAGTATCATATGAGTTTTATCACCCCATGAGTTCAGCTAGACAATTTGGCATGGGTCAACTACCAATCGGCTAATGGTTTGCCGATAGAATCCAGTGCAGAGGAGAAATCACTTCAACTTTAATGATGGATCGGCTACTCAACATCCCAGGACCTCCCCTTGGCAGTATCAACAACATCGAGTTAACCATGTTCAGGAGTAAGGCTTTCAATGCATGGTGGGTTGAATGGAAACAACACGTTTTCCATCAATCGGCTACAATCTATATGATAGACCTCTTCCCTGACATGATCCCCCAGGTAACTCCTTTACTCCTTCTGTCAATTTCCGTTTTAAACTTATCAGCCGATTCTATACCTAAACTTACATGCTATCTTTGTTTTTTCGGACCACACACTCATCCCCTCCACGCACCAGCAAAAGCAGCAAGGACATTGAATACGCTGTAGGACTACTACCAAATGGATGTGGTCTAGCTCCCCCCAGCATCGGCTACCATGCCCCTAAGACTTCAAGTTTACTTGGGAGCCAGCCGATGCAGGAAATAAAATCAAAACCAAAGCATCAGCTGCTATGCCACCGGCTACCAAGAAGAAATCCAAGAAACAACCACCTCAACCAACCAATGATATTGAACAATCCTTGGATGAAGCAGTGATTGATCAAGCTATAGATGAAGCTGCAGCCGAACTAAGCGACGTAGGAGGGAAAACCCCAACAGCTTCTCCAGCCCCTAAAAGAACTCCTACAACTCCTGCTGCTCCAACAGTATTCTCTCGGCAACCCAGAGTAAGAACATATCTTTTATTACGAAAATTCTCTTCCATATCAATATCCTCATTTAAACTTTGTATCTTGCAAAAGAAAAGGCCAGCCGAGAAGAAAAAACCAGCACCAGAATCGGCTAAACCAACCACTCAAATTCCTCTGGTAATTCTCAACTCTTAAAATTTTAAACTTACTCTTAGCCGATACTAGTTATCACTTGTTAACATTCAAAATTTGTCAACCTCTTTCTCCACCATCGCCTCCAGCACAACCAATTTCAAGTGAACATACTACATCGGCTGTAGATAGCCACCATGTTGTGGAGGAAGAAACTGTTGCTCCTGCTATTCCTGTAAGTTTTTCATCCTTAATAAAATTCAAATCGGCTATATAACATGTTCTGCTACTTATATCTCCTTTATTTCCCTTTTTGCAGGTTCTGGCCGATCTGTTCTCCTTTGACATTAAGGATTACTTTGATGAAGAAACAGAAGGAGACATTACAAGCAAGGCCCTAGCCCCTCTAGCCGATGATTTAAAAAGAAACCTTGAAGACATATCTCATTGGCTGGAGGCATCTCTAGACAGCTTAGTGGTTGACTGTAGCTCTATCCGGGCCAAGTTTCAAGAAATTCAAGCCTTAATCCCAGATGAGTTATCAAATACCATTACTCCTGTAGTATATCTTGAACAACATCAATTCAAGCTGGAGAAGGCTAGACAGAGAATAGCAGATCGGCTAGAGAAGAAAAGCATCGAGGCTACTATCCAAGCAAATCGGCAGCTTGTGCATATTGAGAAAGAAAAACATGACCAACTAGCCGAAGAGCCGACCAAATCCACTATAAATCAATTAGAAGCTAAAAGGATTGAACTCTTGGCCAGACTTGAAGAACGTAATGCCAAGCTTGCTTTGGAGAAGCAAAAATTAGCCGATCTCCCAAAGGTTGTTGAAGAACAGAAGGGAAAGCTGAAAGCAGCTATCAAGAACGTGGCCAACATGACTAAGTCCCTCAAAATCATTCCTAGGACCGATGCTCAAGATGCCCAGGCTATAGCTGAAGTTGAAGAAATTCGGCAGAAGGCGTTATCGGCTATCCAACGCTATCTATCTCAATGATAGCTTGTAATAGGGACTTCGAACATTTTGTAATCGGCTTTGTAATCCTCTAGCAAACTTTCCTTATGTAATACATACTCTGATCTCTTTTGTGCCGATCAATACAATTTTGCTTTGAAATGTCACAATTTTTTCCTTGTATATATGCCCCCCTAATTTTGGCATGGTTGTGAAATAAGGGCAAAATTAAAAAAAATGCGACTAAGGGCGATATAGCAAATATTGGCCATCATACATCCGCATAACATAGCCGATAATGTCAAAACCAAAAGTCTAAGGGAGATATAAACCATATCGGCCATTGATAAGAATCGGCAAAACTCAGCTGATTATGATCCAATCCAAACACTCGGATAATATTTCTTCAAGTATTTTCCATTAAGTGCTCTACCAAAAACTTCTCCATCAAGACCTTGCAACATTTAAGCCCCCTTGGAAACACACTTATGAATCTGAAAAGACCCTTCCCGATTCGGTGACCACTTACCGAATTTATTATCTCTGACCCCTATCGGGAACACCAATTTCCAAACAAGTTCACCCTCCTCAAAAGATTTTGGTACAACTTTTTTGTTATAATGTCTGGCAACTATTTCTTTATCTTTCCTAACCTTCTCAAGAGCTCGCAATCTAGCTTGAACCAAATCCTCTGACTCATCAACCATCAGATTATGATAGTCATCGGCTGTCAACTCGTCTTGTAAAGAAATTCTCCTAGATCCGATATTGGTTTCCCATGATAACACAACTTCATGCCCATAAACAAGTTGATAAGGAGGTACTTGGATTGCACCATGACAAGCCATCCGATAGGACCACAATGCTTCGGCTAATATAGTATGCCACTTCTTGGGGTATTCGGCAATCTTTCTCTTGACCAACTTAATCAAGCTTTTATTAGATGCCTCAGCTTGCCCATTTGCTTGTGCATAATATGGTGAAGAATTCCATAACTTTATCCCCATGCTATCGGCAAACTGAACAAACTCATCGGACACAAAGATTGAACCTTGATCAGTTGTAATTGTCTGTGGCAAACCAAACCGGTATATAATATGTTCCTTAACAAATTCAATAGCATCTTTGCTGTCAACTTTCTTCAAAGGAATTGCCTCAACCCACTTGGTAAAATAATCAGTTGCAACCAACATAAATTAATTCCCTTTACTTGATGGTGGATTGATCTGGCCGATCATATCAATACCCCAACCTCTGAACGGCCATGGCTTGATAATAGAGTTCATAGCCGATGCTGGTGATCTGTGGGGACCCAAAATAGGACCTCCTGTGTATAAGTGCTAGTCTAGGATCAAGCTAGCACACACAGACACAAAGATAATATCACAGCCAACATCACGCAGGAAACCTAACATTTATTAATAAAGTGACTGTGATAAGCCTTACAGCTAGAGTTTACAATTATTTATGCCACGAAGGGCCTAAGGAAAAATAATAGAATAGCAGCGGAAAATAAGATAAATGCGTAGTGGTTCCATTCAACTTGCCAAAGGCAGTCAACTGGGACACGCAGCCTACTCCTCGTCTTCAGCAGCAAACTTCTCAGGAAACAGCGGAAACCTCTCTTCTGGAATTGGGGGAATTGCAAGGTGAGTACATGGAATATTCAGCAAGTACACGGAAATATGCATATGCACAGCTGTCAATAAAGGCAATGGCTATTTTGCATAACACAGATGTTTGCAGTTATAAACAATTTAGAAATAGAAGTTTAAAACAATATTTATAAATAACGGGTGTTACCAACCAACCATCCACACAGGATTTATCCACACAGGACCACTTAGCTATATTCATCAACCTGCACACAGATCGTTCCCAGTTTACGCAAACTACCCCGCATGAGATATCACTGAGCATGTCCATGACCGCGGACGCGGCTATTCGAATAGATTAATTTAACACTCTGCAGAGGTTGTACAGCTTGACCCACAAGATACATCGACCTTTTAACGGCCATGCGCAAGTGTCACACTTCAGGTTGTGTGCGGCCAAGGAGTCTGTAACAAGGCTTTTTAGAAACTCCGCCCCAACACTGTCTTCCCCCATGAGTCATCTTTCCCTCACACAGACAAGAAAGTACCCATGGCCAACCTTAACACCTATCATCTAGCCACCTGGGCCGATAGTGCCGAGACTCGGAATCCTACTAGGCCAGGTTCTTACCATGAGAACATGTGGTTGCACGTTAGGCTCAGATCAATGACTTATGAAGTGAAGTCCTTAATTGACCAAGGCAACTTACCAACTATATTAGCACACAACATCAGCAGTAGGCTCACACAGAGACCATACCCGATAATGATCACACAGATACATTACCGCCTAACTAGGTTCACACAGAACCACCCATCACCCCAGTCCAAATCATTTTATCCGCCTGTTGTTTACTACACGGTGCAACACATGCTACCGGAAAGATAGCACACAACCACACAGTTCTTGTCAAATCAATTATAAGTATAAGATTAATCAAAATTATATATTTTGCTTGTAAAACAACCTTGAGCGGGGCTAAGCGTAACTACTCTACCTTGAGTTGAGCCCAATATTCAACTCATAAAGACTAGGGTGACAAGGTGTCATACGTAATCAACATTTATCAAAGGCAGGATATAAAACAATTGGGTCACACTACCCATCGATAGTTTATAAATAAAATAATGCATGAATTGAAAACAAAACATTTTATAAAGTAGGATCAATATGTTCAAAGAGTTCATTTGCCTTGCTCCCAGTACTGTCCATGCACTGCATCTTCGGAAACGAACTGCTCCTCTGCTCCAACGTCTACACGATCGCAAACGAGAAACAAATAAACAAAATAAAAAGCTAACTAAATAACACCAAGTAAAATAATCAACTGAACCAGGAGGTAGAGCTCGATTTTAGAGAAATTTAGGAAAAAGAACGGATCGAATCGGAGTTCAAACGGAGAAGTTATGACCTCCGGAAGTTTGAATTAAAAGAAAATCCGAGGATAAAAGAAAAAGGAATATTCCGAGAATATTCTCTGAATATTTAATTCTGAGAATTGAATTATTTTTATTGGGAAAATAAGGTGGGGCCCACTGTAAGTGGCATGGAATATTTGGTGGACTCGGTGTATGTGGACTCGATGACGTGGATGGACACATGTCGACACGTGGACAAATATGGATGATGTGGTGATGACGTGGATAGATCTAGGGCTAATGTGGCATGGGTTAAATTTATGTAGATCCAAGGGTGGAGATTTGATCTAACAAATTGGACGGCTCAGATTTAATTGGGGATTTTGGATGGAGGGCCCACATGCCAATGGCACAAAAGAAAAGAAAAGAAGGAAAGGGAAAGAGAGAAGACAGGGAGCAGAGCAGCTGCTCCACTGCTCCAGCGACAGCCACGGCCATGGCCGGACCGGCGGCGTGGCGGCATTCGTCGGCGGCAGCACGCGGCGGCTGCGGCAAGCGGCGCCGCCGGAAGGAGGAGGTGGGGGCGAACTCGATGGCGCGGCCCCAACCTCCGCGACGGCGTGGCGACGGCGCCCGAGCTCGCCGGTCTTGGGATAGGAGAGAGACAAAGAGGGAGACGGCGGCGCGAGGTTGGAGGGCTCGGCCTCGGGGCTCACCGGCAGCGGCACGGCACGAGAGGAAGAGGCGGCGACGACGGCGGCGCTGCTCCCAACGGTGGCGGCGGCTCCCAGCAGCGGCAAAAGAGGCAGCGGCAGCACAATGCTTGGGCGGCGGCGGCTCAGAAAAAGGAGAGGAGAAGGGCGGCGGCTGGCTATTTATAGAGGAGAGGGTTAGGGTTTGGGTTAGGGCGACGCGTGCGGCGGCGATTTAAGGAGAGGGAGGCAGCGGCGGAGGCAGAGACGGTGCAGCGTGCGGCATGGCATGCGCACGGCGCGGCGGCGGCTGCGGCGCGGGCCGGCGTGGGTTGGGGTGGCAGCGTGGGCCGAGGGCGGCACGAGGGGGAGAGCGCCGGGCCGAGGGTAGCTCGCGTGGGCTGGGGCTTGGCCTCCGCGAGCCTGCTGCACATGAGGAGAGGAGAGAGAGCTAGAGGAAGAAGAAGGTGGAGGGAAAAGGAAAAAAGGAAAAGAACAAGGGCTAAACTACAAAAGAGACAAATTAGAGAAAGAGAGGAAGTAAAATAGGAAAAAGGATAGGGACTTTTCTGGAAAATTCCAAATATAAAGTATTTGGAATTTTTGGAGGATTTAGGATGTTAGGAATTTAATAGGAATTTGAATTTGGGCACAAATTTAAATAGAGAAATGAGCTCCACTTCCGAAACTCCAATTAAATCCAAATAAACTCAAATTAAAATACGACAAAAACAACGATGTAATTAATTAATTAATTTCATTAAAACCTTTTATTTAACGAAATTTTTCATGAAGCTATTTTAGACAGCTAAACCAATGTGAATTTTCGTAATTAGACGAAAAGAATGAAAAACGAAAAATCAGGATGTGACATGCTCTCTGTATTGCTCCAAATTTGTGATAATCTTGACACCCTTTGTGATATCTGAAACAATCCTCCAGCATTGTCGGTCAAAAATATCCAACTCTTCGGATTAACCATCTCATCTTGTGAGCCGATTGATGAGTCCCACAGATACCTTCATGAACTTCACACATGACAACTTTTGCTTCTTCCAAGCTCAAACATTTCAAAAGAACTTCATCAATCGTCCAATAATAAAATGTATCATCCAGTAAACCATATTTGAGAGCTCTGTATCTTAATTTCCTTGAAACCGATTTAGAAGGATTCTTCAAATATTCAAACACATCGAACCTCCAATCATCGGCTGGTATACAAGCAACCTCTACTTCAACTCCTTGTAATATCGGCTTGTAGCCTGATGCACCTTGAGCTAAATCATTGGCCTCAACATTTAGCTCCCTAGGAATATTTTTTTAGGTAACTATACTGAAAGTCTTCATTAGCTCTTGACATTTCTCATTGTAGACCATCAAAATATCATTTTTGCACTCATATTCCCCAGATAATTGACTTATCACCAATAATGAATCACCCATGATTTCAACAGCATAGGCTTCAACTTCCCTCAATAATTGCAATCCTTTCAAAACAGCTTCATATTCAGCTTGATTATTTGTAGAGTAAGGCTTGATAGTAAAAGCAAACTGAAAACTTGCCCCCCTAGGCGATATGATCACTAAGCCGATACCACAATCATGAGTGTAAACAGATCCATCAAAGAATAAAGTCCATGGCATAATGTCAACATTGTCAATACTGGTATCCCTGTGTTCAACTATGAAATCGGCTATCGCTTGCCCTTTAACTGCCTTAGCCGATTCATATTTTAAGTCAAATTCTGATAGAGCAAAAATCTACTTCCCAATTCGTCCCTTAAGAACTGGAGCCGATAGCATGTAATGTACTACATCGGCTTTACATACTATTGTCCACTCATTGAAAAGCAAATAGTACCTCAATTTTGTACAAGAAAAATATAAACACAGACATAATTTCTCTACAGGTGAATACCTTGTTTCTACATCCAAAAGTCTTCTACTAAGATAAAATATGACTCTTACCCTCAACCTCTTGGATCAAAACTGAGCCGATAGAGTTCTGATCAGCTGACAAATATAGCTTAAATGGAAGCTCTTTCTGTGGTGGTATAAGAACTGGAGGAGTACTTAAATATTCCTTGATGTTGTCTAATGCTTGCTGCTGTTTTTCACCCCAGACAAACTCTTGATCGGCTTTCAACCTTAACAATGGAGTAAATGGCTCTATTCGGCTAGATAAGTTTGATATGAAACACTGAACAAAATTTATCTTGCCAATCGATGACTGCAACTTAGTTTTATCTTCTGGAGGTTTTATGTCTTTGATTGCCTCAATACTCCTCTGGGGTATCTCAATCCCACGCTCATGTACCAGAAACCCAAGGAATTGCCCAGTCGATACGCCAAAAGCACACTTTGTTGGATTCATCTTTAAACCATACTTCCTTGCTCTTTCCAGCACCTGTCTTAAATAGGCTATATGTTCATCAACTTCCTTGGACTTAACCACCACATCGTCAATATAGATTTCTACCAACATGCCGATGAGATTATGAAATATATAATTCATAGCTCTTTGATACATAGCACCAGCACTTCTCAACCCAAAAGTTATAACAACCCACTCATACAAGCCGATTGCACCAGGACATCTGAAAGCAGTCTTGTGAATATCTTCCTCAGCCATGAAAATCTGATTGTAACCAGCATTGCCATCCATGAAGCTGATAATTTTATGTCCAGATGCTGCATCAACCAGTTGATCGGCTACTAGCATTGGGTACTCATCTTTTGGCGTAGATTTGTTTAAATCTCTGAAATCAATGCAGACCCTGAGCTTACCATTTTTCTTAATAACTAGTACTATGTTCAAAATCCACTCAGCATATTGGTATGCTCTAATAAAGTTGGCATCATAGAGTCTTGTAATTTCGGCCTTGATAGCATCATACATGTCAGCTTTACAACGTCTCGGAGGTTGTTTGTGTGGCCGATAGCCTGGTTTGATAGGGAGCCGATGTTCAACAATCGATCGGCTAAGCCCTGGCATTTCATAGTATTCCCAGGCAAAACAATCTCTATACACTTTCAAAAGTGCTATTAATTTACAATTGAATTCCTTTGATAGATCCTTACTAATATATGTCGGCCTAGCCATATCACCTCGTCCGATGTCGATTTCTTCTAATTCATCGGCCGACATGAACCCTTGTCCTAGCTTGCCGTCGAGATCATCAACAGTCTCCTTTGTGTAGAAATTGGAACCCTCCACGGCGCCCTCAAAACAATAATTGGGGCTCTCCATCTCCTGTTGGCTGTATGGCATAATCAGAAACTTTTAAGTAATCTCCTTGGCAAATTTTTCCAGATAAACAATCAATTCCTTCCACCTTCCAGACAGATAAACCGGCACTAGCTTCATTGACTGACCTGTCGGCTGGCACGATTTCAATTTGGTCTCCTTGCCATTGAATCAAACTTTGATGCATCGTTAAGGGAATACAACAATTAGCATGGATCCAATCTCTTCCCAGCAACAGACTGTAGGAACCCTTCCCATCAATAACAAAGAACGTGGTGGGAATTGTTTTACTGCCGATGGTCAGCTCCACATTCAAAACTCCTTTGGTTTCAGATTGATTCCCGCCAAAATCCTTCAAAACCATATTCGTCTTGATCAAATCCTCTGAATTCTTCCCAAGTTTCGTGAATGTTGAATCTGGCATTAAATTCACAGCTGCTCCTCTATCGACTAGCATCTTTGACATCTGCTTGCCATTGACAAATTCCTTGACGTACAGTGGCTTGAGGTGCCGATGATCAGTTCCCTCGGGCTTCTCAAAAATAGCTTGGTGTGGGGATAACATCAACTTAGCCGATGGCAGATCTTTTTGCTCGATAACTTGCTCAACTGCATATTCGTCTGGCAACATAAAAACCATGTTTATGGCAGATGACATCACCTCTTTGCCTTTATTTTGTTGATTTTTGTTGCAATCGGCTTCGACCTCGTCGGCTGGTACTATTTTGCTCTTCACGCGCTAGACCTTCTTTGTTTTCTGCCTCAGCCGATGTTCAATCTCTCCTTCAACCTCCTGGAATTGTTCTCTGTTCATCATCCTCTGAACTCTTCTCTTTTGGTTCTTAGTAAAAATTCCAGAAGGGCACCATTGTGGTTGCATGTTTTTGGGCTCTATTGGTGAATCATCTCCATCATTGTTTTGCTGGATCGGCCCAAGTCTCTCGTGAACTGGTAATTTTCTCTGAATCGGCCGATGCATACTTGCACTCTGTCGGCTCGGTCTTTGAACAAACTGTGTATCAGAATCACTACACCCGGGACAATCTTCAATGGATGGCAATCTCATACACTCATTCCAGAAGAATCTAAAAAATTCACAGCTCCAAAGGGGATCAAAATATCTTTCATAATCATGAAGGCATGACTCCTCTTCCCTCTGGCGTCTTTTTTGGTACTTGTTGATCATACCAGCCGATCTGATGTTTTTGGTGTAATTTTTACCTCCATCGGTTGTATTCCGGTTAAATCCAGAGTGCATCATGTTGACTGGGAAAGGATGCCCATCTATCTTCATCGGCCTCTTAGATTCATCAATCTTGATCTTGCCTTGTTCAATAGCCGATTGGATCTGTTGTCTGAAAATTTTACAATCATTGGTGCTGTGAGATCCCGTATTATGCCATTTACAGTACTTCCTCTTCTTCAGCTCTTCAGCTGATGGGATGACATGTCCTGCCGGCAGTTGAATCTGTTTTTCTTGAAGAAGAAGGTCAAAAATCTTGTCGGCCTTGGTGATGTCAAAATCAAACCTCTCTTTTTTTCCTGAATTCTTGACCCATTGGCAAACCACTGTCTTCTTGTTCCTACCCCACTCGGCCGCATTAACTTCTGGATCATCATCTTCAGAATCAAAATCATAGCTGTAAACATTATTGACATTGTTGGCCTTCTTAATGAATTTTCTAGCTTCTTGGAATCTTGTCTCGTGAGCCGATACCTTCTGAGCTAGATGAGCTAAGCTCTCAAAGTCTTGAGCCGAAAATCTTTCCCTTATCGGCGCCAACAAACCCTGGAAGGCTAAATCGGCTAGTTAGGAATCTGTCAAAGCTAGACTATAGCACCTATTCCTCACATCTCTGAATCATTGGATATAATCCGGAACTGACTCATCTGATTTCTGCTTGATGGCTGTGAGGTCTAAAAATTTCATTTCTTGTACTCCACTGAAAAAGTATTTATGAAACTGCTTTTCCAGATCGGCCCAACTTCTGATGGAATTGTAAGGTAGCGATGAAAACTAGGCAAATGTCGATCCAGATAAAGATAGTGGAAATAATATAACTCTGAGAGCCTCTGTAGCCGATGCTTCAGCACATTGAGCTAGAAATCGGCTGACATGCTCGTAAGTAGATACATTGTCTTGCCCTGAAAATTTGGAGAAATCTGGAACCTTGTATCGGTTTGGCAATGGTATCCGATCGAAATACTCCGGATATGGATGCCGATACATGTTGCCATTGTCCTTCGGCTTGAGTCCAAATTGCTCCCTCATGACATCAGCGATCATATCGGCCCACGGTTGATGTGGTGTTGCTCCACCATATTGCTGTTGAACTGGGTCCATCTGGCCGTATTGGATCAGCTGAGGCCGTGGAGAATGAGGCTAACAGACATGATTGAAGCTAGCCGATGTGCCTTGAGGTGGTACATAAGGAATTTGTTCTGTGCTGTATTGCTAGCTTATCGGCTGAGTAACTCCAACCGGCTGTTGTGGAACTGAAGGAATTTGATACGAGGTGTTGACAACTGGTGGTTTTGGATTAAGGATACTCATTAGTTGCTCTGGTGTTAGTTGAGTTGATGCTTGCCCCCCAGTGATCGGCTGTGGCCTTGTCAAGATTGTTGGAACATTTTTGTGCTAGAATAAGGAGCCGATGGAGCCTGGGTTTGGAGCATTTGCTGACTCTGTTGATTCCCACCAATATCAGTCTGCACAGTTCTATAACCTGGGAACGTACCGTCTAGTAGATATATCAGCCCTTTAGCTTTTTCCTCGGCTATCGTCCCGTCGACCACCGACTTAACAAGTACTCCGGACTGGTTGACTAGGGCATGGTGCACAGCCGAATCAATGTGATCTTGCAATGTGTGGAGTTCCTCATCACTTGATTCAACCTTGGTTTGCTTGTCCTTTTCTTCTCCTGACCCGGATGTACTTGGATCTTGTTTCACGACTATCGGCAACTTGACTTTAGTCCTTTGAACAATTGTGCCTTGTCGGGTTACCGTGAATGAATGTAAATATTGTTTTTGAAGCTGATCCAGCATCTGTTTCATCTCTTCTTTCTACTCATTGTTCAATTGCTCGACCGCGATCGGCAGGATGTTTTCATCTGAGACGTCGGTGGTATTTGGAGACATGATGACACTATGTCCCACCGGGCGTGCCAAAAGCGTGTTGATGCAAAAAACACACACTGGCATGAGAGATTTGCTTTACTCTAGTGCAGGTCCAAAATTAGCTTTTTAGGTTCGAGGGCGTGCTAGTTAATTTGATCCTGCAATCAACAAGAAAAATATGCAAAGAATATTAGTAAACGATAGTCCATCGGCCAGACAGCCGATTTCATATCGTATGTGACCTAGCCGATGCAATAAAGCATGAATCGGTTGTAAGGTATAATTAAGGATGAAACTAACCCTAAAACTAGTCTATCGACCATAGATATCAGTGTTATTTAATCAAGAAATCAATATTACTTTAGAAACAAGCAATTGAGATAGATCAGACTGAACCGAGACAGTATAGATTGCCCAAGTCTATTGTAACATGAAATAATGACTACATAAACTCATGTCATAGCCGATATCTAGATTTAAGTATGTATCGGTTATATTTCCGATACCATCTTATAATAAAGCATAAGAGGTAGATATAGAACATTAAACAAAGCATAAAACCATGTATAACATCTATATCAGATAAGATCGGCTGAAACCCCGATACTATCCCTATACTACAGAAAACTCAACAAGGCGACTAAGAAGGATCATTTTCCGCTTCCCTTCATCGATGAGATGTTGGAGCGGTTGGCAAATCATTCCTTCTTCTGTTTTCTTGATGGGTATTCTGGTTATCACCAAATTCCTATCCATCCTAATGATCAGAGCAAGACCACGTTCACATATCCTTATGGTACCTACACATACCGTAGATGTCCTTTGGGTTGTGTAACGCTCCTGCCTTGTTCCAGAGGTATATGATGTCTATTTTCTCTGACATAATTGAGGATATCAAGGAAGTTTTCATGGATGATTTCTCCGTCTATGGTAAGACCTTCGGTCACTGTCTTCAGAATCTATACAAGGTCTTGCAGAGGTGCCAAGAAAAGGACTTAGTTCTTAATTGGGAATGTCATTTCATGGTTCGTGAGGGCATAGTCCTTAGGCACCGAGTATTCAAAAGGGTAATAGAGGTAGATAGAGCTAAGATAGAAGTAATTGAACAGCTTCCACCTCCGGTGAATATCAAGGGAATCTGTAGCTTCCTAGGGCACGTGGGCTTTCATAGGCGTTTTATCAAAGATTTTTCTATGATCGCAAGGCCCCTGACTAACTTGTTAGCTAAGGATGCACCCTTTGAGTTTGATGATGAGTGTCTAAAATCCTTTGAAATCCTCGAAAAGGCACTTGTCTCCGCTCCAATCATTCAGGCCCCTGATTGGACACTTCCGTTCGAAATTATGTGTGATGCTAGTGATTATGCAGTTGGTGCAGTCTTAGGACAAACAAAAGATAAAAAGCATCATGCTATTTGCTATGCTAGCAAGACTTTGACAGGAGCTCAACTAAATTATGCAACCACTGAGAAGGAGCTGTTGGCTATCGTCTTTGCTATAGATAAATTTAGATCTTACTTGGTAGGAGCAAAAGTGATAGTCTATACAGACCATACTGCTCTTAAATAATTGCTCACCAAGAAAGATGCTAAACCCCATCTGCTAAGATGGATACTTCTGCTCCAAGAATTTGACTTAGAGATTAAACATAAAAAGGGATTATAAAACTCGGTAGCAGATCATTTGTCGCGCTTGCAACTAACATAGAGGAACCGCCGATAAATGATTTTCTAAGAGATGACATGTTGATGGCGGTGATGGACTCCAACCCGTGGTATGCAAATATTGTTAACTTCATGGTTTCAGGATTCGTACCACTGGGGGAGAACAAAAGGAAGTTGAAATATGAAAGTCGCCATCATATATGGGAAGAGTCCTACCTGTATAGAGTATGTTCTGATGGACTGCTAAGAAGGTGCGTGCCAATAGAGGAAGGCCTTAAAATCATTGAGAGATGCCACGCAGCACAATATCACGGGCACTTTGGTGCATTCCGCATGCAAGCCAAGATTTGGCAAAGTGGTAATGTATGAAGACTCTAAGGAGTTTGTTCGACGGTGCCAGAGCTGTCATCGCCATGGAGGAATTACCGCTCGGGATGCAATGTCCCTCACTTGTAACCTTCAAGTAGAAATATTTGATGTATGGGGCATTGACTTCATGGGAGCTTTCCCAAAATCCCAAGACAGTGAGTACATCCTAGTGGCAGTTGATTATGTATCAAAATGGGTAGAAGCAATGCCTTGTAGAGTTGTTGATGCAAGACACGCTAAAAATATGTTCACTGAGGTCATCTTTCCATGTTTTGGGACCCCAAGAATGATCATAAGCGATGGAGGATCGCACTTTATAGATAGGACCTTCAGGGGACTCCTAAGAGAAATGGGTGCCAAGCACAACATTGCCACGCCTATCATCCTCAAACAAGTGGACAGGCTGAAACCTCAAACAAACAAATCAAGAACATCTTACAAAAGACAGTTCTAAAGATGGGGACGGGATGGAAAGGTAAGCTACCCAATACTCTTTGGGCATACTGTACAGCGCATAAAACACAACTTGTTATGTCCCCATATCAGATAGTTTATGGAAAGTCAGGCCGACTTCCCATGGAACTCGAGCATAGAGCTTACTCGGCGATCAAGAATTGGAATATGGATTTTGAGGGAGCTGTAGAATAGAGGAAGATGCAACTATCACGGTTAGAAGAATGGAGAGAAAAAGCATATCACAACTCAAAGCTATACAAGGAGAAAACAAAACACTGGCATGATAAAAGGATAAAAATCAAGAAATTCAAGCTAGGGGTTAAAGTACTAATGTTCAACTCTAGGGTAAAATTGTTCGGGCATGGAAAATTACACGATAAATGGGAAGGGTTGTTTGATGTCATCGAGACTTCGTCACATGGGGCCATCACGCTTCGAGACGACGTAGGTAATATTTTCAAGGTAAACGGCCAACGCTTAAAAGTTTTCCGAGAACCGAAAGAAATTACGAACAAATAAGTGGATGTTATAGAGTTAGTAGATTATGAACCGCAATGAAATTGTCCAAATTTTATCAAAAACCCTATAGAATATCCTTTTTTCCTTATTTAGATTTCTCGATAAAATTTGGAGGGTATGTGGGCCCACATGGGTTCGGCCGAACCATGGCCATGCCCAAATCCCCTCAATTTCAAACTAGAGCCTATCCCACTCATGCCTAGCTTATCCAACCGGTGTGTGATGCGATTAGAGGGGCAAATCAATTAGAATTCTCTTTAAATCTTGATCCCCTTTCTTCTCATTTCTTCACACCATTCTTCCTCCTCTACTCTCCTAAATTCTCCACAAAGTCTTGCTAACCTCATCCATGGCTGGAAAATCACTCATTTCATTCATTCCTTCCACCTCCAACTCCACCTACCACCTTGAGGGGGATCCTATTCTAGCAAAGAACCAATACCTACTCAAGATTTCAGTGTGGAGGGAGTGAATGCGGTGTGGATTCATCCCATATCATCAATCCCCAGCTCCTCAGCCGGTTTCGGGCCGATCAGAGGAAACCCTAGTTCGACCGAACCAGCCGCGGCCCCAACCGGCGCCGCGCTTGGCTGCAAGGTCCCTCTCCCAAAGGCACGTCCATAGGACTAAGGTCCGGGGTGATTCCCCGGCTAGGAGGCTGACAACATGAGATTTCGGCCTAAAGAAGATGGCGTAAAACTGTTCCATGGTCAGTTGAAGGCCAATCCATCTCCCGTCGAGAGGTATGTGGGCACGCTCTTCACCAAGGTTGGTGATGAGGTGCTCCAGAAGTACAAGACACCCACCGCCAATCCCACAACGCCGCAAGGCGAATGATTCCGCATCATGGGAGTGAGGACTCCCTGTGGTGGGTACGGCAAGGGACTTTACCGTCCCATTTCTCCCGCGGAGAGAGATGAGGCGATGGAGTCAATTGATTCCTCACCCGCAAAGGTGAGGTGTCATTTTACACCGCCGCCTCTCATTCGGGAGGCAGGACAATTCCAAAGCGATGAAGCAAAGTTGCCATATCCCTCAGTCACAAAACTCGCTAGTCAAGTGAAGAAACTCCACAAGGAGAACAAGGAGTTGCGTGACCGCAACGCGGAGTTAAGTGTTGAGCTCGCTGGGCTTAGGCAAGATTTCAATACTTTTAGCCATGGAATGTGTGCTAACATCAAGCATGCATTCACCGAGATGGGGAAGGAAGATCGATACTATGCAAATTTGATGCTTCCCCATCTAAATAATAAGTTTAGCGGCGCTTTTTAGTTTATTTACAATATTTGTTTTCATATAATCTTTTAATGTAAGCGCCTAGTTATTATTGCAATTTAATAAAGTTGGCTCACTAGTGTTTACCCTGGTTTATATTGTTTATATTGTTTTGTGAATAAAGTATAAGTACAAAATAAGTGTGGGCGAGTACTTCGGACTTCTGACAGGCAACATATGTGAACAAATCCATGAATTCGAACCTCTGACCTCCACCACTGAGCAGAAAAAATGCAGCAGAATTGGAGCTGAGAAGGGTTCGGCCGAACCAGGTTTTTCCCCAATTCCTCTGAATTTTTAATGGTAGACTGGTATGCGCGTTTCATTCCTCATTCTCCCCTGAATGCGAGTTAAAACTTAATATACTATGAAATATAATTGAAATTTAACTCCCATTCAAACAAAAATATTTAATTTTGGTAAACTTCTATACTATTTATTCTTTTCTAATACTTGTCACTTGTGAACATATATCCATCATAGGGATCCTTGCTTATCTAAGTAATTGATGTTTGAGATATGGTTATGACAAGGGAAACTCCTATCCAAATGTATTGTAACTTGGGGATTTATAATTGCTAAAATCAAAAATCTTTTTCAAAGCAATACTCCTCAATAACAATATGATTACCTTCCAAGGCCAAATATGATTCATATTGCAAAAACTATATGCTTTGGCTACCTAAAGTTACAAGACATTGTGTGAGATGTTTTTCATGCTTTCATGATCAAGATCACACACACTCCATATACATACACAAATGCTACACTTCTACACTGGAGGTTAGCATATATGTATATCATCATTTAGTTATGTCATTATCCACAAAATAAATATTCCATGTCAATTGTGCCTCTTTTTCCAAAAATTATTTCATAGGAAAAAGAGAGGCATGGCTATGCAAAAGAAAGTTCTTGCTCATACAAATATGGAGCATGTAAAAAAAAGAGAACAAAAAAGAATCAAAAGAAAAGATACCCATGCACTCTCTGAAAAGTTCCAGAAAGAAATGGAGAAAGAAGTACACCAAAGGAGTTGTCACATTACCTTATCCATTATATACCACACATGCACATTCTTGATCATGAAGTATGACTTGCTATCTCCTTGAGTCCGAATTTTGGCTTGGCAACACATGTAATGCAGGTACGCCTGATTGATCCCTACCAAGCTCTACATATTCTAGCCTTGTAGAATAGGGACAATTCAGCACAAGATGCCTTGGTGAGGACACAGAAATTGAAATGAGCGATTTGAGAGAAAGTCATTTGAGGAGTATGGCTACTTTGTGAAAATAAATGAAAAACCCAAGTACATGATAGGAGGAAAAAGGGTGACTTACATCGTGAACCATTCCATTCACCAATTGCTCAAGATGGTAAGTTAGACACAACCAAAGTTCACAAGTACAGATATGGTTCAGAATAGACTGTATGCATTTATATACCATTTGGAAAATTTTACTCCATGATAATCTTTAATCTTTACTCGGGACGAGTAAAGAGCTAAGTGTGAGGGTTTGTTGACGGCTATTAACTGCAAATTATACACCATCAATACCTGCATTTAATCGAACATATAAAACATTCAACATAGTGGTAGCGTTTAATTCTAATTATTTCCACAGAATTGGTGTATATTTGGATGCAGGTGATAAAACAACAAAGTTGAGAGAAAGTATACATAAAGAAGGAGGAGATTCAAACTCATACCTAAGCCTATGCAGTTGTGGACCCACAAAACCTTATGAAATACATACAAATAGGCTTAACCACTATACCACTGGGCTAAGGAACCACAAGAGGAGGCCCAGGAGAAAGGAGAGGCCGAATTGGGTTGGCAAGGGTTCGGCCGAACCCATTGTTCAGCCTAACCGCCATCAAGCCCAATCATCCTGACCTTCTACGTGGACGTCCCTGATAGCTCTTCAATGACGGTGGAAGGGCGTTTTAGACAATTCCAACTACCATAACCGTTATATGGAGGCTATAAAAGGACTACACTTTCTCCCATTCAAGACACACCAAGTTTTGAGCTGAATTATAAGAGGCTCTTTATACACTTTATTGTATACTAAGAATAGGGAGAGAGTAGGGTAGAAGGATCGGAGGAATTCCATAGTCTTCGGTAATCTTCCTCTAATTTCTCTTTGCACCTTATCAATTACTCTAATATAATCGATATTATCTTTTATAAGTGATTGAGATTTATCTGCGAAGTATATTTCTTAGGTAGTTCCTATTAAGCATACTGGAATATTGTTCACTAGAAATAGTGATTACTTTGGTATTTGATCAACATTAAAGTAGTATCTAATAGTGTAGACGTGGGGTCTATATTGTTAAATACCAGTATTTGCTGCGTACCCCCATAGTACGTTAGAGGTGGGTGTAGAGATGGTGACAGCCCTCAAGATCACTTAAGTCCTCCCTGTCCAGGTGCGTAGTAGAGCGAATTCTAGTAGCATCAAGCAAGTCAGTGCCTGAAGTATCGTAATATGACTAAATTAAGCTTTCCAGAAGACCCTGTGCTTCACTAGAAAATCCTCTCTACCTTTGCCTGCATTAACTTGCGTCCTTGGATGAGCCTGTTGAAGAGTTGAACAGATTCGTTCCCTGATATTTTATACCTTGGAATATTTCCGGGTAAAGTGCTACAGCGGTATATCCGTGCGCTTGCAGATTTTATCTGTGAACATAAAGAAATACCAACAAACATCATTTTGGTATTTCCATTCCCATGTTTATGATCATTTTACGTTTTCATTTTCAAGTGAATCTCATACCTGTACTATTGTATTATCATGGGAAATAATACCCATATGCTCTCAGGGAAGGAGAAAAAAAAAATCTAATGTTCAGAAAAGGGCATCTGTCCAGCCTTTTTATTTTTGAATAAAAGCAATTTGCAGATAACCTTCTCAGTAGCACTTGTGAGACAATCTTATCCTCACTTTAGAACTCCTTCAATTTGGCATGTGTGTTGCATTATAGTTGATGATTAATTACGCTTTAACCTCTACAAATAATTGTTTCAGAAATAATAAGAACACATAAAAAGATATCGTTTCGTTGAATTTTGTAGGTGTTCAGTCAGCTGATGGAATTTAACCGGCGTGATAGTTAGAGGGAATGAGCTTAATGGCTGCTCATTCTTATCTAGGACCCGTAAATCAGATTTCTTATTCATTACAGTTAGTTGTATATATACACAAAGCACATATTATGCATACTTAAATGCGTACCACCAAAAGTTATCCATCATCTGAATAAGTATACGTACAGTTGTATGTATGTTTAAAATTTAAATCCAACAAGTGTGGGATTAAACTTCATTTTACAAGTCGAGGCATTGGGATTTTTCTGGCAAAAATGTCCGTTTAAACTTCATTTCGCTGGTTTTGTACACCAATACTGTTGGTGTGTGCGTTTTATGGTCTGCTGAACTGTTTTGGCTTTCTGAGAAATCTGGGTCATTATCAATATAATGATATTTTCTATATTAATTGCACCATGTATTTGACTATCAGAGAAGCATCCTTGTTCCTCTAAATGTTTCTGACTTTCACAATATCAATTCTGGTTTGTTCTGAGTGAATTTTCAATATACTCATTTTGATGTTAATCATGAGTGATTCGCACACTACCTTTACCACATCTGTTTTCTCGATCCATTATCTTTATCTGTCAGGAGCACAAGCTACCCATTCAAAAATCGTCGTTGGCCAACCACCTACTTCTCTTCTTCAGATCCCTTGCAGTTTATCGTCAACGTCGGTTCCCTTCTCACTTGCAGGTTCTCCCATTTTCCTCCCCTATTTTCCTTGTGTGATTGATACGTTGGTTAATTAATTAGTACATACAGTACTAGCCTTTTGCTTTTCCGGGGTACCAAAATTAATCTTGGAAGCATTTTGTTTTTCTTTATCATGTTGGCGGGTGGGTTAGTACATAATCGATTGTGAATATATAAATGCATCATGGAAATAGTTTTTCAAGCCAACAACAATTCATAGATTGGGCAGACTAAGCCAAAAATCAAATAGAATGATGCATAATGATATTTTGCATTCTATAATGAAAGTTCTCTTCTTGCTGCCTTAATTTTGTCCCGCATATTTCCTACCTATTTTTGTCCACATGTATTCCTCCATCTAGCATCCCGTGCATAAACCTGGAGTTTTGCTGTTTCCACTATTTTATCTGTGGAAATTAAGAGTTATGCTAGCGTCTCTTAATCCCCATCTTTCCAACCATTCAAATCTTAAGCACATCTCTTTTTCAGGAACGTAAAGATCCCTAAACTGACAGTGAGTGTTATAATCCATTTTTTTAATTTTGTCCAAAACTTCAAAGACAGTTGCTCTGAAAAAAAGTGTCGCGTTAGTTAAGCTATGGCGGCTTATAAGCTGAGCGAAGTAAACAAGACTGATTTTAGGATTAGATTTTATAGTTATATCCTTGAAATCCAAAATTTAAGGTGGGAAAGCAACGAAAAAACCTCTAAATTAATTCTAAATTAATTCCAAAATTCAGATTTGGCTGTGGCTTAGAAGATGAAGGCCTGCCAACGGAATAGTCTTTAGAACCTAGCAGTCTAGCAGAGCAAATAATGTGATCTATAAACAGGTGTTATGGACTTGTTTAGCCGCTATTCTGGATTCCTGGACTAAGCATTAGGATGGGAAAACCTCGAATCATTTAGAAATCTTGTTTTCTTTTGAAAGTCAGATCATATGTTCTGATTAAAGTGACATTATGACTTCAACCGAAATGTTTATGCGTGTACTAACATTTATGCTTTCTTGATTGTTCAGAGCCAAAAATAACATAGGGGGAAAATCTCCATGAATTCTTGTTAGTAAGCCAATTTTTGTTTGCGAGCAGTGATATTTCAATTTTTCATGGTCGGCCAACTGTAAAGAACTGAAACTACGTACATAAAAGCTTGACTCCCTTTGTGAGCCTGTGATCCTGTTTTGTCTGTAAACTCTATAGCAATAGCAGAATTATCTCTAAAGAGGGGTATCTTCTGTCTCTTCTAAAGAAGGAAGTTGAATGCTTGTTTAAATGAAGTTCGAACTCCGAGCTTTCATTTCTTGAAGATTTTAATTTGTAGCCCGATTCTCTAAAAATTGGTCTATCGCCTAGGCCTCCTATTAACATAGCGAATGCAATTTTACTGTTTACAAATTAATATAGATATGTTTCAATGAATTTGTGACACATTGGTGTGAATTCTTATTTTCTAATACTCCACCTTTTTTAGAACAATACTCCACCTTTTTTAAAATATTTTGATATGGACTGTTTGTTTTTTAAAGCATGTTTGCGTGTGGATTATAGTTGGAGGCTTTATCAGTCATGTAATAACCTATCTTGTAGTGAATATTAAAATGATTCTCGTTGCAAAGCATGAGCAGCTAACTAGTTACAATAAAAGAGGATAACGGAAGCTATTAGTATAATTACGAAACACACTCTACTTAACTCTATTTGATTCTTCCTTGCTTTGTAGCTAACTTTATTCTATTCTTCTTTGCTTCGAAGTATTATAGTTGGACAGGGTTTTTATTTTTTATTTGGTACGAAATCTTTTTGAGAGGGACTGGAATACTAGCATGTGAATGTGAAAACTTTGAACAATATTATTAAGATGAAATTTAGTTTCTAACAAAGAAAATATGGGGACATTTCACATTCAAGACGAATTTCAGGAGTCATTTGTTGTTTCTTTCAACTGCTTAATTAAACTTCCAATAACATAGATGTTACTAAAAAATGATATATATGCTGGAGAAAATTCTGTGGGAACTAGCCAAAATTTGTTCAGCTTTTACTTGTATGGTGCTCAACTGGGAGAGTTACAAACTTGAGATTTCAGAGATGTAAGTAGGAAATTTCGCGTAAAGAAGCCCTAGAAATCGAAAACATCACAACGTGCTTCAAATTAAATAAGTAAAATAACATCATGTGTCCTCAAAAATAAATAAATAAATAAACCGTGTATCACGCAGTGCTCTGTTTCTGTTTTACCCACTCGATGACAATTAGTGTTAAGTAACTAACTAAATACACATTAACACTATGCAGCGACATTTGATAAGAACTCCATCTGAAGTAAAGTGCTCTTGAGATGAGCTATATATCTCCGTGCTACGTACGGTCTTAAATTCAGGCTGCCTTTTTCTCTAGGTATGTATGGTCAGGGAATTGCTTGATGCGAAAGTGATGGCGTGGTGTCCGGTACAGTTGAAAAAACAAAAACAAAAAGCAAGAAAAGCTGATCTGCGTTCTGCTGCATGCCCTTGGCCATGGTCCCTACGGCCAACAACATGCTCCATTGCTCCCTCCATAAAGCATGCCATCCTCTGTATGTCCACTTGCTGTCATTCCTTTCCGATGTGTTCATATGTTCTTGCTACTTACCGCTTAACCGAATCATTTATGCTCTCAAAACATTCTGCTGATCTGCCAATATAAAGAGTACATGTACATATGGTTTACCTTTCTTCGTGAAGCAACTGCGGCATATCAGTATGTCATTCACAATGTAGTATCGAGGTACACTTTTGCCAGTGTCCATGGAGATCTTTATCTGAAGGTCACTTTTCCAATTCTCTGCAGCTATCACATGTGCAGTGCAGAAAGGGAAAATTTGATTTGGTAAAAGTTAAAAGAGCAGACGAATGGGTGTCACCGTTCGTTAATTAGCATCATTATCAAATGATTGGATCTTAGAATGAACAAACGCCTTATTACAATGAAGACCTACAAGCTTTAATTTTGTGCCTGCTGCAGGAGCAGCATTGCGGAGCTCATCCGTGGACAGAAATGCAGATGTGCAAATTCTGAAAGAAAATAATTAGCTCTTCTTGGGTGCAACCCTGGACTTGATCTTCTCCACCTCCTTGGTACCAACCTGGAAGGCCTTGGTGAGCACGCCGTTGGGCACCTCCGGCGACGCCGTGAAGAGCGTCATGGCGAGGGACTGCGTGCCGGGCAGCTGGCTGTTGAAGGCGGAGATGACAGCGGCGGGGGTGTCGCCGTTGTTCTTCTGGAAATGCACCAGGCCGCGTGGGAAGACGAAGACGTCGCCGGCGGAGATGGTCTTGGCGTACAGCTTGTTGGCGGTGGTGATGAAGCCGACGTCGAGGGTGCCCTGCAGGACGAACACCATCTCGGTGGCGCGCGGGTGGGTGTGCGGCGGGTTGAGGCCGCCGGGGGCGTAGTCGATCCGGGACATGGACACGCCCAGGGTGTTGAGCCCCGGCAGCTTCTCCACGTTGGCGCCGGTCACCACCGAGCCGTACGTGTTGTTGGTGTTGCCGGCGGCGGCAAGCCCCTTGAAGTAGAAGTCGTCCTCCGTCACCGCCGCCCTGCACGCGAACCCATTCACCTTCACGGCTGCACCAAACAAATTTACTTTCTGTAATTAAACTTGCTCGAACGGAGAACAAGACACAAATAAATTCTTTGACAAAACCTGAGGTGAGGTCGGCGACGCAGATGTCCTGGAGCAGGTCAGGGTCGCCGGCGGTGGACGGCGAGGGGAGGAGGGCGAGGAGGAGGATGCCCACGACGGCACACGGGAGAGAAGGGCGCCTAGCCATTGCTATTGCCACTGCCTGCCTACTGGCTCGCTCTCCTGCTGCTTGTGCCAGCCTGCCTGTGCTCTTTACTGCTGCTTTGTGCACACACCTTTACTACACTCTTTCTGGCTGTTATTAATGGCGAAGTGAATGACTGTTGGATGCGGAATGGACCGAAGATATGGTAGTAAGTATTTATAAGAGGTGGGGACTTAGGGGGTGTTTGGATCTTTGACTAAATTTTAGTTTCTATCCCATCAAATGTTTGTATACTAATTAGAAGTATTAAACGTAGACTAAGGATAAAACTCATTTTATAACCCTGGACTAATTCGCGAGACGAATCTATTAAGTCTAATTAATCCATGATTAACCTACTTGATGCTACAGTAAACATTAGCTAATTATGGATTAATTAGGTTTAAATAATTTATCTCGCGAATTAGCTCTCAATATGCAATTAGTTTTATTATTAGTCTATGTTTAATACTCTTAATTAATGTCCAAACATCCAATATGATATGGACTAAAATTTAGTCCCTAAATCCAAACACCCCTTAGGCAACGTTCGCTCACCGGAGTTCGGAACCCGCACAGTGATTACGGAAAACGGAGTGATCCATTAGCGCGTGATTAATTAAGTTTTTGCTAATTTTTTTTAAAAAAATGGATTAGTTTGATTTTTTAAGCAACTTTTGTATAGAAACCTTTTGCAAAATACACACCGTTTAGTAGTTTAAAAGCGTGCGAGTGAAAAACGAGGGAGAGGAGTTAGGAAGGGGATGCAAAGAACGGAGCCTTAGGTACTGTGAGAGAGCTTCAAGCGAAAAGCTAGAGGGAGTGAGTGATGTGAGCGCGAAGGTACGTGGCAGTGGCAAATGTAGTAGCAGCTAGCTAGGAGTGCGTCCTTTCACCCCAAGAAATGTGCTGGCTGGGAGTAGAGTAGGAGGGGGGTTGCCCAAGGAGTACACAAGGAACAATGCGATGGGTGGTTATTTATTGTGCATCTGTTGATTTTGTCCCGTGTGGGCAGATTTGTTTGGTACAGGCAGAGCGTATGGTAGTGTGCTAGATCGGGCCCTAAAGAAATAGTGAGTGATGCCTTTCCGTTTTTGTAAGCTAGAAGTTGACGCAAGATCTTAAAAAGGTCACAATGACCCAAGCAAACTGCGAAGTCGAGGTGCACATCAATTGAGAGGAGAGCAGTCCGTTCTTAGGGCAATCACAGTGCATCGTGCTGTCGTTCGGCCCAATCTCTCCCCGTCAGATTTTCCGTGCGATTCAGTGCCACATACGTGGATGGGCCCACCAAATTGAAGACCGTGTAACTGAAGATGGCCACCCGTTCTTTAGCCCGTTCGAGGGTTGGTGGCATGGGGAGAGAAGGCAGGAGACGTGTGGAGAGCGTGGCTTCGCTGCGTGTCGTCATTGCCCGCGTCGCCTGGAAGGGAGATAGAGGAGAGGAGCTCGTCCCGACAGCCACAGAGGAAGCCCGTCGTCCCTCGTCTTCTGTGTCCCTGCTTCGCGCCGCGCTGAGAGCTTTCCATCGTCTCTCGTCTTTTGTGTCCCTCGTATTCTGTTTTTCCAAGAAGGTCACAACTCCTGACTCCGCACCACCGCGGGGCTCATCACCATCCCTTGCCCCCTCTCCACGCTGCCAAGAAGGTCATGGCTCACGGCTCCAGGCTCCGCACCACCGCGGGGCTTGTCACCATCCCCCGCCCTACCCCACGCTGCCAAGAAGGTCACGGCTCACGGCTCTAGGCTCCGCACCACCGCGGGTCTCGTCACCATCCCCCGCTGTCCCCCGCTCCTCTGAGAGCTCAACGATCGCTGTCTTGATCTGTAGGCTGCCGGCGGAGGACGTTCACGGCGACGAGGATAGGACAGCCGCGGCGTCCCGATCTAGTCACCATTGAAGCTCTACAGCTAGTATTGAGGTCGTCGCTGGAGGGGAGGGGAAGGCGGCTCCGGGGCGAGGGGGAGGGAAAGTGTTGACGTGAAATTTCATCGTGACACACGAAGACCTGGGAGATTTGGTTAGCTCCAATGTAGTTCCTAAAATATCGGGTTCAAGGTGTGCTGCAACTGACAAGATAGACAAATCGATGATCAAAGAGCCGATCAGCCAATAAGCCGATGTAACGATGCTAGCTGATGTCAATAGGTTTTCGAACAATCGGTTATATATCTAATGTAGATTCTAACACTTAGATAAATAATAATATAAAGATGATGGAAGAACTTGAATAAACAATCCAATCAACCGATGATAATACGATAAAGTAGATATCCGATGAACCAATCAATCGATATTGACATAGAATATTTTTAGCCATTCTTTTCAAATCTAATGGCTCGTATTTTACAGCATATGTGGCTCAATCAGGAAATGAATAAAAATTCTTCATTCATTATATGATGATACCCATGGGCCAATATGAGTCCTGATCGGACACGACACAAACTTTTCTAAAGATAAAGATGTTGATTTTGTTACGAATAGAGATAAATCCACAAGCGCACGAATGTCGCTATAATACATCTCCTTAGAATATTCCAAGGGTATTGAACACAAGGAACATGTGTGATTCTACCCAAGGATAACAACATATGATAGGATCGGCTAGAGAGGATTCTTATGGATTCAACCAGTTATATTAAGTTAAAAGTAAAACTCTATTGAATGCTTCGGACAACGGTCCTCTCCTAATCTACCAAGGTGAGTCCGGCCTTTAACACTATGATGTACCTGAATGTGGAGGGATGGAAAGGACGAAAAGAGTTGTCACCACCTACCGCCTACCTCACTTTCCGTGAAGCACACAACAAACGAAGGTAACCATTAATTTAGATACCACGCCTAACTTATTGATTACTACTGTAACCTCGCGTAGAAATTTCCGTGGTACTGAGCAATTAATTATAAACTAAGTGACGAATCCACACCGATTAGAATATATCTCACTTAAGTAAACTAATTAAATAATATAAAAGATCTCGAAAACTTACTTTAAACGTGATTTCGCATGCTCGATCTGCCTTGCATTGCTCTGCTTGGCGATGGGGAATAGATGAGCGGGAGGAGAAGCATAGGAAGATGTGGGCCCCACAAAATGTGTTTTTAATAACTAGTACCAGTTGCATGCGCATGTGGACTCCTGTTGCGGAATTACTATATTTGCTAAAATGTAAATTTTACAGTCAGATCTTACACCATCCATTACTGCTTTGAGATTCGTGTTAGTATTTGCTTTCACTTGGAGACTAAACTATATAACTGATGAATAAATTACTCATACTAATTACATCGTACCTAATTTTGGAACTTACATTATAAATACACTAAAATTACATATGTAATTTAGATATTGTAAATATAAGTATATACCGATTATTTTTTTAAAAATATGGTGTTATATTTAAAATATAGCTACTCCCCTCGTGTTATGGTCAGCATTAGATTAGTCCTCCACTGTCCTCTGTCTACTCAATTCTTTTTCCTCCACATAGCTAGAAAGATAGAAATGCGATGATATATAATTTTTCGAACCTGCTGAGTCACTTTATTATATGCGCTCTTATAAAGTTTTGATACGATGAACACTCCCCTTTTATTTCTACAGGCGGTATAAATAAAAACATACCTATGATATAACAGGGTCATTGGTCACAGGTTATAACTCGCATCACTCTACTGTACCTGCTCTTATAAAGTTTTGATACGATGAACACTCTCTTTTTATTTTTACATGTAGCCTAAATAAACAAAGACCTATGAAAATATAAGGGTTATCTTTGTGCCACTGTATTGTTCTTTTCAGTTTGCTTTGTTGAGTTTTGCGTTGCATTGTTACGTCGAGTTGCTGGTCTTAGCGTTTAGTCCGTTTAGAGTTTTGAGTTCTGGTCACGTGTAGTACCACTATCGCCACCATCACCATGTCTTTGTTGTTATCGGGACCTACGAAAACGGATTCATCTCACTGATAAGGTTTGATTTTTGTAGTTCTCAGAAGTTTATGTCGTTGTTTAGTCGGGCATGCTTTGTGGTGTGCTTCTATTTTGCATGTGAGGAAGAAGGAGGAAAGGAATATAACAGATCCGTTTAGATTGGTTTGGGCTGAAGAAAAGAAAAAAAAAGAGAAACCCGAGTCGGCATAAAATCTTGCACAAGAAGTTGATGTTCCTCTCGGTCTCTAATGCCGCCCTCCTAAACCGTACAGAGTCGGACTCCCTCCTTCCCAGGTGAGTTCCGGAGTCAACTTTAGTCAAACATCTTGAAAAAAATTGGTGAAAGGATTCAAGATATGTTTTTAAAAATGGAACCTATGTGATGAGAGCATTCTATTTTTGTACAATTTTAATTTTAGGGTTTGTACATTTGCATTCGAGTCTCTGTAATTTTTAAATTTACATTTTGAATCCCTATAATATTGCATTGAGGCTCTTGAGTATGTTTTTTAATAAAAAGGTAAAAAGAGAAAAAGCAGAAAAGTGCTTAAAAAAGGAAAGAAAAGCTGCACCAACAAAAAAATAAAGAAAGAAAGAAAGGAAAAAAAGAGAAAAAAGAAAGAAGAAAAGAAAGAAAGAAGAGAGAAGATAAGTTGTTATCTTTGAGCTTAATTTTATATATCAGAGTTGTGCTTGAGTTGTTTCAAGTGCTATCTTATGGTATCGTTTGTGTATAGGCTCACGTCTCTAATACGTTCTAGCTTAGAACCAGCACGATACTTGACTTTGAACCATTATTCAATTCGCATTCTCTCCAATTTGGGCACTTGCTATTCCTTTGCTACATATTTAAGCCTACCCAGAGCTCCACAGATTTGATTGCAACCGTACAACAAGTGTTTGCCAAGGCATTGATATATTGTAAGCCCCCGGTTTTATATACCGGAAACTCCATGTGTATTAGAATACCATTCCCTGGATCAGTAGCTGGTACACACATGGTACAGTTGTATATCACAAGCTTACATCATCATACTGGTCTTACAGTAAATTAATAGTACAAGGGTAACCCAAATGGGACCCAAATAGACCAAGCATGGTCGTCAACAACACAGAATACCAAAGAAATAAATGTGGTAGCGGAAACGAAACAGTGGCGGTCCATCTTATCCCACACGCATCGACTGGTGAACCTAGGTCCCTATTCCACCGTCCTTGGTAACTCCTTGCCAGCATAGCACATGTACAGGTCGACACCAATACCTTCCTAAAAGATTTAAATAAGCAAGAGTGAGTACCAACCGTACTCAGTAAGCCACCACTACAGAATGCATATAATGTTCATAGGGGTTCAAGAATGGCTTGGTTTATTTGCATAAAGCTAGTTTTCACAAATTATTTCACAAGCCTATGATGTAGCAGTTTTAACTGAAAACAATCGTTTGGTTGAAGTTGTCCTTAACCTGCGAGAGTTCATCCACCTTTCCCAAGCCTCGCTTGGTCCGGTTTACCCTCGCATCCAATTTCCACAGTTTTCACCATTACAACCTTCCCGCCCATCGGGCCAGGTCACACCGTCGATTCCAATCATATTTTAAGCAATATTGATGAGGCTAGTCAATAGTAATACAAGTCCCGGCGCTCATATCCGTGAGCACGGCTATTCGAATAGTTTAGTTTACTCACACTGCAGTGGATGTACGCTTTTAATCTCGCACTCCGTGACGCACCCAACACATGAGACTTGTCACGGCCCGGTTTTTCAGATACCCTCGCATGGCGGCACCCGCTCCAAGGACTATGAATCCCCATTGCACCCCCGGCGCCACATTCCTACCTCGAGCCGGTTGTGAGAGGAGTCCTGGCGCTCCCAAGATCTTAGGGTTACATAACAGATCGACCCAAGCGATCTAAACCACAACACTTCATCAACACATCAACGAATATCCAGAACCTACCATGTCTGGGGTGCCACCCCACGAGAATTTCCTAGTCCACCGGGTCATACCCCACTCGAGAAATGCGGTCGTACTCTGTTCGTTCCTCGCATAGCTTCTTGACTCGGTCCTTAATTGACCAGGGTCGGCGGCTTACCGTTTCCAGAACCACCCATATTCTATTCATACCGCCCCAGTCGAAATAGTTTTGTTTTATTAAGTTTTTGGTTTTCGCAAAGGTTTTAGTGTTGCGGGTGACGCTTATGTCTCCACCCATCTCCGACAATCACTCCCGCTGAGTCATCGCCACATCCACATCCATAGCTATATATCATAAGTATGGAGTGAACAAACGTCTACACATAAACAACGCTAAGTAGTATAGATAATTAACTGCGCATAAATAATAGACTCAGGTAACAAAGGTGTATAGGTACGTAAAGGTAAACAATATCAAAGGTAAGGCTTAAACAATATAGGTACGCATTTTATAAATAGCATGCAATTTTATTTGCAATCAACACATCTATAAAAATAGGATCAACATGTTCGAGGAAGGGAGCGTAGAGACTTGCCTTGCTTTAGGTTCACATAATCTTCGAGAAATCCGCAATAGTGAGAATAACCAGAAAGTCCATGCTCAAAGAATAACCAGAACGTCCGGCAAACGATCTAGGAAAATTACACACAATCCTAAAAATAAAATAAAAGTAATATTCAATACAAACTAATGGTGCCAACAAATAGATCTCGATTTTAGAGAGATGATGGAAGTTGAGCGGAGTTAATCGAAGTTACGGTTAGAGAGATATGAATTTTCGAAAGTTAAATTGAAAACATCGGATCAAGGGAACGATTTACGAGAATGTTCGAAGTATAGGAAGAAGGTATATGGATAAGGAAATGATTTAATTGAATTTCTGGAGCAAGGAAAGTAAATCATGGAATTTCTGGACAAGGAAAAGCATTCATTTATTTTATTGGAATCAAAGAAATGATTTATAAAATTTTATTGAAATTTTCCGGGATAAAGGAATTGATTTAATGAATTTTCTGGACAAGGGAAATGGAATTATTGAATTTCTTGAAAAGAAATACTCTCAAGAATATTTCTTATACTCATTGACATGTGGGGCCAGCAAAAGGTGAGGGGGCATAATCGGACTTGATTTACGAGTGACTGTCTTAGAGGAGGGGAGTGGAAATGGACTTTATCCATGGGTGACTTTCTTAGAGAGAGGGACTCAAAATGGACTTGATCCATGTGTAAAGTGCACAGGACTCGGAGAGAGGGAGAAATTATGGACTTTTGGTTTATGTGTAGTGGATTTGCGGGAGGGAGTAATTATGGACTTTCGGATTCCATCAAACCGAATGGCCCGAATAAGCACAGGGACGAATTCTAGACTTTGTAGATTTTTACCAGTCAAGCGGGCCCACAGAGAGAGAATAAGGGAGTGGGTCCCACAGTGGGTCCCACTTCCTTCCTTTTTCTTTTCTCTTTTTTTTTCTTCTCCCCTTTTCTTCTCTCTTCTTCTTCCTTCATGCTTCTCTTGTTCTTTTTCTTCTCTCTTCTCTGTCTCCCTCTCACACGCAGAGCCGGTGGAGGGGAGGAGGGGCGCGGCTGGCGGCGGCGGCTGGCGGTGGCCGACCGGGGAGGTGGTCGGGGTGGCGCCGGCGACGACGGCCGACCGGGTGGCAAGGGCCGTGGCCGGCTTGGCTCGGGCGTGGCCGGTGGCTCGGCGGCGCCGGGCAGCGCGGCAGGGCCGGTGGGGGCAGCAGCCGGCTCGGCGGCGCGGTGAGTGGAGGGGGTCGCGCCGGCGACGACGGCCGGCCGGGTGGCAAGGGCGGCGGCTGGCTTGGCTCGGCTGTGGTCGGTGGCTCGGCGGCGCCGGGCACGGGGTGGTGGCCGAGCTCGGTGTCGTGGGGCAGCACCGGCAGGGGCGGCGACGCGGCTCACGCGGCCGGCGGCGAGACGGCGAGGGTGGCGGCCTGGCGGAGCGACGCGGGCGACGACCGGGCACGGTGGCGTGCGCGGTGGCCGGGCGCGACGGCGCGGCCGGCGGCGGCTTGGCGCGAGGCAGCGGCCGGGCGGCGTGGCTTGCGCCTCGGCTGCGCGCGAGGTGGCAGCGCGTGGCCGGGAAGGCGTTGCAGCGCCTCGGCTACGCGCGGGGAGGACGACGCGCAGTGGCACACTCGCGGCCAGCGTGGCTGCACGCGGCGGCACACTCGCGGCCAGCGTGGGAGGAGGTTAGGGGCGCCCCATGGCGACGGCCGCGCGAAGAGGAGGCGACGACAGTGCATGACGGTGGCACCGCGCCAAGGCAGAGACAACAGCAAGGGCAGGATAGCGGGGAGGGCGGAGTACAAGGGTAAAGGAGGAGAAAGGAGGAGATGCTCACCTTGCGGCAGCCAGGTAGCGGCACGCCGAGAGTGGCTGATAGCATCGACGATCGGCTCGCGGTTCGTCCTCACGCCAAGTGTTCGACCACGGTCGGAGAGGTTCGATTTTCAGTTTTAAATTTCAAGTTTTAGTTTGTTTACGTTCAAGGTTTGAATTCGTTCTCACGTTCTAGTGTTCGGTGTTCAAAAATTCGTTTGATGGCACGACGGTCTACCCGTCCCTTTGCTCAGCGAGGCTTAGCCTAGGCTAGCCACGGTGGAGCAAATGGAGGGGTGGCAGCCAATGCGCTGGACAAGGAAGAGGATTGGCAGAGCAAGGGTAGGGAGAGGGAGAATGAAATAGAGAGGCAAGGTGGTGTTGAGCTTTGGTTGTGGTTTTATATGTTGTGACTGCCTGTGCATGGGAGGCAAGGTAGACAGGGCTCCTTGGACTTGGAGTTGTTTTTCGGTGTGGTCTCTGCTCACTGTGTCTCTTGTGTTCTGGGAAGGGTTTTGTGAATTGGGAGTATGGGTGCAGGGAAGGTGGCTGGCAACATTTAACTCATGCAGGTGGCTTGTAGACATTCCATCGAACACCTTGCATGCATGCTGTGCTAGCTGAAACAGGGGGAGGCAAAGTGAACTTTTGCTGGTTGGGCTGAGAAGAAGAGAGGAAATGGGCTGGTTGTGAGAGAGGTGGCCCAATTGTGTTAGGGTATTTTATATTTCCCTGGGATTTGTAAATTTATTCGGCTTTATGTAATTAATGGGACTGTAATTATGGACTGTATATTTGTAGGTTGGGCCTATTTAATTTGGACGATTGATTTTGGGGTCGAAAGGTGTAATTTTGGTTATACACTGCCCCTTGGATTTTTGGGTTTGAAACCGAGTGAAAATAATTGAATTTAATTCGGTCGCTCCGTCGCTTGAGAATTAGTTTTAGGATTTTATTGCGAGCGCTCTGATGGTACTGCTATCGGGATTTTTAGGACGACGCATGGCATTCAAATCCAACTGTCACGGTAGGAATGAAATCGGGGGTAGTCGTATCGATGCACGATAGATAAATACATCGATCGATCGTAAATATTCGAGGGAATTATCTAGTTTGACCGATAGAGCGGTTTTGAAATAACCGTAGAGCAAGAGAAATGGATAGCATCGCGACCGAAGGAAAAGACTGGGATTTTATTAAATTAGCACCGAAAGGTCTGAAGAGATTAGACAGGGAGGATAAGAAAGGGACGATGAATGGAGGGCCTCTTTTTAGGATAAGAGATTAAACCGAGATCTTTTGGCACAAAACCTAAACACACACAAATACTAATAAATATTAACAAGCAAACTAGAATTATGCCGGAGGACTATACTTTGTCTGAGGAGGTCATATCTTTGAAAATAGCCTTTTAGGAATTATGTTGCGCAAATAAGGTTTTTAGTAAATACGTTACTAAAAGATATTATTTTGCACTTAGTTTTCCGAAGGCAGACTTGCAAGGTTCATAGAAAATAATCAAGCTATATTTCTTTAGTAAAATAGTATTTGTTTTAATACGTTATCCCATATAGGGTTTTATCAAAACGGTGTTACATATATATACATATATAGCTTTATTCATAAAGTAAATGTGCCCGAGGGTTTTTAATATATATAGAGAAGGGTTTTTCAAAAATAGTTGGCATATGCAAAGATTGGGATATCTCGTAATCATAGTCCCTTGAATAAATAATATTTGAAATTAAATATCGACATATTCTCAGACGTTCGTCTATTAGCCCACGCATAAAAGAAAAACAACAGATCGAAATAAATTAATCCTGGCATGAATGTATTTTGAAAAAGATTTTTGATTATTCTGATTTTTTTTATTTCCGTATTTCAAAGCCGAAATTTTCGGGGTGTTACATATATCCAACCTCCATTGGGGTGCTTGGTTTCATTCTCTAATTTGGCCACTTGCTATTCCTTTGCTACATATTTAAGTCTACCCAGAGCTCCACAGATTTGATTGCAACCGTACAACAAGTGTTTGCCAAGGCATTGATATATCCAACCTCCATTGGGGTGCTTGGTTGTGTCGGTGTATGTCACCATTCCGCTTGCTTTGGTAAGAACTTGTAAGAGCTTGGTTAAAAACTTGAGTGTGTATGATATTTGAGTTGTAACTAGTATATGATACTTGAGCTGCAACTACCTAGTAGTTGATAGGAGCATGCATATTCTTGTGTATGTTACTTGTTTGCTACTAACCATGGCAGGATTGCGAAAGGGGATACGAGATGATCATGTTCAACATCGGCTTCTTCACCTTCGACAAGATATGACGACTTCTCCACGTGATTCATGTGAGGTACCTAATTCTAATTTTGCACGAGTCGAATCTAAGTTACCATTATATGATGGTAAGTATGATTTCGTTGCTTATATTGATTGGGAGCTAGCAGTGAACAATGAATTTGATAAATATAAATTTTCTGATGCTCCAATAGTTAAGGCTGCTAGTAATAAATTGACCTCATTTGCATTATTTTGGTAGAGTCATATTAGTAATAAACCTAAAACTTTGGATGAATACAAAACCATGATGAGAAAACGTTTCGTGAGATTACAAATGTATTCTTCTTGAGAAATTATAACATCTAAAATAAGGTGATAGAACTGTTAGGGAGTATATCCATGAATTTAAAGTTTGTATTATCTAGAGTGGTATAAAAGAATGCAATGAAAACACAATGCGTACATTTTTCAAGGGGCTTAATTCTGAAGTTCAGGTTATACTTGCTAATGTGAAATATAATAATATTGGACATCTATTCATGCTTGCTCGTAGCGTTGAGAGTCAAATTTTACAAGGTTTCATATCAAATACGAGAAAGCATGAACAATGTGATTTATCTCCTATTTCTGAATCTCCTATATCCTTGTGCAATGATGATGCGCAAATATGCGAGGAGCAATCTTTTGTGTCTCCTGTTACTAACGTTTTGCAGGGAGTTCAGAACCTTCAACAAAAGGAGGAGAATAATGTACTTGAGAAAAAGAGAAGCATGAAGCACTTGTTGGTATTTCTTACGACCACAGATAAATCCGCAAGTGCATGGAATACCGTTGTACCACTTCACCTTCAGGTGGCTCCAAAAGGATATAGAACTCAAGGAACATGTGTAATCTACCTAAGGCTAAGACTATTCAAGTACAACAACTATTGGTAGGCTAGCTAGGCTAGAGAGGACTTTCTATGTGTTTTAATTATCTAAGCTAAGTTAAAGGTAATTTCCTATCTGTTGCTTTGGGCACCGACCCCTGCTGGTCTGCTAGCGTGGTTCCGGCTATAGCTTTATGATGTACCCAAACGTGGAGAATTACTAGAAGGGATTCAGGGCTATCACCACCTGCCGTCGACCTCTGACAAATCCGTGGGATACACAATAAACAAAGGTAATCTCTAACCTAGACACCACACCTAAGTTATTAATTACTACTCTAATACTTGCACAAGAATTTCCTTATTTATCCAGAGTCCTAATACTAAAGCACTTAGTACGAATACTAAACAATGAACCCGCAAAGATAGAAATCTATCTCACTTGGACCAATTAATTAAATAACATAAGAAATAATCCCGAATCCTTACTTTATAGAAGAAGTTTCTCCGAACCCGATGCAGAGTGTACCGATAGCTCCGGCACACTGCAGCATTCCTCCTAGAAAGCTACATACGTCGAGGTAGAAGTCGGAGAGAGCGCCAAACTTCTAAGCACTCCTCCAGAGCTTCCCCTCACTCTCTACCTATTTTCTACTAAGAGCTTCCCCTCACTCTCTACCTATTTTCTACTAAGAAGTAGCTAAGCCTAGATAGGAAGAAGAGAGTACTCCAAAGAGTTGTGTGTTAAAAGTGACTTCTGCTCCTCCTTTATAGCCTTCAAATGATGGTTAGGATGGTTGAAAATGTCGTAATCAGCCCTCCACCGTCATTGGGAAAGAATATGTGACGTCCACGTGGAAGCTGATGGCGATTGGGCTCAGTGACGGTTCGCCCGAACCCAGGGTTTGGGCGAACTTCTAGGCCGTCTCCTGGTCACTCCTTCGGCTGAGGGGCTGCCTCGTGGGCCCCCAATATCATGTATTATGGTTGGGCTCAATTTTAGGTGGTTTTGATTGACATATGGGGCCTCCAATTTGTGTAAACGCGTCTTGATTGTCGGGAGGTGTGTTTTCATCGTATGGTAGGTGTATTTTCTCCTTAAAATACCTGCATACACATATTTCACCAACACTAGTGGAAATAATTAGTAATAATCCCTACCACTAAGTTGGATACTATATTTATTTCATTATATGCAGGTATTGACGGTCAGATGTTATGATTTAAGGACCGCCAATAGCACCTGCGATATTTGAAGAAAGTTTACAAGGTACATTGAATGGTGCTAAGAGAAATAAAGGTGAGTATTCTCAAGTTGATCTACACATGTCCACTTTTCATGCTATAGTAGAGAAACCATTAGTGGATCCCATTATCGTGATTCATTTATCACAAGTTGATTTATTTGTTGTTCCTTGTGATAAAGAAGAGTTGTGTGATAATACTTCACTAACATCCATGCCCCAACTAGAACATGCTATTTTTAGTGTTAGTTATCTATATGCTGATTTTAAGGATGTTGTTCACCTTGATAATGAAGTTTAGGAACGTGAGTTGCTATCTTCTTTGAGTACTTTGGGCTATGTTCTGTTTGATGAGTTCTGTGAGCTCTATAATTTGAAGGAGAAATTATTTGCTACTGATTTGCCATGTCCAACTCATACTATATTTCATATCTTTGGCAAATATAATAATAGAAGAGTATATTTGGTGCATAGAGTTTACATATGTTTCAATTTAGAACCTCCTAGAGCTGTGTATAAAAATTGTAATATAGGGATACATATTATTGCTAATCATGTTATCTCGAGTTTGTCTTGTTTTGATGTAAAAAAAGGTTGGTTTTGAAGAAGGGAGCGACTGCATCGCTCCATATGTGTGTACTCTGTTCTTCAAGAAGGAGAGCGATATGTGCTGCAAGACAATGGTCTCTCTTTAGCATCCTATGTTGTGCATCCTCACAATCAAGTACATTTGTTTCATTGGACATTAATATTATTTTCTAAAGAAGATATTACATGACGAAAGTTTGTTGCGTTTGTTTTCATGTAGACACTACTATGGGCAAGATCATGCACTACGCGATGACCACCATACGGAAAAACTGAGAACAGTTTTACGTTAAGAAGGAGAGGATGATGTGATCATGGCTACCATAGATACAACTATTATTCCCATCATTGGTCAAATGGAAGACATCGAGATCAAACCGTAGAAATTCTGGAATCCAAGTCGGTCACCTTCAAAAATATTGACTTCAAATGACCGCCAAATCTTTATACGAGCTCCGTTTTTAGCCCGTAAGTACTTGATGGAAATCTCTCGGAGTCCTCTTTCCAATGGATCCAGTCTCATCTTAAAATTTCATCTCAATCAGCCGCAATCACAGAAACAAGGTGCTCCATCACCTATAAGGGCCTATAGGCTTGTAACTTCATCTGGGACCCTGGCCCATCTGGGCCCATACGGGGTGCGCTCCAATCTGGTAGAGCACGACACTAGGAACCCCTAGGTCATCCTCCCACCTACTTAAATAGATAGGTACCCCTTCAGGATTTCTCGGGTTTTGTTTAGATTAAAGTTTAGCCTCACTACTTTACCGTGTAATCCCGTGATCGGTTAGATCACTGGTTTGCTCATTACGGAACCCCAACTTATCATTGTTATTCTATTCCTATTTGCAATTCAGATTGTTTTTATCTTATTCTTTATTGTTTCTTCAATTTGCTTGTAGGAATAAGATTGATCTGCACCGACAAGATCAACAACCCACAGAGAGGTGTATCGATCGCTAAGACGCAACACAACAATGTCTCGTACGGTTGTAATCGAGTCGTTAACATTTCTCCCAAATCGTAGTTATCTTCAACTCACTGAAAGATTGGACCAATCATAGCCGTGAGCTTATGGAGTGAAGCTCAGAGTTTACCATCACCGAGTCTAAATGAACTGCAATACCACGTATAGCCCATCTTCCAACTCATAATACCGTGTCAACCTTGGTTCCTCAATGTTTTAGTGACCAGTTTGGTTGATGTGCTGAGTGGGATCGACGTGGGTCTCTTCCTCCTCTCCCCGCTCCACTTTTCCTATTTCTTCTAACATGGACAAGCATCGGCAAGGGTGCCCAGCGAGCTCGAGCTCGCCAACTCGTTCGGCGGGAAGGTGATGGCCGGAGCTGTGGCGCCTGCAGCGGTCCAGGGAGGTTGAACCGACGGTAGTGCCGCTCCTCATCATGAATATTAACGGCGACGGGAATACAAGATAGATATCTGTCTTGGCTCGACCAAAAAGATTCAGCGGCTGGAGGAGCAAGAACCGCCCAAGATCGTGCAGTAGATGCATACATGCCATCAGCCGCTCGTCAATCTGCCAACTTGATGGACAGTGAGATTGTCAATGAGCATCTAGTCTCGGCTCTTGTCTCGTCTTCCTTGCCTCCTCCGCTCTACTAAGAGTGAGTTTTGAGAAGGTGTATGAGTAGGGGTGGAGAGACTGAAGATCCGTCTGAAGTTGGATAGGTTTCTTATATTGTTGATGAACACCATCTCTCTCTCCAGCGCTTGTTCCAAACCACTCAATTTTTATTGCGGATTTTTTTACTGTGCGGTGGTGGCGAGCAGCCGTGGAGTCCCTCGGGGCTCTCGCGTCTCGCCAAGGGTACCTCCTGGACAAGCGGCCACCCCTGCCCGCCGAGTCGTAGGCCTCCCCGGCATCCTTCTCAGGTGCCACCACCTACCACCACATAGGAGAGAAGGGGGAAGATAGGAGAGAGGAAAGAGGTGGGGAAGAAGCGGCAAGGGCGGCGCCGCCAACCTCGTCGATGCCTGGTACAAGTGGACGAAGGGTTTGGAGTTTGGACGCCATGTACATCTTCCTCAACCTGTCGACAGTGCCGGGAACGGTAGGGAGCTGTTCATACTGTCGGTAGAGAGAGAGGCAGGCGGGGAGCACTCAGAAAGGGAGGCGCTTGGCTTCGTTGACTTCCGCACACGACAACTCCACCCCTACCCCTGATGATTGCGTGTACTTGACGGATCCGGGTGGTGGACTTCCGGTGGCCCAACTGTGGTTGCATCCCTACAACAGCGCCGGGGCGTGCGTGTGGGAGGGAGAGGGAGATGGAGAGGATGAAGAAAATTTGGCGGTTGATATGTGGGGTTCACGTGGTCTAACTTATCATATCAGTTAAAAAAGGCTACTATAATACCGAGGGATAAAGGTTAACACGGTATGGTATCGTGAGTTAGGGGATGAGCCTGTATTTCGATTCATGCACGAATTTTAGATTGGATGATAAATTTAGGGACCCGGCGTGAACTTATTCGACTGTTCGATCGGCTAGCGGAAGACCACAACAGCCTGCGACAGCGCTATTCCTTGGGCCTGTGCGGGAGCGCGAGTGTCATCCCCCTCGGCCTCGACTCCAGGACATCTCCTCGACGAGTTCGCCCGCCGCCGCCTCGCCTGCGTCGCTTCGATCTCCATCCCGCGAGCGGAGCAGCGCTGCCGGCGCTGCTGCTTCTGCCGCATCCTCGCTCGCTGCCGCTGGTGAGCATCCATCCACTTCTTCTCATCTCTTTCTCTCTCTCCCTACCCTTTTTCTCGATTTGCGCTAGCCCTAGCTTCTCTTCTGGATCTGGAAGCTGCTTTTCTCTTTGCCTTTTGCCTTAACCCTAGTATCAATAACCAGTTTAGTTTGTTCCCAATAAAATTTGGGGTTCAACTGTACCCCCATGCGCCCACGTTAGGTCCGCCGTGCTGAAATGTGAAATCAACGAGTTCAAGGATTTCCAATTAGCCTGCAACCAATTTAAGTGTAGTTATTTGGTTGGTCACATTTATTTATTGAGCGAGACTGTTTCTTGGAGATTAGTCATGTTGGTGTAAGCGAGCATATCTATGGTATGTAACCACAATTCTGAATGTCATTAGATATTTCTGCAATACTAGTTGGATGCCCATGGGTTGCAATGGGAAAAAATTACACCAACTTTAAATCTTGGCGAGATGATGACAAATAATAATTTTATTGCAATAGTAAACATTATTTTAGCATAAATAACAATTACATCTGATCTTAATGGTCTTTACATATTAAGCAATAGAAACAGTGAAATATTGTGATACAAATGTGATAAAACAACACATAATAATTCCAGGGGCATTAAGAGGATCAAAGTTTGGAAATCTACTGAAATATCAAAGTTTGAAAGAATAAACGTGCCATCAGGCTGTGGCGATGTGTCATTGTCCTCTGACCGAGAGTTATCGAGCAATGTGGGGTCATCTTCGGAACTGTACACAGTGAATTTCACTTTAGCACTAGCCGGTGGTTGTGGGGCCCTTACACTTCTTTGCCAGCTATCACGTGGGTCCATTGTTTGGTGCTTAAGGTGTTTACTTGGCATCGATACTGGAGTTGATGGGTCCTGATCTTGTTCAATGTGGTCCAATAATGGTTGCACTCGGTGGTTATGATAGTTTTCCATGGCAATCAACAGGGTTGAGGGTGGTTACTCAGCCGTTACATTGGTTTATCAACACACTATTTGTTGCCTCGTGCGCTAGGGTAGCCGTCTAATCAGGCACGTCCTTTATATTGAGGGGAGAGGACAGGGGGTCCTGGCGCGGTTTCCTTGGCTTGCTTTTGTGGAGCACGCGGGCAAGAGAGTGGAGAGGGTGAGTGGAGGTGGTGTAGCTCGGGTGAGGGGAAAAAATGGAGAGGAGGACCAACATTGGTGGTTGCGGCAACGACGGCGAGCGCGGTGTTGGCGGCCGATAGGCCGAAGATGATGTGGGACAAGGGGTTGCTAGCCGGGGCCTACTTCGCAAGCGGTCGGGGCTGAAGGTGGCGGAGATTGAGTTGCAGCGGCGAGCTATTCCGCCAGTGCAAGCGACGGGCAGCGCTGCCGTTGGCGGGGGCGCTGGGGTGGTGGTGCCTAAGCGTTCCCGTCGAGGGGAAACCGTCCTGGTAGGGGTGGCCACTATTTTGCACTGGGTGTGCTCTAGTCTGCGATTTGTCGGGGCAACCATCTTCACCATCTTAGCTTGGATGGTTCGTCCGGTGGTCCTTCTCTGGGAATGGTGGCAAGATCTGATCGAGGATGACCACTCTGATCACTTATGCGTGGTGGTTAGTCTCATTGTGTTGGCACCGATCATTTTTGTTTCTACTCTGAAAGCGCTGCTAGAGTAGATAATTGATGAAATGGTTGCCAAGTCTTGGCGTGTATCCGTTATGTATCAACTTGCATGATCTCTACTTTAATCTTTCTGCCTATGTGTCGTAAGTATGGTCACCTCTGATTGATACATGTGCTAGACTTATGTTGTCTATGAATATGGGATTTCTGGTTTTTCTCAACATGCTTAGGACCTTTTAGGGTTGGGCATCCTCTTTATTCGGCGGGATAATCCATTCTTAATCGATAAATGGCTTCCTTTTAGAAGGGCACTTCGGCCTAAGTGTGATTATGTTCAGTCATTTCTGAACCACCAAGTCATGGGGGCAAGAGATTGCATTACTGCATATTCAGTTTTCTTTTACAACAGGGTACCAGGTAATAAATCTCTGTGAAGGGGAAGGGAACTACTATTACTGTATTGGGTAGTGCTTAACAGGGCTTATGCACATCCCTTCTCATGATGATGGTGGGGGCGAGAGGGGATCAACTTCCAACGGAGGCTTTCCATGGAGCCTGGCCATCATCCTGTACTGGATTCTGCGGGCTATCATGGACGCCTGTAAGAGCTGTAAGGTTGTGTGCTCTAGAGCTAGGCACCGGTAGTGGGATTCCAAATCGGCGTATCAATCTGGAAGTTCATCAAGTTATTCAAGTGCTTGCTCGTAGGCATTCCCGATGGTGTGGGCTAGCTCAGAGAGAAGGGAGAACCGGCTCCCTTCGGGCTCTCCAGTCGGCCGAAGTCAGCACCGGTTGTCATCTCCTTCGCGGTACAGGTGCATGCCAAAGTTGTTGGCTATACCTAAGGGAATGCTAATCCCGCAAAGCTGCAGGAGGGCTTCATAGAACGCGTCCCGGACGGCAGCTGCAAGGGTGATCTGGGGATGGCGAGTCCGGAAAGCTATCATTTGTTCTCCATCTCCCTGGAAGCAGAGGAAGATTTTCACCTTCCAGCTCTCCAGGGAACCTTGGGTGATCCGCTCAGTACAGTAGACTGGCTCCTCGAAGTACCCTAGTTTCTGGAGTAGGTAGTTCAACTGTTGGCCATACCTGATAGGGTTTTCCATGGGCCAAGGGTTTTTTTGACTGGTTTAGTTCGAGAGGGGGTGTGCCCTTTTCGGAGTTGCCTTGGGTTCCTTTTATAGGCACCATTTTGTTGGTGGTTCCTGTATTCCATTAGGTGGGTTTCCATTAACACTGCCTGGGAAGGAGCGAGTCCAGATTTTCTGGGATTCTGGATCTGTGGGATTCGGTTCGAATCATCTTGTGGTCGGTGCGTGTCTTCAATGTCATACCATTTTTCATGTGGTGTTTCCAAGGTGGCTTTGGAAAGAACGGGTGGACTGGTCATGCTTGTTTAAGCAGATCAGGTGGGGATAATTTGAGATGGTTCCCAATTGTTTTTCTGACTGGCCGTATCATGGGTGGCTTTAAGTCTCGTCTTAGAGTAAATAAGTGCTCATTAATTTATGGCACTTGTTGTTCCACTGACTTCGTGGGCCCTGATTGTCAGTGATAGAGGTTGTGGTCCTAGTGGAACGGACACCACAAGTAGGAACGTTTAAAGGATTAGATTAAACGAGTAGATAGATATAGATAGATTTGTCGGTGGTTCCTCTATCTCATCTGCTGGGTTTCCATTAACACTGCTTGGAAGGGGCGAGTCCGGATTTTCCGGGATTCTGGATCTGTGGGGTTCGGTTCGAATTGTCCTGTGGTTGGTGTGTATCTTTGGTGTCGTATCATGCTCTTGTGGTGTTTCCATAGGTGGCTTTGGATAGCATGGGTGGATTGGTTATGCTAGTTTAAACAGATCGGGTGGGGGTAATTTGAGATGGTTCCCAGTTATTTTGCTGACTGGCTGTCTCATGGGCTGCTCACCAGTTAGACATAAATTATGCATCAGTTCACAAATGAGACCATCGCATAACACAAACATTTCCATAGTGCTATGAATTCAACACTGATATTTTCATAGTGCTATGAACCGGTGTAAAGGTACAATTTGTAGGATTAGTTCTTTTTGTTTTGTCGGATTTATCCTCCACTGCCAAATAAATTCGTTACCACCACCATGAGCGTGGGGATGTATTCAATACTCATACAAATGTACTGTTATAAATATTCAATACTCATGCAAATGTACTGTTATAAATAATTTGAAGGGCGCAAAGCACCTTGCTTTCCTTTACAAGAGTGTTTGGTAGGAGGTCGTGTCATTACTGAAAGGTGAAAGAAATATGTTAGCATATAAGAAAGAAGTAGTTTGCCCTACAGTATTATATTAGCCACAAGTTGCAGCTAACAATTCTATTGTGTTTGTCCAACATTCTTTCAGTCCACATCCAACAATTATATTCTATTGTGCAGCCAACAGTAAAAGTGGGCTCTTGTTAACTGACTGTATCCTTTAAAAAGGAAGAACAAAAAGCAATTTAAATCATTTTGTTTTTCCTCAAAAAAATTATCATTTGCTCCAACAGATGGGTGGTCAAAGGATACAGAGTAAAGGCCAGCTCGTCGATTTATTGATTCAGCTATCTGGTTCTAGAACCTAGCCAGAAACTGAAATAGCCAGCTGCAAATGTTTCTATGGTTATTGTGGGGCCATGGAGTTAGCTTGTTTCTGTGGTCATTGTGGGACCATGGAGCTAGCTTGTTTAAAAGCAGTTCAGAACTTCCCGTTTGTGCCGTGCGGTTATATATGCCCCTCAACAAAATTAATTAGCTAATGAATAATTAGTTGAATGAAACATCTGGAGCTAACCAACCAATTAAGCTAGCTGAGCCAATTTGTTAGGCAAATCAATATTGAACAGTGGAAACTCCCACCGACGGAGAGAGAACCAGCGGCTTGGGGCAGCGACGAAGGCGCCTGGGGGCAGCTCTGCTTCTTCTCGGGAGAGGGGCAGCAGTAGCGGCTTTGGGTGGCACGGCGGCGGCTTGCGCCAGAGAGACGGAGACGGGAGAAGGCGAGAGAGAGAGCGCGACAGAGAGGGGAGGAGAGAAACGGGTGAGGGGCGGCGGAGGGGAGGCGGAGGGGCGGCGGTGGCTTGAGAGAAGCGGAGAAGGGAGAAGGCGAGAGAGAGAGCGCGCCAGAGAGGGGAGAAGGCGAGAAACAGGAGAGGGGTAGCGGCGGATAGGGGAGAGGGGTGGCGGCGGACGGGAGGCCGAGAGGGGCGGAGGCGGCTTGAGAGAGACAGATAGGGGAGAAGGCGAGAGAGAGCGATAGAGAGGGGACAAGGCGAGAAATGGGAGAGGGGCAGCGGCAGAAAGGGGAGAGGGGCAGCGGTGGAGGGGAGGCGGAGAGGGGCGGTGGTGACTTGGAGAGAGGCGGAGATGGGAGGAGACAGAGAGAGAGATCAACAGAGAGGGGAGAAGGTGAGAAACGGGAGAGGGAAAGCGGCGGAGAGGGGGGAGGTGTGGCGGAGGCGGCTTGAGAGAGGTGGAGATGGGAGAAGGCGAGAGAGAGCGAGCGATAGAGAGGGGAGAAGGTGAGAAATGGGAGAGGGAAGGCGGTGGAGAGGGGAGATGGGCGGTGGCGGCGGTGGCGGAGGGGAGGCAGAGAGGGGCAGCAGCGGCGGAGGGGAGGCGGAGGACCGGCACGATGGCGTATTGGGGCGGCGCGGCGGCAGCGGGGGAGGGGGGCATGTGGGGATGGCCGGTGCGACAGCGTATTGGGGCGGCGGTGTGGCTTGGGGTGGGCGACAGAGAGAGATGGCGAGGAAAGAGACGACTACGAACTCGAGAGAGAAAGAGGAGAGAGAGAGAGGTGTTCTTTTGGTGCGGCGGCTTGTGGTGGGAACGGACACCACACTTGCTGTCCTTTTAATATGGTATAGATTATGCTTTAGTGTTAATGTTATGTAGGACTTTACTCCAATTATTTGTAGTGTACTTTTGTTAAATTTAAGCCTTGTTTATATTTGTCTGCATGAAGACCTGTAGAATTTGCTCCTGGTATCTGTTTGGGCAGTTGGTTGTGCCACTACTTGATGCTCTTAGGTTCCATCCATCTTCGCCTCTCCATCGTCAACTTGTTCTTTTGCCAGTAGAATCACTAATTCAGCATTGTTGGTATCTTCTATGGGCAATATATGTACTGTCACAAGAAATGAATCCTTAAGGATGAAATGTCTGAATAGATTCGATGCAAAAAGTTTACGTTCTTATGCTTTCACTGTTATTCATTATTATTTAATTTAATTCAGGAATTTGTTGAATAATGGATGCTAGGTCTGAAGCAAACTACGTGATCTGTGGTGATAACATTCTCTCGATCTGAGATAGCATTCAAATAAGCATCGTCGAAGGTGTCCTACTGGGTTGCACAAACTTCTTTGAGAAGCGAGAAGAAGATGGCCACCAAACCCCAGCAGTAGGTTCCCATTTCCTAGCCTGCCTCACTCCACCAGCATGATGAAGCATCACCTACGTCGATGTGGTGCTGCTGCCTTCACCATGGTCCGATGTTTCCGCCACTTTCCGCACGCTGTATCCACATCACCTCCAATTGGATGGAAGTGCCCTTTTCCTCAGTTATACTCCACTAATGGTGAGCCAATGTCTGCTGTCACATTTTCTTGCACCATCTCTGCTTACTCCACTCTTTGTATTATTTCTGGTTCATCTATGATAATATGACTCTGCTGCTGCAAAGAAGAAATATTTGATTCAAGCGTGCTCCTTTTTTGCCCCTCTTTTCGCATCAGAGATGAACCAGCAGCTTCCTGCGAACCTGGTGGGGGTCATGGAGCAGAGAATGAAATTGATCGAGCAGAGGAGTGCGTACCTCCAGGAGCAAATTAACCAGGTCATCTTTGGATGGGCAGCCTCTGTTTCCAGCACTCTTCTGTTCTTGTTATCATGTGGCCGTGTAGAGTTTTCATATTTTAGGTAGGAAGTAAAAAATAATCTTGATGTGAGTTTGACGTTAATGAAGACAGCCAAATGCCTCGCCTGAAGAATACTCGAGGGCCAACAAGGAGCTCCACAAATTGGAGAGTACTATGGATATGATTGAGGAGCTGCGGTCCAAACAGGAGGTATTGACCACATGAATTTATGTAATGTTCACATCCTATGGTATGGTATACTGGGAGTAGGCCAAACTATTTGGGTTTTTGCAGGAAATTGAGGGTTTGAAATCTTTGATGACAAACACTGTTGAAGAGAAGGACTTCCGTGAGATGGCAGCTCAGGAGCTCCTCGAGGCTTTGGAGGAGGAGAAACAACTGCAGCACAAGCTGTTTCGATCATTACTTCCAAAAGATGAAGCTGACGAGAGGGATTGCATATTGGAGGTCCGCGCAGGTAAGGCAGAACCTGCTATGTCTGTCCGTATGCCTATTTTATCCTTTTTGGTGTCAATCAATGTATTTGGGCAACTCGTGATTGATGATGATATGCAGGTACTGGAGGAGAAGAGGCATCTTTGTTTGCAATGGACATATTTAAAATGTAGGATTTGCCCCTTCACCAGTGTTACTCCACAACATGTACCTTTGCTGCTCAATCTGTTATAAATTTTAGTCTTCTATATTATAGGTACGAGAAGTACTCCCAAAAGAATGGTTGGAAATTCGATGTTATTGATATCATGGAGTCTGCATTAAAAGGATACAAGGTATAGTCTTTGTTGGCAATACCAAAGGTCTTTTGTGAATATACACACAGCTTTTATTGCTGTACACGCACAGTCTAGTTCTGGAAGATCTTCCCTAAGTGTCAACATGCACTTGACATTATTATTATTTCAAATTTAATTCAGGAAGCTAGTGGGACTATATCAGGTCCTGGGGCATACGGGAAACTCAAGTTTGAGAGTGGCATCCATAGAGTTCAGGTATGATGGATTGATGATGAGTTACTCTATTTATATTCATCACATTTAGCCACTTGCCTATTATATAATCTGACTTGATCCTGCCGATGGCAGCGAGTACCAGTAACGGAGAAATCTGGACGGGTGCACACTAGTGCTGTATCTGTTGCCATTCTTCCTCAAGCTGATGAGGTTGTAATTGGATATAGCATTTTGATCGGTCTTGTTTTGTTTCTTCCAAAAGTTTTTATCATCTGTGCAATTTATGGCATCGTTAGTAAAAGTTGTTTCTTTGAGAGCAGGTTGATGTCCAATTGCGCAATGAAGACTTGAGAATTGATACCTACAGATCAGGTGGTTCTGGAGGTCAGTCTGTCAATACGACTGATAGTGCTGTTAGAATAACCCATGTTCCAACCGGAACAGTTGTTGCAATACAGGACGAGAGGTCACAGCATCAGGTTGCCATACACACACAATCATTCCTTTGCTGTAGGTTGGAAACTAGTAGTGCTTAGATAACTCAGTTTCATATTTCCGTTCCTGTGTTGTCACGCTCTTCATTTATATATTTTTAATCCCATATTTGTTTTCTCATTTTTTAATAGTTTTGTTGATCCTAGCATTATCTTAAAACTTATTTGTTGTCTTCACTTCTGATGCACCAAGTCGAAATCAATCATATCCATTTGTAGAATTGTTCGTTTCTCTACTTATTCTGTTATTGTTATATGCAACTCTTTTTAGAATAAGGCCAAAGCCCTCAAAGTTCTCCGAGCAAGACTATATGAAATTGAAAGGCACCGACTCCATATGGACCGGTCAAAGCTTCGATCAGAGCAGGTACCTCACTATTTAGATTGCTCATCATAGATATTAATCCTTGAGTATGGGATTGTCCAATTCTGACTTGCTAGTAGATTGGAAGCGGTGACAGGTCTGAACGTATCCGAACATACAACTTTCCACAAGGGCGTGTTACCGATCATCGTGTTGGGATCACACACCACTCCATAGAAGACGTTATGGAGGGGGAAAGCTTGGATATCTTCATTGATGAGCTCCTCCTGCGTGATGAAATGGACGCAATCGCTTCATTTGCTTCTTAAGTCATACTGGTTTTGTGGTTCTTTTTTAGCATCAACTACATCAGGAACAAACGAGAGAAGGAACCATGTATACATCGCACTGAACCGGCAGAGACAACCTCAAGAATCTTGAGTTCTCAAGTTTCCCTTATTCTGAATGTATAAGCATGTAGCTTAGGATGATAGTTGTATCGCCCATTATTCTGAAAGCAGTAGCAGCCAAACGGTTTTTCTTCATATTATTGTGTCGCGCCAAAAGTTACTTGTGGGCAACTGAATCACGAGTGGCTGCCACTTCGGTGTTCAGTCAAATGGGAGTACAAATTTGATAGAGATAAATGGGATTACAATTTTGACCGAGAACTATGTTAACTATAGTCTACATCCTTATATTAACTATATATAGTCTACATCATCCGGTAAAGGAATTCCTTACCATGGGTGCTGTGAAAGCTAATATATGTTTATGTTTTGTCTTGGAGACCTATAAATTGCAGCAACGAAAGAAAAAGATAAAGGAGTGCACCATTTGATAATTGTTCAATATATAGACATGTTTGTTTTGCATTTGAATGGTATAAATGCAATTATTCTGAGATGGAGGTAGTAGTTTACAAAATACAGCTGTATTTATGAAACAGAAACAATTTAGTGCGCATCAAATCCGAGACTGCTTACTAAATTTCCTTCCGTGCAAAACAGTGGGAAAATCCATCAGTTACCTTAGAAGACTGGAAGATCTGATGTTAGTTAATGGACTATGTATCCATGTTCTGGGTAACCAATTATGTACAGTGAAGAAAAGACATGGTTGAATTTCTTTTTCCAACCTCGTCAACCTCAGCATGAACTTAAACACACACAACCATACCAGACGAGAAAAAAAATGGAAGAAAATACTGATAAGCGGAAAGATCATGTTTTAATTCGAATAGGTTTTTAAAGAAAGAAAAATTGTGCCATGTATTCTCAATCTGGTTCACTTGAAGGATAAAAACTAAAGCTATAAGTGTGACAAAATTTAGTTGCACAATATTCATCCAGCGGAACATGCTACAATTGATGAAAGGATCAACATCTAACATATCAACACTAGGAATTTTCGGTGAAAAGGAGGCTCCAAATTGGGGATTCAATTACATTGCAAGCCTCTGTACACCTGAACTTGTGCTTCTGGGAATAGAATCACTTGCTACACAGAAGCATAATGACATGGAAGAAGAAGAAGAAAAAAGCAGAATACACAAGCCAAATCTACGATTGCATGGTCCCAGACAGTAGGGCGAGATCATCTTTCAATGATCTGTCAGCTGAACCTGCAAGAACTAGATACCATTCACTGTAAAGAACAATTAGCTCCCCATTTTGATGCTGTTCACTGTCGGCTCACCTTGAGCCTCCTGTTTCACCGGCTTCTTGTCCTCCCTGGATGATGGCATTGACAATGGCATTGAGCTGGCTGCAGCAGCTGCAGCTGCGGCGAATGCCAGCGCCGGCTGCTGCATGGCATTGAGCTTGAGCAGCTTGTCTCTGTCTCGGTTCGCATCGCTGCTCTTGGGAGTCTTCTTCCTGGGCGGCGGTGCGGCAGCGGGCTTCGTCTTGACTTCTCTGGCCTCCGCCTCAAGCGCGCGGAAGGCCGCGTCGAGCATCTCGCGGGAGCGCTTCCGCGCCACGGCCGCTTCCCGGACGCAGCGCTCCGCATCCTCTCGGGCCGCGGCGGCGGCGCGAGCGACTGAATCGTGGGCCAGCCGCGCGGCGACGAGGAGGACTCGCGCGGCGCGCTCGTCCAGCGCGCGCCGGCCGCCCCCCGCGGGCGTGTAGGAGAAGGGCTTGCCCTCGGCGGCGGCGGCGCACGAGGGGCAGACGAAGGAGGCAGAGTCCGGGACACAGGAGTGGTGCGCGACGAAGAGGCCGCAGCTGGAGCAAGCGGCGGTGGGTCCCGGCGGGGAGAGGATGGGATCGAGGCGGGGCTCCTGGACGGCGGCGGAGGCTGGAGGGAGGAGGAAGAGGCAGGCGGAGCAGAAGGCGGCGGGGTGATAGAGCAGGACACAGGAGGAGCAGAGGCGGCAGAAGACGCCGTCGTGGCGGACGTGGTGGAGGGGCCAGGCATCGCGGCCGGATGCGCACCGGTCGCCGCCGCAGCCACGAGGGATGGAGCCGGCGGAGGGCGACGGGCGGAAGGGAGGCGTCATCGCCGCCGAGGCGGCTTCGATGCGAGAGGAGAGGGGAGGGACAGGATTAGGGTTTCTGTGGGGGGAGACGGCCACCAAACGGCTCAAAGGAGGAATTTTCCCATTTTCTCCTCTTCGAAATGGTACAAGGGGAAAATGGCGCAATGGCCTGTATAAGAGAAACTGCGTAAGACTGAAATTTCGATTATAATCATGAAAACAAAAATGTGAATAATCAAAAACCTTTTTCTAAACTTACATCGTGTCGGTATTTAGTGGATTTTCTTTTCTTGTTCTGTTGTAACGCTGCCAAAATAATTTTAAAAGGAACTAAATCCAAATTCTAAAATTCACAATAAGAAATTTAAATAATATTTATATAATATCCTTTAAGGAATTACTTTAAAAAAATCAAATATTAATTATTTCTAAAAACACTTTTCATGGATTAATTCTTTAAGAAAATATTTTACAAACAAATAAAATATTATTTATTTTGTAAAAACCTTTGCAAACTAAAACCTTTGAGAAAACTAATTTTTAAGCTTCTCAAGCAAAAGTGTACTATACCCCCTCTTTGGCCTAACCCAGCCCATCGAGCCCCAAACACCAATCCTTCTATTCTCTCCATGAGTCCAATTTTGGTCCCTCAACTCTTTCTCCTCCTTTCCTCCTCCTCCTGGCCCAACTGTTAATGCAAAACAGGGTAGCTTGAGAGATTTGCTTCACTACAATGCAGGTCCAACGCTCACCTCGAATGTTAAGAGTGTGTCAGCTGGTTTGATCTACAATCAACAAGAAAAACAAACGATAGAGTTAAATGAACGATAGCCAATCGGTTAATGAGCCGATGACGTGTCGTTAGAGGCCTTAGCTGATGTAGTTAGACCAAATCGGCAATGAATTGTGATAAGATAAGTAAAGCAAAATTCAAAATACGTTCCATCGGCTATAATATATTTGTTTGTCTTTATCAATTTCTTTTTAGATAATATTATGGAAATAGCCGATGATTCAATATTTAAAGGAAAGAAGATAGATTACTGGCTATTGCTCCAGTACAAGCTTATGTAAACAGATTAATCTAAATAAATATATCAAATAATAATCAATCTTAGATACAATAATCTGATTTAGATTGACTAATACGTGATATATTTATAAAAAGTAATCTATTTGTATAAGTGGCAAATATACATAAAATGCAAGTTGATGTATATTAGGTAAGATCGGCTAAAACTCCAATTCTATCCTTAATTATGATTAATTCCAGGTTAAACTTTAAGGTTCTAAACACGGTTAGGGATGATGCATCACAAAGTATGTAAAGAAACTTAAAGTCTAAACAATCAAGTAATTAATCACTTTTCGGGATGGTAAATACCTTAGCTAATCTAATCTAGCAAAACGATTTAGCTGATACTAGCATAAACCCTAAAACGAGTCTCAACCAATACGACGAAATCAAAATATTAAACTAGATTAACAAAGATATATGATAAAATATGACAGCAATAATAGGATTAATACATCTAAAATGATATAAAAGCCTCAATAATGCAAACCTTCGAGACAAGTTACCTTTTATCCAGAAACCGTAGCCCATGCCCCGACTTGAAGAACAACTCATCGAAAAGTAAAAGGAAAAAGGTGGCGATGCGCCAAAAGTTGTATTGATTGAATTCTGAGTCTGTTCAGTTTGATGGTCTTCAACATCATTCTCAAAATAATCTTGATGAATCAGTCCCTATCTCTCATGAACTGATAACCATTTCCATTCTGACCGATTCTCAAACTGTCTAAAGCTACTAGCCCGAGAAGAATTGTTGTACTGCCTAGGATTACTGCACCCAGGGCAATCCCTAATTCATGGCAATCTCATCCCTTCATTCCAGCAGAACCTAAAGAACTCACAACTCTAGTGAGGATCAAAATTGACATTATTGCCTTGATAAAAGCCATCATCTTGACAATCATGCTGATAATGCCTATCTTGATAAGTTTGATAGTTATTTGGACTTGTTTTTCTCGTTGTTCTGATATTTGTCAATCATCTCGTTATATTGGCTGTTTGGGTTGGTCCGATGATTGCTTCTATTGGCCCTTTGTTCATCCAACCTTGTGTGAACCATGTTGATAGGAAAAAGATGGCCATCAATCTTTATCGGCTTCTTGCCATCATCAAATTTAATTCTTCCTTGCTCGATAGATGATTGGATATGCTGCTTGAATACTTTGCATTCATTAGTATGATGAGATCCAGTGTTATGCCACTTACAAAACCTTCTCTTCTTTAATTCTTCAGCCGATGGAAGTACATGTCCCACGGGTAGCACAATCTGCTTTTCCTGTAGCAACAAGTCAAATATTCTATCAGCTTTGTTGATGTCAAAATCATACCTCTCTTCTTTTCCACCATCTTTAACCCATTGACACATGGTGTCTTCTTATTCCTTACCATTCAGTTAAATTGACCACATTCTAGGTTTTCATCTGAATCAGAGGCATAATTATAGATGTGGTTAACCTTCTTCACTGCTTTTCTTGCCTCCTGGATTAATACATAAATAACAATATAAAATCCCCGATAATGCAAACCATCGAGACAAGTTACCTCTTGTTGAGAAACCATAGTCGATGCCCCGACTTGAAGCAAGAACTTGTCGAAAAGTAAAAGAAAAAATGTGGGGATGCGCCGAAAGTTGTATTGATTGGATTGTTGTCTTTTATTACAATGATCCTGGGTTTATATTTATACCTAGAGTACAAAACTCATCAGTAGTGGACACGACTCAAACTTTCCTAAAGAAAAACAACCGAACAAGTCCACATGACGGACTCTTATCATATCTCTAATTAAATCTGACATTAATATCCTAATTAATAGATACAATTGCCTCAAATGAGCTCTATCTTCAAACGGCAATAACGGTTATTACAATCCTAGCCCATACCAAGCCCAAGTCAACCCCTATCGGCTACTTTCCTTATCGGCTCAAACCAATTCGAACTCTGTCTCCAGCCGATGCACAGTCTATTTTTCCGATCTGACTCGATCCCGCACTAAATCTGCTTCGATCTGTTTCTTCTTCTCCAAGTCTGATGCTAAATTTTATTGTTAACTCCAACCCCCAGGCCACTTGTGGCCTAGCCTGCCTCGCCCCCCTGGCCAAGCAAGCCCCGCAAGCTGCCGAGCCATGTGATCGAACATGACTTGATCCCCTTTCAATCTGATGGAGCCGGTCGTCACCGTTCCCTCACTGTTGTCGTCAAGCCATCGGAGTTCGCACTATCTCTGGTTTCGTCGTGCAGCAGGGACCTCGTTGCCAACCCATTCCGGTCGGTGCTCCCTACTGCGCTTGAGCCTTCCATGCGTCACGCCCTAACCCTAGCAAGCCAAGCCGAGCCACGTAGGACCGCTGCTCCCCTCTTTGCTCCTCCCGTGCATCCCACTGCGACACACAATGTCGTGTGCCACCATGTACCGTGCCAACTTAGTCCACACGTTGTGCTATGTCACGATAAGAGACGGACACCGTGAGTAGGGACCCCCGTTTTGCAACAGGGATCACACGTGTATTTCGTGCCATTTCCCTGGATCAAGTAGTTTGGCACACACGATACAAAGTCGAATTACCAAAAGCGCATACATATGCGTCGTGTACGAATTATTACAACATAGGCCCGAAGGCATAGTCTTAGAGCAAAGGACCAAACGGTCCGGTATACAGTCCAAAACAGAATATAGATAAGTAGCGGAGCGAAGGCAGCGGCTTCATCATTGCCACAGGCAACGACCGTATCTAGACCTAGTGGGCACCCTCATCTTCTGCATCCTCTTCGTAGTAGGCATATGGATCTTCCGCGGTGTCATCTTCGGCTTCTGATGAAGTTTATAATTGCAAGGGTGAGTACCAACCGTACTCAGCAAGTCACCACAACAACGATGCATATGAAGGGTTTTTATTCAAGGCAAGGCAAAGGCTCAGTTGCATAAAGCTGGTTTTTCAATCATTTTCACAAACCTAAGACTTAGCATAACTGGTCAAGTTTTAATACCAGAGTTTAATTTAAACAACGGCGGTTCTGTCTACCATCCATTGTGATCCCAAGGATGGCTTTCCGCCGTTGGTCGTCATGGTTTTCTGTGGACGCCCACCTTCCCTGCTCTCAGGGAGTGGCTCCAACAGCATAAAATTCATCATGCAATAACCCATCCCACACAGGTTAAGAGTTTAGAGTCTAGCCAAGTGTAATACATGTCCTGGTGCTCAATATCCGCGAGCACGGCTATTCGAATAGATTTGGTTTACTCACACTGCAGTGGATGTACACTTTACCCGCACTCCGCGACTGCCCAACGCATGAGCCTCGTCCCAACACATGAGACGCGTCACGGCAAAGCCTTTCGATAACCTTGCATTGGCAGTACCCGCTCCATGAACTATCATCCTCATGCACTCTAGGCGTATTTGTTTCTAGCAGTGAGAGGAGTTCTGGCGCTCCCGGGAAGGGAAGTCTCACACGCACGTAAAGTTTATAGTTTATAGTTTAAGTTTAAATTCTCACTCTCACACACGTGGCAGTCCTACAAATGGCGACACCGACGTAGGGCATGCATCGCGGCCCTACCTCAACGGCTGCCCCACCGTAGCGCACCTGCCTCACACACGGGGGTGAACCATCTATGCAAGGATACCGCCTCTGCTCGGCTATCTAGTCCGCTAGGTCTATACCCATCCGAGAAGTGCGGTTGTACGAGGGTCGTTTCATGCTTAACTTCATGGCTCGGTCCTTAACTGACCGGGGACGGAACTAGCCTTTTCCGGATTCCACCCAAATCTACCATCCGCCCCAGTCGAAAACATTTGTTTGGTTTTATTCCTCCTCTCTTAAATCATATCATCATGTCATGGCAATGTGGCGCTCATGTCTCCACATGCCGCATCTCAATTACCTTCCCCAAGGTAATTGCCCAAGCATAAAGCTTTTGATAAATATGAGTATGCATGATTCTAGATTAGCATCACTAAGCATTTGTCATAATTGACTCGGGACTCATGTATAAGCGCGGTTACAAAGGAATGTAAGGATAACCAATAAGCAAGGTAAGGCATAATAACAAGTAGGGTATTCATCATTGCATGCAACTTTATTTGTAAATAAAATAATTTCGCAATTTGGGTTCAATATGCTCAAGGATAGTGATGACTTGCCTTGCTCGAAGTCCGGTGGTTCTTGGTCTTCGGTCGGACTCACAGCTCCCTCGGGATCTATAATTACGTGCGAAAGGAATTGAATTCATTTAGAATTCAATTTAAACTCCAACAAAATTCAGTTAAAAGAAAAGATTCGAGCGCGAGCGTTGAACGACGACGTCGATCCCATTTCGTTTAAAAATAATACTATTTTGATTTTTAATACCGTTGTTCTAAAATATTAGCGCTAGCCAATTTAAACTATTAATCCAATTTGATTTACGCATCTCGAATAAATTAGAAACCGATAATAAAAGGTAACCCTACCCAGTGAATAGTCGGCTAAAATAATCACGACGGGTAATTTAGCGGATAGCCCTATTATTGAGTAGGAACCAGCTAGATACCGACTAAATAAATATTTAAATAGATGCGAACGATCGCATACATACGATAGCAATTTAAAAACGACCGGTAATTAATCCTCCGATTATATATATATATATAAACGACTAGCGAAATTTAACTAATAAAAATCTACATAATCGGATAAGTACATTGCTAAGTATTAACCATTAAAGAATAATCTAGTTAGGTGAACATTTTAAATCGCCATTAAATGTCCGATATAATTCTACCCGCGTTTCCAAAATAACCGATGTCGGTCTATCTTATTATTTAATTAAACTAACACTTTATATTAATCTAGCACATATATTCAAGATAAACAAAAAAAATCCTCTAATTTTACCTCTCTCTATTTTATTTTTATTTTTATATTTTTTTTTTGTTTTATTTTTTTTCTCTCTCTCTCCCTTTTCTTTTTATCTCTTTTTTTTCTTTCTGTTTTCTCTCTCTCTTCTCTATTCTGCCTATCCTCTCTCTCCTTCCTTCTCTCTCGGCTCTCTCTCAGCTTGCTTCTCCCTTCTCTCTCGGCTCTCTCTCTCAGCTTGCTTCTCCCTTTCTCTCTGTGCAGCCGCAGGGAGGGGAGGGGCTTACCCGGCGGTGGCGGCGGCGGCGGCGGCGACCGGCGGCGACGGCGCCTAGGCGGTGGCAAAGCGGCTACCGGCGGTGCGGCGGCAGCCCTCGGCGTGGCGGCGGCGAGCTCCAACCGAGCGGCAGCGGCGCGGTAGGGCAAGGGAGAAGAGGGGAAGACGGGGAAGGAGGGAGGCGGGGAAGAGGAGGGCTCGGCTGGGGCTTTTATAGGCCGGCCGGTGGGGGGAAAAGGAGGGGAAAGGCAGCCGGCTCGAGGTGGCGACGTGCGGCGGCATGGCGCGCGGCGTGGGGCGCGTACGGGGCGGCGCGGCGGCATGGCACGGCGGCGTGGGGCGCGTACGGGGCGGCGCGGCGGTATGGCGCAGTGACGCGGGGCGCGTACGGCCGGTACGGCGGCGTGGCGCGCGCGGCGCGGGCGGGCGGCATGCGCGCGTGCGGCGCGGGGCGGCACCGTGCGCGCGTGCGGCGTGAGGCGGCGGCGAGCGGGATGGCGCGGGCGGCGGCGAGCGGCGCGCGAGGGCAGCCGGCAGGCGGCGCGCGGCAGGGGCGCGTGCGCGCGCGGCGCGGGACGGTGCGGGCGGCGGCGAGCGGCGCCGTGGGTGCGCGGGCGCGGGGGCGCGGGGGTGGGCGCGCGGGCGCGGGCCGGGGGACACGGCCGAACACCTAGCGGCCAATGAACAGTGCCGCCAGGGTGATTTCTAGATATTTAGGGTTTCTTTCTTTTTTTTTCTTCACCAAAATTCGTTCTTAAAATTTGTAAATTTAGACAAATCAAAGTGACCAATGTTTCCAATGTTTGCAATGATTTATTTATTTTATTATCATTATTATTATATATTTTTTTGTATATACATGCTTTATTATTTCTCCTTGTACCCATTATTCTCACACATACCTACGTATACTTGCATATTTATTATACATCCTTCCTAATATATATATATTATTGGCTAGGCGTAATATTTGTTTAAACCCCGCATAAAACCTAATAAGAAGCGCGAATAAATCCAACATGATGTTTATTTCAAAAGTTTTTTTTTGACGGTCCGTGATTTAGGGCTTCGGTTTTTGTCGGTCGCATTTTTAGGGCGTTACAAACCTACCCCCCTTAAATAAATCTCGTCCCGAGATTTCTTACCGGTTGTCGAGTAGTTGCGGGTACTCGGTCTTCAAGAACTCCTCGCTCTCCCATGTAGCCTCATCCTCTGTGTGATTACTCCATTGCACTTTGTACATACGCCACACTTTGGTTCGGGTTCCTTTTTCGGCCTCATCCAAGATCTTTACAGGGTGTTCCGGATAAGTGAGGTCATTTGCGATGTGGATTTCCTCCAACGGGGCTTGCTCTTCTGGCACTCTCAAGCATTTCTTTAACTGGGAGACGTGAAAAACCGGGTACACGTCGGAAATGTTTTCCGGTAGTTGGAGCTGATAGGCAACTTCTCCTCGTCTAGCGATTATTTGGAACGGTCCTACGTACCTTGGTGCTAGCTTTCCCTTGACTTTAAACCTTTTTGTCCCTCTTAGCGGGGAGACCTTTAGGTATACGTAATCCCCTTCCTTAAATTCTAGGTCCCTTCTCCGAGTGTCAGCGTAACTCTTTTGGCGTGACTGGGCTACCTTTAGACGGTCACGGATTAGGCGAACCTTCTCTTCCGCCTCTTTGATTATATCAGGTCCGAATACGGCACGCTCTCCGGTTTCGGACCACATTAACGGGGTACGGCATCGTCGTCCGAACAATGCCTCATTTGGCGACATTTTTAGGCTAGCTTGATAACTGTTGTTGTAGGAGAACTCAGCATACGGTAGACACCTTTCCCAGTCCTTGCTAAAGTCCAGTGCACATGCTCTCAACATATCCTCCAACACTTGGTTCGTCCTTTCAGTCTGGCCATCGGTCTGGGGGTGATATGCCGTGCTAAATGCGAGGTAGCTTCCGAGGGCCTCATGCACTTTATTCCAGAAGTGTGAGGTAAACTGGGTACCTCGGTTGGATATAATCCTTTTTGGTACGCCGTGAAGACACACGATTCTAGACATGTATAGCTCGGCTAGCTTGGCACTGCTATAGTTCGTCTTCACAGGGATGAATCTCGCGGTCTTGGTGAGTCGATCCACGATTACCCAAATGGAGTCATAGCCTGTTGCGGTTTTAGGTAATCCAACAATAAAATCCATACCGATCTCATCCCACTTCCATTCGGGAATTTTGAGAGGTTGTAGTAACCCTGCTGGTCGCTGGTGTTCAGCTTTCACTTTTTGGCATACGTCGCAAAGCGCTACGTACTCTGCCACATCCCGTTTCATATTGGGCCACCAGTATCCTTCCTTCAAATCCTGGTACATTTTCGTGCCCCCCGGGTGTAGGGAGTAAGCCGATTCATGGGATTCCTTTAGTATGAGCTTCCTCAATCCTCCTTGTTCCGGCACGTAGATCCTCTTTTTATACCATAATATTCCCTCCTCGCTAACCGAGAACTCCTTCGCATGTCCTGCGGCCATGCGCGTCTTTACTTCCCGAACCTCTTCGTTATCCTTTGGAGCTTCTTCTATTTGTCTCCTTAGTAAGGGTTGTATTTCCAGAGTGTTTATCTGTCCTTGCGGGATTAGGTGCAAGTTCAGGTGGGCTATTTCCTTTCTAAGCTCAGGGGCTATGTCATCCATGCCCAGGTGATTGCAATGGCTTTTGCGGCTTAGTGCGTCGGCTACGACGTTTGCTTTCCCGGGATGGTAGTGAACCTCCAGGTCATAATCCTTGATTAGTTCTAACCACCGTCTCTGTCTCAGGTTCAGGTCGGGCTGCGTAAAGATGTATTTCAGGCTCTTGTGATCCGTGTAGATATCACAATGATTCCCAATCAAATAATGTCTCCAAATCTTCAGCACATGAACCACTGCGGCCAATTCAAGGTCATGGGTAGGATAATTTTCCTCGTGCGGTCGCAGTTGTCGCGAAGTATACGCCACAACCTTTCCTTCTTGCATTAACACTCCTCCCAGCCCTTGTCTCGAGGCATCACAGTATACCACAAAATCCTTCCGGTTATCAGGGAGGACTAGGATAGGGGCAGTGGTTAACTTTTCTTTCAATCGTTCGAAACTTTCCTGACATTGTTCAGTCCACTTAAACTCCTTTTCCTTCTTTAGTAGCTGGGTCATGGGTCGGGCTATCCTAGAGAACCCTTCGATGAACCTTCGGTAGTATCCGGCCAATCCCAGAAAGCTTCGGATCTCCGTTACAGACTTGGGTGCTTTCCATTCGGTAACCGCCTCAACCTTAGCAGGGTCTACTGCTACGCCACCGGCTGATATCACATGACCTAAAAATGCAACTTCCTTCAACCAGAATTCGCACTTGCTGAACTTTGCATAGAGTTGATGTTCCCGGAGTTTCTTTAGTACCAAGCGTAGATGTTCGGCATGTTCATCTTCATCCTTGGAGTAGATGAGGATATCGTCGATAAATACTACCACGAACTTATCCAAATATTCCATGAATACCTTATTCATAAGATTCATGAAATAAGCCGGAGCATCGGTCAATCCAAAAGACATCACGGTAAATTCGTATAACCCGTAGCGTGTCGAGAACGCAGTCTTGGGAATGTCTCCAGCCCTGATCTTCAGTTGGTGGTATCCGGATCGAAGATCGATCTTAGAGAATATCTTGGCTCCCTTAAGTTGATCGAAAAGATCATCTATCCGTGGTAACGGATATTTGTTCTTGATGGTCACTTCATTCAATGAGCGGTAATCCACACACATCCTCATGCTACCATCCTTCTTCTTGACGAATAATACTGGGGCTCCCCAAGGTGATGAGCTAGGGCGTACGAATCCCTTCTCTTGTAGTTCCCTAATTTGCTTCTTGAGCTCTTCTAACTCATTAACTGGCATCCGATATGGCCTCTTGGATATGGGGGCAGTTCCGGGCATCAAATCGATGACGAATTCAATGTCACGATCTGGTGGCATTCCAGGTAGATCTTCAGGGAATACATCGGGAAACTTCTGAACTACCGGCATTCCTTTCAGGGGTAGCATGGTGAATATGCCACCGGCACGTTCAGGTAACCTGGGGTCTTGATCCATAGTCGTTCTCATTGCTGATCCCCAGGGTGTGGTTAACGTGACTTCCCTACGGCTGCAATCTATGATGTCGCCGTTTCTTGCTAACCAATCCATGCCTAGTATGACATCGAGGGTTTGCGGTACTAGGACCATAAGATTTGAGGGAAACACCACATCCCTAAGACGGATTGGCACGTTGACACAAGCTTGGTTCACATTTATCTCCCCTCCCGGTGAATGTACTATCATGGGTTTCCGCAGTTCTACTCGGTTTAGGTTGTGTTGTTGGCTAGCTTTTAAGGATATAAATGAATGCGATGCGCCTGAGTCGAAGAGAACTTTAACAGGAGTAGAATTTATAGAGAACGTACCCATTAGCACGCCCTGATCTTCCTGGGCTTCCTCCGCTAGCACGTGGTTCACTTGCCCGCGTCCGAATCCGGTCGCGATCCTGCCTGTCTGCGGTGTTCTGAACAGTCCTCTCCCGGCTGTTGGGGTAGCAGTCCCTTGGATTGTTGTGGAATTGGCTCCGGTGCGGATGGGTGTTTTGTTGGGATGCGGGCACTTGTTGGCGAAATGCCCATATTCTCCACAGTTAAAACAGCTTCCCGGCCTTTTTATCCCGGTAGTAGCCTGGTTTGGTGCAGGTGTGCGTGTCTGGGCAGCAACCGGCCTGTTGTAAGTGCTCAGTGTAGCGGAGCGGTTGACAGTCACTATCGCGGGTTTCCATCCCGACGAGGTAGCTCCTTTGGGTCGCTGAGACGCAACTTGAGGCGGGCGATTCATAGCCAGCCTTCTTTTGCGATTGTGCTCCATGATCTTCCGATCGTTTTCCAGTCTAACCACCTTGTTGATGAGACTCTGGAAGTTGTCATGATCTTGCCCTATCATGGGCCCACGCAGCTCATCGTTCAACCCTTCAATGAACTTGTCAACCTTTTCTTCCTCGTCCGCAAGGTCTCCAGTTGCGTAACGGGCCAGCTGAGTGAAACGGTTCAGGTATTCCGGTACCGTGGTATTCCCTTGACGCAGTCTCCTGAACTCATTTTTCTTCATGCGCATCACTGCGGCGGGCACGAAGTTGTCGCGGAAGGCGGTAGCGAATTCCTCCCAGGTGGGTTCATCGGCACCTTCTTCCCGTGCCTCTTTATAAGTATCCCACCAGTCTCCGGCTGGTCCTTCCAATTGATTCACTGCGAAAATCACTTTGTCTGCCTCTCTCACTCGTACGAGGGTCAGCTTCTTCTCAATGATACGCAACCAGTCCTCAGCATCCATGGGCTCTTCTGCTGTGGCGAACGTGGGTGGCTTGGTTCTCATGAATTCCCCAAAGCTTGATTCCCCACGATTGCCTTGATTGTTCGCGATGGCTTGCAGGAGTTGGGTCTGTGCGGCCATAATTCCGGTTAAGGTGTTTAGGTCAGGCTCAGGGGCTCCCTCATTGTTGTTTGTTGTCCGGCGTCGGCTGGCCATCTGTGTGGATTAGTTGAGTAAGTATTCCATTTTTCGAGCCAATCCCCTATGGTTCTATCCCCATTGGGGAGTGGTTTTTGATGTGATCTTTGTTTGGTAAGCATGGTGGAATAAACTCATTTGTAACATAACAATAACGTTTCATAAAAACATCACAGAGTTCACAAACCCAAACACAAATGACTGCATATGTATGCAGTCTAAATAAGGTTCAAACACTACAATCATTGAACTACGACATCAAACTACTCGTTGACATACATAGGGGGGTAAAGGTGTCTCGCTCTCCAAAAACCATCCCAGCGATATCAGAGCCGTAGTGGATACCCAGTCTAGTCGTCCAGCCATCCGCAGGATCCTGGCGTAGGAAGTGGGTAGTCGCTGGCAGACGCGAACCTGAGCCCTCCCGGCTCGGAGGTGGCAGCCTCTGGATCCGGCTTGGTCCTCTTTGGCAGCGGTCGTGTGCTCTTGCGAGCCGTGCTGCGGGTGCGGGGGCCACCGGCGAAGGTGATGCGGTAGGCAGGAGTCTCATCCTCTGAGGGATCGGTGATGTGCGGCTCTATCTCCTCTGGGTCATCCTCATCCTCTGCCTTGGAGTCAACCTGGATCGGGGTCTCCACACAAGACCCTGGTGGTGGGGAAGTAGCAGGAGCTGGCTCTCCAACTGGCGACTGTATCACTGTGGGGTCTATCAGGTAGGGTGCTGACTCGGTGGCTAGGGCATCCACTAGTGAGTGAAATGCTGGCGGGTACGGTGGGGTGAGGAAGAAGTAGCGGTCCTGCCCGACTGCTGCAGAAGTGGAAGCCCCAGTGGCACTGACTGTGGTGGCTCTGAGCTGCTCTGTAAGCTGACTAACGTGCTCCTGACTCACCCTCAGCTGCTCCTCGAGTGTGTCCATCATCCTGCGACGCTCATCCTGCTGACCTGACAGCTGCTGCAACTGGTTGCTGCGAGCCTGGAGCTGTGTCTTCAGTGAGTCTATCTCACTGCCCCGGGTCTGGTGCTCCTCCTCAAGCTGTAGGTGCTGTACTGTGAGATCAGTCACCTCGGTCTCCAGCTTAATCAGACGCCTATGCTGCTCGTCGATCTCTAACAGAGCCGTCTCGTAGCAGTCGTCGACAGCCTCCGCCCATCGGGACAATCGGGTCACCATCGGGTTGTAACAACAGGGGGTGTCCCGGACGGTGCACACGGAGCTGTCCTCCTCTCGGAACGGGTGGTGGGCAAACTCTGTGGTCGCCAACTCAGATCGATGGATCGAGCTGAGTCGGAGAAAGGCTTCCCGGGCAGCATCCTGCATCGCGGTCTCTGGCGTGTAGCGACAGTAGCGTGTCCTGAACCAATGGCCTGCCTCTGAGGGAACTCGGGACTCAACCACCACTCTAGCCTCCCAGGCTGGTCCTATCTGCCTCACCTGGTAGGTAGGGATCCTCGGGTACCTCAAACACCTCATCATCCTGTGTAACTCCACGACATACCCCTCTGAATGGGGCAGGTCCATCTCCCAAGATGCGCTCGGATCTGCCATCTATTTTTAAGAAAGTTTACGATTAGTAAAAGTAAAACTCATTTTGCAAAGAAGTAGATATGAGTTAAGGAAAAAATGCATTTGGTTTTGCGAAAGTAGATTTTGTGAAAATATTCCTATTTGGGAATCTCTCCCTTGACCATCTACTTTGGGGTGGGGCGCCATTTGGTCTCTCCTACAGTCGTATGGCTCTGATACCAACTCTGTAGGGACCCCCGTTTTGCAACAGGGATCACACGTGTATTTCGTGCCATTTCCCTGGATCAAGTAGTTTGGCACACACGATACAAAGTCGAATTACCAAAAGCGCATACATATGTGTCGTGTACGAATTATTACAACATAGGCCCGAAGGCATAGTCTTAGAGCAAAGGACCAAACGGTCCGGTATACAGTCCAAAACAGAATATAGATAAGTAGCGGAGCGAAGGCAGCGGCTTCATCATTGCCACAGGCAACGACCGTATCTAGACCTAGTGGGCACCCTCATCTTCTGCATCCTCTTCGTAGTAGGCATATGGATCTTCCGCGGTGTCATCTTCGGCTTCTGATGAAGTTTATAATTGCAAGGGTGAGTACCAACCGTACTCAGCAAGTCACCACAACAACGATGCATATGAAGGGTTTTTATTCAAGGCAAGGCAAAGGCTCAGTTGCATAAAGCTGGTTTTTCAATCATTTTCACAAACCTAAGACTTAGCATAACTGGTCAAGTTTTAATACCAGAGTTTAATTTAAACAACGGCGGTTCTGTCTACCATCCATTGTGATCCCAAGGATGGCTTTCCGCCGTTGGTCGTCATGGTTTTCTGTGGACGCCCACCTTCCCTGCTCTCAGGGAGTGGCTCCAACAGCATAAAATTCATCATGCAATAACCCATCCCACACAGGTTAAGAGTTTAGAGTCTAGCCAAGTGTAATACATGTCCTGGTGCTCAATATCCGCGAGCACGGCTATTCGAATAGATTTGGTTTACTCACACTGCAGTGGATGTACACTTTACCCGCACTCCGCGACTGCCCAACGCATGAGCCTCGTCCCAACACATGAGACGCGTCACGGCAAAGCCTTTCGATAACCTTGCATTGGCAGTACCCGCTCCATGAACTATCATCCTCATGCACTCTAGGCGTATCTGTTTCTAGCAGTGAGAGGAGTTCTGGCGCTCCCGGGAAGGGAAGTCTCACACGCACGTAAAGTTTATAGTTTATAGTTTAAGTTTAAATTCTCACTCTCACACACGTGGCAGTCCTACAAATGGCGACACCGACGTAGGGCACGCATCGCGGCCCTACCTCAACGGCTGCCCCACCGTAGCGCACCTGCCTCACACACGGGGGTGAACCATCTATGCAAGGATACCGCCTCTGCTCGGCTATCTAGTCCGCTAGGTCTATACCCATCCGAGAAGTGCGGTTGTACGAGGGTCGTTTCATGCTTAACTTCATGGCTCGGTCCTTAACTGACCGGGGACGGAACTAGCCTTTTCCGGATTCCACCCAAATCTACCATCCGCCCCAGTCGAAAACATTTGTTTGGTTTTATTCCTCCTCTCTTAAATCATATCATCATGTCATGGCAATGTGGCGCTCATGTCTCCACATGCCGCATCTCAATTACCTTCCCCAAGGTAATTGCCCAAGCATAAAGCTTTTGATAAATATGAGTATGCATGATTCTAGATTAGCATCACTAAGCATTTGTCATAATTGACTCGGGACTCATGTATAAGCGCGGTTACAAAGGAATGTAAGGATAACCAATAAGCAAGGTAAGGCATAATAACAAGTAGGGTATTCATCATTGCATGTAACTTTATTTGTAAATAAAATAATTTCGCAATTTGGGTTCAATATGCTCAAGGATAGTGATGACTTGCCTTGCTCGAAGTCCGGTGGTTCTTGGTCTTCGGTCGGACTCACAGCTCCCTCAGGATCTATAATTACGTGCGAAAGGAATTGAATTCATTTAGAATTCAATTTAAACTCCAACAAAATTCAGTTTAAAGAAAAGATTCGAGCGCGAGCGTTGAACGACGACGTCGATCCCATTTCGTTTAAAAATAATACTATTTTGATTTTTAATACCGTTGTTCTAAAATATTAGCGCTAGCCAATTTAAACCATTAATCCAATTTGATTTACGCATCTCGAATAAATTAGAAACCGATAATAAAAGGTAACCCTACCCAGTGAATAGTCGGCTAAAATAATCACGACGGGTAATTTAGCGGATAGCCCTATTATTGAGTAGGAACCAGCTAGATACCGACTAAATAAATATTTAAATAGATGCGAACGATCGCATACATACGATAGCAATTTAAAAACGACCGGTAATTAATCCTCCGATTATATATATATATATAAACGACTAGCGAAATTTAACTAATAAAAATCTACATAATCGGATAAGTACATTGCTAAGTATTAACCATTAAAGAATAATCTAGTTAGGTGAACATTTTAAATCGCCATTAAATGTCCGATATAATTCTACCCGCGTTTCCAAAATAACCGATGTCGGTCTATCTTATTATTTAATTAAACTAACACTTTATATTAATCTAGCACATATATTCAAGATAAACAAAAAAAATCCTCTAATTTTACCTCTCTCTATTTTATTTTTATTTTTATATTTTTTTTTGTTTTATTTTTTTTCTCTCTCTCTCCCTTTTCTTTTTATCTCTTTTTTTTCTTTCTGTTTTCTCTCTCTCTTCTCTATTCTGCCTATCCTCTCTCTCCTTCCTTCTCTCTCGGCTCTCTCTCAGCTTGCTTCTCCCTTCTCTCTCGGCTCTCTCTCTCAGCTTGCTTCTCCCTTTCTCTCTGTGCAGCCGCAGGGAGGGGAGGGGCTTACCCGGCGGTGGCGGCGGCGGCGGCGGCGACCGGCGGCGACGGCGCCTAGGCGGTGGCAAAGCGGCTACCGGCGGTGCGGCGGCAGCCCTCGGCGTGGCGGCGGCGAGCTCCAACCGAGCGGCAGCGGCGCGGTAGGGCAAGGGAGAAGAGGGGAAGACGGGGAAGGAGGGAGGCGGGGAAGAGGAGGGCTCGGCTGGGGCTTTTATAGGCCGGCCGGTGGGGGGAAAAGGAGGGGAAAGGCAGCCGGCTCGAGGTGGCGACGTGCGGCGGCATGGCGCGCGGCGTGGGGCGCGTACGGGGCGGCGCGGCGGCATGGCACGGCGGCGTGGGGCGCGTACGGGGCGGCGCGGCGGTATGGCGCAGTGGCGTGGGGCACGTACGGGGCGGCGCGGCGGTATGGCGCAGTGACGCGGGGCGCGTACGGCCGGTACGGCGGCGTGGCGCGCGCGGCGCGGGCGGGCGGCATGCGCGCGTGCGGCGCGGGGCGGCGCCGTGCGCGCGTGCGGCGCGAGGCGGCAGCGAGCGGGATGGCGCGGGTGGCGGCGAGCGGCGCGCGAGGGCAGCCGGCAGGCGGCGCGCGGCAGGGGCGCGTGCGCGCGCGGTGCGGGACGGCGCGGGCGGCGGCGAGCGGCGCCGTGGGTGCGCGGGCGCGGGGGCGCGGGGGCAGGGGCGCGGGCGCGCGGGCGTGGGCCGGGGGACACGGCCGAACACCTAGCGGCCAATGAACAGTGCCGCCAGGGTGATTTCTAGATATTTAGGGTTTCTTTCTTTTTTTTTTCTTCACCAAAATTCGTTCTTAAAATTTGTAAATTTAGACAAATCAAAGTGACCAATGTTTCCAATGTTTGCAATGATTTATTTATTTTATTATCATTATTATTATATATCTTTTTGTATATACATGCTTTATTATTTCTCCTTGTACCCATTATTCTCACACATACCTACGTATACTTGCATATTTATTATACATCCTTCCTAATATATATATATTATTGGCTAGGCGTAATATTTGTTTAAACCCCACATAAAACCTAATAAGAAGTGCGAATAAATCCAACATGATGTTTATTTCAAAAGTTTTTTTTTTGACGGTCCGTGATTTAGGGCTTCGGTTTTTGTCGGTCGCATTTTTAGGGCGTTACACCGTGTCGTCCCCATTTCCCATCTCCTTTACCGCGAATCGCGCGCCCCTCTTTTTGACCCCTCCATGCGCTCGCGTCAGCCATCCTCGCTACACAGCGAGTTAATGGACCGCAATAGAGGCCGGACCCTGCTACCCGGCCAACCGCTGCCCGTCGCGTGCCACCGACCAACCCATCGCCCAGCCCCATCGCCTTATCCCGCTCGCGACATGCACTGGAGCATGACGACTGAAAGTGCATCTAGGCCCACTAAGTGGGTTTTGGTGGATTAAATGACAACACAATTAAGTGACTGATGTGTTTGTCAAGTGTATGAGCAGGTGCTTATTCCCTTGAAGAAATTGTGAATGAACAATCGTTAAGTTGTGAAGGACTAGTGGACTCAAATGGTATGCAAACAAATAATAGTCCCATATGAAAGGATGAGTGAATAAATGACAAGCCAAAATTGTAAAGGGAAAAGAGACAAGGATGCAATGACAATTGAAGGGTCTTGATGATGAATTGCTTACATAAATTAAGGAAGGATGAGATGAGTAGTCTACTTGGTCAAGAGATGACAATAATTGAATTATTGAAGAAAAATCAAATAATGAAGAAATGGAATATAATGCAATCATACCGTTGATGCAAGGTGATGGGTTACTTAAGATGGTAAGATGGTGATTGGTTAGCGATACTTGGCTATGAGGGACCATGTATTGGAGAAGGGCAAGCAAAATATGACTAAGATCCTCCAAAGATTGAGAAGAACAGAATACACAATGAAAATCATTCATTGTGGTAAGTGCGGTACAAGTCCAGCAGTTGCCCATTCTTGCTTGTGGTAAGCGCGGTAAGTCTTCCAGGGGTTTCTCGCTAACCGGTCCTTAATTTCTATGGGTGAAACTAGCAAAACCATGCATCCAAAGCCCACCATTAATCCATATTTTAGTTGGATAATTATGATCACTAAAACATGATTAGGTGTCTCGAGCTCATAGCTCATTAAGATACTAGAGTGAAATAATGTAATTATCCCATTATATGAGCTAGTGGTAATTAAGCATGGCTAAGCATAGCATAAGTCTAGCAAGATCAACATAAGTGACACAAGCTAGTCAGATTATCACCCAAGGTTTGACAAAGGATGAATCACATGTAAACATGGCACAAGCGAGCAGATAGGCAGTCCCATAATCCCTTGTAATTAGCAAAACATGCAACTTTATTTGCAAATGGTAAAACATTTATAAAGTATGCTCAATATGCTCAAGGGGAATGTGGGACTTGCCTTGCTTTTTTAATTGATCTTCCGAACTCTTTTCCTCGTGGACGCGATCTTCCGAAACGGCGAAAACTATGCTAGCATGCAAAACGAGAAAAACTTATAATAAAAACCATATAAACAGTACATGAAAAGTAAACAAACAGGTGGAGCTCAATTTTAGAAGAATTTTTCAAGTTGAATGGATCAATTTGGAGTTCGTATGAATTAGTTATGAATTTTAGAAGTTTTGAGCCATTTAAATGGATTTATGGAATTAAATATGATTTATTGCGCAATTAATAGGATTTATGACATCAGCCGGGGTGGCAAATCGGTGCCGACCGGCGGGTCCCACCCATCGGTGACTCAAGGAGGGGGTGCACGGTGGACCGCGTCCACGCGCGCACAGTCCGCGAGCGCACCACGTGGCAGCCACGGTGTACCGGCAGAGGAGGTGGCACCGACGCGGCAGAGCCGCTGGCAGCCACAGCGGACACGACATGGACATCTCGGATCATCCCGAAGGGGGGAGGCCGTCTCATTGCCCGGCCGACTGGGAGGCACCGGCGCATAACCACGGGTCACCAGCGATGACACCGGCGACGAGTGGCGGCGCGGGGAGGGGGCAGAAGGATATGGGAAAGGGGAAGGGGAGCTCACCAAACGCACGGCAGCGGAGGGAGGCAGCGAGCGGAGCGCAGGCCGACAGAGGCGGTCTTGCGGCTTGAGGTGGTCGTGAACGGCATCAAGTTGCGGCCGGAGGCGACAAATGTGGCGGTGTCCTCGGGTTTGTGGTAGTGGCAGGGTTTCGGTGGTTTCTGTTGCCGAATAAATGGCGGCCAAGGTGCGGCACGGAACGAGGAAGCCGGCGGTGGTGGCGGCGTAGTGCCGCGGCAACTAGGGCAGCGGCCGGAGCATGGTGGCGAGCGGCGACATTAGAGAATGGTGTGGAGAGCACGACGAGCGGGCGACGAGCTTGGGGAGTTGGGGGAAAGAGAGAGGAGGAACGGGGATAGATTTTATAGGGTCGGGAGGCCGAGGAAGACGCGGGGAATGACGTGGTTGGCCAGCAGAGATGGAGGGTGACGTGGAGGTCGTGGGGTTCAATAGCGGCGCCATTTTTCGTAGGGCAAGTGGGGGATTTGGTGAAAGAGTGGGCGGCAACTCAGTCCCCGCCTTTTTAACGCGAGAGCGTGAGGTAGTGGTTTTGTCGGTGAAGGGGGCGGCGTCCATGGCGGTTGGAGCTGGCTGGAGGTTGGAGACGGGGCTGATAGGTCGGGCCCACGGTCCCACCTGGCGGAGACAAGGGAGAGGAGAGGGAGGTTAAGTGGACTTTTGCGAGGGGAGGAGGCAAACAGGTTGGCTAAGCGGACCAAGCCGAGGGAAAGGAGAGTAGGAGGAAAGCTGGTCCGGGAGAGGGAGGAGGTGAGCGAGCAAAGGGGACTGGAAAGAGACTTGGGCCGAAAATGACCTAAAAGGACAAGGATGGAGATTAAATTATTTTTCAATTTAATTAATTTATTAAATGAGCTTTGTGATGTTAAAATTAGATATTGAGCTCCAAAAATTCACAGGAAATTTCAGAGAGTACTTTAGAGCATGGAGAATATTACAAAAATATTTGCGACCATGATTTTTAAAGGAAAATTTTAATTCCCTCATTGATTTCACTTGAGTGTTTATTTTTAATTTTAACATAATTTCTAGAAATGCATTATTTAATATTTTTTAATCCGAAAGAAAATCGGGGTGTGGCAGCCCTATTCCCTGAGCAAAAGTTTGAAGAAGAGCTTTCAAAGTAAATAATTCTCTTCTAGAAGCCTTAACATATAATAAAGTATCATCAGCATACTGGATAGCTGGAAAATTAGAGTCACATTCACATGGGATGGGTTTAAACAGCAGACCCAACAGGTGAGCTTTGTTTATAATAGCTTGCAACAGTTCAGCCTCAAGAACAAAAAGCAATGGAGACAAAGGATCCCCTTGTCTCACCCTTCTTTTTTGCAATGGAAATTTCTCCCATGCATTGATTAAAATCGAAGAACAAGAACAAGTACAAGAGAAGACCTTTTCAATCCAGCCCAACCATACTGAGGTAAATCCCATAGCTCTTATCACCTGAATGATGGCCTCATGTTCAATTGTATCAAAAACTTTCTAAAAATCAAATTTAAGTAAGACAATCTCTCTCTTGGATTGATGACAATGATGAAAGAATTCAAAATTCCAAAGCCAAACAGTCTTATATTGTCCTCCTTTTAATAAAACCATACCGATTCTGATGAACTAATTCAAGTATGATTTTCTGAAAATTGTCAGCTAGAAAATACCCATTAAAGGAATAGGCCTATAATCATTGATGACCTCTGGGTTTAGCTTTTTTTGGTACCAAGATAACGAAGGAATGATTCAAGGGATCTAAATTCAGAGATCCTGAGTGGAACTCTGCATATAGACGATAGTAATCCTGGCAAATAATAGGCCAACATTTTTTAATGAACAGACCATTAAAACCATGAGGGCATGGTGCTCTATTAGTTGGCAAATCTTTGACCAAGTTATCTACTTCCCTTTGATGAAAAAACCCATCCAAAACATCCAATCCTTCTTTGGTTTGAAACAAGTTCTGAAGCTGAAAAGGCATTTGCTGAAAGTTTGACATGCCCATTTTCATTTTAAAAGCTTTCGAGGCAACTATTGCTTTATCTTCATGAGTAGTCAAAACCGATCCATCGTAATCTATCCAAGAAGAAATATAATTTCTTCGAAAAGATTCAGTGGCCATAGCATGAAAAAAATTAGTGTTTTACCCTCCCAATTTAGCCCATCTGATGGTACACCTCTTTTGCTAGTAGATCTGTTTATATTTCAATAAAGCAGTAACTTATTTCTAATAAGAACTCTGAAGTTCCATTCCAATAAAGTAAGATCCCTTAATTCCTCGTAGAGTCCAAAAACTGAATAACAACATTACAATTATGGCTGTAACTTAGAGAAATTCTTACTCCATTTTCTAAAACCCTTTCTTAAAGCATTCAACTTTATAGAAATGTTTTTTGCAGCATTCATACCACATCCATGATTATTCCAAATAGAATGGAGCAACTCAAAAAACCCTTCATGCTCAACCGAACAATTTTCAAATCTGAAAACATTTGATTTCGGGATAGTGGTGCCAATCTGGACAACACAAGGTGTATGGTCAAAAATTGATCTGGCCAGAGGCTTAACCAAGGTATTTGGAAAATTCAGAGTCCATTCATTGTAAGTAAAAAACCAATCTAACTGTTCTAAGAGAGGTTGCTGTTGCATATTACTTGAAGTATAAGCTCTGTTTTTTAGGAAGCTCAATTAAACCAAGATCACTGATGACCTCATTAAAAAGAAAAATATCATTCATGTCAGCCCCAGGTCAATTTCTATTAGTGATAGAATGATAGAAATTAAAATCACCTAGTAGCAACCACAAATCACCATCAGGTATATTCAAGTTATGCAACCAATCCATAAAATTATCCCTCTCATTACCAGCACATGGAACATAAACTGACAGCAAAGTCGAGCTCAAACCAGAATGATTAGAAGTAAATCTTGTCTGAACAGCATAACTCTTAATGACAATATTAGATCCACTAAAAATAGAGCTATTCCAGCAAACAAGAATACCACCAAAAGCACCTCTTGATGGAGAAAAAAACAAACTTATCAAAACGTTTGGGGCAAGTTTTCTAATATAAGAATGATAAAAAGCACTCCTTTTTGTTTCTTGTAAACAGAAAACAGCACAACCACTTTCCTCCACATTATTTCTAATAGCTAACCATTTATCATCAGAATTCAAACATCTGACATTCCAACACAGAACATTCTAAGATCTTGAACCAACATTCATTTTAAAACAAATGAAAAAGGACATAGTAGCATATCTGGAAACAATCCAGTCTAAACAAGGAATCTTCCACAAGCACAAAAGGCCATCACCAAACAAACACAAGTTCTGATCCTTAGCCAATAGAGACTGACAATTACAAAACTGAACCTAATTAACATATAGTCTAACTAATTTCAAAATTTATGCATTCTTGCTGTAAGATCCAATTACCTTGGTGGCTAAAGCAGATGAAGATTTCTCCATTGCCATCATACTAGAGACCTTCTCCAAGGAAGCCCCACACATGTCCATCACTATGTTCTGAAGCAAAGAGGATGATGAGGATATCCCTTCCAACGATACAACCATGCCTATTGCACAACAAGGACCAATGACTAGAGCTCGAGCCCGTGAACTTAATTATCAGGTAAAGTTATTCCTAGTTGCTATTTATACAAGTTCTCCTCAGAATTGGGTGCTACTAACTGGTTGTTGTGATCTACTTGTTGTTAGGAATATGGGGGAAGAACCAGATCGCAGACAACACTAGCAGCGCTACTTTGATAAAGTCAATGCTCTTCACTCCGGAGGACAATTGGGGCAAATGAGTACTTGTTGGAAACATCATATCGTATACTTTCAGCAATGTCCGGCCTCACCATCAGATTTGACCGAAGCTGCTCACAATGACCAAAATAGTTTTTGCACAAGAAACATGGGCTTGGGCCTTGTATCTTTATAGCCCATTAGGGGTCCACAAAAACTAGGGTTTTTTCCCACCTCCTCTCCTGGTCATTCTACCACCTATATAAACACCTAGCAGCCACCATTTTTCATTTTGGGTTTTGTTTAGATGCAAATTTAGCTTCAGCTACTTCCTTGTACTCGCATGTGTCGGCTAGACCACCCGGATACTTGTATTCAGAACCCCATCTTCGTGTGTTTCAGTTTCATCATTTGACAAGTGCCGTGAGCTGTTTCCTTGTCAACTTGTTCTTGCTTGTTCTTCGATTGCTTGCAGGTTCAAGGTTGTTCTTGGCACGGCAAGAACATCAACAAAGTGGAGTTGGTGTACCGGTTGCTAAGGCGCAGCACCCTTGTGGTAGTTGTAGTCGGACCGCCAACGTCATCTCCTCCCCCAAATCGAAGTTATCCTCCTCTCATCGAAAGATTGGGAACCCCCGTTTGCTGCATCAAGTGGTATCAAAGCTCAAGTTTCTCGGTGAGATATTTTAACACTCCTTTGTTTTTACCTACAGCCTATAAAAACCACAAAAATAGGTCAGATCCAAAATCACGAAAACGAGTTGAGCCTTTGCTGTTCTACTTAATCTTTGCATGTTGAGTTCTTGGTTGCATTGTTGGTTGAGTGCTGGTTCTAGTAGTTTAGTCCTTTAGAGTTTCGGGTTCTGCTCACGTTTTTGCCACCACAAACACCGCCACCATCACCTCAAGTATCATATCCATCCCGCTGCCACCATCACCACCATATTCACCACGAAATCCACCTTCAACCCCACCAAATTTTTGTCCACCACAACCAGCAGCACCCTCATCACAACATCAGCCACCCCCAAATGCATTTATTGCTGCCTCCACCAACAGCCAACCCTTTTGCAACTTTGTGAAGTGAATCAGCCCTTCCCAAGAAATCATTTAAGTGCTCTCACTTTTGGCTTGTTGGCTGAACCAAGTAACTCCAACCAGCCCATCTTTACTCCATTGTGTTGACTTGTTGGCTGAATGAAAAGAGAATAAGTGGTTTCTGCTGTATTGATTAATTTCGAAATTCATTGAAAAAAAAATCAGCTTTCAACTAGCTGTACCAAAAAAAAGAGAAAAGAAGAAAAAGGAAAGAAAAAAAACAGAAGTGAAAAAAAAACAAGACAAGAGAGGAAGTTGTTGTTGCTGTTTTATTTGTGTTCTTTGGTGCTATTTTCAGTGGCTACGCTTGTGACTAGGCTCGCGTCTCTAATAGGATTTCACCTAGGACCAGCACGATACCATCTTTGAGCAATTATTCAACTTATTTTGATTAATGTGGTTCTAGCTGTGCCTTGATTTTCTTGCAGCCACCTATAGCTTCACAAGTTTTTATCTACTACATCACAGAATTGTGCTTGTTGTCGGCTCCAGTACTACTAACCTTTGTTGCTGTTCTTGCTGGTAGCCAACGCCTTCTCCATAGCAAATTAAGAACATGTAAGAACTCGTTTGGACAAGTGTGGGAGAAATGGAGTTGGACAACACATAGTTCCAATAGTTGATAGGACATATTTCTTGTGAATTGTTTGCTCCCTATTAACCATGTCAGGAGGTTCCGGGGAGCACCCTCAACATTCACCACGTACAAAGGGCATCATACAACATTTTGAGCGTCAAGTGAGGGAGCATGCTGAAGGACTTGATGAGGATGTTAGGGTCGCCAATGATCGCCTTGGTCAATTGGAGGCTGCTCAAATTAACACCAACTCTAAGCTTTCCACATTAGAGAGGTCCCTTGCGGATGTGAATACTTCTCTTGCAGGTATCTTGAACACGTTGGAGAGGATGGGCCAAGGTGGTCTTGATGGGCTAGCTAGGCGCCACTACATTAGCCATGATGCTAGCAGCAGCGTCGCAGCAAGGGAAGAAGTGGACTACGCAGCTGACACTGAGCTTGATGAGGAGGTACTTGGTCATCCACAATGACAACAGCGCCGCTCGCGCCATGGCATGGGCGCTCCACCACGGCGGGAGGTACGTGATAATGATGATTCTTTAGGAAAGATCAAGTTTACCATTCCTTGCTTTGATGGAAAATATGACCCTGATGCATATCTTACTTGGGAGTTAGCTATTGATCAGAAATTTGCTTGTCATGATTTTCCTGAGAATAAACGTGTTAGGGCTGCTACTAGTGAGTTTACTGATTTTGCATCCATTTGGTGGAGTGAATTTATCGTTCCAATCCAAATAACACTCCCCAAACCTGGGATGCTATGAAAAGAATCATGCGAGCTAGATTTGTTCCTTCATATCATGCACGTGATTTGCTGCATAAATTGCAACAACTTAGACAAGGAAACAAATCTGTTGAAGAGTACTATCAAGCATTGCAAATAGGAATGCTCCGTTGTGGTTTGGTAGAAAATGACAATGCTGGTATGGCTAGATTCATGGGTGGGCTGAACCGAGAAATTCAGGACATTCTAGCTTACAAAGAATATAATTCAATTAATCGTTTGTTTCATCTTGCTTGTAAAGCTGAAAGGGAAGTGCAGGGACGAAGAGCTAGCTTCAGGACTAACATTTCTGCAGGTCGTGCTAGCTCTTGGACACCTTCCAATACTGCTGCACCGACAACTCGAGCAGCGGCACCATCGTCCTCAAGCAACAAGTTGCGTCCCTCCGCAACAATCTCTACACCATGCTCGAGTGAACCAACAAGAGGGGTTGCTGCCACACCTTCCAAGAGCTCATCATCAGTGGCATCATCAGGAAGGACAAGAGATATTCAGTGCCTACGCTGCAAGGGCTTTGGTCACGTGCGCAAGGACTGCCCAAGCACACGTGTAATGATCGTGAGAGCTGATGGTGGGTACTCCTCTGCTAGTGATTTTGATGAAAAAACCTATGCTTTGCTTGCAACTAACAATGTAGGAGAAGGTGACACGTCCCATCAAGATGAAGAACACATTGGAGCCGAAGCTGCGGAGCACTATGAGAGCCTAGTGGTGCAGCGCGTGCTAAGTGCACAGATGGAGAGGGCTAAACAAAATCAGCGCCACATCTTGTTTCAAACCAAGTGTGTGATCAAGGAACGCTCTTGCCGCGTGATCATAGATGGAGGGAGCTACAATAATTTGGCTAGTGCTGAAATGGTCGAGAAACTTGCATTGAGCACGCAGCCACACCCGTAGCCCTACTATATTCAATGGCTTAATAGCAGCGGCAAGGTAAAGGGTATGAGATTGGTAAGAGTACATTTTTCCATTGGTTCTTATCATGACTCAATCAATTGTGATATTGTGCCTATGCAAGCGTGTTCTATGTTATTAGGTAGGCCATGGCAGTTTGATAATGATTCTTTACACTTTGGCAAAACAAATCAGTACTCTTTTGTGCATAATGGCAAAAAACTTGTGTTACATCCTATGTCTCCTGAAGCTATTTTAAAGGATGAACTTGCTAGAGCTAGCAAACAAAAAAATCAGGAGCATACTAGGAGCGAGAACCAGATTGTGGCTAATAAACTTGAGAAGTATAAGAAGAAACCCACCAAATCTGTTCAAAATAGTAAAAATGAGATTAAGCTTAAGGGATCTTGTTTCATTGCAACAAAATCTAACTTGGACGAAGTTGACACTAACATTGCTATGTGCTATGCTTTGGTTTGCAAAGAAACTTTATTTTCACTTGAGGATACTCCTATTTCGTTGCCTTCTCTGGTCACTAACCTTTTGCAGGAGTACGCCGATGTCTTTGCAAAGGAGGTGCCACTGGGGCTGCCACTAATTCGAGGGATTGAGCACCAGATTGACCTCATTCCTGGGGCCTCCTTGCCAAACCGTGCATCATACAGGACCAACCCAGAGGAAACAAGGGAGATTCAACGTCAAGTACAAGAATTACTCGACAAGGGGTATGTGCGTGAGTCTCTTAGCCCTTGTGCTGTTCCCGTGCTTTTAGTTCCTAAGAAAGATGGCTCATGGCGCATGTGTGTGGATTGTACAGCAATTAACAACATCACAATCAGATATCGTCATCCTATCCCTAGGCTAGATGATATGCTTGATGAATTGAGTGGTTCACTTGTGTTCTCTAAAATTGATTTACGTAGTGGTTACCACCAAATTCGCATGAAGTTAGAAGATGAATGGAAAACAGCTTTTAAAACTAAGTTTGGCTTATATGAGTGGTTAGTCATGCCCTTTGGTCTCACTAATGCGCCCAGCACTTTCATGAGATTAATGAATGAAGTTTTACGTGCTTTCATTGGCAGATTTGTGGTGGTATATTTTGATGACATTCTTATATATAGCAGATCAATAGAGGATCATCATGATCATTTGCGTGCTGTTTTTGATGCTCTACGTAATGCACGTTTATTTGGTAACCTTGAGAAATGCACATTTTGCATAGATCGAGTTTCTTTTCTTGGCTATGTTGTGACTCCGCAGGGGATTGAAGTAGATCATGCCAAGGTTGAAGCCATACATAGCTGGCCGGTTCCAACATCGGTCACACAAGTGAGAAGCTTTCTAAGACTTGCTGGCTTCTACCGCCGCTTTGTGAAGGATTTCAGCACCATTGCAGCCCCACTACATGAGCTTACCAAGAGAAATGTGACATTCACTTGGGCTGCAGCACAAATGAATGCATTCGACACTTTAAAAGATAAGTTAACACACGCACCTTTGCTCCAACTTCCTGATTTCAATAAAACTTTTGAGCTTGAATGTGATGCTAGTGGGATTGTTTTGGGTGGTGTGTTGTTACAAGAAGGCAAACCTATAGCATATTTCAGCGAGAAATTGAGTGGACCTAGTTTTAATTATTCTACTTATGATAAGGAATTGTTTGGTCTAGTGCGAACTTTGGAAACATGGCAACATTATTTCTGGCCCAAAGAATTTGTTATACACTCTGATCATGAGTCTTTGAAACACATTCGGAGTCAAGCAAAACTGAACCGTAGGCATGCTAAATGGGTTGAATTTATTGAATTTTTTCCATATGTCATCAAACACAAGAAGAGAAAAGAAAATGTAATCGTTGATGCTTTGTCTAGACGTTACACCATGCTTTCCCAACTTGACTTCAAGATTTTTGGCTTGGAAACAATTAAAGAGCAATATGCACACGATGATGACTTTAAAGATGTGTTGTTGAATTGCAAGGAGGGAAAGACTTGGAACAAATTCGTTCTCACCAATGGGTTTGTGTTTAGAGCTAATAAGCTATGCATTCCAGCTAGCTCCGTACGTATGTTATTGTTGCAGGAGGCGCATGGAGGAGGGCTGATGGGATACTTCGGTGTGAAGAAGACAGAGGATATCCTCATTGATCATTTCTTTTGGCCCATGATGAGAAGAGACGTCGAGAGGTTCGTTGCTCACTGCACAACATGCCAAAAAGCTAAGTGACACCTTAACCCTCATGGTTTGTTTATGCCTCTGCCTGTCCCTAGTGTGCCTTGGTAGGATATTTCTATGGACTTTGTTTTAGGACTGCCTAGAACAAAGAAGGGGAGGGACAGTGTCTTCGTTGTTGTAGACAGATTTTCTAAAATGGCGCATTTCATACCATGTCATAAGAGTGATGATGCTACATATGTTGCAGATTTGTTCTTTCGTGAGATCGTTCGCTTGCATGGAGTGCCAAACACCATAGTTTCTGATCGGGATGCAAAATTCCTTAGTCATTTTTGGAGAACCTTGTGGGCTAAGTTGGGGACTAAACTTTTATTTTCTACTACTTGTCATCCCCAAACTGATGGACAAACTGAGGTTGTGAATAGAACTTTATCTACAATGCTTAGGGTTGTTTTGAAAAAGAATATTAAAATGTGGGAAGAATGTTTGCCTCATGTTGAGTTTGCTTATAATCGTTCACAACATTCTACTACTAAGAAGTGCCCTTTTGAGATTGTTTATGGCCTTTTGCCCCGTGCCCCTATTGATCTTTTGCCCCTTCCAACTTCAGAGAGGCTGAACTTTGATGCAAAACAACGTGCTAAATTGATGTTAAAATAGCATGAGACCACTAAGGAGAACATAGAGCGCATGAATACTAAGTATAAACTTGCTGGAAGCAAAGGAAGGAAACATGTTACTTTTGAACTCGGTGATTTGGTTTGGCTGCATTTGAGAAAAGATAGGTTCCCTAGTTTGAGAAAATCTAAGTTGTTACCTAGAGCCGATGGTCCTTTCAAAGTGCTACAAAAGATTAATGATAATGCATACAAGCTTGAGTTGCCTACAGATTTTGGGGTCAGCCCCACATTTAACATTGCAGATTTAAAGCCATATTTGGGAGAAGAAGATGAGCTTGAGTCGAGGACGACTCAAATGCAAGAAGGGGAGGATGATGAGGACATCCCTTCCAACGATACAACCATGCCTATTGCACAACAAGGACCAATGACTAGAGCTCGAGCCCGTGAACTTAATTATCAGGTAAAGTCATTCCTACCTGCTATTTATACAAGTTCTCCTCAGAATTGGGTGCTACTAACTGGTTGTTGTGATCTACTTGTTGTTAGGAATATGGGGGAAGAACCAGATCGCAGACAACACTAGCAGCGCTACTTTGATAAAGTCAATGCTCTTCACTCCGGAGGACAATTGGGGCAAATGAGTACTTGTTGGAAACATCATATCGTATACTTTCAGCAATGTCCGGCCTCACCATCAGATTTGACCGAAGCTGCTCACAATGACCAAAATAGTTTTTGCACAAGAAACATGGGCTTGGGCCTTGTATCTTTATAGCCCATTAGGGGTCCACAAAAACTAGGGTTTTTTCCCACCTCCTCTCCTGGTCATTCTACCACCTATATAAACACCTAGCAGCCACCATTTTTCATTTTGGGTTTTGTTTAGATGCAAGTTTAGCCTCAGCTACTTCCTTGTACTCGCGTGTGTCGGCTAGACCACCCGGATACTTGTATTCAGAACCCCATCTTCGTGTGTTTCAGTTTCATCATTTGACAAGTGCCGTGAGCTGTTTCCTTGTCAACTTGTTCTTCGATTGCTTGCAGGTTCAAGGTTGTTCTTGGCACGGCAAGAGCAGCAACAATGTGGAGTTGGTGTACCGGTTGCTAAGGCGCAGCACCCCTGTGGTAGTTGTAGTCGGACCGCCAACGTCATCTCCTCCCCCAAATCGAAGTTATCCTCCTCTCATCGAAAGATCGGGAACCCCCGTTTGCTGCATCAGAGGCAGTACAATCAGCCGGAATGGTGAAAGAGATCGTTATCATTATCGAAAGAGCAATCAACCGATAAATCATCATAAGGAATTAATTCATTAGGAAAAACCACACCACTTGCCTCAGCCAATTGCTTCAATTTCTTTACTGCCTTACCCCATGGTTTCCCAATCCCCATATTAGAGTCTTCTTGCAAATTACCCCTGAAACCATCCTAATAGCAAGAAGTCTTTCACTTCTCACACAAGAGTCAACCAGAAGAGCTTTTCTACCTTTCCTCTTTCTCTCGGGAGAAACTGGGTTAGCATGTAATACCAAAGAACCATCAGGTGTAGCTGGGCAAGTCATTTCTTGAGATAAAGTATCCATTGAAAAATCAAATGGGTTATGAGGAAGAATAGGTGGCAGGGCAGCCCAAGGAACATGGTACAGTACGTCTTGAGACCTAACTGACCGTGTAGACACCTCACTAGCAGCAGGAATCTCCACCACATTCAGTCTAGGAAAATGAACAGCAGGGGGACCTGCAGGAGCAAGTATCCATCTAGAGCCAAGCACATAAACTGTAGGTAAATTCACTGCCCCTCTTTGAAAAGCCTGAGCGAAAACCAATGAAAGGTTCGAAAGAAGACTTGCTTCCTGAGCTAGAGCCAAACCCCAACCATCATTCTCAACTACTTGGCCCTGTGGTTGTCCTCAGCCTGCTCAAGGTCCGTTATTTCATGTTGGGCAGCATTAGTAGCTTGGTCCCAAGCCTGCTCATCCTCCACATGCACATTCAACATATTAGGCCCAAACTTCCAAATGTGGTCGTCATCAGGACCACCACCATTAGGACCTCCATCATTATCATCACCTGGATTAGGTCCAGGTGGGGGAAGATCTTCATTTGGTGGGAACATGTCAACAAATCCCCCCTCTAAAATAAAAACCGATATGGTCCAAGATTTCCCAGCACCTAGAGTTGGATCTTGCAACACAATCTTTCTAGGGACACAACCAAAATCTATAAACATATCCCTGACCATAACTCTGCCCTCTACTGGGTATTTCTCCCACCATATATCAAGTGGACCAAAAGTTGAAACTACTAGACAAATTGTGGGCCGCTGGTTTTATACACCGAAAACCCCATGTGTTTACAATACCATTCCCTGAATCAGTAGATGGTACACACATGGCAAAGTTGCATATCCTAAAGCTGACATCGTAATACAGGTTTTACAATACATTAATAATACAAGGGTTGCCCGAGTGGGACCCAAATAGACCAAGCATGATCGTGTATAATACCAAATATCCAAAGAAGTAGGTAATGTAGCGGAAGCGAAGCAGTGGCGGTCCATCTTATTCCACAAGCAGTGATTAGTGAACATAGGTCCCTATTCCACCGTCTTCGACACCTCTCCATCAACATAACATACGTACGGGTCAGCTCCAACTTCTCCTTCTAAAAGATTTAATTAAGCAAGGGTGAGTACCAACTGTACTTAACAAGCCACCATTACAGAATGCATTTAGTGCACACAAGGGTTTAAGGATGACTTGATTTATTTACACAAAGCTAGATTTCACAATCCATTTCATAAACCTATGACTTAGTAGTTTTAACTGAAAACAACTTTAAGTTGAAGTTGTAGTTTATCATCGAGGGTTCATCCACCTTCCCTAAGCCTCACTTGGTCCGGTTTACCCTCGCATCAGTTTTATACCATTTTCACCATTTTGACCTTCCCATACATCGGGCATGGTCACACCTCCCAAACCTATTCTAAGAAAGATTAAAACTTATGAGGCTAGTCAAGAGTAGTACAAGTCCCGTCGCTCAATTAACCGCGAGCACCGGCTATTCGAATAGATTGGTTTACTCACACTGCAGTGGATGTACGCTTTTAATCCCGCACTTCGTGACGCACCCAACACATGAGACTTGTCACGTCCCAATTTTTCGAGCTTCCTCGCATGGCGGCACCCGCTCCAAGGACTATAGATACCCATTGCACCACGGCACGCCAACCCTACCTCGAGCCGGCAGTGAGGAGTGTGTCTTGGCGCTCCTGAGATACTAGGGTGTTATACAATATACAATAATATACTTAGGTGCATTTTAGGTTTTTGTCACAGCGCTCAAACGATCGATCAAATCGATCCATCACGACTTCCGTCACAATCGTAACAACTACAGAACTGCCATGACTGGGGTGCCACCCCACTAGGGTTTCTTTGTCTGCCGGGTCTATACCTATTTGAGAAGTGCGGTCGTGCTCGGTTTGTTTCCTGTATAGCTTCTTGACTCGGTCCTTAATTGACTGGGGTCGGTGGCTAGCCGTTTCGTAGAACCACCCATATTCTATCCGTGCTGCCCTAGTCGAAAATATTTTGTCATCATTAAGTTTTTGGTTTTCGCAAAATGTTTTTAGTTGCGGGTGGCGCTCATGTCTCCACCCGCTTTCAGATAATCACTCCCACCGAGTGATCGCCACAACCATATCAATATAATAAGCATGGGGTGTATATTCCATCTATACAAGCAATGCTAAGTAGTGTCATAATTGACCATGCTAAATAATAGACTCAGGTGACAATGAATAAAAAAAGAAATTTCAAGGATAGCTCACAAACATGAAGATTAGGTACGCATTTTTTAATTAGTATGCAATTTTATTTGCAATCAACACATTTATAAAAATAGGATCAACATGCTCAAGGATGGGGGCGTAGTGACTTGCCTTGCTCAGTCAACGGCTCCTCGCCAACTGCTATGGCATCGTCTTGATGAACATACCCTGTTCGGTGAACACGGGTTAACGATCAGCCTTTCTAATCTAATGCAAAAAGGAAAAATCCTAGAAAAAGGAACAAAATGCAAAACCAGTGCCATTGGGTAGGCCTTGATTTTAGAAAAAAATTGGTGAAAGATTCATTGAAATCCGATTTAAATTTAGTGAGTTATGGCCGAAATTTTTTTGAAAATATACTGTTTATCAGATGATTTTGCAAAAATATACCGGATAGCGAAGGATTTGCGGAAATATACCATCGGTATCGCTCTTTAGAAGTGCGATACCGATGTTCGCACCTGTGAAAAGTGATGTCGCGGCGTAATCGCTATTTGAACATGCTATAACGACGGTGAGCTGGCGGTATCGCGCAATCGAACAGCGAAACCGTTGCGGTATCGCTTTCCCATAGCGCGGGTGTGGCACGTGGAGATCTACCCCTCGATGTCGCTTTTTCGACGTGCGAGACCGCTGTCGCTCTCGCTTTCCGAAAGCGCGAGAGCGCTCCATCTCGCTCTGCGCGCGCGACACTGGTGATGTGGCATGCGCGAGAGCGGGCAGGCGTGGGCGAGCGCAGTGGGCCAGCGCTGTCGCGCTTTCAGACAGCGAAACCGCTCGTGGTCTCGTGCTAAGCGTGCGTGAGAGCGATGTCGCTGTGGCGGTCGTCGGTGTCGCGCTAAGTGTGCGCGAGACCGTTCTCGGTCTCTCCATCCGCATGCGCACCGACGCCTTTTGCTGCGCTTTATTTTCCCTCTCTCTTTTTCTTTTTCATTTTCTTTTTCTTTTTCTTTTTAGGAAAGGTGACGTTGCAGTCACATCCTGCCAGCTATTTCTTCAGCTCCTCAGCTGTAAACCGCTCTCCGAGTTCGAATCCAATGCACGAAACGCATAAAATGAGAGGAGGAGAGGAGGAGATGGTCCTCACAGGGGTGAACTGAGGACGAGAGGACGAGGAAGGGGAGCTAGGAGGCAGTGGAGATAGGAGGCAGTGGAGAGGAGGATAAATTGACAGGTAAGTTGATTAGTTTTCTATTAGCACAAATGAGTACGATGAGGATATGAAAATATTAGTTCACGTAGTTTATATTAGTGTTAGTACGATGAGGATATAGAAAATATTAGTTCACGTAGTTTATATTAGTGTTAGTTAATATTTGTTTTTAATTATGTTAGAGGAAAATTGAGGTATGTATTAGTTCCTGCATTATATTTTGTTAGGTCACATGTAAAAATAGAAATGTAGAAAGTTAATAGAGGCGATTAGGGTTAAAAAATAGGTAGACGTAATTAATTTGTAAGGTATAAAAGTATAATAGAAGTTGCAAATAATTTGTACGTAGTAGTAATTATAAGTTATAATTAATTAGTAGTTCATGTGATGTTTAATTTTATATATACGGATAACAAATGAAAAAAAACTGAAATAGAATATAGTTCTATTTGTAGGACACATATATAAGGTTTCATATAGTAACGGGAATTTTATATGAGCAAATTGGTTGAAAAGGAGAAGGCAAGACAAGGTACGGTACTATAATGGAAGATGTAGTAAAATGTTACTGTAATTAATAGACAGTTTGTAATTAATTTGGTATCGAAATGAAATAGCAGTTAAATAAATTTATGTCGCTGCAACTAATTTTGTAGTATAATAAATTGGTAGTTTTGATTAATTTGATTGTGTAATTAATCAAGTGAAGTTGAACTTAGTTCTATTAATTAATCATGTTATGATTATTTTGTAGATAAATTTGTAGTAACTGATTGTCTAACAATTATTACTCCGTGGGAAAGTAAAGTTACGGTCTGTAACATAATTTATAGTTTAAGTTTCAATATATTAAATGAACTCATCCAAAATTGTAATAGTTGTACTGTTTCAGAGGTCATATCTAAGTAGTTACAAACAGAATTCATCGGATAAATAATAGAAAGAGCTAACCGAAATGATTTTTAACTTAGCTGCCGTAAATGTTTCTTCGGTGCACGTAGTCATTTATTGTATTAAAATTAATTGATACGTATAATTAATTGTCACCTCAACATGTGGATTATGCAGTGAAAAAAACATTGACGGAGCAATTGTTATATGATCTAGCTGGTTAAAAAGGAGTAGTAATAAACTTTGATTCCGCAAATTTTACACGAGCAAGCTGGTTAAAAAGGAGTAGGCAGGATCTGATAAACGCAGGTAAATATTTTGTCATCATAATTATGTGCAATATGATATGGTTGTGTTCTTTAAGTATTACATACTCTTATACTTAAATTAATTGCAATAGTTGTTATTACTTACGTGTTAATTAATCTGTATTAATTTTATTGTCATGTGTTTATTTTTAATGTGGAAGTTGTAGTAAGAATATAAATAATTTATCGCATTGTCATCTATTCGTAAATAAATAATTTATGGTTATGTAATTATTTATTTTTTTATAACAAGTACATGATTTTTTAAAAAAATATGGAAATATAAATTATTAGTTATTGTTACAATTTTTGTAACGAAAAAAATAGTATCCGTGTAAACTAATTTTAGTCGTGAATACTACACGTTTGTTCTGTAAGACTTCCTTACGGAGTAGTTTGTGTTGTCTGCAATGGCAGGGATGTCGGCATTTAGAGTGTATTTCGGTGAAGGTGAAATTACGAAAAATGAAAGTGGTGTCGATCTGAGCAACTTTAGGCAATGCACACTATACCATCCAAATCCAGACACCCTTACCATGCCCGAAGTTTGGTACTGGTTAACCTGCACATTTTCTTTAGATCCGGGTATACATAGTGTTAACGTGAGCGTTATGTGGAGCCGATCGGCCAACAACATAAGATGGGAGTTAAAAAATGTGACACGGAGTAAGGCTTGGCAGGATTGGCTCGCTGGCTGTAGGAGACGGGGATATGAATTTGTCATGCTGGTGCAGGCATGTGAAGGAAGAGTCCCCACGGAGAGCGCGGCAGGGCAATCCAGCAACCGGGGGGAGTTGGGATCTAGTTCACACGAAGAAGATGAAGTTGTGGCTCCCCATCGTGGTGGCGATGTTGGTCCTGACATTCAAAATATATCCATACAAGGAGATGATGTGGTCAACCGCCATCCTACTGGTGAAGCCGATGAAGGGGAGGAGATACCTGCTATAGTTGAAGAAATTGAGAGGGTGGACCGACATGCACTCGAAGATGAGGAAAACCTCACTGTTGAAGGGAATGATGACGAAGATGACCAAGATGTTGAGGAAGTACCTATGCCTGCTTCGTGGAACCTTCAAGACCCCGGTTATATTGCAGAAAACTCTTGTCATGATTCAATCTGGTTCTACGGGGATGGCCAAATCAATCTGGGTGCAATGTTTCCTGACAAAATTGGTTTGCAAGACGCAGTGAAGTCATGGTCACTCCAGATGCAAAGGCAGTTCAGGGTTGTCAGGTCTAGCAAGAGTGAGTACACGGTCGTCTGTGAGACGGAAGGTTGCACCTTCCGTCTTCATGGTCACGTGCCAAAGTACGAGTCTTACTGGATTGTGTCTAAACTGCATGAACACTCCTGTCTGCTTCGGAACACTAGGGAGTCCCACCGCAACCTGACCGCGGCATACGTCGCCAACAAGTACTACAAGGAAATTATTGAAGGTGATGACCTGCCTGTGCGGCACATAATAAAACTGGTGGAGAAAGGTGAACAGTACACAATTAGTTACCACAAGGCTTGGAGGGCAAAGTAGAAGGCCATGGAGAAAAGATATGGGAGATTTGAGGAAGCATATGACACACTGCCACAGATGCTTCACATTCTGAAGAGCAGGAACCCTGGGACCTATGTTGCTGTGCAGGATCGGGAGTCAGTTCGGCCTCCCAATTATCTTGTCATGCAGCAGGCATTTTTCGCATTCGGAGCATGCATTCATGCGTTCCAGTGCTCGAGGCCGGTGCTGTGTGTCGACGGTACTTTCCTAACTGGAAGTACCGAGGCCAGTTATTAACGGCCGTTGGAGCGGATGCGAACAACCAGATAATTCCGGTAGCTTTCGCTTTTGTTGAAAACGAGAACTATGAAAGCTGGTTGTGGTTCTTGCAACACCTAAAGTGGGGAGTGGTGCAAAATCGCACATCGATATGCATCATCCATGACCGGAATGCCGGTCTGTTGAAGGCAATCAAAGAGCTCCAGGAGGATGCTTGCGGTGCATACTACTGGCCTGACATGCATAGCCGTTGGTGCATGCGGCACATGGGAGCCAATTTTTTCAAGCAATTCAACAGTCGGCGGCTGATGAACATGTTCAAGTAGTTGTGCAAGGCAAATCAGTCTACAAAGTTCGATGAGCTTTGGAAACAACTTGACGAAGGGACAAGGACACACATCCGGTCAAAGCAGAGCAACAACAACCCGCACGATGTACATGTCCCCCGGGCCCTGGAACCAATGGATGATCTTATTCCATCAAATGGAAAGAAGCGTAGGTCGTCACAGAATATCAAATGTTTCACCCATTGGATTGAGTGCGAGCCGAATGATAAGTGGGCACTCCTGCATGACACTAATGGGGCTAGGCATGGAATAATGACCACTAATCTTGCAGAGACGTACAATACAAATTAAGGCCTTTACCTCTAACTGCTATTGTTGAAGGCATTATGCACAGGACAATGATGTGGATGAGGACGAGGTGGGCAACGGCGTTGCAACAAATGTCTAACGCACAAACACCTTTCTGCAAAAATATGGCAGAGTACCTCCAAGAGAAGGCTAACAAGGCAAGATTTCACACAGTCATTACCACTAGGAACGTCAGACGAAGGTGGGAAGTCACATGGCGCACTAAAGGGGGTTTTGGATCTTCTATTGGAGTCATGACTCATGAAGTTACTCTAGGGCACGTATCTGATAACACATGTTTGTGCTCTTGCAATAAGCCGAAGCTTCTTCATATGCCATGTAGCCATGTCCTGGCCGCGTGCGCTAAAAAAAAATTAAGCTTGATTCAACATCGTACGCGTCAACGTTCTACCTAAAAGATAGAGTGCTTAATGCATGGAGTGCTGAGATCCTCGGGTGGAGGTCCCTCCAACACCTAGTTGAAAGTGGGGGTGATAAAAGGATCTATGTGCCAGACTTGGATCTGTTGAAGGCTGGTAAGGGTAGAAGATAAACACGACACTTAAGAAATGATATGGATGCACCCGAAGCGGGAGGGCCTGTGCGGCGATGTAAGGATTGTCTTCAGTACGGGAACCGTACTAAAGATTGCAAGAACAACAAGGAGAGCACATCTTCTAGCATGGAACCTAGGCAACAACGTGCGAGGAGGAATAGAAGGGGCTCTCAGGGGGCTCATGATAGGGAGGATAGAAACCTGCAGTAGTTATCATCTACACTATCTGGTTATGTATGTTCGGCCATGATATGTGTGTTGCATTACATTGTAGTTCAATAGGTTTGTAATATGTTAGGCAATAAGTATGTGTAATATTTACTTTATACTGGTACTATTGTAGTATTTTATTGTAAGGTGTTACCAAGTTTGTAACGTTTGTAAACCTATTTCGTAAGGTGTGGTCGAGTTTGTAATCATACTCTGAGAAAATTTTATTCCTTGCTTTCATGCATTATGTACTTTTTCGTATATGCACTTGATGAAATTTCTAATTTACCCATGCTCACAATGATCGTCCAGATATGGAAGAGGAGTGGCCTTACCCGTTGCTTAGCAAAGAGATCGATGCACGACATCGTGCAAAAAAAGATATCTGATGGAAATTCTTGTTCTACTCTACCTGTCCTGATACCGCGTACAGCCGGATGGTGGGGTATTGATCCACGATGGAAGCCGAGGTACATAAATGGTTAAAGTTCACAACATAATGATATCGTACTTTCACATATCGCAATGTGACTAATAAATTTCATCATAGGTTGTCAGCTGCAGGTCTTCTTACCTTCGTTCAGATGATGCAGGCAAGGATGTATTTCGATGCTAGAGAACGTAAACAAAAACAAATGGGGGCACATAGCAAGCGACGACAAAATATCGACAAGTCCCTACTTATGGCACTGGTTGATAGGTGGAGGCCAGAGACACATACATTCCATCTACCGAGCGGAGAAATGACCATAACTTTGCAGGATGTGTCTATGCTCACGGGGTTCCCATAGCCAGCCAGGCAATTGTACTTCCAGACCCTCCGGAAGATTGGAGAGATGATATTGTATCACGATATGCATGTATTCTGCCACGTTACTATACCGGTGATACAGACGATAACGAGGACAAAATATTTTTCTCTGAAAAGGAAACTCATGGCCCCACATTGAAGTGGTTGTCACAGTTTGAGGTAATTGAATATTTTTAATTAAGGCATAATCCGTTCACATTCAAATGTCTCACAACACATTGTTTTTTTGTTAGGTGCGATATATGCCCGACGATGTCCAGGAGTACCAACTGACATTGTACCTTGAGGCCTATCTACTTTGGCTGTTCTCGTTCGGACGTGGCCGTGGCCCAGCAGGACGATTACACTGACGCAGTTGATGATCGTCCTACCTTCGGTACTCGGTGGTGCTACGGACCGGTACGTATGCTTGCATTAAAGAAATATTTCTATCAATTCAATGATACTGCATAACTAAATCTGCAATCTCCGATCGTGCAGCCACAGTGGGCGAGAATCCAGGTGCACAATGTGTACGAGTACTTCACCGAGTCGTTCGAAAGCCTTACGGAAAACAAAGTTCGGTGGACTCCGTACACGAACGAAGAGGCCAATTTGCGTGCACCAAATGGAGTTAGCATCTTATGCTACCGCGATGAAGCGTACTGGATGACACGAAAAATGCTGGTGTACGACATATTTGTCGAGGGGTACAATGTTCAAAGGGTAATGCGTCAGATGGGATTGTACCAGCAAGTCCCAGTGCCTACTGGACTTCACCTTCCACCAGATATGCACACGTATGTTGTTATTTTACATCGCTAAAATTTATGTGCTCTCCAACATTGCGAGATATAATTAACATCTAGTTGTTGTATTTTTGTTTCAGGCAAAAGAGACAAGCTGACAACAGGTATCGTCAATCCATGCACTTAAGGATGACCACCTGGATAGAGGCGTGGTCGCAAGCATTGAATGATGTCGTCCACGAGATAAGGGCATACGACCACAACACTTACGAGCAATACATGGCCCTGGTACTCATCGCAGACTCGCATCTGGCTGCTTGCACCCCAGGATCCCGATGAGCGAGGTCCACCGAATATTGAGCAAATATATGATATGCAGCACGCACCACCCGCTCACTTGACGGTACTACTCGCATTTAATTATTTTGTAGCATCGGTTTCTCCTTACACAGGCGGTTCCAATTTCTAACACTGTTGCTCCGTTCCATGCAGACCGACATTGCAGGGGGGTTAGTAAGGGAGGCGAAAACTTTGTGGGAGAAGCTTAGAGATGGTATCGCGGGTACCAACCAGGAAGTCATGGCCGCGGTCGACTCCCTCCATAGAAAAGGTAAGCGAATCATGCGGCTCGCGTCGTGCCGACATTCCTCGGATGTCTATACTACGGCAACATCAAGAAGGACGTTCGAGCAAATGCCGGAGCGTCCATCCACCTCTTCCCGGCCTTCCATCTCAACCCGCCCATCAGCCTCCGCACGACGATTCACTGATGGTCGTGCTATAGTAAGGTCAACTTCGGTTCGTGAGGCACCAACTATTCCGACTATCCCAGAAATCACTCAAATGTCGGAGCGCCTAGGAGGCTTCGGTCCAACCCAAGGTAAAATACGTTATTACACAATGACAAAATACGTGCCATTTATATTAAAGAGTAATTTATTTGTTCGTAGCACAACCGGAACGGGCCCCCCCACATAGCTCTGCGCCCATCACCTCTCAATTCCAGGGTGGGTTTACGGCGTTCGCTGGTACGAGATAACTCATAAATAGACTGATTTATTTTCCAAATGGTTTATGTGAATTGACTAAATGATGTTTTCCAATTGATGACAGAGGGAACGCGAATGGTCCGTCCCGTGCCTCAGATGCCTCATGCAAGGCCACATATGATTTCTCAAATGATGCCCGATGTGCCAACCTTACACTGGCAAGGGGGATTTGCACCATTTGCAGGTCCGTGTACATTCAGTACCATATTGTCACGCATATGTCAGCTGGAAATTTTACTTGTTGTTAATGAATTGCGTATACAGGGACTAGCCAAGGTATCCCTACCATACCGCGAGTGGATGCAGAATTTATCGGTCAAGGGGGGTTTACGTCATTAGGCGGTCAGTCTCCACTTACATCTAATTTCGCGTATTTATTATTTCAAATTATTAAATTTTTCATGTGTAGGAGCCTTATTGACTATTTATTTCCTATTATTAACAGGGCCTACTCAGTCGGTTCCACTGCATGCGCCTACATATGGCACCAACCCATGGCAAGGACAATCCATTGATTACGGTGGTACGCACAACCATCATTATGTATACACATATATCGATGGCACTTTCCTGCCTTACATGACTCCCACTTCAACAAACGATAATAACTCCGTGACTTTTTATATGGATGCAAGGCACATTGTTTGGTGCTGGAGTACTACAGGGTTATATGGACTTGTTGCAACAAGGTGATTGGCTATTTGGTCAATATCCCTCCCATCGTAATGAAATTCCATATATGCAAGCACCATCAACAGGTTTGGATTTTTTTGTGAAATTGTTGTTTGCTCCAGCTTTGATAATTTCATTGATATCTACATTACTTCTGTAGGGTCATTTCGCCCTGAACTAATGGCAGGGTTTAGGCCTTACACTTCATCGTACGGCGACATGTCCAGCTTCGGTGGAGGGTCGTCATCGGTACCCAATGAGCTTCGGGCTTCGCAAACTGATGATGCACCGCAGATGACCCAGCCCACACAACCAGACGATGGCGATTTACAAGGAAACATCCATGACCCGCGTAGATCTAACCGTGAGTGTCATGAGCCAAACCGTCTGTCACTCTCAGGGCCTCGACATGCCGCAGGACGAAGGAAAAAAACTACAAGTAAGCGAGCTAACACATCTAGGACTATGACTGACCATGATGACGAGTAGAAATTAACATTATGTCTTCATGTCTTCATGGTCACCCTGTCTGAACCTTGCTATGCTTGTGGCTTTCTATTACTATTCCCCCACATTATTTCTTTGTACTAGTTAATCTTCACGGTTTTCTGTAGTTCATAAACTTCTTCATATTCGTATGGCCTTTTTTGTACGCAGTTCACACATATGATTTTTGGTTAACTACTAATTATTCTTACGAGAGCTAACAAAAATAATAGTGTCACGAACTAAATTAATAGTGCAGTTTCGATGCTAATCGTGCGGTTCAAATTGGATATTACTTTTACTTTTTACATACTCTCATACTTAAATTACACACTAATTAATTTCTACAGAGATGCAATCATACGCACCTAAAATGGCGGGACATGCAATCATATGTGAAATGTAATCATACACCTGAAATTACTTTTTACATACTATATTTCCAATCACGGACAGTGGGCGAGAATCAACCATTCATAATTAAGCAGTGAAGATTCCTCCCCGTCGAAAGCTATTTCGTCGCGTAGTAATTACTAAATCAAACAGTTAAACAGCATGTGCCGCGGCATGTGACGGTGTCCCTTTGTAATTATTCACTTCACGAGTGAAACAGTCCAGCGCGCCGTCGTCTCTTCTTAATAATTGTCACTGCAGCTTCTTGCAATCCACTATAAATAACAACCAAACCTAGCGCACTAACTACATCTCATCGCTTCTGAGCAACTTTGTTTTGCATATTCTTAGGCCCGATCTTGTGGCAGGAACTGGGTAGTTAGTGAACTCGCTCTATGTTGTTCATTCACTCGCAACACGGTTCCTGTCACAAGATCGAGTCTGCGAATATACAAATGTGATTTTTTGAATACTTTCTTACACCCACTCTTTTTTTCAAGTTCCCGCATCCGTTTGTGAATATGACCTACTACTGCAAATTCATAAATTGGGTATATATATTCTTAGGCCCTATCTTGTGGCAAGAACTGAGTAATTCGTTAACTCGCTACCGGTTCTTGTCACAAGACCGAGTATATGAATATGCAAAGGTGGTTTTCTTTGTGAATATGACATTTTCTAAATTCCTATTCTTCGTCAACTTCGTAAAAATTGATCTGAATTATCTCTCTAATCCTTTATATATTTTTCCTATATTCTAAATTCTAAATTCGTATATTGTTTCTTTCCTATCTGTATCTGACATCATTATTTTGAAAATTCCAAGATATTTATTTTTCTTCTCGTAGCCGCGTACATAATCTTTGCCTATTTTGAATATATACATATTTCTTTCTTATGTTCATTTATGTTTATATATGTTGCACACATAATAAAAAATTATACTTTCAACTCCCTCCGTCCCGGAAAAAATGAATCTAGTACTACGATGTGTCACATGCAATACTAGGTTGGTTTTTTATGGGACGGAGGGAGTACGTAGCAACGGCGACATGAAATATTAGCGATTTGCACAACGGATTAAATTAGCGGGTTGCACAATTAGCTCGCGGTCTCGTTCTCTCAAAGAGCGAGACCAAAGCCGCGGTCGGTTGCCCCCGCAACGGTATCGCGCTACGAAAGCGCGATACCGTTGCGCTCTTGCTGCCGCGTAGCGCGAGACCGCCCCATGTGTCGTCCGGCCACACCGCTTCGATCTCGCGCAAGCCGACAGCGACAACGCGTGCGCTATCGCGCCCTCAAAGTGCGAGAGCGCCTCGTGTCCCGCGTGCGTTAGGCGACGTCGGACGGCCCACGGGATGGCTGCGAGACCGCTTCGCTCTCGCGCTATGTGAGCGCGATACCGATGCCATCTCGCTCAATTAGCGATATTGCCGCCGCTTTCGCGCATATATTACGCGATATCGCGCTCTCGCTGTTTGAAAGAGCGACGACGGAAGTATAATTCCACAAATCCGCCCCTAATCAGTTTATTCTTGCAAATCCGATGGAAAACACTAATATTTTCAAAAAAATTTCAGTTATGGCCTTTCAAAGGTTCAAATTTGAATTAAATCAAATTAATTTCAAAACCTTCTATTCAGCCATTACTCAAATTTTGGAAGTATTTTTGTATAGCAAAATAGCTTGTATCACTCACAGATGGGACCCACAACATTTTCTTTTGTAAAACAATTATTTTTGAACGAAAAGCCCGTGAGTGAATGACAGGTGGGGCCATGGTCAATATTGACCCGGTCAAACTGACCAAACCCTGGCTATGGGCCCACATGCCAGTCTATAGACACTTAACTAAAGATTAAATACATTTTATAAAGTGTGGGGCCCGACTGACAGTGTCTCCAGTTCTGCTATAAGGTTTAAACACTTTTTATTAGCAGACATGGCCCGCATGCCATACTAATACATTTGAAAACTTTATTAACTTAATCCTTCTCGTTAGCTTTTAATTAAAATCACTCCCTGGTGGGGCCCACTATCAGCTTCTCTTTCTTTCTTTCCTCTTCCTTCTCTCCTCTGCCTCTCGCGCTCTGCCTCCTGCACGCGCATGGGCACGGGTTGCCGGCGCTAGGGCTGGCACCCACGAAGGCGCGCGAGGCCAGAGGGTGGTGCGGCAGGTGGCGGCGGTTCTCCGGGGGTCTTGTCTACCATCGGGCGGCGGCGCACGGGCCGGGGAAAAACCGAGGCAGCGGGGAGGCTTGGGTGAGGCGGCGGCGGTATTTGGGCCGTGAGGCATGCCGGTGAAGTGGCGGTGGGGCAACGAGTGCGGGGTCGGCTGTGGTCTCCGGGGGTCTCTAGGAACGCGACTGAGGGGTCCAAGATGGCTAAGCACAGTGTGAGGATTCAAGGCGACCATGGAAGCGGCGACCAGACCTTGGCCTCCGGCGAAATTTGTCTGAACCGTGACACAATCGGCCGGTGTGTGGCTCCGGGAAGCTTCGCTGGTACTAGGAGACGTGATTCCCCCGCTCGGTTTGGTCAGAGATGAGGCGGAGGGCCGGAGGAGTGAGGTCACCGGCGGCCTCGAAACCGGCACGGCGGCGCGAGCGCGGCGCTAGCGACGGGGCTCGTTCGTAGGGGCGCGACTGAGGGATGGCTATGGAGGCGCTAGCGGAGTCTAGTGGCGAGAGGAAGGCGGCCATAATCACGCAGGGGCCTCAGAGCACCTCGCGCGGCTTGGTGCAGAGCCGAGCAGAGCGCGGCGCGGTCGTGACGCGAGCGCGGGCGTGTCACGGGCGCAGGTGCGGCACGAGGGAGAAGGAGAGGTGGCTCGCGTTCTCACCGTGCGGCAGTCAGGAAGCGGCACACCGGGCGACGACCGCGGCAAAACAATGGGCGTAGGGGTACGGGTTGGAGACGACCGAGCTCGCTGATCGTCCACGCTCCACGGCGGCTGCACGGCGACGACGTCCGCGCGGTTCGTCCCCGTTCGCGGCAGGGACACGGCGACGACGTCCACTCACGGTTCAACTCCGGGCTCAAGGTGTTCGGCGGGGCTGGGGGAGAGGAGGGCAACACGGTGCACGGAGGTGATGCACGGGAAGCGGTGTGGCGTGCGCGGCTCGGGCGTGCAGGTGCGACGCACGTCACGAAGGCGACTCGCGGCAGCTGCGGGGTATGGTGTGGCGCTATTGGCGTGGTGCGGCAGGCCTACGCGCGAGCACCATGCGTGCATCCAGGCTCAGCGGCTCGGTGGTTAGGGTTTGGCGATGGCGCGGTGGTTTCCGGCGGCAGCAGGGCACGGCGGAAGGGGCGGCGCATGGTGGCGGGCTCGTCGATGACCAGGGCGGCCGAACGGCGGCGCTCGGCGTGGGAAGGAGGAAGGGGATGGAGCCGGGGCGACTGCCGGCTTGGCTCGCGGCTGGCGGCTCGGCTACCTGGTCCGAGATAGGCTGGGCCGAAAGGGAAAGGAAAGGGGGAAAAGAAGAGGGGAAAGGTGAAGGATCTGCTGTAGATTTTTGGGGATTGATACAAATAAAGCTAGATGGACTCCACAGAGAGAAGAAACAGACTTCTGTGGACGTGAGACCTAAGGTTGGGCTTAGGTAACTAGGGACTAAAACTACACTTTAGGTTTTAAGAGCAGAACTCGGTTTTAAGTATGGATGGGCTAGGCTAGGCCCACAGGGAGCTAAAATATACTTTTTAAGAAAAGGATTTTGAAAATAGTTTCTTAGTTTCACAAAGAGGTTTTTAGGAAATAAAATATTAGTTTCCTTTATTTGCAAAATATTTCCTTAGAGGAAAATTAATTCATAAAAAGTGGCACAAGCAGCGGTGAGCGCGGATGGGATGGCACTCCAGGCGGCGGCGGTGGTGAGGCTCACCTCGCCGGTGTCCGCATCACCACCGGGGAAGAAAGCAAGAGGGGCAGCACCGGATGACACCTGCCTCGATGGATCCCGCCTTGCTAGAGCCCACCGGTCGCTTTCCCTCTCCTGCCGCTGCCGCTGCCACTGCCACTCTCCAACCATCCTCCTCTTCCTCTGACTTGTCTGGAGGGTGCCGCCGTCACTGATGCCACCACCACCACCGCCACCGCTTTCCCCGCCTGTCGCTTTTCTCCGCCTGCCCCGGAGACCCCCACCGCCATCGCCGCTTTTCTCCTCTCTCTCTCTCCCTCCCTCTTTCCTCTTCCCTCTCTCTCCCTCTCTCTCCAGCGGTTGGATGGGGGCAACGACGATGATGACCGGCTGAAGGAGGTGGGTATTGAGATGAGGGTGACGGCGCGGGTGCCTGGTGGCGGTAGCGGGACCATGGGGCGATAGCGCGGGCATCTCTAGCTGCGCCCTGTAGACAAAGGAAGAGGAGAGAGCAACTTACATGTAGGGCCCACTAGCTTCGTAAGAGAGGGAGGATGAAGTGGAGGCTGACATGTCGGGCCGATGCCACGTGTGCGGCCATGTAGGACTACAACCATTCTGGATTAAGCCAGTGGGGTTATTTGTCCCGTATAAATAGTTCAGGGTTTAAAATGTCGGTTTTGCGGTTTAGGGGGGTAATTCGGTCGACCGCGATAGTTCTGGGGGGGTAATTCGTACTTTTTTTAGGAAAATAATGGGTATTTGCTTTCATTGACAAATACTCCTAATTGATATTATTTCATAATCATGGTTCTTTAAGAAATATTATTCTAAATTCATAAATGAATTTAGAATTTGAATTTAATCCTTCAAATTGATTTAATTGAGGCACTGGCACAACAAGAAAGGAAAGGACAACCAATAAATACCAGCACGAAGAAGGTTTAAAAAAGGTTTTTGATTATTCCGATTTTTGTTTCCGGATTTTTAAAACTCGAAGATTTCAGGGTGTTACACAAATATACTGCATGTTAATATAGTCTACCGGGAAGTCAACCAACAAAAACCAACCAGTCCGAGTAAAAGGAGCTGCACGCCAATTAGGGCCTTGATCATGCCTCACAAAACGAACTTGATGTATACCATCATAAACAAAAGGAAGGGAATAAACCAGTAAATCCCTAACCATAGTATAGACCTAAATTTATACAAACCAACCGTTGTAGCATGGGGGAAACTACGATGAACATGAAAATGTTGAACATGCTTAAGGTACTCAGTGATCAATACCCAATGATCATCCCACAAATCTTCAAGAAGAAGAGGCTCAACCGGTGCAGGAGCATACTGTTCATGCCGCTGAGGTGGCTTGGTAGCTGCAATAAGATCAACTCTCGGCATCCTAAGCTCGCCACCCTGATGAACCACCTGACCTTGACGCACGAACCGGTGAGGGTTTGGATTTGTGTTCGCTATTGCCAAATCGAGAGAGCATATGAGATTAGATTGTGCGTTTACTGTTGCAGAAGAAGAAGGAGCAGCTCTTGGAGAAGAAGATGGGAGTGTTTTTCTCACACAAACAGATTTAATGCGCTTTGAAGAGGATTTACTATTAGAAACCAACTCAGGCTTTGTCAAGCTCCAAGGCTGCTCCGCAATCTTACTGGGCTTAGATGGGCCACGATTAGAAAGGATTTGGGCTTTAGGGCAATTCTTTTTAACATGACCCAATTGAGAACACAATACACCTCACAAGATTTCTACAAAATCTAACAAGATGGCCCGGATCCAGACACCGAAAGCAAACAAGCGCAGCAGAATTCAAAAAATGAAAACCCGCCTTTGTGGGATCTCGAAGCGTACCTTTCGGACGAGTAGAAACAACCTGATCATCGGAAAACTTGGGATCGACCGGTGATTTGGCCGGAAAGCTCGGAGGATTAACATGAAACTTCAGATGATTAAGAACATAAGAAATTGGAATATCCTTATGCACTAGATTTGCAAAAATCCTGTTATGAGATCGACCAAAAGAACGCAGTTGAACTAAAGTCCATTGATCATCCTGTTCCTTTTTCCAAGAACTCCATTCCCTTCTCCAATCAGGACCTCCATCCTTCCAAAGAAAGAAGAGAATACAAAAATCCTTATAGGAAAAAATATTTGAAAGAGTAAATCCAGAGACCAATCGCCTTCAAGCAAACAACAAAGGACAAACTTCGATCAATCAAAATTTTTCAACTTGAAAATCAGCAGGAGAACCACCAATTGTCGCCTGAAGGGCCAAAGCCATAGACGAGGTCGTCAGATGGAACGAAGAACAAGGAATATCAACCACTAACTGGAGGTCGTCGCTGGCTAGTGGAGATCACCATGGGAGTCACCAACCCGCTCCATCTCCTCAAGACTCATAACCTTATGTTTCACCTAAGTGAGAAGCTGAGAGTATCCTAAACCTCTTGCAACCCAAGTGTGCTAACTCTGTGAAATCCGGAGGGTCCGGTTTTCCAAACAGAGTTGTTCAGTTTAACTGACTCAGTATCTAATGGCTAGTTTTTTAGAGTTGGGTTTAAATACCCCCTCCCCCTCTTTTGTGAGGGATACTGGCTCAAGCTTGAAACAGAGATATCCTGGAAGCTTTGTGATTACTCCCCAACCCCTCTTTGTGAGGATTGTGTGACTAGTGAGATATCTTGTTAGTTGGGTTGAGAGATTTGTGGTTTACGAGCACAAGAGAGCAAATCCTATCCTTGAGCACTTTAGGGCTTTGCCAAACTTTTGTGAAGCATTTGTTACTCTTGGAGGTTAATCCTCCTAGATGACTAGTTGTTGCCCGTTGAGGTCCCAACGTTTGGTGAGCCGTGGGATGTTTGTGAAAGCCTTAGCTTTGCCTCCACAAGGGAAGAAGCGAGATAGTTAAAGAGGAAAGCGGTTGAAAGAGACCTGACTCCTTTGGGAGCTTCCTCAACGGAGACGTGGGATTCACAATGGCGAATCTAAACTTCGAGAAACAAATCCTTGCGTCTCCACTTTCGTTTGCTTGTTTTTCGAGTGCTTGCTTTGAATTGTGCTTTACTTTGATCTACTTGGTAGTGTTTGTCCTTGGGCGCAGGTACTCTGTGGATCTGCTGAAGAACCATATAAGACACTCTACACTAGCAAAATCAGAGTATCCAGTTTCAAAAATCAGAGTATCCTATTTTGACAAACTAATTCAGTTATATAGTCTTTGTTAATTTTGAGGAACACCTATTCACTCCCTTTTAGGCGACATCTTGATCCTTCCAAGGACATTGACTGCTCTCGCCGTCGGCCTTTTACCAAAGCGTTCAAGCTCACCAGCCACGCTTATAAAACCTCCCTACCCCGTTCTGCATTCCCCCTTTCGGTTCACCGCACCCATGCCACCCTCTCATCCAACCAAGCCCTCACCACCGCCGCTCTGCTTCGCACTGCTTTGGCCTGCCTCGGGCAGCACCAAGGCTTGGGCAAGAAAGAAGTGTCCCGTGACGCCGAGCTGGGTCACGCTGTCTATGAGTCATCGACGAGGGAGCGAGGATAAACACGAAGCCCATGGATGTTCCGCGAGGCCAAGCTTCACCAACCAGTACCTCGTAGCCCATTGTTTCGTCGTCCTCGCCACCACGGTGCGTTGATCCCTGGCTATCACCCGGTGAGAAAACTGACCGTCGTCCTTCCCTCCTCCCTCCCGCACTGCACTCCTGTTATGACGTAGCCACCGTGCCGCCGTGCTCGCGCCCCCACCCACGTGCACGGCCATGCCCTGCTCAGTCCCACACCAAGCCACGTGAAGTGCTCTGTTATCCCTACATTATGTTGGCCACCATCCTGTCGATGGCCGATGCCCCTAGTGGTCCCATAGCCATCCCCATCCCGCGCCCCTTCGATTGAGCCCGCCGCCGGTGCCGTGCTCGTGCCACCATGACTGGTTCTGAGCCTACTGGTGACCACACCCCTAGCCACGTCCACAGCTAGAATCTTAGAAGCTCAACTGCTTCCACTTCCACAGGAAGGGGAAGGAGGAGAGGATTACGGTGGTGACGTATTCTGCAGCTTAAGAGGAAGCCTGGAGGACGAGATTGATGTCGAGGCAGCTTCTGCCTCGCGCGCGCGACGATTGGTGGCGCAGAGAGCTGTTCGTCTTGAGGCAGTTTGCTTGGCTTCGGCGTCGTGGACGGCAAGTGACACGCTAGCTAGTGGGCAACGTGGCTCTGGCGTGCGTCTACCTCTGGGTTGTAGGCAGCGAGCAGCGTAGTCAGCGATTGCGGCGACGGCATCGGCTAGCACTAGGTAGGCTGGCGCGGCGGCTAGGTTGGGTTGGGCTTTGCTGTCTGCTAGGCCGAGAGAGAGGATAGGTTCGGAAAAGCGGCCGAGACCCGAGAAGCAGGGATGTGGGGATTGGAGGAAACGAGGTGCAGCGAGAAGGATGGGCCATAAAAATGGGTTTGGCACACAATGCATATGGAACAACGTACCATGCGACATATATAATAGAACTTTTATATATCCAATTTAGCTTGCAAAAGATACATGAGATTGTAATTTGTGCTGCAAGCCTGCAATTGTCCAGGGTCTATGTGAATATCTTCCTCTCAATGAGCCAATCAACAAGACATTCACTTAGAGCATCGCATATAGCTGCTGATGTGTGAGGAGCTAGCACATAAATGATCCTGAAATGCAAAGTCCCCAAACCGGTCGCCACAACACATAAAGCATAAATCGAAGATGTTTTTAAAAATGGATCAACTTCATCGCATGAAATTATGTTTGCAAAGGCACCTAAAGCACTAATCTCTTAACTCACGAACTAGATCAAGTCAAGTAATCCTTTCTCTCCCAAAAATTTAATATTTTTTCATCTCAACATATTTTATTTATAACCAAAATATAGCTACACCTAGCCACAAATCCAACTAAAATTAGGACTCCGAAACCCCACAAACCATGAAAACATATACAATATCTTTTGCAACTTCACACTCCAATCTTTCGAAACTTAAAACTCCAATCCAAATTGCACTCTGCTTTTCATATACACATAATACTACGTGTATGCCATATGGAAACTTTACCTCCACGTATATTGTTCTCTAGCCCGAGCATCCCACATGATCTCCTTGACCATCTAGACCTCGACTTCTTTCAAGCCTAGTCCTAATCTACTCCCATAGCCTTAAGCAATGAGAAAATTGCATATCTACCATTATGTAAGATTCGATTTGCTGGATTGCCATTACAATAAATGGGCTTCGTTAGAATAACATCCTCAACTAGGGTGTCTTCACCAAAATACCATCCTAGATGAAAATGCCCCTGGTTCTCCTTCTTCCTCCCTCCCATGCCAGAAGAGCTTGCCGGTAGCCCCGAACCACCAATGTCGCCTCACGGTGGCAATGGGAGCATTGCATTCCTTGTCGTCGCCGCCTCCTATCCCGCTTGCCATGCTATAGTTTGAGGAGGCCGTGGCGGTATGGAAGTTGGATGAGATTAGCGGTGCGGGAGCTAGAGGAGGCCACCACTGCTCGTTCCTCGTCTTGACCGCCAATTGCAGCCGCTGTTCCCTCGTCGCACCGAAGTTGAAGGAGGTCGGCGTCATGTGTGGATTTTGGTGAGGAACTCTCCGCAAGAATGGTGGTTGGTATGCACCTGACCGATGTCACCAACGTTAACGACGACCAAGCCGAGGAGCGGGTCGATGGGGATGAACTCGTCGGTGACTGGAGTGGCGCATCGAGGTGGGCGTAGAAGCTCTTTATGTCGGCGAGGGCCACGGTGACACGGAGGGCGAAGGCCTTGTAGAGAGGGTTGGGCGGATGCACGCTGTATTGAAGCAGGAGTTGAAGGAGACCGTTGCCATCCACTCCTCGTCTCACTCACCCCCGCCGCCGCGCCTCACACCGCCGCCGTTTTCTTGTGCCGGAGGTGGAAGAGGTACACGCAACGATATTTCCATCGAAGATGGCATTTTGGCGAAGATACTGTGGTTTAAGGTGGTATTCTAGTAGTAGTGTCATTTTAGTGAATCCAATCTTTTGCGATGATAGATATGCAATTTTCTCTCAAGTTGTACCTATACATGAAAAATCATAAAATCGTATCCAAGTAGAAGTTCGCACCAAATTAACTCACATTAACGTAAACACATTTCATAGATAAACATATGAAACAACTAGAAGTCATAAACATCAAATATCAAATGCGAAAACCAATTTTCACTTCGAAACCAACTCTGACTCAGAGTCAGTCGGACCGTTCGGGCCTCCCTGCCGGTCGGTCGTCTGGCCCAGCCTGTGCTGAAAACAAATTCACCATATGCCCGGAGCTCGTGGCCCATCCATTCCGTTCCGTCCAGTCCCATCCAGAAAGCAACAACAGTTGCTCAATTTTATCACAATCACTTATTTTTATAATTATTCATCATATAGATTAAATCATCGTATCACTCTACACACATATATATATATACACCAAACAAATTTACTATATAGGACACCCATATGGGACACCATGGTGCCCGGGCACCATGGTGTGAAATGCACAAATCCATTCAAATTTTTCAAAAATTTCAAATTGTGAGTATATTCCTAGGTGTGTATATACACACACACCAAACAAATTTACTATAGGACACCCATATGGGGCACCATGGTGTGAAATGCACAAATCCATTCAAGTTTTTCAAAATTTTCAAATTGTGAGTATATATCTAGGTAGAAGAATTTGATTCATCCCTATACTTAGCAATAAAACAACTCAAATTCAACTTTATTTGATTATACATTATTACATACCTAACTAATTATATGTTTGAATGTTATATACCTGGATCAAAATCTAACCAAAACAAGTTCAAATTCAGTTCAAACTTTTATTGAACTAGTTAGTAAAGTAGTTAATGTTAATACCTAAACATTTAAAAAAATTCATACTCATTTGAATTGGGTATATACTCAATTTGAAACATGGAGCCATATATATATACACTATACCACACCCGGGGTGCGTTATAGTTAAAACGCACCCAACGTGAGTAATTTTATTACTAACAGTGTAATCATGACAAATCCCCAAATTAAATCCAATAGTAAAATTATTACTATCAGATCTTTGATAATATATAACGTGTAGTAAACCAATTACTAGATAAGAGACGCGTTTTAATTATTACGCACACAGGTACGTTTTAGCGTATCCTTATATATATACATATATACATATATACATATACATACATACATATATATATATATATATATATACATACATATACATACATACATACATATATATATATACATACATACATACATATACATATATTGATTTTTCTTACCTCGCATGGGAAATACAAGATAGGGTAACGGGCCGATTAACATATCTAAATTAGAAGGCATGTGCCTTGCTCGTCTTAAGTCCTAATTGATGCAGATCAAGCAGTATATCAAATTACCAGAGAACCGAAACCCAATTAGCATCACGGTGTGTATGTTCATACGGAATCTTAACTACCATACTCATATTCTAGCCTCTATCGTCTAGATCTAAACACACAACTACCATGTCCTCTAGAATGTACCCACCATTTTATATATAATCTTGGTTGATGATTGCATTGCATTTTCTCCATTCTCGATTAGCTGTTTGGCACAAATTGGCCATGTGATCGTCTCCAAAGCTATCCCTTAGTTCACGGCCCTACATGTTCTGTAACGTGTATAATTAATCACAACTATCGTAGCATAACCCCAGAAAAATGTACTAATGCAGGGTTGACTTGCAGGAGATGTGTTGAGTTAACAATGACGCCTAATTAATTAATTTAGTTAATCCGTGCGGAAGGTACGGCCGGTACATCTACGCGTTGCCAGGATGCAGATAGATTAATTTTCTAAAGCTTTCATGGAGAATATTTACTCTTGTAGCTGCTCCTGTATCAGTATGGTATAGCCTCTAGCTAGGTAGTAGGTAGTTATCAGGTCATTGTGATGGTGTGTTCATGCAGGCACGACACATGTCCATACTCTCATGTACAACTAGCTATAGTAGCTTTGTTACAGTAGTATACCATTGAATTGGTTAACTGTAGATATTAGCACAATAGCACGTCATCGGGAATGTTCATGCATTAGGCGCAATAGCTATGAATATTACCAAAATGTACGTCAAAAAATTACTTGACCGTGTGTTGTATTATTTCTCATAAAATCACTTGAAAAATTTTGAACAATGCACCGAGCATTTTATCTTTTTTAGGGTAGCATTGTATCTTATTTTTCATTTTATCTTATTTTTAATGAAACTTCCAAGCAATGGTTTAATATAACTTACGCACATGCGAGAAATAATTGGTTAGGAAAGGTACAACCATTTTGTATTGTTATACAGCATTTCTAAAATGTGAACGCCATGTAAGCAGGTCACGCATGACAGCATGATCAGCTTCATAATTATCTCAGTAACAGAACTGGACACATTTTATTTTCTGAATTTCGTCCACGATCCAAAGCCTGAAGACTCATGGTTTCCACCGACTTTATTTACCAATATTAAGTGCGTTAACTAAACACAGAGTATAACCCCTTTTGAATCGTGTACCTGTTGAAATTTTGAGCACAAAGGATTCCCTCACATGCAGGAAAGTCTGTCAGTAGGGATCTCACATGGAAGCTGGAATTTCTCCGGACAAAGAAAATTTCTTACAGCATCAAGAACATGGAGAACACGTCAGAAACTAATTTTCTTTACGGGTTTGAAAACTTGCTGTTTCAAAGTCAAAGAAGGAACCACCAAGCCGCCATGGTTTCTCCATCAAGAGGAAAACAAGTACACATAATTACGGCATAAACACACAGATGCTAATCCCTGCTATAAAATGCAGGGTCAAGCTAGCTGCTAGGAAGGCCACTACAGAACATATCTCTCAACAGTGCAGTTCTACAGCAAGTTCTTCCTCGGTCTAAGAACTATTTGTACAGTGCCCTGTACCTAGCTCCATCGTCTTTACCAATTAACCCAATGGCAATGCCTGTAGTAGTACAAGTGCTTCTTCTTTGCGCATTAGCTTATCAAGCAGTCGACGCCCAGTGGACGCCAGCCACGGCAACGTTCTACGGCGGCAGCGATGGCTCTGGTACCATGGGTACGTTCACTTGTTCATCTTCCTCCATTTCTGCAAAACTTTTTTCCTTTCTGGAGAAACATGCATGCATATTAATGTTTATTGACTGTGGCATTGTGCAATATGCAATGCAGGTGGGGCGTGTGGGTACGGTAACCTGTACAACGCTGGGTACGGGCTGAACAACGCAGCGCTGAGCTCGGCGCTGTTCAACGACGGCGCCATGTGCGGCGCGTGCTACACCATCACCTGCGACACCACCAAGACCAAGTGGTGCAAGCCCGGCACGTCCATCACCATCACGGCCACCAACCTGTGCCCTCCCAACTACGCAAAGCCCAGCGACAACGGCGGGTGGTGTAACCCGCCTCGCAAGCACTTTGACATGTCGCAGCCAGCATGGACCTCCATTGCTATCTACCAAGCCGGTATCGTCCCCGTCAATTTTAAGAGGTATAATAACCACGCAAAAGATCACAAAACACAAGTCACTACTGAAACCTCCTTATTAATTCATCGGTTGTGTCAGTTTTAAACAGGCAGTGATATGAACATGTGCTTACATATGAGTGGCTGTGTGCAATTTTTAGGGTGGCGTGCCAGAAGAGCGGGGGTATCAGGTTCACCATAAGCGGGAGGGACTACTTCGAGCTGGTGACGGTGTTCAACGTGGGAGGCAGCGGCGTGGTGGCGCAGGTGTCGATCAAGGGGTCAAAGACGGACTGGATGGCGATGAGCAGGAACTGGGGCCAAAACTGGCAGAGCAACGCCTACCTCAACACCCAGAGCCTGTCGTTCAAGGTGAAGCTCGACGACGGCCGCGAGGTCACGGTGTGGAATATCGCGCCCTCCAACTGGAACTTCGGCACCACCTACACGTCCAACGTCAACTTCTAGTTGTTCAACCAAGAATTTAGTGATCAGCATCTTGCTGGGAGCATATTATATATATCTACCTCGATTTTTAATTACTAGTATATATATATATATATATATATGACTTAATTATTAGGACGAATTGTCATTATTGACGATCGATGTATTGTCTAGGACAGATATTCGTCGACTTATGTAAAGGTAGGCAGAGAGCGACGTTCTTTTTGGAAAATCAGTTCTGTTTGCCGGTTTCTACTCTTGATCCTGCCTGTAATATTACTGCGGTTGTATTATACTTGGGTAGAGGCTTGGTATCTCAGAGCCCTCTAAGTAATCAATTCATGCAGTATTGATATTATTTAATAAATAGATCCGAATTACTCTATTGTTTTTCGTGTCAATCAGTAATCGCTTATCAAGAGAAACATTTTCAGATGCTTGTGTGCTTGTGAGGTACCGTCTTGATTTGGTTCTGTACAGGGCGCTCGAGGCTTCCATCTCCCTGCAGTCTGTATAGATGATCCAAAAGAACACCCCTTGCCCCCCACGCCACCACCACCACGACCACACACACCCCCCATATCACTTAAAACGACATGCCACCAAGAAAAACCCGTAATAAAGATTAACTATCCGTGACAAGTGACCTATAGAGAAGCTCATGTAGCGTGTTAGCATCGATTGTGTCAACCAAATTAAGATTGTTGTCATCTGCCACCATATGTAAAACAGCGGCAATACTAGGTCTAGCACCATTGAGAACGTAATCATTTCAGAGCTTCCAAATTAATCCTCCAAGCCAATAGGATAATCAGTAAGTTCAGCTGCTTGTTCATGTCTTTAGGAAACCCATTGTTCATATCTCCAGCCTGACAAACTTGTTGTCAAAGGCTGTGGTGCCACTGCCGCCAATCCCATCTTGTTGGGGGAAGACACAAGTAAAAAACAAATGCTGAATTGTCTCGTCCTCTTGATCTCATATAGGGTTGACGGCTGACTGTGGCAATCCAAATTTAGCAAAACGGTTAAAATCAAATGTTGTTAATCAAGATTTGTAATAAGATCGTAATTAGACTCCTTGTAATTTTGAACAACTTTTAAATTTACAGAATTTAAACTGCCGAGATCCCCCTTACTGGTTGGGTAAAAAAAGTCAAGATTTGGTACAAGTTCTTTGGATCACCTAATATAACAAAGAGTAAATTGCATTTTAGACCATCTTTTGTTATCAAAGTTTTACTTTGTACCACCCTTAAACCAATCTTTTAACTTTGGACTGGGTAATTTTGCTATTTTTACAGTTTAGACCACCCAACTCTTTTTTTAACCATGTTTAACTTAACCTCCACTTTGGCAAACATATGGCCTGCACATATTAGGGGAGTTCGTCAGTGCATTGGAGCTGATTTGCTTGAGGTTGTTGTTATGTACTAAAGTAGTTGTTTGAGGTTGTCCAAAATATAACTATGGTAAAATTTTGCGGTCCAAAGTGAAGATTGGTTTAAGGTTGATTCAAAGTAAAGTTTTTTAATAAAATGTGGCACAAACTGTAATTCACCCTAAAACAAACTATAACAACTATATGTTTCTTCGTATAAAATTAACAAGTACATATAATAGACACATGACGAGTTCAAACAATTAACTAAATCAGATAGATTCTATGTATAAATAAATAATAATCCATTGCGACACAACACATCCACCTAATTTAATAATAACAATAGATTCTAAAATGTACGATCCATTACATGTGACTCTTAAAAATTGCGAAATTTGATACATGACATAAAAAATATGATCTTTGGTGGACATGACTAAAATGTGGCCTGACTTAAGAACACCGAAAAAATTTAGTTATTTACCAGCAAGCACCGCCTCTAAAATTTATCATTTCCAGTCGATCCAGACAAAAAATTAATTATTTTGAAAGGATGAACTGTAACCTTGGCATCCTTATGCATACAGGTTCTCCTTAATAGACCAGACCAATTCCAATTGTGCATCTCACACTACCAAGCCCAATCGTAATCGAACACTACAGCTAGTAATAGTCGGTCATGGTGAGTGGTGGCACAGTAGCTATACTAGCGAGTAAGTACGTCCCTTGATCTCCCCTACCCAGAGGCACCGAGCTACGAGCAGGGGCATGGGGGCAATGTCGGGTGATGGGTGCATAAATGAAGTCCGAGCGACAGGTGTGAGGCATGATGTCATAAGGATGCAATCAAGCTGCCATAGGATAGGCCGAATTCGCTGATGCCAGCTTAGCCTAACGTCATCGTAAGAGATGTTGTCGTCGTCGGAGTCGCCACTGCATAGTCTAGGGCTCGAGAGGAGGCTGATGGGATGCTCATCTCACCTGATTTGGTCAGACCAGATGGGAAAGAACTTTGGTCCTAGGGGCAAAGCGGACATTTATGAAAATCATCTCTCTAAAACATCTAAATATAATAAAACAATGCATATGGTGTCCAAGGGCAAAATATCTCTTCTCAAAGTGTATATAGGTGGAGCCACATTCTTTAGAGCTATATATACTAACATCTGTGAGGACCACATTTTTTTTAGGTTACACGGTAAATTTTGCCATTATAAATAGGATCCCCGTGGTTTATAAAGGAGCCATAGGGGAATATTTTGCCTACCAATGCAAAGTTGGTTATGTTTGTATCAAATTTTGTTCTTTTGCGTGAAAAGAACTTCTGGTAATTTCAATCCTTGTAGTTCGAATTTGTTTTCTTCAAGTTTAAACCATGTCCAACAATAATACGACTTGTTAATTTAGCTAGGTGCCACATATCTCCTGGAAAACTACACGTTATTAACAAAGAGGATGGCTTGTGTTCTCTAACTTTTAATATAGAGTAAAATACACCGCTAGTACCGCAACTTGTAAGGTGGGTGCAATTTAGTCACCCATCTTGTAAAATGATCAAACAAGTCACTCATCTTGTTTTAGGGGTGTAAATCACATAAAACATGTGTCTTGTGGGGTGTTCGCAGTGAAATTATGTGCTATGTTAATTTGTTTTACAAACATGGTCACACAATCCATAAATAAGCCAACTTGCAATACTACCGGTAGTAAAATCCAAATAAAAATGAATGTTGTTATTGATTACCAAGCACGATATGATTGTGTTCATTGAAAGCAGGAGTAGTAGAATATACATGAAAAATATGAGTATTAATTTATAATTTTAGTGTTTGCTCTGCCCACATGGCTAAAATATGCATGATGGTAGGTCAACATGACCTTCAACTTAAAAAAAAAAAATCCATGTAACAATGTATTTGGTAAGATTTGCACCATTGAAGCAAGATGAGTGACTTATTTGAGCAATTTACAAGATGAGTGGCTAAACTGCACATACCTTGCAAGTTGTGATATCACTGAAGCATTTTACTCTTTAATACACAATGCTGTTAAACTTTTGATGAACATCTAACTATTCATCTCATTAAAATATATATGCAAATATGAAAAAAAAAAATGAAAGTCATACTTTAAGTATCATTAATAACGAAATAAATGATAACTATTTGTTTTTTAAATATGATGGATGATCAAATGTATATAAAAAACAATGGCACCATATTAAAAAAAGAGAGTAATTAGTAAGCACTTGATAGGAAGAGGTTATATGTTTTCATCATACTTTCATTGTCTTCGGTTAAAGCCATTACACTATGGCCGCAGTTTATCTCGTCATGACCATATTCTGTTCATACCAACCCTGGCTTTTGGCCTTCCCTCGAAATAATTCATTGTCAGTTATGGTAGTTACAGTTGTTGACTTCTATCATAAGTCTATAAATTAATGTTCTCGAGCTTCTAACAAGAAGTTGGGATTCTAAAATAGAGGAAAACGCCAATGGGCTTCATCTGCTTGCGCAGGCCATGTGGTAACTTAACAGTAAAATAATTAAAAAATCAGCTAGCAGTTGATCTACAGTTGACTTGCGGCATTACTGTATCCGATTGCAAATCATCTAACTGACTGGCCTACCCATTCAACCCACTGCAACTGTCCAATAATACGACCCTTTCGATTATGCCACATATGTTATATTGTGTAATTTAGCCTATAAGGAGTATACCGAAAGTCACATATGCAGCATGGTATAACCATGTTTTGGAAGTGCTAACACGATCTTGCCTATACTTCTCATTCGATAAAATTTGAAATTTTTTTCTTTTAAGGGAAACTGATAGCAACTCTATTCAAGCCACATTAAGATTCTTACAACCATCGTCAAGGAAAGATGAAATAAAAACTAGGGCAACCGGAACCCCTTGTAAAACAATTAGTAGAAATACCTTTTGCTAGGCTATTTGCTAGTGTATTTGCGAGCGTTGAACCCATATTATCTTCGATTCCTGGAAGACACTTAACCTGGACATAAGCTCATGAACATGGTGCCAAAGAGGCCAAGATATACCGGTTTAGCTGTGGCTGAGACACCATCCTCGGCACTTCTATAGCATCGATTTCGATTATTATATTACTTTTGTTACTCCCAGCGCACCTGTCAATTTAGCTGCCCTACGGCATGGCATAATTACCACCATCGTAGCATCGCCGACTTGGGGACAAAATTGTTGCCATCGTCCCCATGAATTATCCTTTGATTGTGCATCACAGCTCCATCATCGCCTTTCAAATTTGTTGCCAAGAAAGCGCCATCAACATTCATCACTGAACCGAGGCTTCTGTTGGACGATTACAGCTGTTGTCTGCCGGTCATCTCTATGGTCCATTCATTCAGATGAAACAATATTTGTTCCACCACACTCGTAGGGTTCTTTGGTAGAGTAATATGTTGTGCATCATTCCTTGCAGTCCACAAGTTGTCTAAGGTAACAAAGAACCGTGATATAACATCGTAAGGCTAGTCTGACAACCAATCTAGCAGCTAAAAAGCAACGAGCTTGTGAATTGTGATTGTTTCTTTCCACTCCTAGGTATGGATTATGGAAACTCCAGCTCGTCTTGTCTTCTACCTTGCTCCAGATCCATTTTGAGTAGAGCGATGCTCCGGTACTCTCTATTTGTAGTATTATACTATTAGTAGTATTAAAGGTAAACCAGTAATTTACTAATACAGTGATTACGAGTAACTTTTGTTGGGATACGCGTAGGCTACGATAGCATAAAACAAAATTTTTCTACCGCGTAAACCAGGAACCATGCAAGTATGAGATCGTAGATCGTTACCACTCGACGCGCTGTGCAGCGGAAGTATACGCTAAGGAGCCGAAGGAATCCTCGCGATGTAGCGCGCGCCGATGTAGAGGAAGTAGTCGATCGCAACGGCTTGACCTTCTCCTCCTCGTGCGTTCTCCTCGGCGTGCTCCCACGCCGATTAGCACCGCAAGACAGCGGTGCCTCCACCAGTATCCACACGTCCAGAGAAGGAACACCACGCGCAGATGTGCTAGCACCCGCGCGCGGCTGGGGTTTGCTCGTGGAGGGAAGTGGCGGCTAGGGTTTTACGTGGCGTGATCTGTTGATCCCGCCGACCACACCCCCTCACGTATATATAGGAACCACGTCCGGGCCTCCAAGGCCTATAGGAGTCCTACTCGGATCCCTATCCGAATTGAGTGCATATTGGATCTCCATCCAATCCCTTTATTCCGGCCCCTTAAGCGTGCGACCCTGTAGGTTCATGCACACTTGGGTGCAACCCGAAAACTCGTTTTCGGTCCACGTGTCAACAGCGGCCCCTAGCAGAACGTATTGACCCACCGAGCATACATAAAGATCATATCGGCTGAACCTTTAGTGTTTACTTGTATGAATCCCTTTGCCTCACGATATCGATTAAGCTCAAGGCTAGATATGTGCCATCCTCTAATAGCTCAATCATTCACTCGATCCTGTGATAGATTATATAACCTGCGATTGACTCCTCAATCACTTTTGGTATGGCCATGCACTTCTATAATCTATAACATCGAGGGGCCCAGAGATATCTCTCCATAGGAGGGACAAATCCCATCTTGATTATTCATATCCCACTACATGTTTCATAACACACCCGAAGACTACTCTTATAACTATCCAGTTACGGAATAGCGTTTAGCAGTCCCTAAGTAAGTCACTACACATGTTGGAAACCATGATAATCTTAGGTCTAAGAATTCTATACCAACACTAATCGAGACCACTGATGGCACTACACAAATAGTTCTTGCAGTGTCTCATGTCGGGTCTATCCAACAACATGTTCCCCAACATGTGTCCACATTATCAATTTGGTATCTCCATACCATGATCCATGAGATATGATCATCAATCAATACATGTGCTGATCATTTAACCATATTTGTTCCACATATGATATATGATCAGGGATCCTTTAGAAATAGCAACATATAACATAAAGAGTCTCATAAATGAATCACATATTCATTAGTCAATAATGAGTTATATATCAGATAAATATGTAAACATAGTATGTGATACAATCATCTCTATGATTGCCTCTAGGGCATATCACTAACAACTTTATCATTTATATTTTTTTTCCGACTAGATCGATATGTGGCCATACAATGCGCTGACATCGCTCATATTACATCAAAAAGCCAAAAAAAGTACTAAATGATGATTATACCCATCCGCACCCTTTTTTTGATAATAGTGTCCCTCCATATTTCTACTACCGCTAACTAAACTGGTAGTATAAATATATTTGAACCCTTCAATCAAATGAGATCAACGGTTCAGATTACTTTCTACTCCCAATCTAGAGTATCATAGTGAGGCTCTTTTTTAGTAAGCACAGTCGAAAATCATCTTTTCAGTAAGCACAGTCCCAAAATCGATGAAAATTAGTCTCTTTTGCATCACAAAAGATACATCTTACTGGAATTCAGCACCTAGAGGCAGTTCGTTCTGACTTAGATGCCACCAATGCACTTTTATTCTATTTTGGTTGGTAGCTCCCCGCAACTTCAACCATATGCTGTGTATGCTCCCGCACTTGCAAATTGGATTTCCCTTTGCAAATATTAGGCCATCTCACCGAGAAAACACCCTTCTTGGTGTAATTCCAAGCAACATAGTCCTCCCCATCTCATTCAGGTACTTGAATTTGCACCACATCATTTGCATCACATTCGAATAGGACTCTGTTAATCTTCTGTGTCCCATCTTTTAGTACCTGTGAAAAAAAGAGTTACCTTAATGTCCAGTTGTTTACACGAATATCCAGTTATTGCTCTAAAAATTGACAAAACTCCCATCTAGTATCCTCCATATGATGATTCCTTTGCACAACAACACCCTCTCACGTAGAATACTCCAAGTGTAAGAGGCTCTCTTGGGGGCATTTGGCTTCATAAAATAGAACAGTTCTTGACGTAGCGGGCTTTGAGCACTTGCGAGCACAGTGAGTCTAGCCCTTTCTTGCAAGCATGGCTTGTTCAAACACTACCACAGAAATAGAGATTCGTGCTGGTTGGGAACCCCACAAAGATGCCGGTTTTCCTAACCGGCATCACGAAGGTAGCACTATGTGAGAAACAAATAGGTGCCGGGTGCCAGTATCGGTTTATAACCGACACCTATATGGATGAACGAGCCAAAAAAAATATCAGCTCAACTCGAATCAAGCCGACCCAAGCACATCAAGAACATTGTTCATCATTCAACAAGAACATCATTCATCATTCATCAAGAACACATCAACATCATATTCATCAAGAACACATCAATAACATTATTCAAGAACACATCAAGCCGTCATCGGATGGAGAGGAGGAGGAGGGTGCCGCCGTCTTCTCCACCACTACCGCTGCCGCTGCCGCGGGAAGCCGCCTTCGCTTGATGGAATCTTGCAGTGTGGAACAAAAAAGAGTAATTTGAGGAATAACAATCCAACAAACATATATAAGCTTTAGTCGTCCAAACTAAGCCCTAGCTTCAATATTTCATATTTCCTTAATTCAAGTAAAAGAATTATGTGTCATGTATCATATCACTCAAAGCAATATCAAAAGCTCATGTAAAGACTAAAATGCACGCAAGGTAGACTAGCAATCATTTTATGTCACAAGTATTGCTAGCAAGCACAAAAATATAGTATAGGCAAATACAAAGCTCTTCTACTTTTTCTCTTTTTTATTTATTTTATTTTTCGTTTTGTACCACACAATAATTTAAACATGTACGCAAAAATAAAAATCAAAATAAGAAAAAAATATGAATGCAACAAAGAGCCAAAACTCCCTCTCAATTGATGCCAAAAGGATGAACAACTCCATATTCGCCCCGAAGAAAAGCAAGTCGAGAAGAATCTAATGGTTTCGTGAAAATATCCGCCAATTGCAACTTGGTATCAACAAAATTCAATTCCACATCTCCCTTTTCAACATGATCCCTCAAAAAGTAGAAGCGAATATCAATGTGCATAGTGCATGAGTGTTGAACAGGATTCTTAGCAATGTTAATAGCACTTGTATTATCACAAAAGAGAGGATTTTTCTCAAAAATAAGATCATAATATCTCAAAGTTGATTTAAGCAAAAGAATATGTGAACAACAACTAGCAGCAGCAACATATTCAGACTCAGTAGTTGATTGAGCATTAGACTGTTTTCTTGAAGACCAAGAAAATGACATGTTCCACTAGTACTCTTCCTATCAATTCTACACCCACCAAAATCCGCATCCGAATAACCACTCAGGCAAATAGATGAAGTAGACTACCAAATTCCAAAATTCAACAGTGTGTTGTAAATACCTCATGATGCGTTTGACAGCTTGACGATGCGAAGCACATGGAGAAGCTTGAAATCGAGCATACAAACACACAACAAATTGAATGTTTGGCCTCGAAGCAGTGAGGTAGAGCAAAGATCCAATCATGCTCCAGTATTCCTTTTGATCCACATCTTCATCCAGATCCAAACAGCAGTAGATCCCATTGGTGTAGTCAATGGCTTGCAATCCGCCGTCTTGAATCGACGCAGAAGATCCTTGGTGTACTTTGTTTGATGCACAAATGTACCTTGTTTTTTTGATGAATTTGAAGTCCCTAAGTCCCAAAAAGTAAGTCAACTTGCCCATCATACTCATCTGAAATTCCTTGCGCATAGTCTTAGCAAACTCCACAATTAAAGGGTGAGATGAACAAACAAAGATGATATCATCCACATAAATCTGAACAAAAAGATGATCATCACCATGCTTGAGAAAAAAGTTTTATCCACCTTTCCCTTTGTAAAACCTTTAGCAAGCAAAAAGTTTTTCAGTCTATGATACCATGCTCTAGGTGTTTGTTTCAAACCATACAAAGCTTTAGACAAGCGAAAGACATGATTGGGAAAACCAACATTTTCAAAACCGGGTGGTTGTTTTACATAAACATCCTCATATATGTAACCATTTAGAAAAGCACTTTTCACATCTATCATGATACAACGTAAAACCTTTGGCAGCAGCAAAAGCCAACAAAAGTCTAATTGCCTCAATTCTAGTAACAGGAGCAAAAGTTTCATCATAATCCAACCCCTCCATTTGAGTAAAACCCTAAGCATCAAGACTACCCTTATTTATCACAATTAAACCATCCTCATTTTGTTTATTTTTGGTTCCAATGATATTATGACCAACAGGAAGTTCAACTAAAGACCAAACTTTGTTCCTTTCAAAATTCTTAAGTTCTTCATGCGTGACGTTAATCCATGCATGAAGAACATATTTGGGTTAAAAAGTTAGCACAAAAGCTGAATTCGCATGAATTTCACGAGTTGTTACCTTAGACCTTGTAGTACGTTCACCGATATTATCTATTATCTATTCCTGAGGATGTCGTTGTTGAATATGAAGTGGAGCAACAACTTCTGCTGAAAGTTAGTGTTCTGCATCTTGATCTGATGAAATAGAAGATTCTGGAGGTCACCATCAGCACCCAATGCACCCAAGGAAGAATCCCTTGGCCGGTCAGACCGCTCGTCCTGCTGCGGTCTGACCAACGTAGAGCCGGCGCACTGACCAGCCGTGGCCCCGGTCTAACCGGCCGTCAGCTCGTCGTTTTCCTCGTCGTCACTTTCCTCCACAAAAATATTCACCCCGTAAACCTATGAAAATGTACCTAAAATTTCGGATCTAGTACCATGAGTAACCTCATCAAAAGTGACTTTGCAAGTCTCAACAATTTTGTTAGTTTCCAAAACAAGTATACGATAACCTCGTGAATGTGCTAGCATATCCCAACAAAAGCCCATCGGTGGAACTGACTGAAATTTGTCCAAGTTTCCTATTTCAGCACAAAGCACTTGCACCCAAAAACACACAAATGTGAAATCTTAGGTGTATGACCAAAGCGAATATCATAAGAAGTCTTTCCAAGTTTATATATCAAGAAAACACGATTGGAAATATAACACGCAGTGTTAACAGCTTCAGCCTAAAATCTCCTAGGTGTATGGTACTCATCAATCATAGTCCTAACCATCTCAACCAAAGAACGATTCTTTCTTTCAACAACACCATTTTGTTGAGGAACATGGGGAGATGAAAATTGATGTTCAAGACCTTTTTCATTGCAAAAACTTTCAAAAGAAGTATTTTTGAACTCACAACCATTATCACTTCGAATAGTTCTTAAAGATCCAGGAAGTTCGAGAGCCAAACGAAGATACAAACTTTTAAAGTGTTCAAAATTCTCATCCTTAGTAGCCATAAAGAAGACCCAAGAGTATCGAGAATAATCGTCAACAATAACCAACAAATACCACTTTCCTGCAATAGACTGCACTCTAGCTGGACCAATAGTGTCCATGTGTAAAAGTTGTCTCGGTGCATCCGTCATCACAGAAACAATAGGAGTATGTGAAGAAGTAACCATCTTAGCATGACGACATGGTGAACAAACCAAATCAAGATCTTTCTTAAGTTTAGGCAAATGACAAACAAGATTTGAACCACTAAGTCTACTGAGATGATCAAAGTGAACATGTCCAAGTCTACGATACCAAAACATTACCTATTTAGAGAATTTTGCAACAAGACATGTAACTTTAGAAGAAATGCTACTTTCAAAATCAGTCTTAAAAACTCTTCCATATTGAGAAACATTAAGCACAACATCTCCAGAGGAATCAAAGACCTTACTTCCAGTTTTTTTAAACATGACATCAAAATTCTCATCCGCAATTTGAGAGACGGAGAGTAGATTATAGTTCAAATTCTCAACCAAAATGACATCATACAAAGTAAACTTGTCACTAAACTTGATAGCTCGAATAGTAGTGATCGCACTTGTAGAAGCATCGCGGAAGTTGACCGAATCCTTCCTTGATGCCTTCTTGAGGGAGAAGGACCAACTTTTATCACCAGTCATGTGTCACGAATAACCGAAGTCTACAATCCACACGTTATCCTTCCTCACAAAAAATGTCTACACACAAGCAGATGTCGAAGCCTTAGTACTAGGGTTAGATAATAAAAATTTAGGAATCCAGTACTGAGACACACTAGCATAACCAACAGGAGTATAACCAGTAGAAAATTCAACCCGTTACCCGAGGCCCGTCGACCGCTAGGGTACCTGCGGTCTGACCGGGGGCTTACCGCTGGTTTGACCATCGAAACTTCTACGGTCTGACCGCCTGCCTCGAGACAGAACTGTTGATGAAAAAAACACAAACTGGCCTGAGAGATTTGCTTTACTCTAGTGCAGGTCCAAAATTAGCTCTTTAGGTTCGAGGGCATGCTAGTTGATTTGATCCTGCAATCAACAAGAAGAAATATGCAAAGAATAGTAGTAAACGATAGTCCATCGGCCAGATAGCCGATTTAATATCGTATATAACCTAGCCGATGCACTAAAGCATGAATCGGTTGTAAGGCATAGTCAAAGATAGAATTAACCCTAAAACTAGTCTATCGGCTGTAGCTATCAGTGTTATGTAATCAAGATGTCAATATTACTTTAGAAACAAGCAATTGGGATAGATCGGACTGAACCGAGACAGTATAAATTGCAAGTCTATCGTAACATGAAATAATGATTACATAAACTCACATCATAGCCGATATCCAGATTTAAGTATGTATCGGCCATAGCCCCGATACAATATTATACTAGAATATAAGAAGTAGATATAGAACATTAAACAAAGCATAAAACCATGTAAAACATCTATATCAAATAAGATCGGCTGAAACACTGATACTATCCTTATTAACAACCGTAAAGCAGGCTAGAGATCTTGATTCTAAATACAACTTAATAGGTTGGACTTAACCAATGCAGCATTAAGTATAAAAGAAGCATAACATCTAGAAAATCAAGCCAATAGTTGCCTTTTCGGGATGGTGGATACATCATATAACCTAAATCAACAAAGTAAACTAGCCGATACCAGCGAAACCCTAAAAAGAATCTAGCCAATGCAAGAAGATAGCATTGTTGATCCAAATTATATAACATATATGATAACTCGGAAGTTTGCAAGATAGAACTAGAGTGTCATAAAGATGTAAGCACTAGCCCCGATGATGCAAACCACCATAACAAGATATACCTTTTCGTCGAAGATCAAACTGATGCAGCACGACTCGAAAGCACAAACTTATCGAAAAGTAGAAAATAAAGGTGGCGATGCGCCGAGATTGATTGAACTTATGTTGTTATTATTTACAGGACCTCAGGATTATATTTATACCCGAAAATACAAACATTGTCCATCACGGACACGATTCACATTAACCTAATACAAATCCAACTAACGAACAAGTCCCTTAGGCGGACTCTTACCGTGACAATCTATAAGGAAATTACATATATTCCTAATTAATAGATATAATTGCCAATCTTGAACTCTATCCTTGCCCGGCAATGTCATCGTAAGCTCTTTGTTGAATCCGATATCGATTTCACATGCAATATCGGCCCCATCGGCTATCCCAATCGAACTCGGTTTCTAGCCGATACGTACTCCAGCCGATGCGCATTCCGTTCTCCGAGATTTCCATATATCTTCAAATCCGCTTCGGATTGGATTGTGTTTCCGATTCATGTAGATTAGATTACTTGCCAAATTTCATCGTCAACACATGCCCCCTAATTCCGAAGTATTATATAATGCAACGGAATTATCTCTTCAGAACCGCAAAAACCTAGGGTTTCCTTTTATGACCGTTACGCACCTAATTCCATAAATACCAACCGCTCTTTCTGAGATTTCATGGCGTTAACTCCTTTTTCACCGCTTAAGTCACCAAACTTCTCCGTGAACTCTGGCGATTGTTGTTGATTCCTCCGGCGACCTCACTAACAACCACCTTCTCCAGCGGCGACAACGATCTCCCATTCCAATGGCGACCTAGGCAAATATCCCCCAGGTACTCTACTGCTTTTCTTATCCCCTGTTCGTATCGGCCACCACCCTCTTTATCCAATCTTGAAATCAAACTCTTGCTTTTCTCTTTTTTGCAGCACTTGAGAGATTTGATTGGAATCCCCATCGAGAGAGAACCAAGCCACTATTTCCTTGGGCCGATGGGCGATGAAGACCCCACTCTGTTCATCAACTCCGAAACCAATCGTATTTTGTTCAGGGAATCCAGGCCCAGCTCCACACACTGGCCCAATATCTTCAGATCTTGGCCATCGGCTGTAGATGGATGGAAGGCTTGGTACAAAAGGATGTCGGCCAGCAAGCAAACTCATTGGGACGAGATAGGTATTTCTCAATGCCTCTCACTTTCTCTAGCCGATATGAAGAAGGATGAACCCATGCTATCGGCCGCTCCCTATTTCTGGTCCGATGCTTTAAATGCTTTCTTGTTTAGCCATGGTTCGATGACCCCTACACTATTAGATATGCAGATGCTGACAGGCTTAGATATTTCTTCATCGGCCAACCCCATTAGCTTTAAAGTGAAATGTGATCATAAATTCTAGACTAAAAATATTGGAGGATTGTCTGGTTTTATAACTGAGAATATGGGCACAGGATCTGTCTCCCCTAGAGAACATACAGCCTTTCTAATGATGTGGCTAGACAAATTCCTATTTTGTGGCTCAACCTGTGGACCAATAGCAAACTGGCAACATCTAGCAGAAGCCCTAGTGTCCAAAAAGTCCATCCCATTAGGTAAATATCTCTCGGGAGCAGTATACCAGACCCTAAGTTAGACATCGTCCAAACTTCTCATGGAGACTTCAACCAATTATGGAGGCCCTTGGTGGTTTGTGCAAATATGGCTTAACATGTATACCATCAAAGTTGCTGACAGAGTTCCTCTAGATGATCTATCTTTTCCGTCTTTAGCCGATGATGAATCAACACGCCGATGCTTATCCTTTGGAGAGGCATCATCATCTTACCCTGGTATGGGAACATCGGTTGAACAATTCTGCAAGTGGTTCAGAAGATTTTATGATGGATTCCCTCATGAGTCTCGAGTTTGGTTTCCTTATGAAGACTACAACAACTATGAACTGCCAACCAATCTTAGACTTGATGATCTAAATAACGAGCACTTCCCAGGCATAAGAGACATTTTCATATCGGCCATCACTCCTTGCATACTTCCTACAGGTGTATCCCAAGGCCGATATATTCAGTCCTCCTATGAATTTTATCATCCTATGATCGCTGCCAGACAACTTGGCATGGGACAATTGCCTATTGGTTTATACCTCACAGAAAAAATCCAGACAAGGGGCATTGTTCCATCGGCTCTGGTAATGGACAGGCTTCTAAGTCTTGAAAGCCCGCCTCTAGGCTCTATCGGCCAAACATCCTTGATCAGACAACGAAGCCAATTATTTGAGAAATGGTGGAGTGAATGGAAAACCCACCTATTTCTGTCCATGCCGGCCGACTTCTACCTGACTATCATGGATCCATCCATAAGCCCTCAGGTAAATTCATATACCTCTTATTACATCTTTTTGTTTTTCTAATCCAACTACAAATCTTCTGATATTTTCATGCGTATTCTTTCAGAGTCTCAACTCCCCTCCTCTAACAAAAAGAAACAGTGGTAAAGATATCACTTATGCCCCTGCTAAAACATCATCTGGCAAAGATTTGGCTTCCTCTTCAATCGGCTTCAATGCCCCAGCTATCAGACATCTGCTCCTAGGTCAAATCAGGCAGCCGATTGTCACAGCTAGCAAGAGAAGAAGAACAAAGAAACCTGCCATTAAGCCAACTGCACCAAAGAAGAAAATACCTGCCAAGAAACAGAAACTTTCAGCCGATGATGCCCCAACCGGTCCGGCTATAGAAGAATATCTTGATGATGCGATCATTGAAGAAGAGATTGATCAAGCTACAGCCCAAATAAGTGAATCCGACCATGTATCTAGTCCAAACTCTCGAGCCAATTCACCTCCAACAAGCCCAACTAAAACTCCAACTCCTAGGCGTCGGCCACGAAAATCTCAGGTAAACAATCTCTCAACTTCTTTTTCATCAACTTCACCCATTATCTGTAATACTTACAAAAAGTTTTCAGCCTACTCGAGCAATATCACCTCGTAGGCAGGCCTCAAGCGAACACACAACATCGGCAGCAGGAAGTCATCACATAGAAGAAGCAACACCCATAATTCCATCTTCTCCAGTCCCTGTAAGATCACCACCATCTATAATTTAAATCGGCTACTTCATAACTCTTACTTATAATCAACTATCTTCTGCAGGCTCTAGCCGATATGTTCTCTTTTGATATAAGACAGTTTCTGGATGATGAAGAAGAAGAAACAGCAAGCAAAACCAAATCCCCAATAGCTGACGAGCTGAAAACCAAACTAGCCGACATTGCTGATCGGCTGAATGCCTCGCTAGATAGCTTAGTCATCGATTGTGGTTCAATCAGGTCCAGATTCCAAAAAATCCAAGATCAACTGCCAGAGGACCTGGTTAATTCTATTTCTCTAGATGTCTACTTAGAACAACATCAATTCAAACTTGAGAGAGCAAGACAGAGAATATCTGATCAGCTAGAACCCAAAGCACTCGAAGCAACTGTCCAATCCAGCCGAAAGCAAGTAAACGAAGAAAAATCAAAGTTAGATGAACTAACGGCTGGTCCAGAAACGACTCAGCAAGAACTGGATAGACTTAAGCAAGAAGAATCCGATCTCTTAGTCCAACTTCGACAATGCCGAGTCAGAATTGCTGACACAGAGAAGAAACTAGCCGATCTGCTGCAAGCTATCGAAGAGCAGAAATCCAAGTTAAAATCATCAATCAAACATCTGGCTTCTCTGAACATAACACTCAAGCCTGTGCCGGGAACTGACACTGCAGATGCCAAGATCATAGATGAAGTTGAACAAATTCGCCTGCGTGCAATCTTGGCAATCCAAAACTTCTTGGGTTGATGTAATAGTTAAACACTTTCGAACAATATTTTGCTTATAATATATGCATCGGCAATCATCGAGCCGATTTATACTTAGCCAAATCCTTGAAGTACAATCTGCTTTGACCATCGAGCCGATATATGATATATTGACTGACATTATCTTGACTTGTATAACTCTACATATTTGCTCAAAAAATTTGCTCAAAAAATTTTCAACTTTTATCCTCCATGCCCCCCAAGTTTGTAGTAGGGAACATGATGCTGCAAACTTATATATCTAAAGGCGATAAAAATATCGGCCATCTAAAGGCGATGTAAACACATCGGGTGTAAACCATACATCGGCAGAACTCAGTCGATTATGAACCAATCCAAACGCTTGGGTAGTATTTCTTCAGATATTTTCCATTAAGTGCTCTTCCAAAAACTTCCCCATCAAGTCCTTTTAACATATAGGCCCCTTTAGAAACATATTTATGAATCCGAAAAGGTCCTTCCCAATTCGGTGACCACTTGCCAAATTTATTATCTCTTGCCCCTATCGGCAGCACCAATTTCCAAACGAGTTCATCCTCCTCAAAAGACTTTGGCACAACCTTTTTATTGTAATGTCTGGCAACTCTTTCTTTATCTTTTCTAACCTTTTCGAGAGCATGCATCCTAGATTGAACCAAATCTTCTGACTCATCAACCTTTAAATTATGATAATAATCGGCTGTCAGCTCATCCTGTAAAGAAATTCTCCTAGAGCCGATGTTGGTTTCCCATGGTAATACAGCTTCATGCCCATAAACCAGTTGATATGGAGGAACTTGAATGGCACCATGGCAAGCCATCCGATAGGACCACAATGCTTTTGCCAATATAGTATGCCACTTCTTGGGATATTCTGCAATCTTCCTTTTTACCAACTTAATCAAGCTTTTGTTGGATGCCTCAGCCTGCCCATTTGCTTGTGCATAATATGGTGAAGATTTCAATAATTTAATCCTCATGCTGTCTGCAAATTGAACAAACTCATCAGACACAAAAATTGATCCTTGATCAGTTGTAATCATCTGTGGCAAACCAAACCGATATATAATGTGTTCCTTGACAAATTCAATAGCATCCTTGCTGTCAACTTTCTTCAAAGGAATTGCCTCAACCCACTTAGTGAAATAATCAGTAGCAACTAATATAAATTTATGTCCTTTACTTGATGGTGGATTGATCTGACCGATCATATCAATACCCCAACCTCTGAACGACCATGACTTGATAATAGTATTCATAGCCGATGTTGGTGCTCTTTGTATTGCTCCAAATTTCTGACAATCTTGATACCCTTTGTAATATCTGAAACAATCTTCCAGCATTGTCGGCCAAAAATATCCAACTCTTATAATCAACCATCTCATTTTGTGAGCTGATTGATGAGTCCAACATATACCTTCATGAACTTCACACATGATAACTTTTGCTTCTTCCAGACTTAAACATTTCAAAAGAACTCCATCAATCGTCCGATAATATAATGTATCATCCAGTAAAACGTATTTGAGGGCTTTATATCTTAACTTTCTAAAAACCGATTTAGAATGATTTTTCAAATATTCAAATATATCAGACCTCCAATCATCGACTAGTATACAAGCAACTTCTACTTCAACTCCTTGTAACATCGGCTTGTAGCCTGATGCACCTTGATCGAAATCATTAGCCTCAACATTCTGCTTCCTAGGGATATGCTTCAAAAGTAACTATTTTGAAAGTCTTCATCAGCTCTCGACATTTCTCATTATAGACCATCAAAATATCATTCTTGCACTCATATTCCCCAGTTAATTGACTTATCACCAACAATGAATCACCAATGATTTCAACAGCATCGGCTTCAACTTCTCTCAACAACTGCAATCCTTTCAAAACAGCTTCATATTCAGCTTGATTATTCGTAGAATAAGGCTTGATAGTAAAAGCAAACTGAAAACTTGCCCCCCTAGCCGATATAATCACCAAGCCGATACCACAACCATGAGTGCAAACAGATCCATCAAAGAATAACGTTCATGGCATAATGTCAATCTAATCAACGCTAGTATCCCTGTGTTCTACTATGAAATCGGCTATCGCCTGCCCTTTAACTGCCTTAGCCGATTCATACCTGAGATCAAATTCTGATAAAGCAAAAATCCACTTCCCAATTCGTCCTTTCAAAACTGGAGCCGATAGCATGTAACGTACTACATCAGCTTTGCACACTATGATGCACTCATTGGAAAGCAAATAATGACTCAATTTTGTACAAGAATAATATAAACACACGCATAATTTCTCCACAGGTGAATATCTCGTTTCTACATCCAAAAGCCTTCTACTGAGATAAAATATGACTCTTTCTTTACATTCAACCTCCTGGATCAAAACTGAGCCGATAGAATTCTGATCGGCTGACAAATATAGCTTGAATTGGATCCCTTTTTGTGGTGGTATAAGAACTGGAGGAGTACTTAAATATTCCTTGATATTGTCCAATGCTTGCTGCTGTTTTTCTCCCCAGACAAACTCTTGATCAGCTTTCAACCTTAATAGTGGAGTAAACGGCTCTATTCGGCCAGACAAATTTGATATGAAACATCGAACAAAATTTATTTTGCCGATCAATGATTGCAACTTAGTTTTGTCTTCTGGGGGTTTTATGTCTTTGATTGCCTTGATACTCCTCTGAGGTATTTCAATCCCACGCTCATGTACCAAAAATCCAAGGAATTGCCCAGCCGATACACCAAAAGCACACTTAGTTGGATTCATCTTTAAACCATACTTCCTTGCTCTTTCCAGTACCTATCTTAAATCGGCTATATGTTCATCAACTTCCTTAGATTTAACCACCACATCGTCAATATAGATTTCTACCAACATGCCTATAAGATCATGAAATATATAGTTCATAGCTCTTTGATATGTAGCACCAGCGCTTATCAACCCAAAAGTCATGACAACCCACTCATATAAGCCGATTGCACTAGGACATCAGAAAGCAGTCTTGTGAATATCTTCCTCAGCCATAAAAATCTGATTGTAACCAGCATTCCCATCCATGAAGCTGATAATTTTATGTCCAGATGCTGCATCAACCATTTGAACGGCTACTAGCATTGGGTACTCATCTTTCGGTGTAGCTTTGTTTAAATCTCTGAAATCAATGCAAACCCTGAGCTTACCATTTTTCTGAATAAGTGGCACTATATTCGAAATCCACTCAGCATATCGGCATGGTCTAATAAAATTAGCATCATAGAGTCTTGTAATTTTGGCCTTGATAGCATCATACATGTCAGCTTTACAACGTCTCGGAGGTTGTTTGTATGGCCGATAGCCTAGTTTGAGAGGGAGCCGATGTTCAACAATCGATCAGTTGAGTCCTAGCATTTCATAGTATTCCCTGACAAAACAATCTCTATACTCCTTCAAAAGTGCTATTAATTTACACTTAAACTCTTTTGATAGATCCTTACTAATATATGTCGGTCTAGGCCTATCACCTGGTCCGATGTCGATTTCTTCTAATTCATCGGCCGACATAAACCCTTATCCTAGCTTGCCATCGAGATCATCAACAGTGTCCTTTGTGTAGAAATTGGAACCCTCCACGGCGCCCTCAAAACAATAATTGAGGCTCTCCATCTCCTGTTGGCTGTATGGCATAATCAGAAACTTTTAAGTAATCTCCTTGCCAAACTTTGCCAGACAAACAATCAATTCCTTCCATCTCCCAAACAGATAAATCGGCACTAGGTATATTGACTGACCTGTCGGCTGGCACGATTTCAATTTGGTCTCCTTGCCATTGAATCAAGCTTTGGTGCATTGTTGAGGGAATACAACAGTTAGCATGGATCCAATCTCTTCCCAGCAACAGACTGTAGGAACTCTTCCCATCAATAACAAGGAGCGTGGTAGGAATAGTTTTACTGCCGATGGTCAGCTCTACATTCAAAACTCCTTTGGTTTCAGATGGATTCCCGCCAAAATCTTTCAGAACCATATTGGTCTTAATCAAATCCTCTGAATTTTTCCCAAGCTTCCTGAATGTTGAATATGGCATTAAGTTCACAGCTGCCCCACCATCGACTAGCATTTTTGACATCGGCTTGCCATTGACAAATCCCATGACATACAGTGGCTTGAGGTGCCGATGATCAGTTCCTTCAGGTTTCTCAAAAACAGCTTGCTGTGGAGATAACATTAACCTAGCCGATGGCAGATTTTCTTCTTGCTCGACAACTTGCTCAACTGCATATTCGGCTGGCAACATGAAAACCATGTTTATGGCAGATGAGGTCACCTCTTTACCCTTATTTTGTTGATTTTTGTTGCGATCGGCTTTGAACTCATCGGTTGTTTTGTTGCGATCGGCTTTGACCTCATCGCCTGATACTACTTTGCTCTTCACACGCCAGACTTTCTTTGTCTTCTGCCTCAGCCGATGCTCAATTTCTCCTTCAACCTCCTAGAATTGCTCTCTGTTCCTCATCCTCTGAACTCTTCTTTTTTGGTTCTTAGTAAAAATTCCAAAAGGGCACCATTGTGGTTGCATGTTTTTGGGCTCTATTGGTGAATCATCTCCATCATTACTCTACTGGATTGGCCCAAGTCTGTCGTGAACCGGCAATTTTCTCTGAATCGGCCGATGCATGCTTGCACTCTGTCGGCTAGGTCTTTGAACAAATTGTGCATCAGAATCACTACACTCGGGACAATCTTCAATGGATGGCAGTCTCATTCCTTCATTCCAGCAGAATCTAAAAAATTCACAGCTCCAATGGGGATCAAAATATCTCACATCATCATGATGGCACGACTCCTCTTCTCTCTAGCGTCTTTTCTGATACTTGTTGATCATACCAGCCGATCTGATGTTTGTGGTGTAATTTTTACCTCCATCGGCTGTATTCCGGTTAAACCCAGAATGTACCATGTTGACTGGAAAAGGATGTCCATCTATCTTCATCGACCTCTTGGATTCATCAATCTTGATATTCCCTTGCTCGATAGCCGATTGGGTCTGTTGCCTGAAAGTTTTGCAATCATTGGTGCTGTGAGACCCTGTATTGTGCCACTTGCAATACTTCCTCCTCTTCAATTCCTCAGTTGATGGGATGACATGCCCTGCCGGCAGTTTAATCTGTTTTTCTTGAAGAAGAAGATCAAAAATCTTGTCGGCCTTGGTAATGTCAAAATCAAACCTTTCTTCTTTTCCTGAATTCTTGGCCTATTGATAGACCACTGTCTTCTTGTTCCTGGCCACTCAGCTACATTGACTTCTGGATCATCATCTTTAGAATCATAATTGTAGCTGTAAACATTATTGACATTGTTGGCCTTCTTGATGAATTTTCTAGCTTCTTGGAATCTTGTCTCATGAGCCGATACCTTCTGAGCTAGATGAGCTAAACTCTCAAAGTCTTGAGCCGAAAATTTTTCCCTTATCGGCGCCAACAAACCCTGGAAAGCCAAATCGGCTAATTGGGAATCTGTCAAGGCTAGACTATAGCACCTATTCCTGACATCTCTGAATCGTTGGATATAATCTGGAACTGATTCATCTGATTTCTGTTTGATGGCTGTGGGGTCTAACAATTTCATTTCTTGTACACCACTGAAAAAGTATTTATGAAACTGCTTCTCCAAATCGGCCCAACTTCTGATGGAATTGTAAGGCAGAGATGAAAACCAGGTAAATGCCGATCTAGATAAAAGAGAGTGGGAACAATCTAACTCTGAGAGATTCTGTAGCCGATGCCTCACCACATTGAGCTAAAAATCAACTAACATGCTCGTAAGTAGATACATTGTCTTGCCCTGAGAACTTGGAGAAATCTGGCAGCTTGTATCGGTTTGGGAGTGGTACTCGATCGAAATATTCCGGATATGGATGCTGATACATGTTGCCATTGTCCTTTGGCTTAAGTCCAAACTCTTCCCTCATGATATTAGCGATCATATTAGCCCATGGTTAGTGTGGCGTTGCTCCACCATACTGTTGTTGAACTGGGTCCATCTGGCTGTATTGGATCGGCTGAGGCCGTGGAGAATGAGGCTGATAGATATGATTGAAGTTAGCCGATATGCCTTGAGGTGGTACATATGGAAGTTGTTCTGTGCTGTATTGGTGGCTTATCGGCTGAGTAACTCCAATCGGCTGTTGTGGAACCGAAGGAATTTGATATGATGTGTCGACAGCTGGTGGTTTTGTTCTAAGGATACTCATCAATTGCTCTGGCGTTAGTTGAGTTGATACTTGCCCCCCAGTGATCGGCTGTGGTCTCGTCAAGATTGTTGGAATATTCGTGCTAGAATAAGGAGCCGATGGAGCCTGGGTTTGAAGTACTTGCTGACTCCGTTGATTCCCGCCAATATCGGCCTTCACAGTCCTGTAGCCTGGGAACGTACCATCTGGTAGGCATATGGGTCCTTTAGCTTTTTCTTCGGCTATCGTCCCGTCGACCACTGACTTAATCATGTTTGTCAAAGTATTCACAAGTACTCCAGACTGGTTAACTAGGGCATGATGTACAGCCGAATCAATGCGATCTTGCAATGTGTGGAGTTCCTCATTACTCGATTCGACTTTGGGCTGCTTATCCTTTTCTTCTCCCGTTCCGGATGTACTTGGATCTTGTTTCACGATCGTTGGCAACTTGACTTTAGTTCTTTGAACAACTTTCACCGTGAATGAGTGCAGATATTGATTTTGAAGCTGATCCAGCATCTGTCTCATCTCTTCTCTCTACTCATCGCTCAATTGTTTGATCGTGATCGGCAGGATATTCTCTTCTGAGACGTCAGTAGTGTTTGGAGACATGATGACACTGTGTCCCACCGGGCGTGCCAAAAGTGTGTTGATGCAAAAAACACACATTGGCCTGAGAGATTTGCTTTACTCTAGTGCAGGTCCAAAATTAGCTCTTTAGGTTCGAGGGCGTGCCAGTTGATTTGATCCTGCAATCAACAAGAAGAAATATGCAAAGAATATTAGTAAACGATAGTCCATCGGCCAGATAGTTGATTTCATCTCGTATATAACCTAGCCGATGCCCTAAAGCATGAATCGGCTGTAAGGCATAGTCAAAGATAGAATTAACCCTAAAATTAGTCTATCGGCTGTAGCTATCAGTGTTATGTAATCAAGATGTCAATATTACTTTAGATCGGACTGAACCGAGACAATATAAATTGATCAAGTCTATCGTAACATGAAATACTTTAAGTATGTATCGGCCACAGCCCGGATAAAATATTATACTAGAATATAAGAAGTAGATATAGAACATTAAACAAAGCATAAAACCATGTAAAACATCTATATCAAATAAGATCGGCTGAAACACCGATACTATCCTTATTAACAACCGTAAAGCAGGCTAGAGATCTTGATTCTAAATACAACTTAATAGGTTGGACTTAACCAATGCAGCATTAAGTATAAAAGAAGCATAACATCTAGAAAATCAAGCCAATAGTTGCCTTTTCGGGATGTTGGATACATCATATAACCTAAATCAACAAAGTAAACTAGCCGATACCAGCGAAACCCTAAAAAGAATCCAACGATACCAAAACATTACCTATTTAGAGAATTTTGCAACAAGACATGTAACTTTAGAAGAAATGCTACTTTCAAAATCAGTCTTAAAAACTCTTCCATATTGAGAAACATTAAGCACAACATCTCCAGAGGAATCAAAGATCTTACTTCCAGTTTTTTTAAACATGACATCAAAATTCTCATCCGCAATTTGAGAGACGGAGAGTAGATTATAGTTCAAATTCTCAACCAAAATGACATCATACAAAGTAAACTTGTCACTAAACTTGATAGCTCGAATAGTAGTGATCGCACTTGTAGAAGCATCGCGGAAGTTGACCGAATCCTTCCTTGATGCCTTCTTGAGGGAGAAGGACCAACTTTTATCACCAGTCATGTGTCACGAATAACCGAAGTCTACAATCCACACGTTATCCTTCCTCACAAAAAATGTCTACACACAAGCAGATGTCGAAGCCTTAGTACTAGGGTTAGATAATAAAAATTTAGGAATCCAGTACTGAGACACACTAGCATAACCAACAGGAGTATAACCAGTAGAAAATTCAACCCGTTACCCGAGGCCCGTCGACCGCTAGGGTACCTGCGGTCTGACCGGGGGCTTACCGCTGGTTTGACCATCGAAACTTCTACGGTCTGACCGCCTGCCTCGAGACAGAACTGTTGATGAAAAAAACACAAACTGGCCTGAGAGATTTGCTTTACTCTAGTGCAGGTCCAAAATTAGCTCTTTAGGTTCGAGGGCGTGCTAGTTGATTTGATCCTGCAATCAACAAGAAGAAATATGCAAAGAATAGTAGTAAACGATAGTCCATCGGCCAGATAGCCGATTTAATATCGTATATAACCTAGCCGATGCACTAAAGCATGAATCGGTTGTAAGGCATAGTCAAAGATAGAATTAACCCTAAAACTAGTCTATCGGCTGTAGCTATCAGTGTTATGTAATCAAGATGTCAATATTACTTTAGAAACAAGCAATTGGGATAGATCGGACTGAACCGAGACAGTATAAATTGCAAGTCTATCGTAACATGAAATAATGATTACATAAACTCACATCATAGCCGATATCCAGATTTAAGTATGTATCGGCCATAGCCCCGATACAATATTATACTAGAATATAAGAAGTAGATATAGAACATTAAACAAAGCATAAAACCATGTAAAACATCTATATCAAATAAGATCGGCTGAAACACTGATACTATCCTTATTAACAACCGTAAAGCAGGCTAGAGATCTTGATTCTAAATACAACTTAATAGGTTGGACTTAACCAATGCAGCATTAAGTATAAAAGAAGCATAACATCTAGAAAATCAAGCCAATAGTTGCCTTTTCGGGATGGTGGATACATCATATAACCTAAATCAACAAAGTAAACTAGCCGATACCAGCGAAACCCTAAAAAGAATCTAGCCAATGCAAGAAGATAGCATTGTTGATCCAAATCATATAACATATATGATAACTCGGAAGTTTGCAAGATAGAACTAGAGTGCCATAAAGATGTAAGCACTAGCCCCGATGATGGAAACCGCCATAACAAGATATACCTTTTCGTCGAAGATCAAACTGATGCAACACGACTCGAAAGCACAAACTTATCGAAAAGTAGAAAATAAAGGTGGCGATGCGCCGAGATTGATTGAACTTATGTTGTTATTATTTACAGGACCTCGGGATTATATTTATACCCGAAAATACAAACATTGTCCATCACGGACACGATTCACATTAACCTAATACAAATCCAACTAACGAACTGTCACGCCCGGAAATGTATCCCAAATTTCCTGACTATTTTGTGTATAAATTCCTATCCAGGAATCAAGCCAGGGTACACAAAAAGACAAATTAATACACAGATCCAAACGTAAATAAAGCGTAAATACTTACAGAAGAGGCACTTAATCCTCACACCGAAAAGGAAGCAGCAGCGGAAAAAGGCGACGATCCTAGCGGGCTGCAGCTCCACTCCACAGGCAAAACTCAACTGGGGTATAAGCCTTGGTCTTCTAACTTCGTCTTTGGCTCAGAAGCACTACACTTTTGAAAAGGGGAATAATAGCAAGGCTGAGTACAACCACCGTACTCAGCAAGCCACACCAACAATACATTCGTGCAAGGGGAGACAAGGAGGGTTGGTGGCTATTTGCATAAAGGCGGTTGTAAACATTTATAGTTGAAAATGGTAAAACAGTTGATTAATTAAGGCAAGATTAAACATCACCACTGAAGAACGCAACATCATGTTGAACAGGCCCAACCATTCCACCTGAACTAAACCAGTTCATTAAGTCAAATTATTTTAGAGTGAGACTAATCACGGTGAGCTGGTCGATCGCCCATAACCGCGGGCACGGCTATTCGAATAGTTTTACTCTGGCCAGAGTTGTACATCTGTACCCACAAGACACAGCCCCACGACACGTTACCGTGTGCCGGTATACCACCATGGTACCCCGAAAAGGGACTGTGACAGGACCCTTCGCACAACCCCCTCTAACCAATCGTACCACCGCAGGTTTCGCCCCCGCTCCTCAACAGGCAACGGGCAGCCCCCTCTCGTGCCACAGTGAATCTGGAAGCTGCATAGACCGTCGCAGAGCCCATCCAAACTCCATCACACTCACCCTAGCCAGTGTACGTCAGCTAGAGGAAAGCTACACTACAAGTCCAGCCGTTGCCCACGCTGCCTTGTGGTACGCACGGTGTTTCTTCCAGGGATTCCCGCGAACCGGTCCTTAATTGCCATGGGTGCGACTAGCAAAACCATACACCCACAGCCCACCATTCATCCATATTTTAGTTGGATAATTACGACCAACGAAACGTGGCCGACATGTCTCGAGCTCGCAGCTCATCAAGATACTAGAAATAAATAATGTAATTGTCCCATATTGTGAGCTAGTGGTATTAGGCACGACTAAGCGTAAAATAATTCTAGCTAGGTCAATATGAGACACAAGCTAGTCAAATTATCACCCAGTTTGACAAAGAAAGGACATCAAGTAAATAGGCTCAAGCGAGCAGATAGGTAAACCCTATTCCCGTGTAATTAGCAAAACATGCAATTTATTTGTAAATGGTAAAACATTTTATAAATTGGGATCAAAATGATCAAGGGGAATGTGTGACTTGCCTTGCTTCTTCGATTGATCTTCCGAACTTTTTTCCACGCGAACGCGATCGTCCGAAACAGCGGAATCTACAGGTTGACACGCAAAATAAGGAAAAACACTAATAAAAACCAAATAAACGGTACATAAAAAGTAAACACACATGTAGAGCTCAATTTTAGATGAATTTTTCAAGTTGAATGGCTCAATTTGGAGTTCGTATGAATTAGTTATGAATTTTAGAAGTTTTGAGCCATTTTAATCAATTTCTGGAATTAAATCGCAATTAATAATATTTTACTTAAAAGAAAAAAGGGTGCTGACCAGCGGGCCCCACGGGTCAACGGTCAAGGGGAGGGGCGCCGGTCCATGGTGGACTCGGTCCACCGCGGCCGAGACGGCACCGTGGACCAAGTCCACCGGTCCACGGGCAACTGGCGGCCCGGACCGACCCAAGACCAAGACAGCGGCGCACGGTCCGGTGGCCAGAGGCGGCGCAGGCGGCGGTGGCGGGAGGTGGCGCGAGGCCGGGGCGGCGGCGCTGTAGCCGGCGGCAGCGGCGCAGTGGCGCAGGAGGTGGGAGTGGGCGGCGGTGCGGGCGACGGGCGGCGCGGGCTCGCGGGAGGCGGTCGCACGGCGCGGAGCGAGCGGTGGCGCGCATGGGCAGCACCGTGGTGCCAAGGGCGGCTCGGCGGCGGCCAGCGGCGGCGCGCTAGCGGCACCGCAGCGCGGGAGGCGTCGCACGCGGGCGCGGCGCGGCGTGAGCGCGCACGCGGCGGCAGCGCGCGGGCGGCACGGCGGCGCCGAGCAGCACGGGGCGGCTCACGGCCAGCAGCGGCGCGGGCGACGGCACGGCGTAGGCCGCGACCGGCGTGGGCGCGCGAGAGGTGCGGCGGTGAGGCGGCTCGCGGATTGCGGCGCGCAGGAGGTGCGGCGTGGCACGGACGATGGCGCTGGCGGGCGACGCGCGGGCGAGGCGCTGGAGCGGCGCGGCGTGGGCGGCCTAGGCGAGCGCACGGGCACGCGGCCGGAGCGACGGCACGGTGGTTGCGGCACGCGGCAGCAGCCGTGGAGCGGCAGGGGGTGGTGGCGTGCGGCCAGGCGGCGTCGGCGCGGTAGCGGCTGGCGTGGCTCGAGGGCGCACGCGGCGAGCGGGCGGCAGCGCGGCGGTGGGTGGCCCGGGTGGTTGCCGGCCGAAGGAAGGTGATGACAGGTGGGGCCGCGGGTCCCACCTGTCAGAGAGAAGGAGAGAGCGAGACGGTTAGGGAGGTGAAGTGGACTTGAGGGGGAGGGGTCAAGGCGGGCCGAGCTGGGGAGGAGAAGGCTGGCCCAAGAGGGAAGGAAAGAGAGGAGGGGGAGGGAGAGAAAAGGTGGGCCGCTAGGGAGCGGAGGAGGACTTGGGCCGAGCAGGGAGGGGAAACCATGGGCCGAAAGCGGCCCATAGCAAGGAGTGGGTTTTATTGTTTTCTTTTTATTTAAATTGATTGAGTGAACTTTGTGCTATTAAAACTATTTCTTGAGCTCCGAAATTTCACGAAAAATTTCAGAGAATATTTTAGGGCACGGAGAATATTACAAAATATTTCCGGCCATGATTTTTAAAGGAAATTTTAAAATTTCCCCATTATTTCACTTGATTAATTTGCTTTAACTTTTAAAATAATTTCTAGAAATGCATTGTTTAATTATTTTTAATCCCGATCGAAAATCGGGGTGTGACATGAACAAGTCCATTAGACGGACTCTTACTGTGATAATCTATAAGGAAATAGATATAATTGCCAATTTTGGACTCTATCCTTGCCCGGCAATATCATCGTAAGCTCTTTGTAGAATCCGATATCGATTTCACACGCAATATCGGCCCCATCGGCTATCCCAATCGGACTCGGTTTCTAGCCGATACGGACTCCAGCCGATGCGCATTCTGTTCTCCGAGATTTCCATATATCTTGAAATCCGCTTCGGATTAGATCGTGTTTCCGATTCATGTAGATTAGATTACTTGCCAAATTTCATCGTCAACAAGAACGTGATTTTTGCCTCCTCTTTTTCACAAAAGCAATTTCCCATTCCTTTTTCTATTTTCTATCAAGTCTAAAATAGAAACCAACATGATGACCATCTTTTTCACAAAAATAACAAGTGTATTTTTCCCGATGAGTAGAAACACAAATAGAAACAGAAGGTTGAGCAACACAACCAGCAACAGGAGGTTTTGCATTCACAACCTTGGTTTTTGATGATGCACTCAATGAAGACATGATGCTAGTAGATTTAAACACAATGTTTTTAGGTTCAGGATTGTTTAAAAATTCACTTTCTGTATTAATATTCAAAACATCAGATGAATGTCTACTATGATAAGTATAAGGATCAAAACCTAAACCACGATTGTGTGTGTTAACCTTAGATTGATCAAGAATCATGTTAAGGTTCTTTTTACCTTCAGAAAATTTTTGCAAAGAACTTTTCAAGTAAGAAACTTATTGGGCAAGACTAGCACAATTTTTGCAAGCATCCAAAAGACCTTTTTGTTTTCTACATGTTGAGTAAGAAATAACTTCATCTTGTTTTGCTATTTCTTCCATGTGCTTAGCATGACCTAAAGCATCTTTTAACTTCATCTCATTACCAAAACATGTTGAGCAAGTTTTAGCACTAAATTGTTTAATCCTCTTGGAGCTAATAAAGTTAAAAATCGAGCTAGCAAACAGAGCAACTTGACATTTATTTAAAGCTCTGTTAGTCAAAAACAACTCATCAACCAATCTAGTGATCATGGCAAAGCTAAGAGCAAGACAAGATTCAAATTTTTGACCTTTCTTAGTTTCAACATCTAGTTTTTTCACATTAATCCAATTTATTTCCCTTACAACATTCACTTCAGCAAATAAGACCTCACACGATTTGCATTCATCATCATCAGAAATAAAAGATCTTATTCTACTATTTTCAGTATTAAGAGAATCAATAGTTTCTTTAGGTTGACTAATTTTTTGCTCAAATTTATAAATCTTGTAACCAAGTCTAGCAATCACTCCTTGAAGATATTCAACACTAGGAGTGTGAGTTACCTCATTGTTATCCTCCAAATCTTTAACACTTATAGCCATGAAACAAACTCCTGTGATGCTCTAGCCCTTGTCACCATCTTCATTACTTTCAAACTCAACATCGCTTGATCCTTGATCTACTGCAAATGCTTCATCAATCGCCTTTTGGTAGAATTTCTTCATCTTAATGTCTTGAATTGCTTCTTGTTCTACTTGGTGTTCTTGGGTTCATCTTATACTTCGACCTTTGTACCTCTTCCAAGCTTGGGACATTGAGAGCTAATATGATTTGGTTGTCCACATTCAAAGCAACGAATTGGTCCTCCTCTTCTTCTGAACCTGATATTACTCACAGCTCGAGAAATTCTGTTAGCAACTAAAACCAAGTCCTTCTCACTGATTTCATCGAGTTGATCATCGGACAAGGCATTAAAAATAGAAAAAGCAGCCATAGGAGAAGTATCCAGATGAAGATACCAAAGCTGTAGGTTTAGAATCAGTTCTTTTTGAAAGAATATTAATCTCATAAGTTTTTAATTTGGTATAAAGAATATCCAAAGTCAAAGCATTCATGTCAACCGACTCCTGAATAGATGTAGCTTTAACATCCCAAATCTTCATATCAAGACCATTCGTAAAGTTATGAGCAACCTCAGATTGAGACTAATTAATATCATAAGAAGTATCTATAGATCTAAGATCACCCAAAATCTTATTGAAACACCCGAAATAATCATCCAAAGATTCACCAGGATTCATCTCAAATTTAATATATTCCTTTTTTAAAACATCTTTTCGCAATTCCTTACTATTTGAAGATCTAGTATGAAAATCATTCAAAGCTTTCCAAATTTTCTTAGCAGTAGCAAGATGGGAAACACGATAAAAATCAAAGCGTGAAATTCCATTGAGAATAATATTGCGTGCTTTGCAATTATTTTCAAAATCTAGTTTAAGACTAGTTGTATCAATTCGAGTAGGAATCTCATAAGGTTGAGCAACTTTTAAACAAATATCATAACTTTGAGATGTGATGTAAGGTTCCATCTTTTTCTTCCAAAAATCAAAATCAACTCCATTGAAGATGTGAGGTTTGTTTGAAAACTTTTCAGCCGTGGCAACAGATTGAAAGATCGGTAAAGATCAAATAGAAGAACGTGGCTCTGATACCACTTGTAGGATCGAACAACATCAAACAAACGTACCAGAGGGGGTGAATGTTAGGGAAAACCAAAAACTCAAAATCTTTTACGGAATAAAAGATTTACCTCAAACGGAGTAGATGAAGAAGCCCTATCACCGCCAGTGACACCGCCCGCTTGCCACTGGTTAGACCACCCTAGTCTGGCCGGTCGGACCGTGCGAAGACCTGCGGTTAGACCGCCGCACTCCCACCAGTCAGATCGCCGTCTTTCCTTTGGTCAGACAGCCGGGACCCAGAAAACAATGGTAGATGAAAACTCGGAGATTTAGATTAATCTATCTCAAATTTATTGCAACAACTAGTGTTTACAAAGTGCACCAATAACACTCACCAAAATCTCGACTAATCTCGAAACCCTAACTTTTCTCTCAGCTCAACGCTCTCTAAAATCGATACCGGGAGACCACACCCTCTCTCTCTATTTATACACGAGGTATGTTTTGCAAAACTCATGAATCTAACACAAATTAGGACTCCCAATCGCGTGGGAAACCGTCTCTTGCAATTACCAAACTCATCTATTTCCTTATCTTTATCAATCTTCCCGAATTCGGACTTCCTTCCAAATTCGACTCCTCTTTCCATACGCTCACAACCCCTCTTGTATGCCACATGGATTCTTCATCACCACGTGCATTGTTCTCTAGCCTTTAGTATTCCGCGTGATTTCTTGATCCCTAGACATTTACTCCTTCCAAGTCGACTCGATCTATCACTGGCAATACTCTCCCGAGACCTCAAGCAACACTTGCACATGCAACAACCAAAAAACCATATTCCAAGCAGAAGTTTGTTACAACTTGACTCACATTAGCATAACAATAGTATTCATACATATAGAAACCATTTAGAAGTCAAATCCACGAAGAAAACATCTAAAATGGACAAGACAATACGAAACCGAAATCGAACAGGGATCTATCGATCAGATCGTTGGACTAGCCGGTTTGACCTTGACATGACCTACGGTCTGACCGGGGCAACCAGCCGGTCTGACCGCTCGAGCCAACAACAACCATTACTTCAACAATCAATTATCTCTTAAACTCCGAAATCTCATCATAAGAAACCAATATTTCAGATATGAAGCAAATAATCATATAAAATGATTTCACATGATAGTATGACGTCACCATCTATGGGAAAGACGTCACGTAGGAATTTTCTTATGACGTACGTGAAATAAAGAGAAAGAAGGAATTTTCCATAGCGTAGAATAATTAATTACTTATGCCAAATGACCGACGTACCCCTATTTATCTTTATTTTTAATGATTGAAACAAGCATATGTTTAATGTGGTGATCTGATATTCCGTTATTTGAGCATGCATAGATAGATTAAAAGGGTTGATCGATTAGTCTACTTGGTTAGCACTCAAATTAATTAGTTCGGTCCAAATTATCTAAAAACATAATATTTTTAGGAATTTAAATGGTAGATATGTTTTTTGGGATGGAGGTAGTAGCTAGTACTCCTACGTCTCAAATTATAAGGCGCCCCATTTTGTTGGAAAATTAAACTTGTTAGTTTTTTTACTAATAATCATATTAACCATATATGTGCTAAATATCACTACTACAGAAATCGTTTTTCTGTACGAGGCCCCTATTTTGTTCCAGGCGGACCGTAAGTGGTGCCGCCTGGAAAAACCGGTCCACCAGGTCCAGGTCATTGCCCGCACTCGATAACTCATTATCCCGTGTGGCCCTCTTAAGGCCTCGCACGTGAGGTTGGATGCGGGGCCTTAAGAGGCCTGCACGCAATAATCGTCCATTGTCACGTGCGGTCGGCTTAATACGCCCCCACAGGATAACTGATTATCCTGTGCGGGGCGCTTAATCCAAACGCACGCGATGATGCATGCCATATATTGCTCCAGCCTGAGCTTGCACCATTCAAACTCGCGGGAACTAAAATTTTTCTAAGTCCGGAAGTTTCCAACAACACGCCTCCAGGCTGCCCAAATCACCGCCCGCCCAGATCCGCCGACACCACCTTCATCCGTCGTCGCCGACAACGTCGATGTTGTCGATGCCGCCACCTTCCTCTCTCCTCCACGACCGCCTCCCTCGCCGCCGGCCCCCTCCTCACCCGGCTCAGGCGATGAGGATGCCGACGATGTCGCTGCCTTCCTCTCTCGACTTCGTCGATGCCACCGCCTTTCTCTCTCCTCCATGGTCGCCTTCCTTGCCACCGGCCCCCTCCTTACCTAGCCCGGGCGGCAAGGACGCCACTGCCTTCCTCCCTCCATGCCGACGACCTCGATGCAATCGACGCTGCCGCCTTCTGCCCTCCTCCACGGCCGCCTCCCTCGCCGACGACCTTACTGTTGCTGCCTCTTGGAGGACACCGACGATGCCACCGCCTTCCTCCCTCCTGACCCAGCCGCTGTCTCCTAGTATGTGTGATTTTTTTTGGTTTTTGATATAATGCGAAATTATTTTGATGTATTTTTGGATGATTATAGGTGAATTTTGGATGATTATATGTGAATTTTGATGACTATATGTGCTTTTGAAAATAATGTGATGTGAAGTGATGATTATATGTGAAATTTTCATGTATATATATGCATTTTGTAGATGAATTTACTTATATTTGTGATGAATGTTTTGAGATGGACTTTGTGATGAACTAATTTGTAAGTTTGATGAATTTGATGAAATATAGTTTCCAAAACACAAAAACAAAAAAAAAATACAAGTGCGTACGAGATCTTCCTAAACGACTAGCATGTGCTAGGGTGTCTACGAGATACATCTTCTCGTGTGGTCGGTATAAATGGACTGCACGGGATAATACATCTTCCCGTGCGATCGGTATAACTGGACCGCACGGGACAATTATCCCGTGCGGTCGGGTTAAGTGGACCGCACGGGAAGATGTATTTTTCCGTGCGGTTGGGCCACCCACATGTGAAAATGTTTATTTTCCCAGACCCATGGGTGCAGACGGGCAAGACCTTCGTACGGAAAAATACGTTTTGACCATATGGAAAAACAGAATCTGTACTAGTGTATTATACATGTTATATCTACATTCAAAATCATATTTTGAAGTACTTACATGTGATTGATGCTAATTAATGTCATGTTCGTTGGGAATATAAGATGGAATAAATTACTGATAAAAACATGTTATTGAAAACCATGTAAAAAATATAAACATTATAATTTGGGATGGAAGGAGTAGAATGTACTCAACAAAAATAAATGCTACGAGATTCTGGAGGTAAGGAATCATTCTTTTTGAATAGCATTCCTTTTAGCGCTCAATGATGGAAATTGCAATACCCAACGTTCATGAGAAAAAGTAAATGTTGCTAATTTCACGAGCTTAGCGCCTCTTAATATTTCTATACATAGACACCGGTGTGTAACACATCTCGATTTCATGGCACAATGTACTATTTCATACTACGAATATTATTGTCATCATCTAACGTGGATATACGTTCAGATGGAACATTCATCGAAATGGGCAATTTATTTTTCTTCCCCTAACTAATTCATTAGTCCATTTAACACTAAACTATTTGTTTCTCATTTTACCTAAACTATTAAAAATGGTTCTACTCCTCAGTAACATTTCTCTTTCCTGTCACTCTTTATACAACATGTATTTTAAGCCGTAGATGACACCATTATCAAAGTTTAAAAATATTTTCAAAATTTTTTATGTCTATTTGCTTGAGTTATAAATCTTAATGAATTTTTGGGAAAAAAATATTAGGAAGTAAAGTGAACTTTTTTCAGTAGTTAGGGGTGTAAAGTGGGCCAAAACAAAGTTTAGCGGTTTAACTGCTCTAGTGAAATAATTGGCGGGTAAAATATACTTTTTTTTCTTCAGCAATGAATGTATGAAGCCCTCTCTAACAATATGTACCAATCACACACATAGACCTTTTGCCGAGATCGGAAACTAAAAAAACTATATGTAAGATCAAGGTTCTTCTTTGAAGTTGGAAATGAGGCTAAAAGAAATAAATTAAAGATTTACCCTAAAAAAAATCAAATGAATATACCTTCGATTTATATTTTTTGCTACTATAAATTTTTTCTACCTAATACTCCATCCGGTCTCTCTGGTTTTTAAATGAGTATACGTTTTGACCAGTTTGCTTACTAGTAAAACTTTTGTGCAAATATGTAAAAATATATGAAATGTTTAAAGTACTTTTAATAGTATAGAAATAAAAATTACAAACTTTTTAATAAGATAAATGGTCATATGTTTGTCCCGAAGTTAACGGTGTTGATCATTAAAAATCGGACGGAGTATTAAATAGTTTGCTAGTAATTTAATAAGAATCGTATACTTTCTAAAGAAAGATTTGTGCGGTAACAACGCAGCAAAAAGGGAAAATTCTGTAATGAGTTAATTCCGATCAAAGCTACGATGCAGCAGCATACGGTTGGCTTTACAAAAGATGGCTCCGTAGATCAATCATCTAAACTATATAACATCATTTTTTTTAAAAATGTTTCTATCTCCTCTGCTAACCTACATGCATAGAACTGAGCATAGCTGTTCCGAGTTAATATTATTTGAAATACAGAACTAACTAAAACTTATGTGAACAAATGAAAAGGACCCAATGATGACAAGATCGCATGAGGTATACTAGTAGTTTGAGCAACCATCTGGTCATTTCAACAATATTCGGGATGGAATGGTCGGTGCCCTGGATGGAATTGATATGTATATTACAAATCAGTCCGCATCAATGTCTCAACACCAAGTGAAGGCCATACAAACAGAAGTCTCACTTTTTTCTTGTCCGGCAAAACGAACTACCTCATGATGATGCGTTGCTAACATCAGATCCCAGTTATTCTATTTACAAAATTTATATATAGTTAAATATATATACAGATACCTTGATTAATTGCTGAACGCGAAGGGAGAACAACGTATATATATATCGATGCACATGACTGCCAATGACTTTTGTAGCGTCGTTTTTGGCAGGCTTTGCAGTTGCATGTGCTAACCGAAAGAATGTTATCGTTATGAATGTTAACTAATCAAATTTAATAGCTGAGGTTACGCATACAGGCCTGTATGGTACACATTAGTTCTACGCCCGTTTTCTCACCGAACTTTGCATTATTGAATTAGACGGTCAGACATGCACAATGTTACTGCAAATGGTCGTTAAGAAATCGTGACATTAACCAGGCATAGCAAGCTATGACGATTCAAACCCTGTTCATCGTAGACTTAGTTTTTGAAATAATGGAAATATCGATAGATCTCTCACCTCTGCTGAGCAGGATTCACTAAATTAATACATAAAACTTTAACAATAGGTGAAAAGAAATTGAAATTTGAATAATTTTTGCGATATTAAAATATTGATTTTTTTTTGCCGAGAGGACAACCTACTAGGACCCACAGGTAAACCCAAAAAAATTTGGGCATTTGGGTTCAATATTGCGATCGAACCCCTGCTAGATTCATCATAAAATGGTAACTGCACATATATGAAATATCCCAAGGCTATGTTCTGGAACTCCGGCATTTAAAACAAGATATTTCATTAGCACATAATTAATTAAGTATTAACTAAAAAATTAAAATTGCACAATACATATATATATAGATATAGATATATATATTTCAAAGCGACTTTCCTATATAACTTTCAGAAAAAATTCGGATAGCTTTTACGTGGAAAATGAGAGAGCAGGCGATTGGAAAGGGAAAACCTAAATCAACTCGGAAGAAGGTTCTATTGCCCTGTACGAGCTTGCAAATGCATGCCCCTGTGTTCAAACTGACATATTGTCAACCACACAATTAGACACCCAATACACAAAATATTGGTTCTAGGAAAATTAGATCCTAAGACGACATGTAATTAAATACTAAGACATTCTTGGCAACCAAGTAGAAAGTCATCCATCCAGAAATAAGCACATCAATCAGTATCCTTTTGGGACTTCTTAATGGAAAAACTGCACATGGGCAGACTTGTTCATGAAGAGAACAAATGACATGCAGTGCTTCCACCATGTTTCAATCATTAGGGAAATCCGTGTACGCTGTGTGTAAAGTCAGCAAGAACGAATGCCATGAATATGTATGGTTGTTTCCATTATTATCAGCTGACCAATTCCACGCGAATTCGATCATAATACAAAAACAATAAAATAATAGTCTTGAAAACACAGAGGAAAAAGTTCGGGATGTTGTTTAAGCAGCAACCGGTAGCCAAATTATTCTACGCAAGAGTACCCTATAAATAAGGACTCAGTGATATGCACCGGCACAACACAAAACGAAAACCTGCAGAGTCACCAGCCTTGCAAACCTATCAACCTTTCTAGATTAATTTTTGCATGCTCACTGGAATGGAGAAACCTGCAATGCTTCTCGTTCTTGTGACATTCTGCGCCTTCGCATGCAAGCGATCCGTCGCACAGTGGACTCCTGCCTTTGCCACGTTCTACGGTGGCAACGACGGGTCAGGCACCATGGGTACGTACATTTCAAGCTTGATTTCTCAAACCAATTAGCAGATGATGATGCCATTTCTGAACTTTAGATGTTCAATGCAATGCAATGCAGGTGGGGCGTGTGGGTACGGCAACCTGTACAACGCCGGGTACGGGTTGAACAACGCGGCGCTGAGCACGGCGCTGTTCAACGACGGCGCCATGTGCGGCGCATGCTACACCATCACCTGCGACACCACCAAGACCAAGTGGTGCAAGCCCGGCAAGTCCATCACCATTACAGCCACCAACTTCTGCCCGCCTAACTGGTCACTGCCCAGCAATAGCGGCGGTTGGTGCAACCCACCGCGGAAGCACTTCGACATGTCGCAGCCTGCCTGGGAGAACATTGCCATCTATCAAGCCGGCATCGTCCCTGTCAACTATAAGAGGTACATCTATACTAGTTGAATGATAGCCGAAACCGTTACAGATCAACGATCAGTTCGAGATATGTATTTGGAAGTATTTTTTTCACTCGAGTGGATATACACACTCACTAGCTCAGGAATTAGGCACATTTATACCGGGTCTATAAGGATCATAGGTGCATGCCTGTTTCATACCGGTATTAATTATTCAGAACCAATGACCTAGGTCATTAGTACAGTTTTGAAACTAACCCAAATGAGAGATTTCTCATTATATGTGTCGGTACTAAGTATAAAACTGGTACCTAGCTACCATACACCCAGAGGTGCGCTGGCCGTTAGACTCATATAGGTGCTAGTGCTAAACCCGAACCAGCACCATACGTGCACACAACTAGTATGATTTCTCAATAGACCTTACAAATAATCATGGTTTTAAATCTCCGAGTATAGCTGCCGCTATCTTCGGTTATAGCTATTTGAAAAGAGTCTTAACTATTTACTCTCATGTACAAATTATCTGCTATACCTCTATTAGCCCGCTATAACTGTTTGAGAATACCAACCACTACATGTTTTAACCGGCTATTTAAAAACATGCAAATAATGCTGCTTGTGTCCAATGTAGGGTTTCGTGCCAGAGGAGCGGGGGGATCAGGTTCGCGATCAACGGGCACGACTACTTCGAGCTGGTGACCGTGACGAACGTGGGCGGCAGCGGCGTGGTGGCGCAGATGTCGATCAAGGGGTCCAACACAGACTGGATGGCGATGAGCAGGAACTGGGGTGCCAATTGGCAGAGCAACGCCTACCTCGCCAGGCAGAGCCTGTCGTTCAAGGTGAAGCTCGACGACGGCCGCGAGGTCACGGCCTGGAACGTCGCCCCGTCCAACTGGTTCTTCGGTGTCACCTACTCTACCTCTTGGGTGCAGTTCTGATCGAAGTACTACAACGTCCGTACAGGTTTAATTAATTAATTACACATGCCGTTCAGCATGGACATAATTAATTAGTCACTAGTCGGCCCGCGGGGTTTGTGCATGTTCTGCTAGGTTGTGTTGCGTGGTTTTAACTTGTTTTTCTCTGTTACCACTCGTTTTGTCAAACGTTGGTTGTGGCAAGCGATCGAATGTTTTGCCCACGAACTAATATAACTGATCGAATGGGGTGTTCAGTAATAAATTATGTTTAATTATGTGGATGCCACCTCTGAGATAGTTTGTCAATGATGGTTGCTGAAAGGTTCATTTTTCTGATGGCGATTGAATCCTCCGATATTTATGGGCTCTATACTTCCTGGACCGGAATTCATCTGTATTCATAACCGAGTCCAGCTGCTAATTAATGAGGACATGGTTTTTCTGCTTTGAAGAAAATGCCGACACTGCGAAGTGAGAATAGGGTTAAGATCCATGTTGTGGAGCCAATCGATCATCCGTGTTCAATTCCTTGACTTGATAAAGGTGTTCGTGCCAGTGGTAGGTGACGTATCCGGTGATAGTAAAGTGTTCGTGGTGATTTTGTCAATCTCAAAAAATACCGTTTCAGTTATCTGTGAGGATGCTTATCGGGATAGGGTGTGTGCGCGCATTATGAGCATGTACATTTGTATTATGTTTCTAAAAAGAAAAATTGGTATTTCCTATGAATCCCACGCCATCAACATAACAAAGTTAATTATTGGCACATATACATCCTGAGGACTTTCATGGTACACTAGTATACTGCAAGTATATACCGGTAGTACAAATGATCTAAATTGTAGATTCATCTTATTTTCCTCCTAATTAGCTTGCAGTACAAATTGAAAAAAGGTATATTTATCATTTTATCTTTTTGCTTCGGATCACGCTCGAGAGAAACGGTGGCTCAGATGAAATCCACTCAAGAGAAATATGTTCCTTTTCCTTCGTCACATGCGCTACCGCCGCCGCGAATGGGAATTGGATGCGGGGGAGAACGGGCTAGGGTGGGTGGCAGGGCGCTGGGAACACGGGAGAAGCCAAGCTTGGAAGGAATCGCTCCACCTCCATGCACGTCATCGACAATCGAGCCATCGCCACACGTGATGTCTTCAGAAGGAGCGATAGCACGCCCGGACGATGAGATCCAGGACAATTACTCCCGATCACTGGTGGAGAAGGGGTTTTTAACCCTGGTTCGTAACCCCTCTAGTCCAGGTTATATAACTGGGACCACGAATCCGGGACTAAAGATGATCATATTTAGTCCTAGGTGAAATAACCGGAAATAAAAAACCCTCTTTAGTCCCGGTTGGTGTTACAACCGGGACTAAAGATTTTTTTCTTTTTTTAAAAAAAGTTGCTGGTTCTTCTAACTGCTTGTTTATATATTATGCATATATATGTATAAATACATGTATATGCATAATATATGTATATATGTAATATATGTAGTTATACATGTATATATATGTAATATGCATATATATATAAATAATATTTTACACATATATATTCCCTAAATATATGCACTCAAGTAAATATATACTTATATTACCGAAATTTACTAACACAAATAAGTACATGTATACACATCTAAATACATACAAATATTAGAAACCTTCGTTAATTCTAATGTTCTATTGTATATTACGAAGAAACATAAGACATGTTATATATGGGGATGATGATCAGTAGGTCTTCCATCGTAGTGGAATTCTCCCGCGGAATCAATTATATGTTCATTGATAAATCCCATCAATTGTTTTTTGAACAACCTTTATAAATTCTTCGTTAGATAGTTTTTCCCTCATGTAAATAATTTATCATTTGAAAAAAAAAGATATAAGTATATGAAGTCAATAAGAAATTGAGACATAATGTATGAATGATTTTTACATACTTCCAGATCCTTGTCACTATTGATTTTGTGTACAATACAGTGAGTATATTCGCAGACGTAGTAGCCGCACAAGTTATTACCCTGCTCCTGTTTTGCACACTTAAGGAGAAACGACGAGATATTTAATGTACTAGTTTTTTCTAGAACATATTGATGATTCAATATGTTTTTGGAGCATGTACTCACCGGAAAATTAAACCTCCTACCAAGTTTTTCTTTCCAAACCCTGCGGACCAATGTACGGAACTTTGCCCATGCCCTATGTACAATTAGAAGCTATGATTAGATATCGGAGATTTGCATAGTAGCAATAGCAGTGTTCGTAATTAATGATAGTTGAATAGATGGCATTACCTGTCTATCACTTCAAAAATCTTGGCGAAAGTAGACTCCGGTTTATCCATTGCATAGTCAATGGACGAAGAGGAAAAGGACCCAGTGCAATCTGTATATTGCGTGAGATAATATATATGTCATGGTATGAGTACAAGGAGGAAGTTGGTATGAATTCGAAAGACAATTAAAACTCACTCTGTGTTGTATGGCAATAGTATATAGGTCTTGTAATGTTGCTGCACCAGAAAATGAACAATATTGTCCTCTGTAGCTTCCTCAAAGTCCTGTATCATTTCGACATTGACTTTGCGGGGTCCATGAATCCAATATTGTAAATCCCCTCCCTACGGCACGATTGAATCTCCATTCTACAAATGGTAAAGGAATTTGCATCAACTATCCACACAGTGTAACAATTGAATGGTACAAAGAAGGAGCTAAGGAACAAATTAAATTTTGCTTAAACAATACTTACAAAACCCAGCAGCTGAGAATGATGTCGAGGGCGTCTAGTTGGTATACATCGAATAAATCCTCGAAGTTGATCCATAGGACATCATCTCCTTGACAGTAATATGTGTTTCCTATCCTCGCTCCAACCATCGTTCTACCTTTGAATGAACGTTCCATGTACCATTGATGGAATCGGTACAGTTGTGTAGAGAGGGTGTTCACCTGAACAGGCTTCTCAAGCGGTTCACTGACTTTAAATTTGTATTTCAAATCAGCTTTGGTCGCTATGGTTATTGGTGCGTTTCACACCAGTTGCACCTTATTCAGACCCGTCTCTTTCATCCATTGCCTAAGTTCTGCCTCACCGGGTGGTAGCGACGGCTCAACCAATTGTTTCGGTTGCTTTCCGAGCTGATGCACTTCTTTGGTCCTTCCTCTTTGCTTCTTAAATGACTTCGACATCGACCAGTCATAATCCAAAAGTAAAGCCCTCTTGACCGGCTCACTCATCTTCTAAAAAAACTTCTTAGCAGCTGGATCTATAGGAATCTTCTTTTGGGGCTCCGTGGCTTGAAGAACGCCTTCACTTCCGCTCATACGACCTCGTCACTCTCCTCGGGAGATAAGTCGTACGCCCTTTTCTTAAGAGCGGGGAGTTTTGGCTCGTCAAATCTTGGCTTCTTCGTTTGTTCTATGGACTTTGATGGTGCGGGACAAAGTGGGCACGACTTTATAGCTCGTGAAGACGGAGCAGACAATGACGGTGCAGGTGGAGGAGGCGGAGGTGGTGGAGGTGATAGAGGTGGCGAAGGAGATGGTGCAGGCGGAGGAGATGGAGGAGACGGTGCAGGCGGAGGAGGCAGAGGAGAAGACGCCGTTGCTCACCCAGGAAACACGATGTACCTTGCACCATAGTATAATGGCGTGGACTGTGTCTCCTAGTTTCGTCTCCCTGTGTCCTCCGAGGATGTCCAGCTCGAGATCCTCGAACCCTCGTTCCACCAATTCAACTTCAACCCTTGAGTACCCAGGTGGAATCGGCCTGCAATGATATGTCCCTGAAGGGTTCACTGGTATGGCCGTGCCCGACGCCACCTTCACGAGAATCGAGGTTACTTAGAAATTAACAAATGCTTGCACCACCTTTCGCAATTTACACGGCATATATCATAAAACTACGAGCATACCTTGAGTGATATATTCTTGAAGGGGGTGTGCAATTCACAAGGTTTCCGCCGCGTGATTTCATCTACAACGTATGATGGGTCGTCGTGAACTGGCCCTGCTGCACCTTCTATGCCCTGTTCTCCTACTTGCCCTGTAGAAGCACCGCTACTGCGATTGCCTGAGGGGCTCACCATGACTGGAGGGACATACGGCTGCACCGTCTACTAGCTCTATCGTTCCACCAGGCAATGGTCCACCCGTCGTTCCACCTCCTCTTTCATCCTTATGTACTGCAGGGCAACCCTCTCCTCGAGATGTCTTAATTTCGCCTCAGTATCCCTCTTGCTCCTCATGAGACTCTTGTAAGTGTGGCTGTCCTCTTGAAATCCATATTTCCAAGCAACCACTCCTTTTCCTCGTGTTCATCCTGGATGCTCGGGATTCTGTAGTGCGAGCGTAAGCTCGTCCTTCTCTCTGCTAGGCTTGAATGTTCCCTGAGCAGACGCCTCCACTGCTTCCGAAAGTCGGCTAGCTACTTCGCGAATCGCATCGCCGAATACAAGGGAGCCATCAGTGGGATCGAGCGTTCCACCATGAGCATAGTACCAATTTCTGGAACGTTCAGGCCAGTTCGTTGTGGCTGGCTCAATACCCTTTTCTATCAACCCGACTTCCAGTTTATCCCACTTGGGGAGTGCCTTCTTATAGCCGCCTGACCCTAGGCGGTGATGGTACTACTTCTTATCGACATTGGCTTTATTCTTTTCTCTCTGCGCTTGCCCATGCTAGGAGGTCTTGTATGCGACAAAACGCATCCCAATGATCCATCAGCTTGGTTAATTTGTCAAAATCGGGTGTCAGACCCTTGACGATGTATTTCTTGTATAGATCTGACTTGTACTTCTGGAACTGTTCAACCATTTTCTTCAGCATCCATTCTTTCGATCTTGGCTGATTTGCCTCAGGGACCGTGAAGGTCCCGAGCATGATGGTCCACATCATGTCTTTCTCCGTATCAAGGAGATAACTTTGGTCATCCCCGCCTGACCTTGATTGATGCCAAAGCACTGTGCTGATGGGTACGTGATCCGTCACGACCCAACCACTGTATCCCACAAACTTCCGTAGTATACCGGCTGGGGCTACTGGTTCGCTGTTTGGAGCCACTTCACTAATAATGTGCCTGCCCTCTAGCTTCCTCGCGGCACCTCGTTGTTCGCGTGCCCTCTTCTCTCCAACGGCCGGTTGCCTTTTACTTTCGTCTTGGTTTGTGCTCTTGTTTCCCTCCTCGTTTAGGTATTGGTTGGGGTCCTCTTGCTCCTCATCTGCCCAATCCTGGCTGCTGCCCTCTGCGATCTCGTCCATGAGGATCTGTTCATCATCACGATCTGCCATCTGTTTGTAACATTAAGTAGTACATATCAACTAAGAGTATATTGTTATACATATATTGACATTGTTGAGAAATACATACGATGACAGTTAATTAATTGTTATACATGCAACTTATGTGCATAGGTCACACACACACACACACACATATATATAGACACACCAAGGAATTAATGTAACTTGCCTTAGTGTTGCTTGGAGTTATTGGGACCACTTAAGCTTGAGCGACGGCGGCGGTTAGCAGTTGCACCACATATGACAAAGAAATAAAAATTTAGTTAAAAGATGTATAATAGTCCTAACTGAAAACATTTGATTGGAGATGATGGAATTAGTATAATTCAGCCCTTTCTTTACGATGGAACTTAGAAAAAAGTGAATCACTATTGAAGAAACAAAAAATATGTGCAATATAATATTCAGTGTATCCACGTGAAAACATGAAAACTATTGCAAACAAAATGGAGCATAGATTATAATATCTATTCATTCATTCACGCTCGTTCTATCGTTTGTTCGGTCATGTTCGTTCTATCATTCTATTGCAAACAATATAATATTCGTTCGTTTGGTCACGTTCGTTCTATAGTCCGTTCGTTCGTTCTATCGTTCGTTCGGTCACGTTCGTTCTATCGTTCTATTGCAAACAATATAATATTCGTTCGTTCTATCGTTCGTTCGGTCGGTCACGTTCTATCATTCGTGGTCACGTTCGTTCTATCGTTCTATTGCAAACAATATAATATTCGTTCATTCGGTCACGTTCGTTCTATCGTTCTATCGTTCACGTTCGGTCACGTTCTATCGTTCGCTCGTTCACGTTTGTTCTATCGTTCACGTTCGTTAAATCGTTCACGTTCGATCTATCGTTCATGCTCGTTCACGTTCGTTTGTTCTATCGTTCATATGCGTTCGTTCCACGTTTCTTCCACATCCGACTTGGCGGCGGCTGCGCGGCGGGGTGCGGGTGGTGCCGTGACGTGACGCGGGATGGCGGCTGCGCGGCGGGGTGCGGCCGGTGCTGCGGGGTGCCGGTGGCCCCGCGGGGTTGCAACGGCATGGCGGTGGCATAGTTATGGCTGCAGCGAGAGAGATCGAGGGAGAGAGAGAGGAGAGAGGATGGCGCGGCGGTGAGGTCGGTGATGACGTACAACGGTGGAGACGACGAAGACGACGGCGATGGTAGAGTCGGATTATCGGTGTGAGAGAAAAAGGGCTAAATGTGGATCGGGGGAGAAGACGATGCGCACTCATATTTATAGTCGGGATCTTTAGTCCCGGTTGGTGGCACCAACCGGGACCGAGAATAAAGATTAGACCTTTAGTCCTGGTCGGTGGCATAAATCGGGACTAAAGATATCTTTAGTCTCGGTTGATGCTACCAACCGGGACTGAAGATAATTTCCCGTTGTTTCCAATTTTTTTTGTCCCGGCTGTGGTTTACAACTGAGACTAAAGACTAAAACATTTAATACCCGATTTAAATAGTTTACAATTATTATTAAATATAAAGAATCACATATAATTAACATATGATCTATTTAAATAGTTTAAAATTGGTATTACATTTCAATAATAATATATAATTAACATATGACCTATTTAAATAGTTTAAATCTCCTATTTCATTTCAATCATGATATATAACTAAAATATGACCAATTTAAATACTATTTAAATAGTAATAATCATATGTACATAACATATGACCTCTTTAAATAGTTTAAAATTGCTATTACATTTCTATAATGATATATAATTAACATGTGACCTATTTAAATAGTTTAAATCTCCTATTACTTTTTAATAATGACATATAATTAAAATATGACCAATTTAAATACTATTTAAATAGTGATAATCATATGTACAAAACATATGACCTATTTAAATATTTTAAATCTCCTATTACATTTCAATAATGATATATAATTATAATATGATCAATTTAAATACTATTTGAATAGTAATAATCATATGTACATAACATATGACCTATTTAAATAGTTTAAAATTTCTATTACATTTGAATAATGATATATAATTAACATTTGACCTTTTTAAATAGTTTAAATCTCCTATTACATTTCAATAATGATATATAATTAAAATATGACCAATTTAAGTACTATTTAAATAGTAATAATCATATGTACATAACATACGACCTATTTAAATACTATTTAAATAGTAATAATCACATATAATTAACATATGACCTATTGAAATAGTTTAAAATTGCTAGTATATATGAATAATAATAGATAATTGTATTAGTAAAAAACACAAGCATTGCATGACTTTCAATACATCATAAATAATTTACATTCATGAAAGCACATAGCTTAGCCCGGACATTATCACGAAGGATACCACGAATTATAACAGGAAGCAGTTGTGTCATCAATATCAATACGTGACAGTCATGACACTTTAGGTTTGTGAACTTCTACTCCTTCGTGCTTATTATTCTCTTTATATTCGAGAAGTATCCAGATGGTACCTCGATGCTCTCTAGGCATTCAAACATACTTTCCTTCTCTTACTTGCTCAGGGTGTAGCTTGCAGGACTTAAGCAATGGCTTCCTTTATCCTTCGCTTCCGGGTGAAGGTCCTCGCATTGTTGCATATGCTTGAGATAATTACGTGCTTCAAGTGTATCTTTATACTTCCCATATACACCTAGGAATCTCAACAGGTTGACACAAAGGTTCTTACTGAGGTACATCACATCGATTGTGTGCTAGACGTCTAAGACGTCCCAATAGGATAACTCCCAAAAAATAGACTTTTTCTTCCACATCGCCGCGTGACTATCTTCGCTCTCTATAGGTTGGCTGCTAGGTCCCTTCCCAAATACTACTTTCAGATCTTTCACCATAGCAAACACGGCTTTTCCGTTGCGATGTTTAGGCTTAGTACGATGGTCTGCCTTCTGTTTGAAATGCTTGCCTTTCTTCCATACATGATGGGTTACAACAAGGAATCGACGATGGCCCATGTACACAACCTTCCTGCAGTGTTTCAGATACACACTTTCAGTTTCATCCATACAATGGGTGCAAGCTTTGTACCCCTTGTTCGACTGTCCGGATAGGTTGCTTAGTGTAGGCAAATTGTTAATGGTCACGAAAGGCAACGCTCGAAGTTTAAATTGCTGTTGTTTGTCCTCATCCCACACGGGGACACCTTCTTTATTCCATAGCAGACCAAGATTGTGACATCCTGGCCCAAATAGGATGAGGCCTGTGTGGCCCATGAGAGCTGTGTGCACATGTTTAGCACCAACTTACTAGTTTAGCAAGGGTGGAACCAACTTATAAGACCTCTTCCCTCCAACCATATCACTCCCGGGTTAACCCTTTTACACGAAGCGAGGACGAAAGTGTAAGTGGAGTGGTATGTGTAAGTGGGCCCACCCGTCTGATGGGCTGGGCTACGCGGTTCTGGAGGAAGGGCTGTTACAAAGATCCTTAACCAATGGTCTTAGGTACACATCAATGTCGTTACCAGGTTGCTTTGTCCTTGAATGATAATTGGCACCATGATGTACTTCCGTTTCATGCATAGCCAAGGGGGAGGTTGTAGATACACATGGTCACAAGCCAATGTCGTTACCAGGTTGTTTTGTCCTTGAATGATCATTGGCACCATGATGTACTTCCGTTTCATGCATAGCCAAGGGGGAGGTTGTAGATACACATGGTCACAGGCCAAGTGCTATGGCCGCTTCTCATGTCTCCAAATGGATTCATCCCATCCGTACTTAAATCGATCCTTGCGTTTCGGGCATCCTCTCCAAAGTCTGGAAATGTTCTATCGATGTTTCGCCACTGTGACCCGTCGACGGAGTGTCTCAGCATCCTGTCTTGTTGACGTTCTTCTGTGTGCCAGCGCATTATGCTAGCATGCTCATTGTTCCTGAACAAACGCCTGAGCCATGGTATTATAGGGAAATACCACATCACCTTAGCAGGAACTCTCTTCTTCGAAGGTTATCCATCCACATCACCTGGATCATCTCGTCTAATCTTGTATCATAGTGCTTTACAAACCGGTAAGCTTCTAGGTTCTCGTACTCCTCACCGCGATAGAGGATACAATCGTTCGGACGTGCCTGTATCTTATGTACTTCTAGTCCTAGAGGGCATACCACCTTCTTAGCTTCGTACATTGTTTTGGGCAATTCGTTTCCCTCCGGAAGAATGTTCTTACTGAGTTTCAATAACTCGCCAAATACCTTGTCACTCACTCCATTTTTGGTCTTCCATTGCAAGAATTCTAGCGTCGTACTTTTTGTGCCCCTATTCGCAACCTGGGTACAACGAAGTTTTGTGGTCTGCTAACATGCAGTCCAATTTCTGGACCTCCTTTTCACTTTCGCTGCATCCTTTACGTCCCGCAACATCTAACCAAGATCATCTACAGCGTCGTTATCTTCAACAGCTCTGTCCGCCTCGCCTCCTGGATTTTCTTCAAATCCCCTGTATTGATTAGCCTAGTCCGGAATGTTCTCGTCTTTGACTTCATCTTCTTCCATCGTAACCCCCAGCTCTCCGTGCGAGGTCCAACAATTATATCCAGGCATGAATCCAGACTCAAACAAGTGCGCATGAATAGTTCTTGATGTAGAATACTCCTTCTGGTTACTGCACCTTTTGCATGGACAACAGATGAAACACTTATGCTTGTTAGCATTGGCCACATTCAAAAATAATGCACGCCTTCAATAAACTCGTTCGAACGTCGGTCACGTGGTGTACATCCATTGCCGATCCATCTATATATCAAATAGTCCAATGTTACTAACGAAATCTACACAATTGAAACTAATTAAATAATCATATAATAATTTAAAACATCATAGTTCAAAGTGAAAGTAATTTCTACCAAAGAGCTACAAAGATGGCAATGAGAAGGAAGAGAAGTTTACAATTATTTTTTAATTTATATAAAAGTACTAAACATATTTTTTGTTGTACTTAATTATTTCTGGCTATATTACATATTTTTTAATTACCTCAGTTTTCTACTCTTTTTTACAAATAATCATAGAATAATAATTTTACAATAGTGCCACATATTATTCTTTTTGTTGTTTGTAAAGTTGTAAATATCTTGAATGAATTATACTTTTTTCTAACTATTTTATTAAACTAACTTAGTTTTCCATTCTTTTATCTTAATTTTCCATATTTTCCCTCTGTCATCTCTTTTATAACATATTTATCCAAATTTTCTAATTTCAAAATCAACCTAATTTTGCCTACACATATTTTCTCTCTCGTTATTTTGCATAAACCTTGTTGGAGACAATATTTCATAGAAACAAAGCTATAAATGTAATATGCTAAGCATACATTATTAGAAAATGGAGTTGCTAAACTTCTCGATCTCTCCAATTTGTATATTATCACCAAAACAATTTTATCAAAAATTTCGGCAGTAGCTCCCTTCTTCCTCTTCCTCTTGGCAGCAATGGCTTGGGCTGGAAGAGGAAGAAGATGTATAAAAACATAGATCACTTTAGTCCTGGTTAATAACACCATCCGGGACTAAAGATTTAAATCATCATTAGTCCCAATTGGTGTTACCAACCAGGACTAAGGTGAGCATCTATAGTCTCGGTTGGTGTCACTAACCGGGACTAAAGATCCCTGGACCCCTGACATGCGTCTGACACGGTCAGGATAGGTGTGAACCGGGACTAAAGACCGGTTGGTAACACCAACCGGGACTAAAGATCATCGGGACCCGTTACACTTTTTAACCTGGACTAAAGATGATCTTTAGTCCCGGTTCCTATTTGAACTAGGACTATTCCCGTTTTTTTGAACCCAAGCAAAGATTGGTTCTCCAGTAGTGGATGGAAATAAATCTCAAGTTGAAATGACTAAACAGCCCTTTCCAGTTTTCTAACAAATACCAAACCTACCCTTATATATACTGCAAGTATATATTTGCAGTAGAATGTACCGTAAAATTCCTCTGCATCGAACCCCCATGTATGAATACATCATATATGTGCTAGTATTAAATAATAGTAACATGCAAATATATACTCTGATACACGCCATTCTTTATGTAGAAATTTCATATGAATTTAGATGAATACATTATATTAAAATTGTGAAGCTCGGAGAGTTGAATTCCATACAAGGAAGACTGCTGTCTTGCTCGTCTCCAGCGGCCGGAAGGCGATAAGCCCCAACCCTCGAGAAACCACCTGCAACCACCTCTCCACCAGTGGCGATGCTCCCGGCCCCTGCCGCCAGCGCCTCCCTCCACTCTCCACCTCCCTCAGCCACCCCATACTCTTCTCTTCCCTTTATACCTTCCTTTTCAACTTCAGATCTGTAGGATGGTGACCCATTTCCAAAGGGGCCTTCCCTACCCAGCGAGCGGCGGATGAGGGGAAGTGTTCTAGCGGTGGGACAGTGGTGTAGGATCGAATAGCAAGAACTAAGTGTAGGATCGAATTACAAGAACCAAACCAATCAGAGGGGGTGAATGGTTGTAACACCAAAAACCAAAAACTTTTAGCGGAAATAAAAGCTACCCTCTAATTTGATGAAGATCTCAGCGTAGCCGGTCTGACCACCGTGTGCGCACTGGTCTGACCGCAATCTCGCCACCGGTCTGACCAGTGTAGATCGCCCGGTAGGACCGCCGCCTCCTCGCTCGCCGCTGCTCGCCACGGCTGGTATAACCGCCTGATCACCACCAGTTAGACCGCGACTAGTACTCCGGTCAAACCATCGTGATACAGAAAAACACCGATAGATGAAAACTCGAAGATGTAGATTAATCTATCTCGACTTTATTGCATCAACTAGTGTTTACAAAGTGCACCAACAGCACTCCTCACCAAAATCTCTAACTGAATTTGAAACCTAACTTATCTCTCAACTCAACTCTCTCACAATTGATACCGGGAGGACACACCCTCCCTCTCTTTTTATACCCATAACGTGGTAGTACCTAGCCATGAATCTAACTAGATCTAGGAGTCCTAATCACATAGGAAACCTATCAAACTATGGAAACAACATCCTCATACAACTCCAAACTCCACACTTCCCAAAGTTGGACTCCAATCCAAATTTGACTCCTCCTTCCATATGCACACAACACCACGTGTATGCCATATGGAAACCTTCACCTCCACATGCATTGTTCTCTAGCCTGAGCATCCCTGGTGATATCCTTTACCTTATGGACCTCAACTTCTCCCAAGCCTCCCGATCCATCACCAGCTATACTCTGTTGACTCTAGGCCGATGATGACTTCGAGGCTTACCAAATTTTGTCGTTAACATACTCCCATGGCCACAAACAATACCTGTAGATGAACAACAAATAAACTCCATATCCAACACAAGTTCGCACCAACTTGACTCACATCAGCACACAATAGTATCACATACGAATATAAACCATCTAGAAGTCATAAACATGAAGCAATCTAGAAATTCCACGAAAACAACCCGAAATCGACTCCTTCCCAGAGTATGCCGGTCTGACCTTTGGGCTACCCGGACAGACCGCCCGAACACCTCTGGTTTGACCGGCGCCCAATGCCCGGTTTGACCTGCACCCTGTGCTGTAAGCACTGTTTCTCGACAGAAAATACTATTCACCGTATTTTCATAAACGCTCACCTTTGACAATTGTTCATCACTAAGACTAATCATCACATGATTCTACAATCTCCCCCTTGATGAACACATTGGCAACATCTTCAAAATGCAAGTTGGTCTTTTTGAAAACAAAAAACAAAGTCAAAAAAGTGAAAAAAGAAAACTCTCCCTGTTTTCAAAAGAAAGAATTTCTCCCCATATTTGCAATCAAAGTACAAAATTGACCGTTCTTGATCGCCCGGTCTAACCGCCCTGTGATCACCGCTGTCGCTTGAACCGGTCATCGGTCTGACCATCGTACTTCTGCCGATCTGACCGGTGAGTAGGCGCCGGTTTGTCTGCAGGTATCTCGTCGGTTGGACTGCCACACCCAGGCAAACACAAATTGAATATCTCTCAAAATATATTGAAACTTTATTACTTCTCTCTCCGTGTACAAAACTAAACACGAAACCCTAACTTTTATCTCAACTCAACTCTCTTACAAACGATACCGAGAGGCTACACCCTGCCTCTCTATTTATACCCGAGGTAGGTAGCCTAAAGCCACGAACCAATCTTGTACAAGAAGTCCTAATCCCCTAGTAAACATTCCCGTACAAGAAATGAACTTTTACAAACTCCAATTGTACCAAATTTGGACTCCCTCCAAATTCAACTCCGCATCCCATACGCATACAATATCTCCATCATATTCCATATGGAATCTTCACCAACCACGTGCATTGATCTTTAGCTTAAGCATCCCACATGATATCTTGATCATTCAGACGTCATCTTCTCCCAAGTTGACTCCCGATTCATCACCGGCAATGCTCTCCCGAGACATTAAGAATCACCTACACATGCATCAACCAAGAAACCATATCCGAGCACAAGCTCTCACCAACTTGACTCATTGTTAGCAAACAACAGTATTACATACGCATAGTGTCCATCTAGAAGCCATAAACATGAATTTTTCACGGATATCCAAAGAATCAACCTGAAACCGAAATCGATACACTATCGGCCGGTCAGACCGAGGGCTAGCCAGTCTGACCGCTCGCATAGCTCCGCTCTGACCAACCTTACCTAGCTGGTCTAACCGCAACCGTCAGACAAATCAATCCTGTCCATCACCTATAATTTGATCATCTCCAAAACCAATTCGCCAATAATCTCCGAATATCAAAACTAATAATCTCATATGCCAATTGTTCATCACAAAATAGTAATCAAACACACTTTGATTTTACAAGCGGTGGCCAGGTGTGATGAGGACATCGATGGTTTGGATATAACCATGTTTATGTTACACATCAACAAGCTAAAGGTCCATATGTTCTGTATTAGGTTTACTTATTATATGTTTGAACAAATGTTACTGCAAAATGAATTATGTATCTTCTCGATTGCAGAAATACTTGTGTGGGTGATGGAAAAAAGTGTGGGCTCACGAAGTCCTTGGATGAACAAAGAAGTTGATTCGGGACCTAACCTAGATCTTCACCGAATCTACTCCAACATCACCACGTCACTTTTGGTCCATACACTACTACGGAAAACATTTTTTATGATGGCCAAAATAGGTTTTCGCAGGCAGCCAATGGCTCTGATAGAGACAAAAGGCCAGTGAAGATGTACCATTTTCACTCAAGGCAGCAAAGCGCGAGTGAATATGCATGTTCACTAGCGACTGTCATAATGCAGCAACCAACAAAGAATGTTATTGCTGGCGCCCCCTTATAGTGGCCGCCAGATAAAATGACATTCACTAGCACATCTAAGATATGTGGCCCACCAACAAAAATGCACTTCGCCAGTTGCTTGCTAATACGTGGCCGGCCTGTTGACGGTCCTTAAGTATCTAATATGCTATCAGTTACTGCATAAAAGCTAATGAAAGAATATAAAATGGAACACCAAACTTATAGGCAGTGGATATTACTAACCATTTCCAAAATTCGTGGTGAATATTTGTACGCAGGTGAATTATGGACGGAAACCAAACCCATGCGACAAAATACACCTCTAGACAATTGGACGCGATTACACGGATTGGAGGCCCCACATGTCAATAAAAACCATCACATTCCCTTAGACCTGTCTTGCACACCATCTAGGTAACCTTAGAGGAAGCTAAATAATGCCATGAGGGAGCTCATCAAAAAGGAAGTCTTGAAACTCCTACATGCTGGGATTATCTATCCCGTGCCATATAGTGAGTGGGTTAGCCCTGTCCATGTAGTGCCTAAGAAGGGAGGCATGACAGTTGTTGAAAACTCGAATAATGAGTTGATTCCACAACAAACCGTCATGGGATGGAGAATGTGTATTGACTATAGGAAACTCAACAAGGCTACTAAGAATGATCACTTCCCGCTGCCTTTTATTGATGAAATGCTTGAGCGGATACCAAACCATTCCTCCTTTTGTTTCCTTGATGGGTATTCTGGTTATCACCAAATCCCCATCCATCCCGATGATCAAAGTAAGACTATGTTCACGTGCCCATACGGAACGTATGCATATCGTAGAATGTCGTTTGGGTTGTGTAATGCACCCACGTCATTTCAAAAGTGCATGATATCTATTTTCTCTGACATGATCGAGGATATCATGGAAGTCTTCATGTACGATTTTTCGGTCTATGGTAAAACTTTCGATCATTGTCTGGAAAACCTAGATAGGGTTTTACAAAGATGTCAGGAAAAGGACTTGGTACTTAATTGGGAAAAGTGTCACTTCATGGTTCATAAAGGAATAGTCCTGGGACATCTTGGGTCGCTTGGCAGGCATCCGATGAGTTCTGTTTTTTGCTTGGTCAGGCAGCCGGATGCTTTGCTTGTTTGGTTTACAACCGCTGCCTGAGAAGTAAAAATATGATTAGGCTGTACATGATTGCTAAGTCAAGTGATAATCGGAATAAGATACAAAATATTGGCCAGACTACATGCAAACGGTCTTGATTGTTTTGGCAGATCTAGACGATAGTTGTTGACCTGCTGCGTGCTTCGCGCGGAAAGGCAGGCCGTATGATGGAACTCGGCGAATCAACATCCTCCGCGTCCGATGGGTTATCATTAATTTCTGTTGCGCATGTGCGCCTAGAGCTCAGGCAACCGATTTTGGTCGCCTGGCTCAGGCTAATCACTTGGCCGGTTCCGTTAGGCTAGGCTAGGGAGAAGAACTCTCAGGGTGGCAACCAAACAAGGACTAAAATGAGTCAGACTTGCCTCAGGCTAGGCAAATTCTTCTAGGGGTAGCAACCAAACAGGCCCCTAATCTCCGAAAGGGGAGTTCAGGTTGACAGAGCGAAAATCGAAGTAATTCAACAGCTCCCACCTCCTTTCAATGTCAAGGAAGTCCATAATTTCTTGGGTCATACAGGGTTATATAGGCATCTCATAAAGGATTTTTCCAAAATCGCTAGACCCCTATCTGCCTTGCTAGCTAAGGATGTCCCGTTTGACTTTGATGATACGTGTCTAAAATCCTTGTAAAATCCTTAAGGATTCACTCATCTCAGCACCAATCATCCAACTCCCTGATTGGTCGCTGCCGTTTGAAATCATGTGCGATGCTAGTGATTTTGTAGTAGGAGCTGTAATTGGGCAAACTAAGGATAAAAAGCACCATGCTATCGCATATGCAAGTAAAACTTTGACTGGAGCTCAGCTTAATTATGCCACAACTGAAAAGGAGCTCCTAGCCGTAGTATTTGCTATTAATAAGTTCGGGTCATATTTAGTGGGAGCTAAGGTAATAGTTTACACTGACCATGTTGCACTAAAATACCTACTCACTAAAAAAGATGCAAAACCTCCTAATTAAAGTGGATTCTTCTATTCGAAGAATTTGACATAGAAACTAAGGATAAAAAGGGAGTAGATAATTTTGCTGCAAATCATTTGTCGCGTATGTAAATCCCTATCATGCAGGAGCTACCGATAAATGACTATCTGTGAGACGACATGCTGTTAAAAGTCATAGACTTTGACCCGTGGTATGCATCCATCGTCAAGTTCATGGTCACGGGTTATGTGGCACCGGGAGAAAATAAGAAGAGGTTGACCTACGAGAGCCACAAACACTTGTGGGATGAACCCTACCTTTACAGAGTCTGTTCAGATGGTCTACTACGGAGATGTGTTCCGGCAGATGAAGGCATGAACATCATTGAGAAGTGTCATGCTGCCCTATATGGATGTCACTATGGAGCATTCATGACACAAGCAAAGGTCTGGCAGAGTGGATTCTTTTGGGCAACAATGTATGATGACACAGAGAAATTCATTTGGAGATGCACAAGGTGCTAGAAGCATGGAGGGATCACTGCTCGGGATGCGATGCCACTAACATAGAACCTTCAAGTCGAACTATTTGATGTATGGGGCATCGACTTCATGGGACCTTTCCCAAAGTCCTATGACTGCGAGTATATCCTGGTGGCCGTTGACTGTGTCCAAGTGGGTAGAGGCAATGCCATGCAGGGTCGCAGATGCCAAGCACGCCCGCCGGATGTTCCACGACATTATCTTTCCTTGTTTTGGAACTCTACGGATGGTGATAACTGATGGAGGGTCTCATTTCATCGATAAGACCTTCCGAAGCTTTTTACAAGAGCTTGGGGCTCTACACAACATTGCCACTCTATATCATCCCATACAAGTGGACAGGCAAAAATGAGCAACAAACAAATCAAGAATATCCTGTAGAAAACTATCAACGAGATGGGGAAGGCATGGAAGAACAAGCTACCTGATGCGCTTTAGGCATATAGGACTGCTTATAAGACGCTCATCGGCATGTCACCGTACCAACTTGTCTACGGGAAGACTTGTCACCTTCCGATAGAGTTGGAACACAGGGCGCACTGGCCTATTCGGACTTGGAACATCGACCTAAAGGGAGCCGAACAGCACAGGAAGATCCAACTATCTGAACTGGAGGAATGGAGGGACAAGGCCTACAACAATGCCAAGAGTTATAAAGATAGAACCAAAAGATGGCATGATAGGCTGATCAAGTACAAGGACTTTAAGGTAGGGGACAAGGTATTACTGTTCAACTCAAGGGTGGAGCTTTTTGGACATGGAAAACTTTGAAGTAAATGGATGGGCCCATATACTGTCATCAACACCTCATCACATGGAGCTATCACACTGCATGACAATGAAGGTAACATTTTTAAGGTAAATGGCCATCGTTTAAAAGTTTTCCTTGATCTGTTAGAAGTTGATGTGACATAGACGTAGTGAACCTTGTCGCTTTTAGCTTCTGCCAGGAGGCTAAACCCTTTGGGAAATAGATCGGAAGGGGTCCAGCCCAAGCCAAGGGGCCAATCACCTTGACCTGGCCGATGTGGGGGCCCACCAGGGTTCGGCCGAACTCCTGGTTCGGCCAACCTAGTGGTGGCACTGCCACCTTGGCCCCTTTTCCCACCTGACTGCCAATTTCCCCTCTAGTTATCTTAGATCTAGGTTCTGATAGGCACGTTTAGGTCTAGGTCGTTTAGCTTATTTTTATTTTTATATATTTCATTCTATCCTTATAGTGTGCCTATCATGATAAAAACAAAATAAAATAAAATAAACTAAAGTTGGCTCCATGGTCTTTCAACCAAGTGAGTCCTTTTTGCTTCCCTCTCGTCTTTGTTTTTCTTTTTATGTCCAATAAAGCATCCCAGGTACAAGGACAAGTGTGGGGGTGATCTTGCACATCAACGCTGTAACCAAAGCAAGATAACCCTAGAAGTGATGAGCCATGAATAACCACACAAGGAAAACAGATGCAGTCAGACCCAATGAGGGGTAAGCCAAACATCCAGTTCGGCTGAACCACCTCTAGCAATCGTTCTCTGTTTTATACAGAGCGCTTGTTTGTACAATGTTTTCCTTTGGACATCCATTAAACTCAAGCTAGGGATGTTAGAATTAGAGTTCATGGTTTCCTTGAAAATAACATGCATGCTTATTATTCTTAGCTCTTTACTGATTGCTTATGGTGATATATCTAATAGGGACCCCATGCTATCTAGGTAATTGATGAATGAGATATAATCTAATGATAAAAATCCTACTCTTCATGTTGAACACTTGGGAATTATATATATATATATATATATATATAACGATGCTAAACTCCTCATTGATAATTTTATTCCCACTAGAGCCATTGGCTGATCATTCAAAGTTAGCTTGCTACATACGCTGCTTTTTATTACATTGAGCGTTGTCAAGTTTTGTGACCCTAGTGAAGTACATTTCATGCTTGCTTGATCAAAAGCCACATTGCACCCACGTATGCCCAACTTCTACGCTGGAGGTTAGCATTCCATTCCATTTCAACCCATCCATCCACAAAATAACCACTCCACCAAAAAGCCTCTCCAAAAAGCTTACCAAAAAAAATGGAAGACAACTATACAAATGCAAGTGCCTATCCCAAAAGATTTGATCCAAATATCTCTCCAAGCACTTTGCCATAGATGGAATGCATTCTCATCCAAAAAGAGATGCAACCACTCTAAGATCAATCATGCCAAAAATAACTTGTCGCAGAATAAAGCACAAATGACAGCGCCAAAACTGGAGTGCCACCTATCCATCATATATCCATCCATTTGCAAGCATTGATCAAGTTGGTATGTCTTGTATTTCCGTGGATCCATTATTTGACATGATGCAAATAATGCTCTACTCTTTTCCATACCCTAAGATCCACATAAGCCTTATTAGATGGTGGGAAAAGAGCACAGTCATATGTGTTTGGTGAGGAATGATACACCTTTAGTGATCGAGAGAATCAATTGAGAAGCAAAGCAAAGTTATAATTTTGTGTTACTTGAAAAACCTCAAGTATGTTCTTCATGAAAAGTTAGGGTGAGTTGAGTCAAGATTGTTCCATTTCTCAATTGCCTAGGATTTCATGGTAGACACTAAAAAGACCCACAAGTACATGTATGGCTTTGAATAATCTGTTTGCATGATTATTAGTAAGGAAGTCATAACCTATTGTAGAGTCCATAACCTTCACTCAGGACGAGCAAAGGTTAAGTGTGGGGGACTTGTTGACGTTCCTTAAATCATAACATCTGACTGTCAATGCCTGCATATAATGAAATAAAATATGGTATCCAACTTAGTGGTAGGGAATATTACTAATCATTTTCACTAGTTTTGGTGAAATATGTGTATGTAGGTATCTTATGCAGAAAACACACCCGCCATGCGAGGAAACACACGTCTGGCCAATCAGGCGCAAGTACACGGATTGAAGGGCCCATATGTCAGACCAAACTGACTTAAAATGACCTAGTCAACCGTGCACCATCTTAGGGACCCACCTGTCAGTCGGCCAGCCAAACGCGGTGGCAAATGGCAGTTTGCCTCTTTGGCCGAACCAGGGGTTCAGCCGAACCAAGCTGGGCTCCGACCTAGCCTAGTTTCCACCTGGCGCCTCCAGGAGCTCTCTCAATGACGGTGGAGGGGTGTTTACGACATTTTCAACCGCCATAACCGTCATATGAAGGGTATATAAGGAGGAGGCTTCACACATTTCAAGACACAACTCTTTGGAGTACTCCCTTATTCCTATCTAGGCTTAGCTATTACTTCTTAGTAGAAAATAGGTAGAGAGTGAGGGGAAGCTCAGGAGGACTGCCCGGAAGTTTGACGCTCTCTCCGATTTCTGCCTCGGCGGATGTAGCATTCTAGGAGGAATTCTGGGGGAGTATCGGAGCTGTCAGCACACTCTGCTCCGGGTTCGGAGAAACTTCTTCTATAAAGTAAGCATTCAGATCGTTTCTTATATTATTTAATTACTTATCCCAAGTGAGATAGATTTCCATCTTTGCGGGTTCATTGTTTATTATTCGTACTAAGTGCTCTAGTACTAGGACTCCGCGTAAAGAAGGAAGTTCGTGCGCAAGTATTATAGTAGTAATTAATAACTTAGGCGTGGTGTGTAGGTTAGAGATTATGTTTGTTTGTTGTGTATCCCACGGATTTGTCAGAGGGGATAGCAGGTTGTGATAGCTCTAAATCCTGTCCTAGTAATCCTCCACGTTCTGGTACATCACAGAGCTATAGCCGGAACCATGATGCCACACCAGCAGGGGTCGGTGCCCGAAGCAACAGATAGGAAATTACCTTTAACTTAGCTAGATAATTAAAACACATAGAAAGTCCTCTCTAGCCTCGTTAGCCTACCAAAAGTTGTTGTCCTTGGATAGTCTTAGCCTTAGGTAGATTACACACGTTCACTGAGTTCGATATCCTTTTGGGATCACCCGAAGGTGAAGTGCTACAGCGGTATTCCATGTGCTTGTGGATTTTATCTGTGAATGTTAAGAAATACGAACAATGTCGAGATGACGGTAGTAATCAATAGCATAGACGTGGTGTTAGGCTGGAGGTTACCTTTATTTGTTGTGCTCCGCGGGTTGTAGAAGTAGGCAGTAGGTGGTGACAACCTAATCCATATTTTGTAATTCTCCACGTTCGGGTACATCATAGAGCTGTAGGCCGGAGTTTCCTTGGTAGACCAGGGGTAAGCTGGTGCCCGAAGCAATTGATAGAATTTTACCTTAACTTAAATAAGAACTTTAACCCATATGAATCCTCTCTATCCTCAGCCTACCATCTAGTTGTTGTCCTTAGAAGAATCATGTTCTTAGATTATACACACACGTTCTCCGTGGATACGATACCCTGGAATACTCTTGGGATGAAAGCTAAAATAGTATCTGAGCACTTACAGATCATTCTGTGTTCGTAATAAATACCAACACCGTCTATGAAAATATTTAATTATTTCTTTTTGCAAACTTTCAAACTATTTTTAGTTTGTTCACGTATTTGAGAATCACACACAGGGGATATATTGGATCGAGCAATCGATAATAAAGATTGTCTTCTTATGGTTTGCAACCACTTTGATAATTAAAATACATGTGCAAAATGAAAATTAAGATACGATAATTAATGCAAGGTATTAATTATATAACATACATAATTTTGAAGCACTTATATCTATATAGATATTGGATGATTATATCTGAGTACTTGAATGTCTTACAACTCGACTGACCATAAGTACGTGAAATTTAATTATATGGTTGCTCTAGTTAGTAAGACACTTGTTTTATGGGTGTTCAAAGCCCCTTATTTACCAAAAACCTCCTAAGCTCATGACAACACTCATAGTAGGTGAAATAGCACATTTCTCGTATATTCTGAATGGCTTCATCATACAGCTCCCTTTCACCATTGGGAATTTTGGAAGCACATCAAGATCATGGCAATGGAAATTGTTAGCAATTCAAAATTAGCCATTAATTTAATAGGTACTTACAGCTCCATAATCCATGTAGTATCTCCCATTGACACAGAGGAACTCACAGATATATGTTGATGCAAAAAACACATAATGGCCTGAGAGATTTACTTTACTCTAGTGCAGGTCCAAAAATTACTTTTAGGTTCGAAGGGCGTGCCAGTTGATTTGATCCTGCAATCAACAAGAAAGAATGTGCAAGTTTATTAGTAGACGATAGCCAATCGGCTAGTTAGCCGATATCGTATCGTGCCGTAACCTAGCCGATGCAATAAAGCATGAATCGGCTGTGAGGTTTTTATCAATGAGAAGCTAACCCAAAATTTAGTACATCGGCTGAAAATATCAGTGTTACATAATCAATATATCAATATTACTTTAGAAATAAGCAATTGGGATAGATCGGACTGAACCGAGACAGTATAAATTACCCAAGTCTAAAATAACATGAAATAACGATTATATATACTCATGTCATAGCCGAAGTCCAAATCTAAGCATGTATCGGCTATAGCTCCGATACAACCTTATACTAGGATATTCTCTTGCAACAAATATATTCAACTATAACCAATCAAATTGGTAATAAATCCAATATATTTTTATTAGATTAGATCCTAATATCAGGGGCAGATATAGCATATTAAACAAAGCAAGAAACTATGTAAAACATTTATACCAGATAAGATCGGCTGTAACCCCGATACTATCCTTATTAATAACCATAAAGCAGGCTAGAGATCACGATTCAGAACACGACTTAATAGATCAAACTTAACTGATGCAGCATTAAGTATAAAAGAAGCATGATATCTAGACAATCAAGCCAATGGTTGCCTTTTTGGGATGGTGAATACATTATATAATTCAAACCAACAAGACAATCTAACCGTTACCAGCAAAACCCTAAATAGAGGCTGGCCGATGTAAGTAGATAGCATTGTCAATTTAAATTATGTCATGTATATGATAACACGGAGATTTGCAAGATAGAATTAGAGTGTCATAAAGATGTAAGCACTAATTTCGATAATACAAACCGCCATAATAAGACCTACCTCTTCGCCGAAGATCAAATTGATGCAGCTCGACTCGAAAGCATGAACTTATCGAAAGTAGAAAACAAAAGGTTGGCGATGCGCCGAAATTGATTGAACGTGTGTTGTTTTATTCATATGACCTCGGGTCTATATTTATACCAAAAATACAAACATTGTCCATCACGGACACGACTTATATTACCCTAATACAAATCTAACTAGCAAATAAGTTCCTTAGACGGACTCTTAACAAGAATGTCTATAAGGAAAATACATATATAATCCTAATTAATAGATACATTTGCCAATTCTGGACTCTATCCTTGCCTCGCAATATCGTCGCAAACTCTCTATCGAATCTGATACTGACATCACATGCAATATCGGCCATATCGGCTATCCAAATCGGACTCGGTTTCCAGCCGATACAGTTTCTAGCCGATACGCACTCTATTTCTGAGAATTCCGCATATCTTTGAATCCGCTTCGGATTGGATCTTGTTTCCGATTCATAAGCTTGCCAAATTTCATCGTCAACACATGCCCCCCAATTCCGAAGTATTATATAATGCAACGAATTATCTCTTCGTCACCGCAAAATCTTAGGATTTCCTCTATGACCATTACGGACCTAATTTCATAAATACCAACCGCTTTTTCAGGGATTTCACGGTGTTAACTCCGTTTTCACCGCTCAAGCCACCAAACTCCTTCGCAAACCCCCGGCGATTGCTTTATTCTTCTCTAGTGACCGCAACGACGAACCCGCTCCCGGCGATGATCCCCCGCGCATCAATGGCGTCTTCGTCGAGCCCTTCAAGCACCACGGCCAAAGGGTTTCCTAAGGTAAGTTCCCATCGGTTCAAAACATACTTTGCGTCTTTTCATTCGTTCCTCTGTCCTCAGTCTATCTTTTTCAATCTGTAGCACCTAGTTCATCAAATAGCTATCGCAAAACTCAACGATCCCAATCATTTCTTCTTGGATCCAATAGGAAATATAGATCCAACTTTTATCATCAACGCAGAAACAGAAAGAATTCCTTTTAGGCAGTCAAACCCGTCTCTTACCCATTGGACATCAACTTTTAGATCCTGGCCCTCTCAAGTAGACAGATGGACAAATTGGTACAAAAGGATTGCTGCTAGCAAATAGGATCACTGGGATGAGATGGGGATAGCCCAATGTCTATCTTTGTCCATAGCCGACATGAAGAAAGATGAGCCGATGCTGTCTTCGGCTGCATACTTTTGGTCGGACACACTGAATGCCTTTCTATTCAACCATGGGCGATGACCCCCACTTTGCTTGACATAATCATGATTACTGGTCTGGATGTTACCACATCGGCTAACCCCATCAGCCTGAAGACCAAATGCACTTACAAGTTCAAAACCAAAAACATCGGGGGCTGGTGTGGTTTCATTGCAGATAATATAGGAACAGGCCCTATATCGGCTAGGGAGCGTACTGCCTTCTTGATGATGTGGATGGACAAATTTTTGTTCTGTGGTTCTACCTGTGGCCCAACAGCTAACTGGCAACATCTAGCCGAAGCCATCGTATCAAAAAAGCAATTCCCCTTAGGCAAATACCTGCTTGGTGCAGTATACCAGACTCTGAGCCAGTCATCGGCTAGATTAATCACGGATTCAAGCGTTAGCAGAGGTGGCCCTTGGTGGTTTACACAACTTTGGCTTATTCTGCATACTTTGAAAGTTGCATTAAGACCATCACTTCTTGAGGTAGAATTCCCATCCTTAGCCAATCCAGACAGTGATGATGAATCAAACCCAATGCGCAGATGTCTGTCCTTTGGTGAGGCAGCCACTGGCTATGCTGGTTCTAGACCATCGGCTGAGCACTTCCAAAACTGGTTCGGCATTTTCTATGATGGATTTCCCAGAGACAGCCGAATCTGGTTTGCTTATGAATCCTTCGCTAAATATGAACTGCCAGCCGATTTCAGATTGGATGAAATAAATGATGAAAGATTTGAAAAACCCAGAGAAGTCCTGACTGCTGCAATCTCCCCATGCATTCTTCCAACTAGCATATCTCAAGGCAGAAATATACAACCATCTTATGAGTTTTATCATCCAATGGTAGCAGCAAGATAGCTCAGTATGGGTCAACTCCCAATCGGCTTGTACTATTCTGACAAGATTCAGACTAGAGGAGATATTGTATCGGCTTTGATGATGGACAAATTGCTTAATATCCCTAGTCCTCCACTTGGCAGAATCGACAGATTCAACACCATCTTAATGAGAAGCATCCTATTTGATAGATGGTGGTCTGAGTGGAAAACTCATACATTCCATCTATTGGCTCAAGCATATCTTACCAAGATTTTACCAGACTTGGTCCCTCAAGTAAGCCACTTTTCTTACAATCTTCATCTTTACATCATTAATCTCTTAATACTCAATGTTTCTTTCTTCTGTTGCAGACATCAGATTCTCCTCCTCCACTCATCAGCCGAAGTGGCAAGCCGATAAAGTATGCTGCAGCAAAACTTCCTAATAGTTGTTGCCCAGCTCCTTCGATCATCGGCTTCAATGCTCCTAAGACAACCACCCTGTTCCAGGGCCAGCTCAGAGAGCTGATGCAAGCTGGTGACAAGCGCAAGAGGACCAAACAAGCTACTGTCAAGCCATACATCTTAAAGAAACCAATTAAGAAACACAAGAAAGCAGCCGATGAAGAAATTCCTCTGGACCAAGAGGTTGATGAAATTCTAAAATAAATTGAGATGGAAGAAGCCATAAATGAAGTTGTTGCTCAGATCAGTGAAACTGCCGAAGTCACAACTCCCAGAGCCGATACCCCTCCTGTAGTTCAATCTAAGGCTGTCAAGACTCCAAGTCCCCGAAAATGACTCCAAAAAGTGCAGGTAAAAACATTCTAACAGCCATCTTCTTCTTTTATGATTCATAATTTTCTAACTCAATTATCTCTTTCAGCCAAAAAGAAACAAGTTGCTGCCAGAAAGAAACCAACTCCACCACCAATATCGTTAATTCCAACTCATCTCAAATTTAATTTCACTTTCAGCCGATACTGATCAACACTTGAAATCATTTCAGCCCCCTCAACCTTCATATCCTCATCAACCTTCAAGTGAACATACTCCATCGGCTACAGCAAGCCAACATGATGAAGAGATTGTTGCTGCAACTCCTACTCGTCAAATTCCTGTAAGTATATACTCAGACTTCATGGATCTCTACATATCGGTTGAGCTCAAAAGTTTTTAACATCTCCTTATTTGCAGCTCTTAGCCGATATATTTTCTTTTGACATCAAGCAATTTCTGGATGAGGAAGTGGAAGAAACAACCAACAAAGCCACTTCTCCTATACCAGAAGATTTGAAGAGAAAATTAGTCGATATTGCAGATCGGCTGAATGCTTCCTTAGATGTGCTGGTTGTAAACTGTGGGCCAATCAGGGCAAGGTTTAAAGAAACCCAAGATCAAATCCCTGATGATCTTATCGAGATAATCTCTCCAGCAGTCTTCCTTGAACAACATCGCTTCAAACTAGAAAGAGCAAGACAAAGGATTGTTGATTGGCTGGAGCGCTCTGCCCTGGAAGCTAATATCGAAACTAGCCAACAGCAAGTTAATGATGAGAAGATCAAGCTGGATGAACTAGAAGGTGGCCCAGGCTCAACTCAACAAAACATTGAGATATTGAAGAAGAAGGAAACCGATCTACTGGCACAACATGAAGCTTGCAGAGCTAAAATCACAATTGAAGAACAGAAACTAGCCGATCTGCCTAAAGCCATCGATGCTCAGAAATCAAAGCTGAAGAAATCCATCAAGCATCTATCCTCCTTGAGCAAGTCTCTCAAACCAATTCCTGGCACGGATGCAGCCGATGCTCAAGCGATAGATGAAATAGAGCAGATCAGGCAGAAAGCTATATCGGCTATACAAAAATGTCTGGCATAATGTAATAGTTAAAGAATTTAAACAATCTCTTTTGTTGTAATATACTAATATCAGCCATTGAGCCGATTTATACTTAAATATAACTTGTACTGATATCAGCCATCGAGCCGATTTATACTTAAGTAAATCTTGTCGAAAAATTTTTCAAAAATTTCCAACTTTTACCCTCCATGCCCCCAAAGTTTGTACTAGGGAACATAATGCTGCAAACTTATATGTCTAAGGGCGATAAAAATATCGGCCATCTTAAGGCGATGTAAACACATTGGCTGTTAACCATACATCGGCATAGCTCAGCCGATTATGAACCAATCCAAACACTTGGATAATATTTCTTTAAATATTTACCATTAAGAGCTCGTCTAAAAATTTCTCCAGCAAGTCCTTTCAGCATGTAAGCCCCTTTAGAAACACATTTATGTATCCGAAAAGGTCCTTCCCAATTCGGTGACCACTTTCCAAATTTATTGTCTCTTATCCCTATCAGCAACACCAATTTCCAAACAAGTTCACCCTCCTCAAAAGACTTTGGGACAATCTTTTTATGGTAATGTCTGGCAACCCTTTCTTTATCCTTCCTAACTTTCTCAAGAGCTCGCAATATAGATTGCACCAAATCTTCTGACTCATCAACCATCAAATTGTGATAATCATCGGCTGTCAACTCGTCTTGTAAAGAAATCCTGCTGGAGCCGATGTTAGTTTCCTATGGTAACACAGCTTCATGCCCATAAACCAGCTGATATGGAGGAACTTGAATTGCACCATGACAAGCCATCCGATAGGACCATAATGCTTCTGCTAATATAGTATGCCATTTCTTAAGATATTCTGTAATCTTCCTTTTGACCAACTTAATCAAGCTCTTGTTAGATACTTCAGCCTGTCCATTAGATTGTGCATAATATGGTGAAGAATTCAATAATTTGATTCCCATGCTATCGGCAAACTGAACGAACTCATTGGACACAAAAATAGAACTTTGATCAGTTGTAATCGTCTGTGGTAAACCAAATCTGTATATAATATGTTCTTTAACAAAATCAATAGCATCTTTCCTATCCACTTTCTTCAAAGGAATAGCCTCAACCCACTTAGTCAATTAATCAGTAGCAACCAATATAAATTTATGACCTTTACTTGAAGGTGGATTGATTTGGCCGATCATATCAATACCCCAACCTCTGAACGGCCATGGCTTAATAATTGGGTTCATAGCCAATGCTGGTGCTCTTTGAATTGCTCCAAACTTTAGACAATCCTGACATCCCTTATAATATCTGAAACAATCTTCCAGCATTGTCGGCCAAAAATATCCAACTCTTCTAAGCAGCCACTTCATCTTATGAGCCGATTGATGAGTTCCACATATGACCTCATGTACCTCACACATAACTACCTTTGCTTCATCCAGGCTCAAACATTTCAATAGAACTCCGTTAATGGTCCGATAGTATAATGTATCATCCAACAAAACATACTTGAGAGCTTTATATCTTAATTTCCTGGAAACCGATTTAGAAGGATTCTTTAAATACTCAGATATCTCAAACCTTCAATCGTCGGCAGGCAGACATGCAACTTCAACTTCAATTCCCTGTAACATCGGCTTGTATCCTGATGCACCTTGAGCTAGATCATTGGCTTCAACGTTTTGCTCCCTAGGGATATGCTTCAAAGTAACTATCTTGAAGGTCTTCATCAATTCTTGACACTTTGCATTATAAACCATCAAAACATCATTCTTGCATTCATATTCCCCAGATAATTGACTAATCACCAATAATGAATCACCCATGATTTCAACAACATCGGCTTCCACTTCTCTCAACAATTGCAACCCTTTCAAAACAGCTTCATATTCAGCTTGATTATTTGTAGAATAAGGTTTGATGGTGCAGGCAAACTGAAAACTTGCCCCCAGTCGATATGATCACTAAGCCGATACCACATCCATGGGTGCAAACTGATCCATCGAAAAACAAAGTCCAAGGCATAATATCAACATGATCAATAGTAATATCACTATGTTCAACTATGAAATCGGCTATCGCCTGCCCCTTAACTGCCTTAGCCGATTCATACCTCAGATCAAACTCAGTTAAAGGAAAAATCCACTTCCCAATTCTCCCTTTCAAAAACGGAGCCGATAGCATATATCGTACCACATCGGCTTTACATACTATAATGCATTCATTGGAAAGCAAATAATGCCTCAACTTTGTACAATAAAAATATAAGCACAGACATAATTTCTCCACAGGTGAATATCTTGTTTCAGCATCCAAAAGTCTTCTACTTAGATAAAATATGACTCTTTCTTTACCTTCAACCTCTTGGATCAAAACTGAGCGGATAGAGTTCTGATCGGCTGACAAATATAACTTAAAAGGAAGTTCTTTCTGTGGCGGAATAAGAACCGGAGTACTCAAATATTCCTTGATGTTATCCAAAGCTTTCTGTTGTTTTTCTCCCCAAACAAAACTCTTGATCGGCTTTCAACCTAAGCAAAGGAGTAAATGGCTCTATTCGGCCATATAAATTTGATATGAACCGCCGAACAAAATTAATCTTGTCGATCTTATCTTCTGGAGGCTTTATACCTTTGATGGCTTCAATACTCCTCTGAGGTATCTCAATCCCTCTCTCATGCACCAAAAATCCATGGAACTGTCCAGCCGATACTCCAAAAGCACACTTAGTTGGATTCACCTTCAACCCGTATTTCCTTGATCTTTCGAGGTCTTTTCTCAAATCGGCTATATGCTCATCAATTTCCTATGACTTGACCACCACATCATCAATATAAATTTCAACCAACAAACCAATAAGATCATGAAATATGTAGTTCATTACTCTTTGATATGTAGCACCAACACTCCTTAATCCAAAAGTCATAACAACCCACTCATATAAGCCGATTGCGCTAGGACATCTAAAAGCAGTCTTGTAAATATCTTCCTCAGCCATAAAAATTTGGTTATAACCTGCATTACCATCCATAAAGCTGATAATCTTAAGTCCAGATGCTGCATTAACCAATTGATCAGCAATCAGCATCGGGTATTTATCTTTTGGAGTACCCTTGTTTAAATCTCGAAAATCAATGCAAACTCTAAGCTTGCCGTTCTTCTTGATCACTGGTACTATATTTGAAATCCACTCAGCATATCGGCATGGTTTGATAAAATCGGCATCATAAAGTCTTAGTAATTTCGGCCTTGATAACATCATACATCTCAGCTTTACAACGTCTTGGAGGTTGCTTGTATGGTCGATAGCCTGGTTTAATAGGGAGCCGATGTTCAACAATCGATCGGCTAAGTCCTGGCATTTCATAGAATTCCCAGGCAAAACAATCTCTATATTCTTTCAAAAGTGCTATTAATTTAAATTTAAATTCCTTTGTCAAACCTTTACTAATATATGTCGGCCTAGGACAATCACCTGGTCCAATGTCAATTTCTTCCAACTCATCGGCCGACATAAATCCTTGTCCCAGCTTGTCGTCGAGATCATCCACAGTATCCTTTGTGTAAAAATTAGAACCCTCCACGGTGCCCTCAAAATAACAATTGAGGCTCTCCATCTCCTGTTGGCTGTATGTCATAATCGGAAACGTTTAGATAATCTCCTTGCCAAACTTTTCCAGATAAACAATCAATTCCTTCCATCTCCCAAACAGATAAATCGGCAGTAGCGACATTGACTGACCTGTCGGCTAGCACGATTTCAATTTGGTCTCCTTGCCATTGAATCAAGCTCTGATGCATAGTCGAAGGAATACAACAATTAGCATGGATCCAATCTCTTCCCAGCAACAGACAGTAGGAATCCTTCCCATCAATAACAAAGAATGTAGTAGGAATTATCTTGCTGCCGATGGTCAACTCCACATTCAAAACTCCCTTGGTTTCAGATGGATTCTCACCAAAATCTTTCAAAACCATGTTAGTCTTGATCAAATCCTCTGAATTCTTCCCAAGCTTCCTGAAAGTTGAATATGGCATTAAATTGACGGCTGCACCTCCATCAACCAGCATCTTTGACATCGGCTTCCCATTAACAAACCCCCTGACATATAATGCCTTGAGGTGCCGATGATCAGTTCCCTCTGGCTTCTCAAAAACAGCTTGCTGTGGAGATAATATCAACTTAGCCGATTGTGATCCGTCTTCTTGTTCAACCACTTGTTCAATTGCATATTCAGCTGATCGGCTTGAACCTTTCTGCCCTTGCTCTGAAGATTTTTCTTCTGATCGGCTTGAACCTCATCGGCTGACACCACTTTGCTCTTCACATGTCAAACTTTCCTTGTACGCCTCAGCCGATGCTCAATTTCACCTTCAACTTCCTGGAATTGTTCCCTATTTCTTATCCCTTTGGACACGCCTTTTTTGTTTCTTGGTAAAAATTCTAGAATGACACCACTGTGGTTGCATATTTTTAGTCTCTTTTTGTAAATCATCTTCATGATGGTCCTATTGAATCGGCCCAAGCCTCTCATGAACTGATAGTTTTTTCTGAACCAGCCGATACGCATCCATATTCTGTCGGCTTGGTCTTGGAACATATTGAACCTTAGGATCACTGCAACCAGGACAATCTTCAATGGATGGTTGCCTCATGCCTTCATTCCAACAAAACATAAAAAATTGACAGCTCTAATGCGGGTCAAAATACTTTTCATCATCGTGGTGATATGACTCCTCTTCCCTCTGGCGTCTTTGTTGGTATTTATTAATCATACTAGCCGACTTGATGTTTCTCATATAATTTTTACCCCCATCGGCTTGACTTCTATTGAATCCAGAGTGAACCATGTTTACCAGGAAAGGGTGTCCATCTATTTTCATCGGCCTCTTGGATTCATCAATTTTGATCTTTCCTTGTTCTATAGCCGATTGAATCTGTTGTCTGAACATTTTGCAATCATTGGTGCTAGGGGATCCTGTATTATGCCACTTGCAATATTTCCTCCTCTTCAATTCTTTAGCCGATGGTATCACATGTCCTACCGACAATTGAATCTGTTTTTCTTGAAAAAGAAGATCAAAAATCTTCTCAGCTTTGGTAATGTCAAAATCAAACATTTCCTCTTTCCCCGAATTTTTAACCCATTTGTATACTACTGTCTTTTTATTCCTAGCCCACTCGGCTGCATTAACTTTTGGATCATCATCTTCGGAGTCAGAATCATAGCTGTAGATATTGTTAAAATTGTTGGCCTTTTTGACAAATTTTCTAGCCTCCTGGAATCGTGTTTCATGAGCCGATATCTTCTAAGCCAAATGAGCTAAGCTCTCAAAGTCTTGAGCTGAAAATCTCTCTCTTATCGGCGCTAACAATCCTTGGAAAGCCAGATCGGCTAGTTGTGAATCCGCCACAGCTAAACTGTAATATCTGTTCCTCACATTTCTGAATCTCTGGATATAATCTGGTACAGTTTCATCTAATTTCTGCCTTATAGCTGTGGGGTCCGACAATTTCATCTCTTGGATGCCACTGAAGAAATACTTATGAAATTGTTTCTCTAAATCAGCCTTCTGATGGAATTATAAGGTAAAGATGAAAACCATGTAAATGCCGATCCAGATAAGGATAGTGGGAATAATATGATTCTGAGGGCTTCTATAGCCGATGCTTCCCCGCATTGAGCTAAGAATCGACTGACGTGTTCATAAGTTGACACATTATCCTGCCCTGAGAATTTTGAAAAATCTGGCACCTTGTATCGGTTTGGTAGTGGTACTCGATCAAAGTATTCCGGATACGGATGCCAATACATGTTGCCATTGTCCTTAGCCTTGAGACCAAACTGTTCTCTCATCACATTGGCAATCATATCGACCCACGGCTCCTGTGATGTTCCACCATATTGTTGTTGGATCTGATCATACTGGCCGTACTGTACCGATTGAGGCCGTGGAGAATGAGGTTGATAATGCTGATTGAGATTAGCCGATAGACCTTGAGATGACACAGAAGGAAGTGGTTCTGGATTGTATTGTTGGCCAATCGGCTGTTGTGGAACCGAGGGAATATGATATGTAGAATCGATAACTGGCGGCTTTGCGTTGAGTATACTCATCAGCTGTTCTGGTGTTAACTGATTTGAAGTCTACCCCTCAGTGATCGGCAGCAATCTTGTCAATATTGTTGGAATATTTGAGCTAGACAGGGGAGCCGATGGAGCCTAGGTTTGAAACGTTTGTAGCTTCCCGCCAATTTCGGTCTTCACGGTCCTATAGCCTGGAAACGTATCGCCTGGTAGATATATTGGTCCTTTTACCTTTTCCTCGGCTATAGTTCCATCAACTACTGACTTGATCATATTCGTCAATGTATTCACAAGTACTCCGGATTGATTGATGAGAGCATGATGTACTACCGAATCAATGCGATCTTGTAATGTGTGAAGTTCTTCATTGTTTGATTCGGTCTTAGGTTCCTTGCCTTTATCTTCAGTAACTCCGAATGTACTTGGGTTTGATTTCACGATCGGCGGCAACTCCACTTTAGTTCTCTGGATAACCGTGCCCTGTCGGGTTACCGTGACTGAATGCAGATATCGGTCTTGGAGTTGATCCAACAATTTCTTCATCTCTTCTCTCTGTTCTTCATTCAGTTGCTCGATTGTGACTGTTAGGATATTGTCCTCTGAGACTTCAGTTTTGTTGGGCGTCATGATGACACAATTGTCCCACCGGGCGTGCCAAAAGCGTGTTGATGCAAAAAACACACACTGGCCCGAGAGATTTGCTTTACTCCAGTGCAGGTCAAAAAGTTACTTTTAGGTTCGAAGGGCGTGTCAGTTGATTTGATCCTGCAATCAAAAAGAAAGAATGTGCAAGTTTATTAGTAGACGATAGCCAATCGGCTAGTTAACCGATATCGTATCGTGACGTAACCTAGCCGATGCAATAAAGCATGAATCGGTTGTGAGGGTTTTATCAATGATAGGCTAACCCTAAATTTAGTACATCAGCTTAAAATATCAGTGTTACATAATAAATATATCAATATTACTTTAGAAATAAGCAATTGGGATAAGATCGGACTGAACCGAGACAATATAAATTGCCCAAGTCTAAAATAACATAAAATAACGATTATATATACTCATGTCATAGCCGAAGTCCAAATCTAAGCATGTATTGGCTATAGCTCCGATACAACCTTATGCTAGGATATTCTCTTGCAACAAATATATTCAACTATAACCAATCAAATTGGTAATAAATCCAATATATTTGTATTACATTAGATCCTAATATAAGGGGCAGATATATTATATTAAACAAAGCAAGAAACTATGTAAAACATCTATACCAGATAAGATCGGCTGAAACCCTGATACTATCCTTATTAACAACCATAAAGCAGGCTAGAGATCACGATTCAGAACACGACTTAATAGATCAAACTTCACTGATGCAGCATTAAGTATGAAAAGAAGCATGATATCTAGACAATCAAGCCAATGGTTGCCTTTCCAGGATGGTGGATACATTATATAATTCAATCTAACAAGAGAATCTAACCGTTACCAGCAAAACCCTAAATAAAGCCTGGCCGATGCAAGTAGATAGCATTGTCAATTTAAATTATATAATGTATATCATAACTCGGAGATTTGCAAGATAGAATTTAGAGTGTCATAAAGATGTAAGCACTAATCCCGATAATGCAAACCGCCATAACAAGACCTACCTATTCGCCGAAGATCAAATTGATACAGCTCGACTCGAAAGCATGAACTTGTCGAAAGTAGAAAACAAAAGGTTTGCGATGCGCCGAGATTGATTGAACGTGTGTTGTTTTATTCATATGACCTCGGGTCTATATTTATACCTGAAAATAGAAACATTGTCCATCACGGACACGACTCATATTAGCCTAATACAAATCTAACTAGCAAATAAGTCCCTTAGGCGGACTCTTACCGAGAATATCTATAAGGAAAATAGATACATTTGCCAATTCTGGACTCTATCCTTGCCTGGCAACATCGTCGCAAACTCTGTATCGAATATGATACTGACTTCACATGCAATTTATCAGTCATATCGGCTATCCAAATCAGACTCGGTTTCCGGCCGATACAGTTTCTAGCCGAAGCGCACTTTGTTTCCGAGAATTCCGCATATCTTCGAATCCGCTTTGGATTGGATCTTGTTTCCGATTCATAAGCTTGCCAAATTTCATCGTCAACAATATAATATGCACATAGTACACTTCACTTTGGTTGCTTGTGACATTTTCAACATCATATAAAGTATATTAGTTAATTAAATGGATCCACACATGAATTATAAAAAATAAGTAGTATTGTACGTCGTCCATAATTAATTACCGGCCACTTATTGCGGATGAGTATTTATTCTCTTATTTGTAGTCGTTATCCGCCTAGCTGGTAATACTTATTATATGCACTGTTTGAAGAAATAATTAATTTAGAGAGTTAAAAGATAACAACACGTCATGAGAACAAAAATCGTCCATATATCACTTATAGATCTAAAATTGTTAGGAATCCTTGTATTTACTAGCGGGCCTATAGAGAGAATCCAAGTTGACAACATCGCTAGACTTTGGATATAGAAGAAAAAATCCAGTGGTCGTTGCAAAAAAATAAAGCGAAATAATGTTTAATTTGTTATTCGAGCCATGACTAAGTATATACTCGTAGTATATATGAAAACTTACTCATTGTTATATGGTGCGTAGATTTATCTATTGTTATGCATAGACTGCATTGCTATACTTATGTAAACAGCCACATCGTAAATTTTAGGTTTATGCATTTCTACTATGTATGCATCCATCGTAAATTGAAGAGTGTATTGTATTCGGAGATATTAGTATATTACAAACAACATCTTTAACACCTTCTAATGAGGTACTACCTAAGAGGGAAGCAGCTAACCGAAGACAACGTGAATGTCATGCAAGGAAAAAGGCTGCAGCAATTACCCCCATGTCCTGGTATATTGATGCAACCAACAACTGCTTCTCTTTCTAAAGAAAGTGAAAGTGGCAATGTCCAGCTAGCTCAAGCTGCCAAAGATGAGATAGAAGAAAGGAACCGTAAGCAATGTGAATATCAAGAAAGGAAGAAGGTTGAGCCAAGTAATGCTGACTTGACTGTACTCTCATTAACACCAGTCCAACCAGCAGATGAAGAAAGGAACAGAAAGCAACGTGAATACCTTGCGAGGAAGAAGCCTGAGTCAAACATTCTTAGCAAAGCGAATTCTTAATCAGACGCCCGTAATGGTTAAATTTACTGTCACGACCAACGTTTTATTTTAGTCTATTGTTCTAAATTTTTTTTTTAATGTCACCAAAGGGAACGACATATTCTACCATTTTGCAAGCACCAAGCGTAGTAGATAAGAAATATGTTGATCCATATGTGTCAACGGACTATACCCGTAGACGGTATTTGGAGGGTATGGGGATTGTTGGAACCAGGGTGTATGCGAGATTGAGGTAAAAGAGACCTGAGATAGGGATTTTTATACAGGTTCGGGCCTCTTAACTGATAGGTAATAGCCCTACTCCTATTTGCTGAAGCTGATTTTGCCATTATATATCACACGAGTACAATATTTGGGATGACCTAATCTAGTCGGCGTCGGCTCGACGGCATGGAGCTCTCACACGTAGTCGACGGCTAGTGTAGTCTTCTTCCTAGAATATGAACTCGGCGAGATTGGAGGTAGCCCTAGGTCCCTCATGTTGGCCTTTGTGGCTAAAGATTGGGTATCTCTAGGCTTACCTGGGATTTGTATAGATCTGTATTGGCCTATATTCTGACTTGTCTTGTCCCTTCTTCTCCTAGAGGGTCTTGTATTTGTAGCGAAGATCATCTTTCTTTCCAAGTAGACCTCGAAGAGATAGAATAAGATACAGACCTAAGGAGACCTTATCTTCCCCGACTATGACTCTAACACCTTCTGAAGGGTCACTTAGGCCTAGAGGGGAGTGAATAGGCTAATCTAAACCAAAGTAAATGTGGAAGCAAAGCTTTTCGGAAATTCCCAAAATTACTTTTCGGAAATTCCGATAATCATATAGTAAGCGCATTGCTCAAGGTATGCTAGATCTAGCTACTCACAAGTATGAAGAACAAGCACAAACAACTAGTCTAGAAGGAGCAAAACAAGCAAATCTAGAGGAGGAAGAGACCGATTTCACCGAGGTTCTTGCAAGATGAGTTGTTCCTGAAGTTCAAATAATTGAGGGGATTCTAGTCTCCATTGAAGAGTTCACAAAGAGTTGGGTCTTCGCTAACCCTTTCCTCACAAAGAACTCCTCCTTCCACTAGTGGTGTCTCATTCCTTGCGGAGGCGAGATCCGACCTTCACAAGCTTCTCCCGGTCAACCACAAGTGAATCGGTGGCTCAAGAGTGACACCTAACCGTCTAGGAGTCATAGATGATGCACATATCTATTGGGGATGAAGCAAATGCTCACAAATCCTCACGAAGTCAACACCAAGCACTCGCACCAACTCGAAACCACAACTCACATGCACAAGAAATCCAAACTCGACGATCGGTGGAGAGGGGAATCAAGCAAGCAAGGTGCAAAAGTGGATCTCAAGTGTTGCAAGCCAAGGGCACCAAGTGTTCAATGAAAGAAACAACTTTAACTTGGAGGGGGAGGGGTCTTTTTATACCACACACTTAGATTTGCCCATTAAAGGCAAAGATTGCATTTTTCGGAAATTCCGAGAACACTTTTCGGACAAGTCCAAAAAACACCAGAACGACAAATCTCAAAGAAGTCAACTGGAATTTTGGAACTTCCGAAAAAATTTTGGACATGTCTGAAAATGACCAGTACCGAACCTAGCTCGACAGACATTTTCAGAATTTTGAAAAATGGTTTTTGGAGAAGTCCGAAAATGTCCAGAACCGAGTTTGGCTTCACAACCATATTCGGAAATTCCAAAAGTGATTTTTGGATAACTCCGAAAACGTCCAAAACCGAGTTTGGCCTGACAGCCATTTTTGAAAATTTCGGAAGTGATTTTCAGACAAGTCCGAAAATGACCAGTACCGTTTCTCAGCTCACAGAGATTTTCAAAACTTCCAAAAATGCACTTTGGACAAGTCCAAAAAAACAGAAAAGAGGCACAATGAGTAAGAACCACTTTGAAAAAAGAAATGATTTTTGTGCACCAAACTCATTCCTCATCATCATGGCATAATCCCCCTTTATAGTACGGCTTCCCTAATGATGCAAACAAATGAAAAATTGCATTCTACCATTTGTACAATTGCCACACCACATTGTTTTCTCAATTTGAGATGGTTTTGCATTAAACATCGCTTCATGAGAACTAACATTCCTTCACTCATACTCTATTATGGGAAGATAGTTTTCTTCGTTATCCATCATATTTCCTTAATCTGGTATACTGTATAGGAGGACACTGACAGTATCCCCTGACCTCAATGCAAATGATCAGAGTAGCGTTCTTGACCGTGTAGCCCGAAAATCCATCATTGTCAGAATCACCTAGCCGTTCTTGGAATACTGAGTAGGCATTAAATTGCCAGCAAATCATCTTTCCTGGCTATTGTAGAGAACATGACCATTGTTTGAATTTAACTTGAGGTCAGAAAATATCATCTTTCTCCTTATGTAGGTTCTCTGATCCATACAAGATATGTGACCATGTTATAGCGTTCTTGATCAAATATCCCATACATATCTCTGGTTGAACTCATCCAACCATTCTCGGGTAGCCAAGTAGGTGCAGAGTACGCGATAAGGTCCTTCTCTTCTACTGGACCGAGAACTCGACGTGAACTTGATTTCACTAATCCAACATCCATCTAGTCGGAAATAAATTTTGACTACTGTGTGCCCTGGGACCAATATATATCTGTTATTTGAGAATAAGGATTGTTGGTTTGAGCTTTATTTCGTCAAAACAAAATGTCGACTACTATAAAGCGTCCAACTAGTCTCTTTTACTCAAGAAGGTCAATTGCTCTAATATCTGATTTTTTTAAATCAATTCTCAGAACGTATTGTTAGATAGGAAGCCCCCAAGCGAACGCTCAGTAGTAATACGATATGAATTGAAAATATTGAAAATAAATTCTATGGGTGACAACAAACGAGTACTCTCACCAAAGTTGTCAGCAGCTAAAAGGAGTTTGTATACTCTCCCTAGCCCCCAGCTAGTTTTATGGAATTTTTTTCCTCGAAAGCAGCTTGAATCTCATAACAAACTAAAGCAAAGAAGCGAATTCCTAGCCCATAGCCATAAAGTTGGTAAAACCAATTCCCGACTACTAGTCAAGCCATAAAGTTGGTAAAACCAATTCCCGAGTACACGACTAGTTAATACGTTACAGTGGCTACTCTGACATGATCAATTCTAACATGGTCGTTTGACCTTAGCATCCGACTACCCCAATAGTGCTAGGTATCCCCGGCTAAGGTGTTGAGAGCCAGTGACTAGTCAGATATAACGTAATAGGTCGATAAGAAACGGCTCCAACCAGCAGCGAATAAGAAACGAGGATCAACAGATAAATATTGCACATTTGATTTGTATAAAAATATACATAGATTAATGCATGGGGATAGTAGGATCGCTGCACACACTAGTCGAGTGAGGACTAAGTGTGTAGTTGTATCCAAACTGTGAGGAGCCAAATTAGGATCTCCTGTATATATGTGCTAGTCTAGGATCAACCTAGCACATACAGTTACAAATATAATATCACAGCCTTATGGCTCACTTACATTTATTTACCTTAAGAGCAACACAAGAATAAGATAGCACAACGGAAAATAAGATAAATGCGTGGAAAACATGCCATAGGCAGTCAACTGGGGCATACGACCTAATCCTCGACTGTAGCAGCAAACTCCTCAATGAACAGCAGAAACCTTCCACCTAGAGTTGGGTGAATTGCAAGGTGAGTATATGGAATACTCATCAAGTATACGGAAATATGCATGTGCATAGCTGACAAAGAAAGGCTATTGGTATTTTACATAACACAACATTTGCGATTATAAACAATTTATAAAAATATATTTTAGAACAACATTTGTATATAACGGGTGTTACCAACCAACCGTCCACACAGGACCTATCCACACAGGATCACATAGCTATATTCGTTAATCTACACACAACTCATTCTCATTCCATGTTTTCGCAAACTACCCTTCATGAGATATCACCGAGCATGTCCATGATTATAGACACGGCTATTCGAATGGATTAGTTAATACTCTGCAGAGGTTGTACAAATTGACCCACAAGATACGTCGTCCTTTTAGCGGCCAGTCGAAAATGTCACACTTCAGGTTGTGTGCGGCCAAGGAGTCAGTAATAAGGCTTTTTACAAACTCCGCCCCAACAATGTCTTCCCCCATGAGACACTTTCCCTCACACAGACAAGAAAGTACCCATGGCTAACCTTAACGCCTATCATCTAGCCACCTGGGGTGATAGTGCCAAGACTCGGAATCCTACTAGACCTCCCCACCCCTCCCCTGTGCCACCTAACCGTAGCCGCCCCTCCCCTGCGCTGCCGCAGCCGCGTGCCGCTGCCGTGCGCCGCTGCCCTAGCCGCAGCCGTGTGCCGCTGCTGCCCTAACCACGCCGCCGCTGCAGCCGCTGCGTCACTGCCGCTGCCACGCAGCTGCCGTACCACACGCAGCCGCCGCTGCCGCTGCCATGCCGCCGCCGCGCTGCCTCGCTGCAGCAGCGTGCCGCTGCCACTGCCGTGCCGCCGTCTCGCTGCCTCGCCGCCGCCCTGTGCCGCTGCCGCTGCCGTGCCGCCGCCTCGCTGCCCTGCCGCCGCCGTGTGCCGCCGCCGCTGCCGCTGCCGTACCACTCGCAGCCGCCGCATCGCTGCCATGTCGCCGCCGCGGCTGTACCACACGCCGCCGTTGTCGCGTCGCTGCCGTGCCGCGCGCCGCCACTGCCCTAGCCACTGCCGCGCCGCCGCCACAGCCACTCGCTGCTTAGGCTCGCGCATCGTGTGGCGTAGTGTTATGTCGGTTTGGTCGTGCCGAGTCGTTCTAAAACCCTAGAGCCTTTCTGAGCCACCGGTTCTGTTCGCCGGTTCGGTTGACCGTTTGCGCAGTCCCGTACCACGGTAGGCTGACTCGTCGAGTCGCTGACCCGTGAGGCTCGTTAACCGGAGTTTGTTTTCCATCAACCTTGTCCGTTCGCGGGCGTTAAAACATATCAATTAATTAAGGTTTTTCGGTTAATAGTAATTACATAGTTTATAATCTGAAATTCATAACTAATTCATACGAACTCCAAATTGGGCCATTCAACTTGCAAAATTCATCTACAACTGAGCTCTACATGTTTGTTTACTTTTTATGTACTGTTTATTTGGTTTTTATTAGAATTTTTTCCTCATTTTGCGTGCCAACGTGTAGATTCCGCCGTTTCGGACGATCGCGGTCGCGAGGAAAAGAGTTGGGAAGATCAATCGAAGAAGCAAGGCAAGTCACACATTCCCCTTGAGCATTTTGATCCCAATTTATAAAATGTTTTACCGTTTACAAATAAATTGCATGTTTTGCTAATTACATGGGAATGTGGTTTACCTATCTGCTCGCTTGTGCCTTAATTACTTGATGTCCTTTCTTTGTCAAACTTGGGTGATAATTTGACTAGCTTGTATCTCATCTGGTCGTAATTACAGTATCTACTTCTAGTATCTTGATGAGTTGTGAGCTCAAGACAACTGACCATGTTTCATTGGTCGTAATTATCCAACTAAAATACGGCATAATGGTGGGCTGTGGGTGTATGGTTTTCCTAGTCTCCCCCATGGCAATTAAGGACCGGTTCTCGGGAAACCCTGGAAGACTAACAGTGCTTACCACAAGCAGGCATAGGTAACTGTTGGACTTGTAGTGTAGCTTTTCCCTAGCTGACGCATCCAGACAAGGGTGGGGGTGATGGGGTTGGGTCGGCGGGGGTTTACCCGTTGATCGGCTTCCAGAATCACCAAGCCATGAGAGGGGGCTGCCTACCTTGGCTTAAAGGTGGGGGCGAAACCTGAGGTGTGGTGCGCTTGGTTAGGGGGAGTTATGCGAAGGGTCTTGTCACGATTTCCCCCTTTGCAGTACCATGGTGGTATTTCGGGGGCATGGCAACATGTGTGGAATCGTATCTTGTGGGTGCAGTTGCGCACCTCTAGCCAGAGTAAAACTATTTGCATAGCCGTGCCCCCGGTTATGGGCGATCAACCAGATTCACCGTGATTAGTCCCACTCTATTAATTAAATTGACTTAATGAATTGGTGTAGTTCAGGTGGAATGGCTAGGCCTGTTCAACGTGGTGTAGCGTTGTTAAGTGGAGATGTTTAAACTTGCCTTAATTAATCGACTGTTTTACTGTTTTCAACTATAAATGTTTACAACCGCCTTTATGCAAATAGCCACAAACCCTCCTTGTCTCCCCTTGCACGAATGCATCGTTGGTGTGACTTGTTGAGTACGGTGGTTGTACTCAGTCTTGCTATCATTCCCCTTTTCAGAAGTGCAGTGTTTCTGAGCTGAAGATAAAATTAGAAGACCAAGGCTTATATCCCAGTTGAGTTTTGCTTGTGGAGTGGAGCTGAAGCCCCACTAGGATCGTCGCCTTTTTCCGCTGCTGTTTTCTTTTCGGTGTGAGGACTAAGTGCCTTTTCCGTAGGTATTTACGCTTTATTTACGTTTGGATCTGTTTATTAATTTGTCGTTTTGTGTACCCTAGCTTGATTCCTGGACAGGGATTTATACACAAAATGGTCTAGAAATTTGGGATAAATTTCTGGGCGTGACAAAGTGGTATCAGAGCCAACTCGACTGTAGGTTGAGCCAAATGGTCAAACCCTAAGGGCAAGTTTTCTGAAAACCCTAATTACGAAAATATCACCTTCCCTCTCGGCATTTCTTTGCAAGACGGTTTAACAAATTTCCCTCCTTTCCCCTCCAACTCTTTTAGTTGTTGAACCTGGAGGGCAAACCGATGGTTTCGCACCTATTCTCGGAAGTCAAGTCAAGCCCTCAAGATTCAAGTTGGAAGGGGCGAGAAGGTTAGTTCAGAATTGTCGTTTTGCGAAGATCAATTGAAGCCTTCCCGAAGCTTACCTAAACCCAATCCTCCCCGAAGAGTAGCTTCGTTAGCTGCTACTACGTGTGTTGTTTGCTTGTGTGTAGGGGTGTGGTTTGCATCAGTGGTGGGGATGCGACCATACTAGGTTGTTTGCTTAAGCAACTTGAACAATAAAGGTCTACTTACAACATATCAGTGGGTTAAGGTCTTATCTTTAGGAACCCCTCTCTTCCTTCTCTCCTCGTCCCGGCAGCAAGTGGTCAGTGTCAGAGAGGAGAAGGGCAACAGCAACATCAGTGTGTTAGAGTCACCGATCGGTGGTTCAACGATGTACCCTCAATACCAGATGAATCTCCGCTCGTGGTCAGCTTTTGATGTCCAAGATCAGATGATGAGGGTATTAGTGCAGGCGATGCAAAGCTCCATGCAAGGTTAACTACAGTGGAAGTGACTCCAGCAATGGCGGATGCAAGCTCAAAATGCAATCCTAGAATCAGGATCGGAGTCAAAGCTGGCATATTCAAGAGTAAGGACCCGCAACTTCAGCTAGTATATCACTAGATCCCCAGCAGACAGGTACATCCAAGCCACAACCAATCCATGAAGCAACTAAGGATGCGTGTTATGGTTATGGTTCACAAGGGAAGTTTTTGCAAAGGGTCCGACTATCCATGGAAGGTGTACGTCAGGTCACCGACAGAAGATGAGGTGCAGTGCCCCAGAAGGACTGAAGCTTCAGGCCAACTGATCATCAAGAATTATGGTGCACGTCAGCTGACTCGACACCTCAGTTTGTATGGTCCGCCCAGGTTTGAAGGTGGCGAACATGAGGAAATGTCCTTAACAAGGTTCATCAGTCCCTCCTTGCTTCAGTTCCAGTTGCAAGCGAGCCAATCCAGAAGAATGTACATCATGGTCAATCAAATCAGTATTGTTTCAGCTGTCTTGGGCTAGGACCCCGCCTCAAAGGGGGTTCACATCTGAGGTCAAAGAAGGTAGCTACCGTTGTTTCAATTGTGGGAAAGACAAGTTATGTCTCAAAAGGGTGTCCAATGCCGAAGCATCAACATTATCAAGTCAGCAGTTTTGTTCCAACATTCCGACCCTTCATGTTACATCAGCTTTAAGACAGGGTAGTCAGACCCAACCTAAAGACATCGGAAAGTCAGTGGATGCCGACTTTCAGTTGCAATGCATAACCTTCATCGTACTGAATTGTCGATAAGGGTACCGATAAAATCTCTATTGTTTCACTAGCAACCACTTCAAGGCTATAGAATCAGTATGGCAGGGCAAGTAATGCTAGAAAACAGGTGACGCTAACTGCGGTGAGACAATTCCATTCTTCAGTATCGACCGCAGTCAAGGTCTCCAGTACCAGACCTTAAGATGGCCATCAACATCAGCCATGCACCTCGTGCAGCTTCAACTCTGATGCCTGGCAGCAATCACACGAGTGTGGCACCAACAACTAGAAGGTTTTGTTTGTTTCAGCTACCAAGAAGATTGGAAAATTGATTCTTTTCTGAGGAGTGTCAAAAGTTAGGGTATTGTTCTTGTGAGATCTCCAGCTAGTAATCAACGATGGAGCCAGATAACCATGGCAGAATCAAATGGTCAAAGTGTTACCTGTCGACAACTCTGTCAGCAAGGGTCATCGATCGTGCACGAGTCGTTGGTGTTCAAGTACCTCCTCTGTGCAGAAAAGTTCCAGGGCAGTTAAGGAAAAGGGAAAGTTGGATAAAGTATGAGTCAGGCAATTTTTCTTCTCTTATGATTCATCTCGAGTATCCAAAAGCAGGTCAACTTGTGTATCTGTCAGTGTCGTGAGAAATCTAGTCTCTTCTCTAGCCCATCGCAACGTTGTGAGCTCCAAGACCTTATGGCCAGTCAGTAAAGGAATGGTTGACCAACGAAATGAATATGGTTAGACCACAGTAAAACTCAACATGATGAGGTCCCTCTAGAGGACAGTATCAGTGGTACCCCAGGATGATGAAAGGATGGAGGAAATATTTGAGTGTGATAGCACATAAGAATTAACGGAACTCTGTAACTTTGGAAGTTCTTCAGAGTTTGGTAAATGGGGACAACACCCTAGTGGTGTGAACATGGATCAAGAACGGTCGCTCTTGATTTAAGGCAACCACATAGCTTTCAGAAACCACCCCAATGTTTCTCGGAAGTCAACAAGAGACTTGCTCCACCACCTCTGTCTGAGTAATGGATACAAGAGTCAGATCCAGAAAGGTGTAGACAGCAGAGTAGAGTGTGTGACAGAGGATCCCTCTCGGTGAATCATCCCTACTCAGGGATCGAAAGTGAACTTGTTTGATTACTAAGCAGATAGTCGTGGCAGCCTCAAGGCAGTTTTCAGTAGTTGTACATGTTCCGATGCTGGTATGTAAGCAACAGCGAAGTTGATTTCTATCAGATACAGAGGTGTCAGCCAGTGGCGCGAGAGCAAGTGAGATGGGAAGCAGTTAGAACACTCTTGTGGGCATGATCTGGTAAGTGATCTATGCTTGTTTCAACAGACATATACTAACGACCTGTCCTGGCAGTCGACACCGAAGTCATGACACCAACAGAACTGTCGTTTTAGCACTCAGATCTAATGGGAGTGTTGATCAAGAGTTGGTAGATTCATCAGCTGAGTAAGAGTCGCTCTTACGTGGGACTTCATGTCATCAATTACGTGTTAGATTCCAAGTTTCCTGGAGTAGAAGTGCACCATTAGTGTTTCATGGGGATTAACTGATAAAGCATCAAGTGTTCAAAGTTAGGGCTACACGAAAAACCAAAGAAGTCTGAGTATTCCCAAAGATAACAGTTTAAGTGTTTGCAGTCAGTCAAAAGATCAACGACCTCGGTAAAGAAATCTTGGAGTTAAAATGGGTTTACCTCATAACAATTTTGCTTGGAGGTCTAACCAAGAAAAGCAAGATGGGGTCTAAACGAAGAAGTCAGTTGCGAAGCCTTAGTAGGACTACGCCAACCCCAAGCCATCATATTGAGATCTCATGTATACCCGGGCTGTCGTATCAACTATTCCGCCTACAAAAGCAGCGACCTAGAGTCAAGCAGTCCAGCTTAGAGAAGCAGCGATCCGGAACCCCGTGATCCGAAAGAAAGTCAGATCGGACAACTTCTTGGTATATAATCATCATTGAGATCGAGCAACTCCCTAGTAGACTCATTGTGTTAGTCAGGGACAGTTCAAGGCCAGTTCGGAGTTTGTGGGTTCATGAAGGTCAGTGCAAGATTTCGAGGAAGCCCCACCAATCCCTTGTCCACGTCGTGAATCTTCAGGTTATCAAAGATGATGGCACTAATAGTTCAATTTAAGAAGATTATCAGGTGTGTCAGTATTACCAACACAGTCCAAGGAAGTGAGATCTATGCGCACCTGCAATCCAGATCAGTGTTAGATTGTGTAGAGCCATTGATTGCAGTTTTTGGAGAAAGCAACAGAGCGCTCAGTTTGATGTTGGTCAGGTCTATGTGAGTCAGTTGAAACAGCAGAAGTCAGCAAACCAGTCCAGCACCCCCGCACCCCAGCTTTCTTTCTAGCCATCCCCGAATATTGGGACGAGATTCCGTTTAGGGGGGTAGGTTTGTCACACCCTGGAGTTTCCCCTTCTAGCTCTAAATTCATAAAATAAATTACCAAGAATAAATTGTTCGTTTAACCAGGAGCAAACCCTAAATTAACAATGTGCGTAATAATCGGAATCGTCAAGGAGAATTCTTTTTCGAATTCTCTTTGCTTGAAATCATTAACAGGATTTTCAACGGAATATGCAGAGCAGAGGAAGTAATAATGTTAATTCAAAAAATTAGGTTTTGAATTAATAATTCTTTCCTTCCCCTCCTTTGGTCGTGAACCGTTCCCAGTTCACTCTCCCTGTTCGCGGTTCGTTGTATCCGCCGACCCCTTTTGTCGCCACGGTTTTGTTTTGCATGACGAGCCAAGCCCTACTACTATTCCAATTCAGTTTCTTTTTCCTTTCCCGAAAAGACACCGCATTTCTTTCCCCCACCTTTCCTTTTTAGCTTTCCTCTCTCCCGTATTCTTTCCCCTTCTCTCTGCCAAGCGCCTCTTTCCCCCCCACTTTCGTGCACCCCCCTTCCTTGGGCCGGCCCAACTAAACCCCCCTCCTCCACCTCTATAAAAGCCACCCCACCCCTCCCCTGCGCCGCCTAACCCTACCCGCCCCTCCCCTGCGCTGCCGCAGCCGCGTGCTGCTGCCGCTGCCATACCGCCGCTGCCGTGCGCCGCTGCCCTAGCGGCCGCCGCGTGCCGCTGCTGCCCTAACCGCGCCGCCACCGCTGCCGCGCAGCTGCCGTACCACACGCAGCCGCCGCTGCCGCTGCCATGCCGCCGCCGCACTGCCTCGTTGCAGCAGCGTGCCGCTGCCGCTGCCGCTGCCGTGCCGCAGCCGCGTGCCGCCGTCGCGCTGCCTCGCTGCTGACGCGTGCCGCGTTCCGCTTTCACTGCCGTGCCGCAGCCGTGTCCCGCCGCCGCTGCCGCTGTGTGACTGCCGCTGCCGTACCACATGCAGCCGCTGCCGCGCCGCTGCCGTACCACACGCAGCCACCGCATAGCTGCCATGTCGCCGCCGCGGCTGTACCACGCCGCCGTTGCCGCGTCGCTGCCGTGCCGCGCGCCGCCACTGCCGTAGCCGCTGCCGCGTCGCTGCCGCGCCGCTGCCACAGCCGCCACCGCACCGCTTGCTGCGTCACCGCTGTTTTGCCACGTGCCAACGTTGCCGCGTTGCTTCTGTGTCGCGCCGCCGCGCCACTTGCTGCGTCGCCGCTGTTTTGCCACGTGCCGACGTTGTCGCATTGCTGTCGCGTCGCGTCGCTGCTGGGTCACCTCGCCGCCGCTGCCGTGTCGTGTCGCTGCTGCATCGCCTCGTCGCCGCTAGCCGCCGCTGCCGTGCTGGACCTACCGCGCCGTGCCGTGCCGCTGCCGCTGCCCTAGCACCGCACACCGTCGCTGCTCCGCCTGCCGACTGCCGCACTGCTATTTTGCTGCAGCCGTGCCGCTGCCGCCGCTTTGTCACACACGGTAGCCGTGCTGCTGACCCGTTACCGTGTCGCTGCCGCTTTGTCATGTTGCTGGCCACGCCGTTAGCCGCCTAAAACCCTAGCTACCTAGCAGCCTCCTAGCCGTGTCGGGTTACCAACCTCGCTACCACCGCACCTAGCCATAGCCGCAGTCGTGCCCTCGCCGGGGTACGTATGCATTCTCTAGCCGCTCACTGCTTACGCTCGCGCATAGTGTGGCGTAGTGTCATGTCGGTTTGGTCGTGCCAAGTCGTTCTAAAACCCTAGAGCCCTTCTGAGCCACCGGTTCTATTCGCCGGTTCGGTTGACCGTTTGCGCGGTCCCGTGCCACGGTAGGTTGACTCGTCGAGTCGCTGACCCGTGAAGCTCGTTAACCGGAGTTTGTTTTCCATCAACCTTGTCCGTTCGCGGGCACTAAAACATATCAATTAATTAAGGTTTTTCGATTAATAGTAATTACATAGTTCATAATCTGAAATTCATAACTAATTCATACGAACTCCAAATTGGGCCATTCAACTTGCAAAATTCAACTAAAATTGAGCTCTACATGTTTGTTTACTTTTTATGTACTGTTTATTTGGTTTTTATTGGAATTTTTCCTCGTTTTGCATGCCAACGTGTAGATTCCGCTGTTTCGGATGATCACAGTCGCGAGGAAAAGAGTTCGGAAGATCAATCGAAGAAGCAAGGCAAGTTACACATTCCCCTTGAGCATTTTGATCCCAATTTATAAAATGTTTTACCACTTACAAATAAATTGCATGTTTTGCTAATTACATGGTAATTTGGTTTACCTATCTGCTCGTTGGTGCCTTAATTACTTTATGTCCTTTCTTTGTCAAACTTGGGTGAGAATTTGACTAGCTTGTGTCTCATGTGGACCTCGCTAGAATTATATTATGCTTAGCCATACTTAATATCACTAGCTCACAATATGGAATAATCACAATATCTACTTCTAGTATCTTGATGAGCTGCGAGCTCGAGACAACTGACCATGTTTCATTGGTCGTAATTATCCAACTAAAATACGGCAAAATGGTGGGCCGTGGGTGTATGGTTTTGCTAGTCGCACCCATGGCAATTAAGGACCGGTTCTCGGAAACCCTGGAAGACTAACAGTGCTTACCACAAGCAGGCATGGGTAACTATTGGACTTGTAGTGTAGCTTTTCCCTAGCTGACACATCCAGGAAAGGGTGGGCGTGATGGGGTTGGGTCGGCGGGGGTTTACCCGTTGATCGGATTCCAGATTCACCATGGCACGAGAGGCGGCTGCCTACCCTGGCTTAAAGGTGGGGGCGAAACCTGAGGTGTGGTGCGCATGGTTAGGGGGAGTTATGCGAAGGGTCTTGTCACGATTTCCCCCTTTGCAGTACCATGGTGGTATTTCGAGGCATGGCAACATGTGTGGAATCGTGTCTTGTGGGTACAGTTGCGCACCTCTGGCTAGAGTAAAACTATTCGAATAGCTATGCCCGCGGTTATGGGTGATCAACCAGATTCACCGTGATTAGTCCCACTCTATTAATTAAATTGACTTAATGAATTGGTGTAGTTCACGTGGAATGGCTGGGCCTGTTCAACGTGGTGTGGCGTTGTTCAGTGGAGATGTTTAAACTTGCCTTAATTAATCGACTGTTTTACTGTTTTCAACTATAAATGTTTACAACCGCCTTTATGCAAATAGCCACAAACCCTCCTTGTCTCCCCTTGCACGAATGCATCGTTGGTGTGGCTTGTTGAGTACGGTGGTTGTACTCAGTCTTGCTATCATTCCCCTTTTCAGAAGTGTAGTGCTTCTGAGCTGAAGGTGAAGTTAGAAGACCAAGGCTTATATCCTAGTTGAGTTTTGCCTGTGGAGTGGAGCTGAAGCCCCGCTAGGATCGTCACCTTTTTCCGCTGCTGTTTTCTTTTCGGTGTGAGGACTAAGTGCCTCTTCCGTAGGTATTTACGCTTTATTTACGTTTGGATCTGTTTATTAATTTATCGTTTTGTGTACCCTTACTTGATTCCTGGACAGGAATTTATACACAAAATGTTCTAGAAATTTGGGATAAATTTCGGGGCGTGACAATGATTAATCAAGATTATATTTTGCTTGTAAAACAACCTTAAGCGGGACTTAGCATAACTACTCTACCTTGAGTTGAGCCCAATGTTCAACTCACAAAATTAGCGTGACAAGGTATCACAGGTAATTGATAGTTGTCAAAGGTGGTATATAATAACAAATAGGTCACACTACCCATCGATAATTTATAATTAAAATCATGCATGTATTCAAAACAAAAAATTTTATAAATAGTTTCAAAATGTTCAAAGAGTGCACTTATCTTGCATCCAAGTACTATCCTTGCACTGTGTCTTCTACAGCGAACAGCTCCTTTGCTCCAACGTCTAGATGGGCGCAAACGAAAAACAAATAAACGAAAGAAAATACTAACTAAATAAAATAAAATGAAACATAAAATGAAAGGAGGAGGTAGAGCTCGATTTTAGAGGAATTTAGGAAGAAGAGCGGGTCGAATCAGAGTTCGAATAAAAAGGTTAGGACCTCCGGAAGTTTGAATTCAGAGAAAATCTAAGGATAAAAACAAAAAGGAGTATACCGAAAATTAGGGTTTAAAAATTTCTTGTCAAAATAGTTGGATGATAACTTTTTCATTTTGGTGAGTTTAAAATTTTCATTTTAAACCTAGGTGAGGTCAACCCTACCATTGCACATAAGGAATTTGGGGGCTAATTAAAACTTTTCGTTTCCAAAACAAAATGAAATTTGAAGAATGCATATGCATATAGAGCATGGTTAGGTTTGAGTACTTGTGTGCATGTTAGGTACCAAATTAAGCTTAACAATATCATCTCATGACAATGAAGTGTTCAAACATAAATTTTATAAATACTCAAATGCAATTCTATAAAAGAAAACAAATATAAAGGATAGACTAGATGAAATTACGAAAAATTATTGGAAAAAAATTAAATCTTAACAAAATTCACATGAATACTATCCAATGAGTACAACTCACTGTAATTTTGGTCAAATTTTATCACTTAAGATGATACCTCAACTAAATCAGTCAAATCAGTCAAAGATTAACGGTAGATCTTAATCGGCTAAAACCTTATCTCACTAAAATATGCACTAAAATGCATAGAAGTGTATAGGGTAAATAATTTATTCAAATACTAGGTTAACTATCATGAATAAATATTTTATTTTCAGAAATTATTATCTTATTTTTGACCCTCTAAAAATACAAACAAAGTTCTACCTAACCTCTTTTCTTTATTTTTCTGAGAAGAAACTAGGTATAATTTTTGAGTGCGAACAAAGAAAATGGAATCTAGATACTTCCATCTACTTTCAGAAAAAATCCACTCTAATTTATCATGCATACAAACTAAATAATTGAATTAAAAAAAGAGGGAGATAGAAATAATCCTGAGAAATATCTCTAAAAATCGGTTTTATTCAAATTCTTACCCGTCACATCAAACCCACACCTAGTTTGCATCGGTCTGGGCCCACTTGACAGCCTCTTTGGCTCGCCCCTCCTCTGTCTCTCTTCTCCAACCAACCAGAACTCGAGAGGGAGAGAGAGCCGGCGCCGACAGCCCTAAGAACGCGCGTGACGCGTGACGCGTGCCACCAACGTGTCACGGGCTCCAAACTCCTTTTCTCGCACTCTACTTCCTCCAGCTCGATCGCCCACCTCTCTACACTCAGCGCCGTGCAACTCGAGAGGGAGAGCCCTCTGCTCTCCGTCGTCCTCACCGTTGCCGTCGGACGTGGAGACGACGACCGTTGCCATCGCCACCAAGCCGCGGTCTTTTCCTCTCCTTTAGCGTTCCATGCCGAGCATTTTCTCTTTTGACACCATCCTGTATCATCCTCTGCAGCGACGGGAACGCCGCCATTCCATTGCCAGCCCTGGAGCGTGCACCGGAAACCGCCGCAGTGATCTCGACGCCGTTCCGACCGCTGTGGACCGTCGCAAGCCGAGCCACCGCGCCATCAATACCGCCTTGAGGTCCTCTTCAAAAGCCCTCAAGAAATTTTAGGAATAGCGCACTGACGAGGGAGATCACGGTCGTCTTCCCCGGCGCCGATCATCGTCGCCGCCATCAATTCCCTTCGCAACCGGTGAGATATAATCTGATTCCTTGTGCATACACCCTTCCTAGGACCTAGCTAACAACATTGACATGCATGCATATTAGCTGGTTGGCCGGCTTGGCCCTCGACATCGACCCGAAGCTTCCAGCCACCACCGCCATGGATTGTCGCTACCATCGCCCCACCGGAGGTCCCCATCCATCGCAACTTGCTCGGTGAGTCTCCTAGTACTCGAAAGAACCACATCCATGCATCAAATTCGCCGCCGCTTGCACTGCCGCCGGCGTCGATTTCGGTCACCGCCGGCGACAAGATGACCACTATCGGGTGCGTAATAAGCAGGAGCACCTTTTCTCTTTTGGCCGCGACGCCTAACACGCCGCCGTCGATCACCGGCGCCGTCGACAAGCTTGCCGGCCGCCTGCATCCTGCGTCGGCTGCTGCTGGCCTCTCCACCGAGTCAATGATAGGTGGGCCCCACTTCATTAGGAACCAAGGACTTGTGATTGGTAGTTTAAAACTTGCAGGGTTTAAATTGTAAAACATGTTAGATCTATTCATATAAGTGCAGTGTATGACATGTGGGGTCATGATCTAAATGTAAATGTTGAAAAATCTAAAGGACTCTTAGGCGTCCATTAGCACGTGATTAATTAAGTTTTAGCTAAATTTTTTTCAAAAATGGATTAATTTGATTTTTTTAAACAACTTTTGTATAGAAACTTTTTACAAAATACACACCGTTCAAAAATGGGTTATATTTCCTCTCACTGACCTGTGGACCCCTTCTATTTTAAAATCTGAAAATATAAAAGAAAATACCTAAAACATTTACTTTTCAACAGGAGAATACCTAAACTTTTAAAATCCATATAAAATCAAATATAACCCATTTTGAAATGAAACCAATTTCTACGGATTTACTGAAACATTCACTTTAATATTATGACATAAAAAGTGACTTTTACATTACAAAGTTTGCCTCTAAAATTTGTCTAAAGAAAAGCAAACATAAAACATGCACAAACTTATAAAATGAATAGAAAATTCAATTCAACTCATTTTGGGACAAACTCAAATTTTACAGATTCACCAACATACACTCTATAGTAAGGAGAAATAAACATATATACTTACTTTGCACCAAATACCCCTAAAAATATTATTTACAAAATGACAGGTTTTAGACAAGCTGAAATTTAGAAAATCATATAAAATTCATTTAAACTGCTTTTTGGATGAACTCAGACTATGTAGAATCACAAAACTATGCAGTTCAATGTTGTAAAATAAAACTACACTTACAGTACATAAAAATCCCATAAACTGTTATATAAAGAATAAATCAACATAAAGCACACCTTAACTTGTAAAAATTTGTATAAAATCACTTTAAGTCCAAATGGAGTGAACTAAATTTCTATGTAACCATCAAGTAGTGAGGTTCAACCCAGTAAAATAAAATGTGGCACCTTCTGTATAAAATATATCTCTAAGCTTTAATTTGATAAAACAAGTGTTAATCACATACTATTAGTTGTGTAAATTATATAAAATGCACCCTAGCTCCAAATAAACCAAATAAAACCTAGATTGACCAGATAAGTTATAGCCTCATCCATTTCCAGCAAAACGTCAGACACTTAGCTCATATAATAATTTCTAGGTTGATATATCAAGTTAGTAAAATAGAACACGTCCCTAGTTTATAAAATGTATAGAAAAATAATACATGCTCTAAAATTATGATCTAAGAATAGATTGGTTAACAAAATTATTCATTTTATTAAACTCAAACAAAAGGGAACGTGTTCTGGACGTAAAGCTCCAAAGCCTTATACATATAGAGACTATTTACCTTGAACACGTAATAACTTGTAAAATATATAAGGAATTCATAATAACTCTAAAAATTATGAAACCAAATGTGCTAGTCTTTGTAAACACATTTCTACACCTCTGTGAAGTCAAATCTAAAACACATTTCATAACAATACCTAAGTAAACACTACCCAACTTCTAAAATTCATAATTCCTAAATAAAAAGAGAGAGAAAAAGAAATTCTTTCACCTAAATTCATTTTATGATAGTACCTACCCTGTGCACAAATCATGCATTTTAGAACATTTTGGATTTTTGCCTATTTCGGTGTTTAACTGCATAATGTGTAATTCATATAGATATTTGCGATATCGATGAAGGAGTGATTAGGTGATAACATTTCCCAGGAGCAAGACAAGTTTTTTCCCCTTCTCTTTGATCACATTGAAACCCATGTTTTGGGAGATGAAAAGTTCTGTTTGCAAAGTTGTATAAATATTTGATTAAACCAATATTTGAAAACATGGTAAATGGTAGTTATGACCTTGAATAATTGTTACCCTCATTGCTTGTAACCTAAGGAATGGTTAGAGCACACTCTTTGTGCTCAGATGGGTCTATATATTCTTAAAAGTATGCGTTTTGCTTAGCCATGCTTAGAACTAAGTAAATACTCAAATTAATTCTTTAAAATGATGAATTTGGGAATTTAATCATTGCTGGAAAGATTTGGAAATGTTACTTATTTGCGAACTAAATGTGTTAAAATATGGTTTTAGACTTGGGCGGCAAGTGGTGCACATATGGTGGTAGTTGCACACCAATAGCGGGAGTGTTTGCCCTAGTCACCTAAGGACCAAACATGTGTCACCAACTTAAAGTTAACTGTACATCCACATGTATTATGTATAGGCTAAACTTGACCAATTAGGTTATTTAAAATCTAGCCTTACATATGGAGGCTGTAGTAGAATGAATTAGACTACCCATGGTGTGTGTGATGATGATTTGTAGGCCGACTTCCCTACATGTGTGAGTGTGATCCGTGAGGGTACGACATGTCCTTCCCAAGGTATGGGCATCTAAATGTGTCCAATTTAACGGTATAGTGCCTCATGGAAGAGCGGATGTGTTCGCTGCCACGATGTTAGGTTTAAGAGCGTGTCTAGGTCATATGCCTAGGATGGAGTCATACTTGCTGTCACGGATGCAAGACTAGGCATTAGGTAATGTAAAGGCTTCGTGATCTCTAGACAAATTAGACTACACACATCATGTGATTCACGTTGTACAAACTCTACAGAGTTCGCAAAACTAATCGATTAAGCCATGCTCACGGTCATGAGCGCTTTGGTGAAGTGTCATGGATTTAGACTCATGTTTTAAAATGTGTTTATGGAATTTGGTTTGAAATGGGTGAAATGTGTTGTGTTGAGTGTGTGTGATGATGATATTATGTCTTGTTGCTGTCACGCCCAGAAATTCGCTAACCCGAATTTCCAAACAGAATGTGTATTAAAATCTCTGTCCAGGACCGGCCAGGGTACACAAACGACAAAGTCGATACACAGTTCCACGTCTTACAAACACCATAAAAGTATCTTATATAAATGCAGCGGAAAAGGTAAATAAATAAACTAGACTAGATAATAAGACACTCGTAACTTGACGACTCCAGTCCACAGGCATCCTGAACGGCAACGACAGGCCTACTCCTCCGAAAAACCATCCTCTGACGCGAAATCCAACTCTGGTGTTGGGAATGATAAAGCAAGACTGAGTACTACCCACTGTACTCAACAAGTCATATCGGAATAGAAGAAAATGATACAAGTAATTCCAAAGGAGGCTAAAGGGTTGGATTGCATAAAACTAGCATTTAAAAACAATAGTTGAATGCGGTAAAACAGTTGAGTAAATTAAGCAAAATTAAATCGTCTTTGTCCAACGCTATACCATGTTGCGATAGGCCCAAACCATTCCACCTGACTAAACCAGTTCCATTAGGTCAAGTTATTAGGGTTATGACTAATCACGG